>CM042224.1:19717225-20317225 GCA_023566465.1 Cottus gobio | reverse complement strand
GTCCCTGTGCGTCAGACTTGCATGAGCCCGTAATGCTTCTTTACGCTTGGGTATACAAATGAGGGAAAACTAAAACCCCATTTTAACTTCAATGATTCAAACTGGAATAGATGGCCAGCAGAAATGTGTATTTTTGCTATTGTATATTACATTGACTGTCATTTGTGCTTAACCTGAAAGTAACCCTTTTTATGAGGTTGTATTGCTACACCACAGAACTCCGAGATAATGTCTGTGTTCATGCCTTCAATAGACCAGTGAGGTAGCAGCTACAGACGCTAATCAAACATAATGGGGAATCCTTACAGGGGTATTTATTACCACTCATAATCATCATCTTTTTCATTGGCAAGCACTGTGCTATAAAATATTTATTCAATGATTCAAATCTCTCAAGGACCTACAACGTGGATCTTTTCAATCTGCTGGCCGCTCTGTGATGACTTCTTTAAGATGCATAAAGAGAAATTCCGACGTGCTGTGAACGTGAATGATCCCAACACAGACTGCTGCTTTGCCCTGAAGAAAGGCGTTCGCTAAATAATACCCTTTGCCTCAAGGCAAATGAGAAACAAATCGTGTCAAAAGCGTTTTGCGAGCTTGAATAATAAAACATAAAATGCCAGGAAGAGGTCTAAATGAATGGTGGTGTCTTAATGACTGTTCACAGCTTTCTGCCACATGGAGGGTTTTGAGCTCTTGTCAAGGCCATGTGCCTCGCCAACATTTTCTTGAGGCTGATGCTGCCGGAAACCTCCCCATAGCATAACATTTTTGAAGGAAATGTCAATCAGGTTTGGTCCAGAATGAAATATGAAAAATAAAATCTGCTTGACGTGGCTCAGGATTTGATACAGACATTCATGGTTCCCAGAGAAGGCTCCACAGTTTATACAACATCTGTGTTTTTGTATTGTACCTTTTCATTGATTTGTCCGGTCATATCTTTTTACGACAATAGTTAGAATTGATTTTGCCTAGATCGTACACTTCCAAACTGTACATCTACAAGTAAGTTATTGAACATCACAAATTATTCCCTGAGGTTTGGGCTTTTCAGTTAGCAATGAGCTAGATCAGGGTATTTCATGTTGTGCCATGGCCGCCCATAGGGCTGCTTAAATACATTCTATTCATAGAAAACCCTACACTTTCCTTTTTAGGAGGGTATGGAGTTTGTGTGTGTGTGTGTGTGTGGTTGGTGACGTTGTGCGTTTACTCTCTCAGGTTCTCATCACAATCTACTGGTTGGGTCGCAAGGCTCACCTTGACGCAGTCTACAGTGGTCCTCAGCTGAACTTCAAGGCTTTTGAAGGGCTGTTAGGGTTGGCCTTGTCCAAGGTGATCTGCGCTTCTTGGCTTTTAACATATTTGTAGTCTCTTTATTTGTATTTTTTTTTTTTTTTTTTATTGAATAACTCTGCCTTCTAAATCCAGGCACTAGATGAGGGCGGCAATGTGGTTGCGAAAGAGTTCTGGTACCCGGAGCGGGAGGAATGTCACCGCATGGGACGGAGCTACAAGGTCGAGAACTCTGTGGACAACATCGACTCTCTGGATTCCCGAGCCCTCCGCCCAAACAGTGACGGTATGTTTATCATTGTACTCGATGACATGATCCACACCCCCTGAATGAAGTGACTCCCTTTTTTGGTTTGACTGTAAAACAGATGGCTACTGCAAAGTTTATAATTAGCTGAAATCACTTTGTAATCCAATAGTGACACTTTCGTTCCCTTTAAGCTTCAAGCTTTATTTTGATGCACTGAGTTTGTTGTCGGAGCTCTTTTTTTTTTTCTTTTTTGTGCAAGCTATCCTCGCTGAACAAACTGCTGATGCATCCTTTGCTAGAGGCGAAGACATCACATCCAATCCACACAAAATAATGTCCTATGAGAAGACTTGCCTGCTAATATCAGTCTGCTAAAGAAGAAATGCATTTATCTTAACTCGTGAATTAGAATAAGTAGATGGTTTCATATGCAAGCATGTTATTCATCTTGGTCAACCAACTTTTTGTTGGATCAACAACATTCTGATCTTCTTACTCAATGTGTCATTTGTCTTCTCTCTGCTGTGCTTGGTCTCCATGCACGTCAGTGATGGATTGTGGCAAGTTCCACACTGTGGTGATACAAGTTTGTGTGATGAGGGCAAAATACTGAGCTGGGTTAATACTCAGTCACTCACTGACATTCTTCTAAGGGGCACAATCTTTTATGCATTCATGGCCTAGTGAGTTTTCTTTTTAATTGGTTTTAGCTTGTTGTTCTCGAGACTTGTATCCTTTCTGGTTCTCATTTTCCACCCATTTGTGCGGCCTCAAGGTTGTGGAAGTGACGCTGAAGCTGAGCAGGTGTTCAAGATGGAGACAACACAGCCGTCAACCCAGCAAGACAAAGGTGTTCTCCCACCGCTACTCCTACGGAGGACACACGGACGGGAGGAGACTGGAAGGAGCTGCACTAGTCCGCTCGCCAGGTACTGCAAATATATCGGCTACTGAGAGTTCACCGACTGCCACTAACTTGCTTATCCAAAGCTGGTTAAGAATGGTTCATTCATTTTATATATTTTTCTTTATTCAATTCCTCAGTGGACTTTCACAATTATTTATACTTTTATTCATGATTTTAACATTTATTTGTAATTGCACATATTTACTTGATATGGAATTTAAACTTCATCATACCCTTGACGAGATCATTTTATTCCGGGGTCCATTCGAAACACAGTATTTGGGAAACTGCCGTCATTCTAATATTGTATCTGGCAAAAACATTGTGCGATGACAACTGGGTTCAATATCTATCAATAGTAAAATGACATGGATTGTTCTTGGTTGAAACTTATTATGTATCAAATTTCAAGGTTTTCAAATCAATTAAGCACTGCTTTGCATTTTTATATGAACTTATTTTTATAACCTTGTCTTATTACATCTTTCATGCTAGAATTACATCAGAACTACTCTGTCTATCAAGGCTGAGTGATGTCTATGCTTTTGTTCTTACCACTTGTTTGCAGCTGCCAGTTCTAGTTATCAATTTAAGTGGCCTTTAGTACTTCTTCTTTAATATGATGTATGCACTTGACGTTTTCAGTGTATTTTATTTTTATTTTTCACACTAAAGTCTCGCTCAACAAATCAAATGGGTTGTTGGTGCTCTGCTTCGCTCCATTTCTCAACCACACTACCTGCCACTCCACTGCTTGGACACGAACCGTCTCCTCCAAAAAACAGTGAATTTGCCTGCATGCATTAATCATCAGGCACACTTCTACCTTTTTAACATTTTGGAGCAGCTCAGAGATCATTTCTGTGATACTCGGTGTAAATGTTTGATCAAAAGTGATGTCTGTGTGATACGACATAGATGTGGGTATACCGCTCTTTGCTGCAGCGTTGAAGATGCCCCTTTCTCCCCTCAACCCCACCACACTGCGAGTCCTCCCAAGTGGGCCATTGATGAGGAGCTTTTCCTGAGAGCGCAGTGTGAGGACGACTCGGATGATGATGATGATTATACTGACGCCGACCCTGTCCTAGATGACTTGTATTTCCGGCGAGTGCAGCAGACCCTTCATCAGACATCAAACAACCCAAATTATGACCGCTTCTTACCCCGATATTGGACACCTGAAGAGGATACTCGTGTGCGCACGATCTACCTCGGCTCTCAGAGAAGACCCTGGTATCGTAAAATGCAAGGCTTAAGGTCTGTTGGCTGATTTTACTGCTCTATTAAACAAGGCTGTGCTGATGGTGAAAGGGTTGAAGCTTTACCATTTACAAATCATTTATTTACTAATACAAGGCAAAGCTGAAGCTGCAGTTTTGTACTGTTTTTTGCTTTATTTGCATTGCTTGAGTCCATTTACTTGTAAAGGAGCAGAAAACATTACATGGCTAGAGTCCCGTTGACTGTAACTCGCTCAATCTAACGTGTAACATGTGGTGTGTGCCGTACTAAAATAACGTGCTCCGACATGGTTGCATGCGGTCAGATGTCTCCTGTTGATTATTGTTATTGGCTATAGGGTTGGAAAAGGTTACTAAATCCAGCTTAACTGCAGCAGCAATCTAAATCCTAGTTTGCTAGACAAACATTGGGAATAGCTAGCTCTACTTTGACAAGTTAAAACAGCCAAACACAGCATCTTTCAAATTTGTATCCAATTTTTTCTCCTTAGAATACTTTCTGTGGTTTTATTTTTGAAGTTAATGATGTTCATATATCTTTCCCTTTTCTCTGACTGTAGCCATAAAGCTTCGGGTTCCTCCGTGGAAGTGTTAGACTTGATTTCCTGGCTTGTGACATCTGCTACTGTGAAACATGTATCCGCTGCATCTGGAGCGTGTGAAACCATCTCTAAGGAGCTTCATCCCGAGCCTGAACTTTCACTCCTGTCCTGAAGATCCACAACTAATGCAAACCGTACAGAGTGTTGACTCAAGCGCTAAAACACTATCCTACTTGTTCTCTTCTCGTCATGTAGCAAAGTGGAAAAGTGCACCTGTTCTTGCATTTGCAAATCTCTAATCCATCAGCAAACTACTTAATTTTGATATGCAAATTTTGCCCTGTTTACCACAGGGATGTTTTTATGAAGTTGTCTGGAAAATTAAACATGCTTTGAATGTGTACTGCTACTGATTGTTTTCCTAGCTACTGCACTGTAATATCTGGCATTTACTCTGGGCCCCTCTTTTTCTTTTTAATAGTGCTGATTTTAACAGCATCATGCTGAGTGACTCATTAGTTCATAATGGTTAAACAGATGACTCGTGTGCCTTGTCAAAATTTGATAGCCATAACAGAATCATGTAATGTATCGCACCTTTTTGTGCCAGCGCTAATGTGTTCCAGTTAACTTTCTGTATGAATATGGCTTTGGTGTGGATCAATAAACCAAAATATTGCGCGTCCTTTGCACATTTATTCTGCCAAGATCTTTTATGTTTTGTGTTACTCGTGGCATATGTGTCCAATAATGTTCTCTGCAAGTTATGCATGCAATCTCTATATAATGTGTTTTTAAGTTCAGTTTAGACCCTCTTTCCAGGCCTTCGTTGGTTACAATGAGGTTAGTTACTTTTGTGAAGCGGGTGCTGTTTTATACTCCGATAATGGCAATCATCAGTCTGTATGTCTGTTTCTCTGGTTCTGTAGAGCATATCAAATCCAGGTCAGACCTGAGAGACCGGTTCAGGTCAACCCTGGCTGGATTTGGTGAGTCCCTAGGTTTTGAGCGAAGGTGCTTGAGACCGCGCCGACCATAACCGCTTTGTTGCTGCTTCATCTCGGTGTGCTTTTGCTTGTATTCAGTTTACCCACCTACCTAAATTATGCTGCAAACATCATTTGCCTTTTCATCAAGATGAAGCACTTGGTATACTTCCCACTATCAATTTTCTTGACTGTAGAATTTATGACAAACTACAGGATTGTTTGTAATCACAGTCTTGGTTCCTCCCATTTAAATCATGTCACGGTTTTGATATACCACCTGCTAAATGCTGCTGTAAGTTATTTGAATGTCATCTGACACCCTCTGTTGCCCACAGCAGTGCTATTACTTGTTACAAGTCACGGCTGTTATGTTATGCAGTTATGCAGACAGCAACATCTGTTGCCATTTATACTGCTGCGTTACTTGACTTGCATGCAACGCTCCTGCTCGCACTTTGCTGACGATTCTGTTGTTTGGATGCAGAATGTGTCGCTCTGCAGCTGTTGATACTGTGGCGTTCTGGCCTGTGATGTTCGGTGTGTGATTGAGCTGACATGAGCACGTACAGAAAGTAGCAGTTTGTGTGCGCTGCATTGCAATAATACTACTACTACTCGTCATGCTTGTTATGCTTGTTCTGCTACTTGGTGTTGCTGCAGTGTTTGTTTTGCTGTGTAGATCTGATATTCATTCCCATGTCCTGCCTCTGTCCGTCTTAACCAGGAGCAAATCGCTCAGTGACATCCCGATGGTGTACCCTGTGCGCAAAGTTCCTCACGGGAACACCATCTATGATTTGGACCACGACACGGACGTGACAAGGGAGTGCAACCAAGAAAACAATTGGAAGTGTAGCATTGCTGCCAAGGACAGCGAAGCTCAGTGGCATGATGTAAGTCTAGAAAAGCCTTGCGCCAAAATGATGATGAAATAATCTATTTACAAGGTCCATTCTGAAGTGGTGGTTCATCAGCAGATGTTTGTGCCATTGTCAATTATAGATTTATGAATTTCTTCCATGTCGATTTAAAAATGTAGATTGATGGTTTATTCTTTAGCTTTAACTGCTGTTAATGTAGTAACTCCATCTGCTGAGGAAGATGTGTGATAGGAATACTTGGAGCGAGAGTCAGCATTACTATATCTGAATATGAGCATGCCTGTAAATCCCTTTTTCTTTATTCAAAATTTAGCAAAAATCAAAAAGGTACTTTTACTGAAATTCTTTTCTAAAATATGATCAGACTGACAAATCAGTTTTGAGCCCTATATATTTAAATTGACGTTCTATGCACATAAGCAACAGGGTTATCGGGTCGTGCATTTTGTTTCAGGACTTGACAAAGTGGAAGAATCGTCGCAGGAGCACCAAGTCTGACCTCCGCAGGAAATCGCAAGACAGAGACCATGTCACTAACCAGATGGGCAATGGGGCCATGTTTACATCTGAGAAGAAAGAAGCTCAAGGCAGACTGCTAAGGTACGCATCTGCGACATATGCAATGTGGAAATCTCAAGTTTAAGCTTCCAAACACTGTTGCTACCTTTATTTATTTAAAGTGTGTAAAGCTGCTGACCTTGCTTGATAACGGTTCAGTATGCAACAGTGAACTCATGTAATATGACACATCCCCCATCTTTTCTGCTTCCTTTTATTACATCGGATTCTCTTTCCTTGTGTGACAAATCCCCAGAGACCAGCAGTCACCACGCAGGCATTACGCTGCCCCTCGTCCTTACTCCACCTCTCCTCCATCAAAATCATTGAGCTCTAATCTCCGGCCACATACTCGTGCTCTGCTGGCCCGCAACTACGCCACAGAGATGCCTTTCAGCCCCATGTCTCCACTTAGCCCCACCACTCCGGTACGTTTTCAGTTGTGTTGTGCCTGCTGACCTTGATTAACGTCCTTGTTTGTGTTGACTTTAGTATAATTATTGTGTATTTTATTTATTTATTTATTTTCATTGCAATTCTTCAATTATGACTCATTGATCCTCAGGGTTCATCAGGTGGAGTCATGCCGCCATATGATGGGAACATCCTGGGAGAGGAGACCCACTCTGCCTCCTTGGCTTCAGATGGAGCCGGCGTGACCACTCCTTCTCTGGACTGTCCTTTCAGCTCCCGGACCCAAGTCGAAGCGCAGTGCAGCCCAGCTCCTCTCCAGCCCACAACAGAACTGGCACATTCAGAAAACCGTTTTACAAATGTGACAAAGCCAAATGGGACCACAAAGTCAACCAACACCAGAGATCCTACTGAATCCATGTCAAGTCACCAGGAACCTCCGTTCCCCACTTCGTGCCCCGGTGCTGTTTATCAGGCAGGAGTTGGCGCTCTGAAGGACTTGCCCCACGAGAACCACACGCCCCAGAAAGAGAGCCAGAAGACATCTTGGGAACCAGCCGTGGAGCAAGCCAGAGGCCAGCAGGTTGCAGGCGTCTACAAGTACTTGACCAGAACAGGATCGTGGTCCGGCTCAGCCAGCCTTCCTCGTGGGTACCGGAGGTCCGAGGGCTCATCTCGTCTCTCCTCTGCAATCACAGCCAGACCCTTTGGAAGCCAGCAGTCCAGGGTGTCCTCGCTGCCCAGACTGTGCAACGTGAGTTCATTGGTTATCACTGTTGCTCTTTAAATCTATTGCCGTTTAATCAAATCTTCTCCCCACAGTAGGTCACCACTATGTGGGAACTTTATCTTTAAATGTTTGTTTCCTGTATTGGCTTAGATAATACATCTAGTGTTTTGTCTACATTTCTGTTGTCAAATGCTAAATTTCCTAAAACAGGTGAGCATCGTACTTTAAATCAAACCTTACGCAAATTGGGGTACTTATTGCATTTGTCTGGGACTAGTTTCAGCTGTGGATAAAAGTACATGTACACTCAAACAAGTATTTAGGACAGTGTAAGTGGGATAAACTACATCTCCCATCGACATGGTGAAGATGTTACCTGATGCAGCAGTGTGGCTTGTTCTGTTTTTAATATTTAGTTAACCAGTACTGTTAACAATTGTTTTTGTCTAACTTTAAAATTGAGACACTCAACGTGTTAATTGTGGTGTTGAATATGGTGCTGGAACTGGGATAAACCATGAATGTGTTTGTCGCTCTGTGAAAATGTAAATTAGTGTGTCGAATATTTTAAACTAGAAGAACCTGCCACATGCTGATTTTATTTTACAGTCTGGACGGTTATAATCAGTCTTGATGTAAGGTTAGTGCTCAGGAGGGTGTATAGGGACTTGTTCAGTCAGCCAAGAAAGCTCAAGCTAGTTAATGTAATGAGAGCATTGTGTGTGTGTGTGTGTGTGTGGGGGGGGGTGTATGTATGTATGTGTGTGTGTGTGTGTGTGTGTGTACTATATGTGAGTGAGCTTGTGTTGCTTTTGTTTTCTTGGCTCTGCCCCAATAGAAACGCTGGTGCATCATTGTAAACGGTGTCAACTCACTACAAGCTATCCGTACTGTCCTTTGAGCACATCTTGTTTTTGTTAATCTCAGGTAGACAACAACGAGGGTCTGCTTTTGAAAGGCGGGAAACGGGAGTCTTTCTCTCCGACCACCAAATCTTCACTCAAAAGGCAGACTGCGACCACTCATCTGAAAGGTCAGCACCAGGCCTCAATCGGACAGAAGGAAGCGAACCAGGCAAAGAATGGCACGCCGCAGGGGGAGGAGCCAAAAGGTGCCACATCCTCCAGCCAGACCAACCATCAGCCCAACTCCCAGACCAAGCTAGTACCGCGGACATATTCAAACCTGCAGACACGCCGCAGCAAAAGCTCGACCCTACCATCTAATGCAAGTGTTGACATCCCAAAGGTATGCTGGATTATTTTTCAGCATGCAGCATTTGTACTGCGTGTGTATATATTGATGCAACTTGGTGACGCATGTAATGTTTGCTTCTAGGAATACGTTTTATTTTGATTCATTTATTTTATCAAAACGTACTCCTATATAATCCGGGATTATCAAATCGATTTCAATTCCGTGACGGTCCCTTTTTTAAGTAGTCTTTAGCTATTTTTACATGGAAGCAGTGATCAGTCGGTTGATATTTTTTGTGGCTTAATAAACAACCAATTGTAAAGACATTAAGGCAAATAAATGAACAGGACTCAATGTTTCCACTGCCTGAGATGTCATGATCAGAGAAGGCACCATGAATAATGCCCATGTTGTAATTAGTGATTCCTTACTTAGTGTTACTCTTCATGTGATGAGCAGCTTGTAGCCTAGACCAAGACATTAATATTGTTGAAATAGCAAGTCAAACTCTGAAAACAAATGTGGTAAATAGACGTGGAGCAAACGTTCCTATTCTTGGCATCTTCCTTAACCCACACAGGTGAATCAGCCTCTGATCAGCAGAGTAAGTGAAAACACCTGTGTGGGTGTTCAGGGCCGTTAAACGATATAACCCCTCAAATGCCTGAAGCTAATAATGATGTCACGTTTAAGGAGCTTTTTATACTCTGCCTCCCTTATTTGATTAAATGAGGGTTGAAGACGCTCCTTTCGATATAATGCTGAACCAGCACAAACTTTAACGCAGCAATGATTTGGCATTTGACAACAAAACAAAACCTAAAGATTATAAACTTCACAAAGATGGCATTTGTTGCACGGCTGCCGTGATTGCACGTAATAAATTGGTCGTGTGTGTGTGTGTGTGTGTGTGTGTGTGTGTGTGTGTGTGTGTGTGTGTGTGTGTGTGTGTGTGTGTGTGTGTGTGTGTGTGTGTGTGTGTGTGTGTGTGTGTGTGTGTGTGTGTGTGTGTGTGTGTGTGTGTGTGTGTGTGTGTGTGTGTGTGTGTGTGTGTGTGTGTGTGTGTGTGTGTGTGTGTGTGTGTGTGTGTGTGTGTGTGTGTGTGTGTGTGTGTGTGTGTGTGTGTGTGTGTGTGTGTGTGTGTGTGTGTGTGTGTGTGTGTGTGTGTGTGTGTGTGTGTGTGTGTGTGTGTGTGTGTGTGTGTGTGTGTGTGTGTGTGTGTGTGTGTGTGTGTGTGTGTGTGTGTGTGTGTGTGTGTGTGTGTGTGTGTGTGTGTGTGTGTGTGTGTGTGTGTGTGTGTGTGTGTGTGTGTGTGTGTGTGTGTGTGTGTGTGTGTGTGTGTGTGTGTGTGTGTGTGTGTGTGTGTGTGTGTGTGTGTGTGTGTGTGTGTGTGTGGGGATCTGGTTTCCACCAGGAAACGAAGGACATTGGATCACAGGGTGTCACCTTTACGTGTGTGTGTTTCAGGTGGATCACAGTGACATGAGAGTGAGCCTGACTCTCAGACCCAACAGCAGACCAGACTTTGGTTTCCAGACTCATTGGGACTCCACAGGGGCGAGAGTCAAATTAATTCAACCTGGTAAGACACTTGTATATTTATCTGTGCTTTGCTCACCGACGTCTCACTTATGCCTAGTCAGACCAAGTGACGAGGCTCTTTAAACCTTGTATTGTAAAACAAGACAGATGTTTTGCTTTCGGTGGGAGCTGTGCTACATTTGCTCTTAAGTTTGTTTTTACTTCAAGAGGACATTTGTTCTAACATCCTGCATTTACAAAAATAAGTCATTTAAGACGCTAACTGTTTCAGAGGGGAGAAAAGAAAATTGTCACCATTGAAACACTATTGAGTCAGTTTGTTGAGCTAAGATGAGCAGCTTCTCATGTGCCTGGAAAAGAGTTAACAAAATACTTATTTTTTGAATGCCAAAAAAGCGTCTTTATAGAATTTGATTAATGGCATACATGAACAGTGGATCATGTGTGATAATGTTTGTGTGTGCATTCACTGTACATGCACAAGACTACAAATTGTAGCCAGTGATTTTTAAAAGTCAACCATGAATATTTCATTAGACGTGAGAGGTGTCACTTACTCACTGCGGCTTACTGGCCTACTTTTCAACTTGGAACGGCAACCTTGTCCTCAATACTGCATCTCAGTTTGTGCTAAACAATCCTTTCTGAAGCTGGGACTGTTTTTTTCTTTTTTTCATGTTTTGCTGTCTTCATCTTTCTTTATATCCTTGACGCCTGTCCTTCCCCCCTCAGGCAGTCCAGCGGAGCTTTGCCAGCTGTGTGTTGACGATGACATTGTGGCTGTTAATGGCGTTGCGGTGGCACACATGAACTACAACCAGTGGAGGGATAAAATGGCGTCTTCCCTGCAGACCGGCAATCTGACCATGGACATTCGACGCTATGGCAACAAGGGTAAGATAATAAGCCAAAGAAGACGGTCTTGTCTTTTACCACCTTGATCGTTTGTGCCGACTCAACCTCTGACCAGGGGCCAAACAGTGTGGCCTTAGTTTTGATGGCTGGTTATTCCATTAGATCGGAGCACCGGTGAAGGGAGTCATCACAACCAACCAGGCCAGAGCAGGATGACCCTCAATCTGACGGCCGCGGCGCCCGTTCTGATAGGTTGTCCCGATCACCATGCCAACAGTGGTGCCTCTGCAGAAACCACAGTCAGGAAAGTGTCCAAATTGAATGGGCAGACCGATGTGAGCAATGTTTTTGCCAGTTATCACTTCTGATAGTGCAGCTTAATAAGTGGCGCTCATCGGGTGACTCGCTGTTCTTTCACCTGCTCAGGTTGTACCAGGTAAGGTCACGCATGGAGAGCTGGATGTCAACCCCCGGACAGCCAGAGGTAAAGGTAATGACGGGAATAAAGTCTGCAAAGGCAATAACACATGACAATGACAAACGTATTTTAAGAATAACTCCTTGTATACGATAAGAGCTGATGTTATTTCTCACCCATTATGTTCTTCCTCTTCATATAGATTACAATAATATTAGTAGGAATAATCAGGAAAGGAGGGCACAATTTTTCAAACAGAAAGGTAAAAGTCTAGTTTGCTGCTTAGACTCCTTGTGTAGCTGCTTTGGTGGCTGGTGCTTTGCTTGGTTAATTGTTGGGTATTTATTAAAAGAAAATGTAAATACTTAAAGAAGGGAGCAGCTGACTAAAACAACTCATACGATGCACAGTGACTAGATAAGTTTGTACTTTACTACCACCGTTAGTCTAGTACTTTTTAACGGAGCTGTTACGTCGGGTGATTTGCTCAAAGCAAAGTATTCAAGATGTAGCATTTCTATAAATGAAGGTTCACTAATTTTCTCGGTCTTAATTGCTTTTGCAAACCGGGGAAAACGGCGCTGCTCTTGGCACAACTGTCCCTAGCAACTACAGGGCTGACGGCGCTGATCATGTCTGTGACATGCCATATATGGTGTGCAACAGATGCTTCATTTACCTCTCAGCCTTCTGCACAATGACCGATTTGTAACGCTGTCTTTGTGGTTAATTAATCTGTGTCCTGCAACAATGGCTTCTCTCTTTTGGCTCGGCAGGATTCAGCTCATGGGTTTACTTGTGTGGTAAATGTTTGCATTGTGTGTGGTGTGCTCTAAACAACATGCTAGTTGTTGTGGAACATCAACATATGAACAAAGCAGATTTGTGTTGCCATGCAGTGCGTGTGAATATTTGTTTTTTGATTTGCTTGGGCATGCTTAAATCTTCTGCTCAGCTGTTTTTCAAGAGTTGGGTTTAGCATCTTTAGGCTGGGGATACATTAGTTGATAGGTGAGCTCATCCTTGGTCAGGTCTAGACTGTGAGGAGATGAATACTTAAGATCTGAGATCTCCCACAGCTGACGTTTGATTAATTACCAAATATTTTAGCCAGACCTGCAGGTAAAACTCTACAAAGAGAAAAACCACAATTGTGTTCATTTTGTCCAACCTTTCTGTATTTTGGTCGACAGTGAGCATTGTTTTGCAACGTCTAGGACATCTAGCAGGTCTGTACACTTAACTCTTAACTATAAAGTGGACTGCTCTTAAAAAAACTCTTATGCGTTGATTGCATCGAGAGAAATTGCTTTGGAAAAAAGAAACTCTTAAGAGTTCATGTTGATGCTGTTTCTGGCTGCTAAAAGTTTTGTGCCACATCGGGGGATGCTGCGAAAATAGATAATCCATTGTGTGATCCAGTGCCTTTTCAAAATGCCTTCGATTCGCAGTCTTCTCATGTGTCCTCAGCCTTTGGTGTGTGTGTGTGTGTGTGTTTGTGGCCTTTTCATGGCATTACTCACAACTTGATCATCTTTAGGCGCTACTGCATCGTGTTCTCTCTGCTGACCTGTTATTTTCCCACACAGGAGGTTCAGAATCTGCGATATCTGATGTAAGTTACCACGCCACTTGATCAAAGGGTGTTTGTATGCATGTTCAAACCTAAGTTATGCATGTGTGTTGAAAGAGTGTGTGCACTGTGATCGTGTTTGAGCCTACAGTCTGCTTCGTGCATCACCAGCTCCAGGTGCCATCCCTCAGCCCATCCTCCTCCAGCTGGTCGTGGAACCATGAGGAGGATCGAAGGCGTCAGGAGAAGTGGCAGGAAGAGCAGGAGCGCCTCCTACAGGTGAAGACTTTTTCTCTCTTTTTTTTCCAAACAGAACTACACAGCACACTTCTTGATAACCTGAATCATCTTAAATTTAAAGCAACATGTAAATATGTTCGTGCTTGTTTTTTCAGGCACAATATCAGCGGGATCAGGAGAGGCTTGAATCTGAGTGGCAGAGAGCACAACAAGATGCAAAGAGGGAGTTTTGCAGGAAAGCAGAGGTAATCTGAGCCTTTTCCAACCTGCACAACATTTTTTAGTTGTATCGGAGTGATCATAAAATATATTGTATCAGATTTTCATCTATAAAGTTGCCATAGAAAAAATGTATCCCAAGTATGTTCAACCATCAACGGTAGACCGCATTGCAGTCAGAAACCCCCTTATTGTCAATATACTTAGGGATACCTCCTATGCATGCCCTAGGTATCTAGTCACAGCCTCATGAAACTTTACCACAAAGGTACTACAAGTCATGTTGTACAGAAAGAAAAGGTCTCACGATGTGAAATGGCTACAATGGGGCTCCACCATAGTATTTCCAGTCAAACAATTTATGTAATTCCAAGACTGTTTAAGGGAGCCCATTATTCAGATAGCTTGTGGTGTGATGTCTTCAAAAAAAAATCACCACACCCATTTTCCTTTTTTGGACGATTTTGAAGCGTTATTACCCTTCCAGGCAAGCAAGCGGCTAACTGTATCTTAAATCCAGCTGTCGGACCTGATGCAGCCTCTTAAAGACAGTGATTGTCTCAGAGGGTGAGGAGAAAGCTGCATTGTATTGCTACATGCAGAACTTTCGCCGTGCCATCCAAAAGGTGTTATCTCTGCCATGATGCCCGATTCCATGTGAATGCAGCATAATCAAGAGGTTCAAGTAAGAGTTGGTTTTAATCAGCAGGTGTGACACAAGTACAACCTGCTAAACCTCATCTTTCCTGCTTATTAGATGTTTTCTGGCTTCAGCTGTCCTTTAAATTCATTTCTCCAGTGTCATATATTTTCTTGTCTTTCTTTTAAAGCATTTGAAGCAGAACACTTTTAAGATGACCGATGCTGGTGAGAGCCCTGCTAGCGCACAGCTGTATGTGAATGGATTGACAAACAAACCCAGAGAAGAAGAGCAGAGCACTGACCGAGATGAGCTGAAAGAAGCGGGATCGAAACCTCAAAGTAATGCACAAGGAGAGCAGCATGACAAGAATTCTGAACAAGTCTGGTAAATCAATTTTTTTTCTCCCCAACATTGTCAGCTTGTTTCCATCGTGTGTGTGCAATCATTGTGCTGACTATTGAATGAAAGTTTGAGAATTTAGATTTAAAAATTCTTGAACATGACTTGTTTTTAGTTTAGTTTCTCCCTGACTTGTTGTGATCTCTTCTACATTGCTGCGGTGGCTGAATCTGCTGCTTTCGCCGGGCCTTAATGCTTCTGCTGCACCTCAGGGCTGATGACTGCTGTGGTTTTGAGAAGCTGTCTCCTGCACACAGGTCAGGACTAGTTATTGTACAATGGTTCCTAATTATCTCTGGACATACAGTATTGTGCAAAAGTTTTAGGCAGGTGTGAAAAAATGCTGTAAACTAAGAATGCTTTCAAAAACAGAAGTGCTAACAGTTTATTTTCATCAATTAGCAACTGTTCACTGCATTTTGTTAATTGATGAAAATAAACTGTTAGCACTTCTATTTTTGAAAGCATTCTTAGTTTACAGCATTTTTTCACACCTGCCTAAAGCTTTTGCACAGTACTGTATATGTCCCTGTCTGTTTTCCTGCAAACTTGGCACAGTATTGGTCGCTCTCAGACAATATAGCACAAGGTGATTGGTAATTTTTGTGGTCATTATTTACAAATACCTTTACCTCCTAGTGAAAGAATAAACGTCAGCATGCATGCATACAGCTCTGTGCAGATGCAGAAGGTTTTTTTTTTTTTTTTTTTTTTTAAAGTAATGTCTTATATTTTTCCCCGTACCACAGGGCAAAGTCCTTGTCTACTTCAGCATTAGCCGGCCCCCACAAACCAACAGGAGGTTGGTCTTCCCTCTCTGTCATATTTCCCGTCTGTTCTTCTGATGCAACGTTCCTGGGCTAACCAGCCACAATTTGATTGGTTCAGGTGATGAGTGGAAAAGACAAGGACGCTCCGTGTCTAACGCTGAGAAAGACCGGCAGCAGATATTGGAGGAGATGAAGAAAAGGACTCAGCTTCTGACCGACAACAGCTGGATACGTCAGCGCAGCATCAGCTTTCACAAGGACCCAATCTATGCTGGGGTTCCCATGAAGAGGTGGGTGCACCTTTTTTTTTTTTTAGGCAGCAGTTGTTTCAAAACTTTGATTATGACTTTGCCTCAATGTCTTTTCCCTTAACCCTTCTCCACACCGTTTTCTGATCTGTGTCGTCTTCTCCTCAGGTACGAGTCCCTGGACGACCTGGATACTCTGCGTCAGTCCCCGCTCCCGACTGCTGCGTTCAGTTACCCTCGTCCACACTCTGTTGCTGCAGGTTACTGCGCTCCGAGTAGGAACTCCTACTCCCGCTACAGCACTGGATCAATGCTTTCCCAGAGAAATGTATTTGACTCCTCTCATCATAGCAGGTATGCAGTTAATTTGAACACCTTTTCTGTTAGTTTCTGTATGTTATCATTCATTTTGGCCTTACATTGTTAACGTGTGCTGCCCCAGGATGGTCAGTGGCAAGAGGACTTGCTGTGTGTGTGAGCGTGTCCTGGGTATTGGGGCAGCCATGGTCATAGAGACCCTTGGTCTCTGCTTCCACCTCGCTTGTTTCCAGGTGAGAGGTCATGACCAGGTTAAGGTGCAGTCACAGTAGCTCCAATCCAATTGCAAATAATTACTCTGTTCCTCATTTATCAAGTGTTTTGTTACGAGCTCATCGATCTCCCAGGTCAGATTACATTTTTTCTTTAATTTCACATGGTGTAGTTTTAGAATTACCTTAACACAGTATTACACTATGAGACTGAAAACCAGTGTCTCCTTCCAGCTGTTAAGTGTTTTTACCCACAAAGTGAAAATGTACATGAGCAGCAGGAAAAAGTCCAAATCTCGCACCAACTATTCCACCTCAAAAGTACAATGGAACATCAAATAAATCATGACGTGCTGTGTACAAAGCATGTGACTTAAATAAATAGTCCAGTCAAAACTTATTTATAAAGCACTTTTAAAAGTGCATTTCCTCAAATGACCACTTGAGGCTGGATTCCAAAAGAGTCAACCCCAATAGACCAACAATCCACCTCTTAGTCCGGTTTTTGTTAGGCGGTGTCCTCACTGCCAAGATGGTGACCCGCTTGGAGCGTCACAGCAGTTCCTCACAGACCTACGGTGGACGCAACGGAGACTATGTCCATATTTTATTGAGTCTATGGCGTAGACCAAATTGCTTTAGTTATTTTGAATACACTTGATGTGGTCAGGATAAATAACTAGACAAAATATGCACTTGCAAAATAATGGCTAAATTCATGAAACAAATTGTCCATTTTAATACATTGTTCCAAATTTGAATTGCGACGTCTCGTTGTTGCTGCTTCTGCATTGGTGTGAAGGCAACCGGCTGGCAAATTGGCTCCGCCAGCTGTTGATACACCATACTCCCAAAATTCACATAATGGTGGTGAATGGATTCTTTCGCATTTTCTTTCGCTGATTTTTCATTTTAAATTGCTACACTTGGATGGAAACTTAACTGGAGACTGCTAACACTTTCAATCATGCTGCCTGATGTGAGTTACCCGCGGCAGAACTGTGACGTGACTGTCCATCTTATTGTGGGTAAAATGAATTAGACTGAAGACTAATGTGACTGCACCTTTTTAAGTAAGGTAAGCAGTAGTCTCGTATGTAGTTGCAATCTAATCCGTTTAATAGGCATCTGCTAGCGGGAGCATTTCAGACACCTTTCTATACTTCCATCTTGCCTAACCAGTTTGTTTCCTAATCCGTGTCAGGCATCCGGCCTGGTGATCATGTTTGGTGTCGTAGTCCTGTGCTTTTTCTCTGTTGGTCTCTAGTTTACTGTGTGGGTTTGGTTTCGTGGGAGAAGCCAGCCGGCTGTCCTGCTTTGCTTATAGATGCTTATTGTGAAAATCTCTGGCAGAGGACCTCCGCATTAGTCGAGCTATGTTAATTAGCATGTAGATGCAAAAGTCACTAAAATATCTCACTGCCCCATATGAGCTGAAGACGCACATGACACCCATAGAATATTTATATGCTATGTGTTTGTATTTGGAAACGGAGCTTAGTTGTTCTTCACTTGGGTGGCGGACAATCTGGTGAAATTATTCAGACACAAAAGGCCCACGTTACAGGTCCGCTGGATTTCTCTTACATAGTTCTCCATTTTTCCTCTCACCTCTCCCTCCTCCTCTCAGTGTGTGGGCTGCCACCGACATCTCGGAAGAGCTGAGACTGGAGTCCAGGTTCGAATCCGAAACCGGAGGCCCCACTGTGAGCCCTGCTATTTCCAACTCAAGTGTGAGTATTGGTCTTTGTGTGCTTTTTATTTTTCTTTCTAAATCAATACAATTGTTCTTTTATGGCCGACTTCCTTGACGTGAAAAACGGAAATGAATCCTAATCATGTACTTGGACTGCACTGAACAGCTGTCCAGAAAACTTGACTTCCATTTGCCTGTCATGTAAAAATCTAACTGTATTATTAACAAAGCTTATTAAAATTGTAGCCGCTGGTGTCCCCTCCATGTGAGTAAGCAGCCGGATCACTGGGAACTTCTGTTGGATAAAACTCTGAAAACACACAGGAAACATCGTCCACACAGCCATGCCATGCCTTTTGTCTAAAACCATAAACTGTTGTATACGATGTTGATGATCTGTGGATCCACATGGACAGTAGACATTTAATGGCTGTTTTTAATCAAGTGTGCTTAATATGATACTTTCTGTTAGTTTTCCTGCTAAGGAAGAAAATGTAGGTTTAATATATAAAATAAAGTAATTATGGGAATTAGTTTTTGATGCGTGCTTTTATTGTAATGTAAGTTTTGCTATCTGTCACTTCCTTGTCATATTTGATATTTGTCCAATAGTACAGTAAATATATTTTATGTTAATGTATGAAGGAACATTTTAATTTGTCCTGAAGCACTTTTTGTTTTGTAATCTCACAAAGTGCACTTTAGGGTATATCAGTGATTAAGATGTGTATAATCTCACGTGGGAATCTTTACTGAAACATTTTTGTAAATAAAGTGCACTGAAAGGTTTGTATTTGTTATTTCTTTGTGTACCACATGGTGGCATCATTGGTCTAATGGTAAAACAGAAATATCATACTGTGGCTGGAAATGTCAATGTTGAATATGCCGAAAATTATCTGAGCAGTACCCGTTGTGTTTTGGGGCTTTGGTGTACAATGGCTATTTTAATGTTATGAAATATGACAAAACACTTCTGGTCAGCCTGTACCTTTTGGAGGCTACTCATTTTCAGACATGAATACTTGAGTTTGCTTTGTTTTTTAGTTTTCTTAAATATGGCTCTGACAACAATGAGCCATGGCAGCTTTAGTGTGTATACATGGACATGAATAACATGTTTATGATTATCATGATTCTGAACCTTTTTGGGTTATGTTGTAACTGGATACTCTGGAAACCTGACCATAAACCAGTTATTCATGTGGCTATAAAGGCAAGGAAAGATGACACATCATTCATTAGGCGTTCGTATACTGTCAAAAGAAACAAATATTCTGCCTAACCTTTAGTTAATCTGCTGTGTAAGGCATCAACATCTTGATTGTACTACTTGATAAATAGCTGAAATGGTGCAAATCTTGAGACTAGAGAAACTGCTTCTGCTTTTCCGTTAAACGTTTTTAAATACTTAACTTAGTTCTCCATTTTTATATGTACAAATGTCCATGAAAAGGGGATTGTGTGGGGGTGAGTAAGAAAGAGCTTTGGGTTATTTGTGTAAACTGACCTTAACAGAAAATGTATGACGCAAGGTTAAAGTGACAAAAGGGAAGAGAAAGTGTTCTGTCCTCCGGCCTTTAGATGGCGAAGTGCTATGTTCTAAAACGGTGACTTGAATTAAAGAAGAGTCTGGTTTTGTGCACACGGTGTTAAAAGTTGTCTGTTTGCAGTTGTATCACATGGAAGGTTACACTGCAGTAAGTGAGTAAACGGTACTGGAACGGCACAATGCAGCAGTTCATCCATTACATTACATTACATTACATTTAGCTGACGCTTTTATCCAAAGCGACTTACATGATATACAGTAGACCGTAGACACAGCAACGGTGAGCAATTAGGGGTTAAGTGTCTTGCTCAAGGACACAACGACGCAGACTGCCGGAGCCGGGGATCGAACCACCGACCCTCTGATTGAAAGACCGACTTGCTAACCAGTGAGCCACAGTCGCCCCACTCCCATCCATACAAGGAAGTTGTGTTGCAATGCAAATCACGCATTTGCAACAGCTCGCACACATCCGACAGTTATGTCTTTATGCCACCTTTAGAAAAGGGAGCTCCGAGAACATTACAAAGACAGTAGTGTGGCGGTGACCACATTGGGAGAAATCAATTATGCAATAAATGTCAATGATTGTATCTATTGGTTCTTGGAACGCTGAGATGTCAGCCTGATGAATGGAAATGTTTTTCACGGTTTACGGAGTCTTTTGGAAGGGAGGGTTCAGTTCCCTCGAGGCACAAGTAGACATTTTTGTTTCCGACATGCTCCATCTGTTTCGGATGACTCTTGTGACTCCAGCCTGACCCATTTAAATATTACTGGTACACTAAGCTGTAAACAGCAGCGGGTCAAACTGAACGGGCAGGCTGACCATGTAGAGACATTAGTTACTTCAAATTTCTCATTAGCCAGATTGATTTAAAGCTGTTATACTTTATTTGTTCAAAAATGTTAACATCTCTAATCAAATCCAGTATGTTGTCTTAATGTGTTACTCCAAATGTAAAGTGGAATACATAACCACGAGACCACATAATGGGAGAGAGAGAGAGATTGGTCTTGAGCATCACTGGTACAGATTTTAAAAGCTATACTTGTGCGTTTATTCTGTTTGATTGCAGAGCAGCCAAGTGGAAAATCATAACCTTGATCTTGTCTGTCTATTGCCTTTGGGTATAGGAATGGCATTTTTGTATTTTAATATATATTTTTATATATACACTTTACAGGAAGCTGTTTGTCAAAAGTTTCCATTAGAGGTTTTTCTGTTAAATTGGCCAGATGTTTTTTCAATGATTCAATGTTCCCTGACCCATGGCTCTGTCTTGGTTCATTCTTACTTTTTTTTTTTTAATCTACTTTAAATAGTTTTCTTTGTAAAATAATATTTTTGTCTTAACCTTTATCCAAGTTTATAAACAAAGTAACTTCCTGTTAGTGGTTTGCTCGAATGAAAGCACATACTGTATCTTTGAGTGTAATGATTAAACAATATTTTAACTGCTGTTGACACAGGGAGGGGCTGCATAAAAAAACCTGCAAGGCTGTTGTGGCCAATCCACTGGTGACTACAAGGGATTGTTGTGCTGCCCACACTACCCACAGCAAACCCACACATACCCAAACTGAGCTCCCAGGGCTCTTTTAGAGAACAGTTTCATACCTATTGGCATTTGTTTTCTACCAATACTGCAAACAGAGTCGTCTCTGTTACAGACATGAGTCTAACAAAGACAGAGTCTGTAAAACAGTTTGACTTTTAAATGCTGACAAACTGACGCAGGAAGCAGTGAAGAGGAAGTGGGCGTGTCTGTGCCTCGCTGTGTCCTCTCAGTGCAATATCAGTGCTGTGACACTGTCCAGAGCCCTAACAGACAGAGAAAGAGGGATGACCTGGAATTTGCTTTTACAATCCTTACGTCAGCAGCAATGAATGATAAAATATGTTTTGGGCCATAATTCACAAACAAAGGCTAAACATGGTCAACACTTTATCACACACACACAAACACTGCTAAACACGGTCCAAAAGGGACTTTCTCCAGAATCTGGTTTGTTGAGCCATTGCACAAAGGACAAAAATAATACGGTATCTTACTATTCATGAAATGGCATGACAGCAATTAAATGACCTTAAAGCCATTAAAAGACCTTAGTAACCGTCTCACAGACAGACTTTTCTCCACATCTTGCCCTTTCAGACAGCCCTCAGAAGAGGGAGGGGGGTTACAGCCTCAGCAGGGGAGGAGGATGTTCCCTCTCTCCCTCCCTGTTTCCTGCAGCTGATTGATGCTGGCATCCTTTTACCTTTCAGTTTACCGGCACAGTGCAAGGCTCAGCTTTGTCACCGGGAGCTGCACCAATCTCCGGTCTGCTGCTGGGTGCTGAGAGCTGCTCAGCGGAGACTGGCGACATTTACACCCCTCTACTAACAAAACTACACAGAGCAGACAGAGAGAAATAACTTTATGGTCAGAGGCACAGAGGCTGAGTCCTTGAAGGAGACCGATAACATGGCCACTGGATAGCGTGACACGCAACTTCAGTGATTGAAAGCATGACAGTGATAATGCAAAAGCCAAAGCTTGAATGTGCTGTAACTCTGTTATGTTGATTCTGTACACATGACATCTATTGCTTCTGTCCATCCGGGGAGAGGGATCCTCCTCTGTTGCTCTCCCTCAGGTTTCTTCCCCTTGTTTTTTTTCCCTGTGAAAGGGTTTTCACTACTATTTTTAGGGGGAGTTTTTCCTGATCCGATGTGAGGTCCCGGAACAGGGATGTCGTATGTGTACAGATTGTAAAGCCCTCAGAGGCAAATTTGTATTTGTGATTTTGGGCTATACAAAATAAACTGAATTGAATTGAATTGAAAGCAATTTGATTTGCAGAGAATTTTAAGCACCAAAATTGACTGAAAAGTGCTAAATGCACTTCCCATGTGTGAATTGAAAGCCTTAGAAGAAAGGCGCTGCTTGTTTTGACAAACTAATTCATGAACTCAAATAAAAAATAAAGACAACACTCTAGTTCCAGTGTTTTGTTCATTTTTGCTCTAGTTATAATAAAACAAATGTAAGTGTGACAATTAATTTGCATCTTGCACAAAGCTCGATGTGCAGTTGCAAAAGTTCAGTACTACAGCTTGATTGTATGAAGGTGTAATACTGTATTGTGTAATACTGTCGTTACCATATCTGTAGTTTTTATACATTTTCATTGAGTGTTGCATTGCTGAACTATGAGCTACAAGAAACAAGATGGCAGAGGAAGAAATGCTTGTCCTTTGCAGGTTTGTATGTTTTGTCTTATTGCTGGTGTTTCACTTTATGAGATGAAACAGGCTAACAACAGAGTGGCATCAAATTGCTGTGTGAGTGTCAAAAGTCCCAGAGCATAGCCTGGCTTTCAAATGATGGATTGTGGCTTTTTAACAGCGTTTTAGTGGCTCTGTCAGACTTCCGCTGCGGCAACTGTTAATGATTCATGGAATGTTTGAACACTTAATGATTTAACCGCTTGTTCATACTTCACTGGGCTAATTGTATGTTCAGGTTGATAACAGTAATGTAAGCCTATGATCCGTTACAATATGTGTACTTTACATTAGCAGTCAATGGCTGAATTTTTCTCTGAGTTTATTGAAACAGTGAAGTGTTTGCTTTAATAAAGAGCCATTAAAAAAAGCTCCAAAACAAGCGAGTAGTGGACCTTGAGCTGAGATTGTTTTGTCAATTTACCCTTCTCTAAGCCCCGCCCCCCGCTGCTACTCAATCAAGTTGGCAGAGAACCCACACAAACTGAGTGCTGTTAACTTTTATCTAACTTGTTTTATCTATCCCTTGAAAAAACTGTTCTAGCAGTGAAAACAAGTTAAAAAGATAACGATAGAAGATCAAACATACGGATCGCAGTGTAAAGCAGCGTGTGTAAATACATGAATACATGACATACATGAATAAACACAGTCTCACAGATGTTTGCGAAATAGTCACAACATGCAATCCATTGACTGATTCCTGATGACATTACTGTATAAAATGATCTACTACAGCGTAAGCTTCACAGTGGCTATGGTACTAATGTTTATGAGATGATTATCAGAAAGATTGATGTTGTTAATCTTGTCGGAATGTTGAGCTATTCCATAAAAGAGGGGGGAAAAACACTCAAAAGTCTGCAAACTTTTCTCATTTTCATGCTTATGCTTCACCACGAAACGTAGGTACTCACAAAATCTTCCAGTACACAGTATTTATGAATGCAAAAGCCACATCTGTCATTGCCGTGAAGGGACTTTACAGTAAATGGGACATTTCAGAAAACAATGAAAAAAAGGGAGGATGTTCTTGCGTTTAGCTACATGCCAACTAATTTGGTTTTCTGCTCTCAACGTAACAAAGACATCATATTCATTAATTATACATGTGTTGTTCTCTCTGTGAACAGTGTGATGTGTCTATATCAAAGAGCTTGAAAACACACTCACACACACACACATTATTATAATGTCAGCAAGTGTGAAAGATTTAGCACATAGAGGCTGATATGAAAAAAGCTGTTATCTCCAACTCTGCAAATTGGCTAATTTGGCTCTCTTTATCATGTCTCCCTCCTGCGCTCAGTGTGTTCATTTAAGTGTTTGTGTGTGTGTGTGTGTGTGTGTGTGTGTGTGTGTTAAGCGTTTGGCTCAGAGTTTTCTTACCAAAAAAAAACGCATACACCCAGTGAAATGTGTTTTGGAGGTGTTTTTATCACGGACACACAACACTATTAGAAATAGCCGCTTGTCAGAGAGACTAATTTGCGTCTTTTGACTAACATTTGTTCTTAAACAAACCTAACTTAGGAAGACTAATGCTTTTCATTGTCATTTCTCTTCATATAGGTTTATCACATTCATGTAAATGACTCCTAATTGTTTACATGTTCCCAATTGTTTCAACTAAATTACTTCTCCTTTTACTTCAGGGTGATATTTTATGTCCAGTGTCCTTTTCTGCAGCACAGAAGAGCTCTGTTATCTCCTGTGTGCAGGATTGGAAGGAAAAGGCGGAGGAGGAGGAGGAGGGATTTCTCTTTGGCTGAAAAATACAGTCATCAAATGTCTGTTCCCTTGTGGGATACTAGGGCACAAATCCAAACTATCCCAGGAGTCTAATCAAAAAAAGGTTTTGTGTGGGCTGCGTCTGAGTTGAACACATTTGTAAAAAAAAGAGTGTTAGATGTCCAGGAGCACTGAAGCTGTAAAATGCGTTATGAATGATTTATGCAAACAAAATCATAAGAAGGTACACGCACAAAGAAAGATGCACACATGCAACACCCCCCCCCACACACACACACACTTCTGCCACCAAGCTTCGTAAGAGCATCAAAGATAGACATGTCTGCACAGGAGACCTTGTATCTACTGTCAGCTGATGCTGCCATCTGGACAGGAAAAGGGAAGGATCGCCCGCAACTCTTCCACTAGTGTAATCTCCAGAAACAGGACGTATTGCTCGCTGTCTCAACAAAAACACAGCAATGGAGGCTCAGCGAAATCTGACACATTTTTTACTCTTTGTGTGTCTCACATTTCTCGTATTGTTACAATAATGGGGGGATGTCTCACGATGCTCTGAGAGTATACCTTCTGTATAGATTAATATGCAGAATTGAGCCAATCTGCGACAGTTTTGAATTAAGACAAGCAGCTGTTTTTTTGAGTGCCATGCCTTTAATAAAGATGCACATGACTTAACATCTGACAGCACAACTGTGTCTGAATATTATATTTTTATTAAGTGCATGCTGTACTTCAACTGAAACAAAATGTATTTATAGAACCATGTATCTCTTCTTGATTCAGTGCCCTTTGAATTTATCATGTAATAATGTCACATTGAATGCTTAAAAACAATAAGATGTGACCTAATTCCGGTCAGATTCTGGTTTGGTGAAATCACAGTCTATTGAGGTCATCTATTATTCAGTGTGTGTGTGTGTGTGTGTAGGGGGGGGCGGGGGGATGGGGGGCACTGGCGACCTGAGGAGAAATAAAATGTTCGTTCTTACTTGCAAGAAGAGAAGTATCAGTCTATTAAAGCATACAACTCCAATACATTTTCACTGACCAGGACAACAGGACTTATATTGTTATAATGTCTCACTTTATTTGCTGTGGCCTCATATCTAAAGAGAAAACAATGACAACAGCTCATGGATGGCACAGAACAATGAAGCATTGTGAAGTCCCAACGTGTCATCTCGAAAGCATACTGTAGGTTGATATAATCAAATTAAGCAAAAAATACAGAAGAAGCACGTAATGTCTTCCTCATCCAACAATCCTCACAATGAAAGACTAGATAGGCTGTTAGAACAGTATGCTATTTACATGTTATATGTCCTAGTTAATGTCTTCGGATCACCATGGAGCCTCCACAATAACAGAACAATGCAGGCACAGCTCAGTAAGGATAAAAAGAAAACCAGATTCTGAAGTCTGCCAGAAACCACTCATTTAATTAAGAACAAAGCAGTCTCAGTAAAATCTATAAAGAATTGCAAGGACACAAAAGCAACACAGCTCAGGACCCAGTAATGTGTCTTCACTCCTTAGCCTACTAACAATGAGCTTTATGTTTGGGTTTGGAGGAAGTCTTCTGCTTGCAGAACAGAGAAAATGGCAGAACAATGTCAACACTGGTTGAGCCTAAACTGCACAGAGCAGAGAGTGAGAGAAACACAAGAAACTGAAACTAGACAGTTTGCAGAGCTCGTTAAAGTAATGTCGCAGGTCGCCCCAAGTGTTCTCTGACCATGGCCGCGCTCTCGCGCCCCGAGGAGCAGCGCTCCGCTCGGTCACCGGGAGAACACGTACTCGGTGTAGCTGGTCCACAGTTTGTCTTCCCCCGGGTCATTGGTGGCGTACGAGCAGGTCCCGGTTGAGTTGCAGGCCACCATGTGGAAACCGGCCTCGGCCAGCCGGTCGAACGCCTGCTCCAGAAAGTTATACTTCAGGTAGTACCGCGCGGTGTACTTGTCAGGCGGGCGGTCCGGGTCGCGGCTCTCGTTCAGGGTTTCCCCGAAGACCTCTTTGGCCAGAGAGATCTTGCTGCAGACGGTGATCCTGGCGACCCTGCGGAACTTTGCGTCCGCCTGGATGTCCCTCCCGATGGTGTAGCTGCCCCGGTACCCGATGGTGATGTAGCCGGCGTTGGCCCCGGGAGAGCGCAGGGTTCTGTCCGAGGAGGAGGAGGAGGTGACCGGGCTGGTGAGCTCGGCGTCCTCCGGCTCCCCGCTGTCTTCCGCGTACGAGCTGTCTTTGCTGACGGTCGCCAGGCGCCTCGACAGCTCCGGCAGCTGGAAGAAGTCCGCTTCCTTCTGCAGCCTCCTCCTCTCCTTGAAGTACTCGGGCAGGAAGAGCTCGGAGTCCCGCAGGTGATCCAGGATGTAGCGGAACAGAAAGCCGTCCCGGTCGAAGAAGAAGCGTCCCTTGCCGTCTTTTGGCAGGTCGCCCGGTGAGCCCTGGGTGAACTTGGTCCACAGCAGAGAGTTGGGGACCGACGTGAGAGTTTCAAGTCGGGTCACATACACCTGTCCGCCCACGTTTAGCTCGACAATCTCAGGGAAAGTTGAACTCTGGTTATCGGTTTGTGCCATCTCTCACACTCTCGTTTAACCCCGGTAGTTCCTGTCGGTGCCCGAACGAGGACGGATATTTGGAGAGTCTCCGCGCGGTACAGGAGTGTTGGTATCGCTGTGGCTGTGTGGGAGGAGAAGGAAGAGGACGGCCAGCAGAGACATTAACCGTTCACTGGAAAGCTCTGAGGAAACACTATGATGCGTTCAAGGGCCACATGTAAGCCTGAGCGTCCCACGCGTAAACACCTGCATCGTGCGTGCACGGAAGTGACAGGCCCACATGTATTCGAGTAGAGGCTACTGCAGGCCAACTTAACAACTATGTATTGCCGAGAGTTAGATGAGAGGAATGATGGGAACACGTCGAAAGGTAATACAACCTGCCACGCCTCTAAAGGTCACTGATTAATCAGCATGTGTACTTTTTACACACCAGGTTTTGAACACGGGTTAAACTAACGAGATTAAGTACAACCTCGAGGTACCTCGAGTTTGCTTTGCTTGATTTGACCTATGTTTCCTTCTCACGCTATTCTTCACTGCGTTTCAAGGGTAAATGCTGTAGAACTACTGTTCTACAGCACAACATTTACAACTTTATGAAAATCACTTATGTAATAAGTGCATTATAAGACGTACATAAGTCTTCTTAATGCACATATTAGACTGAGTCAAGTAAAACAATTGCTAAGTTACTTTTCCCCCAATTTTTCATAAACAAGTGGTACAGATATGGGAAACTATTTGTGACCATAATGGATGGTGAATGTCTTTAGTGCCTGCCTTAGTGCACTCAAGACAGATCAAGTAAGCATTTTTATGTCTGTAACAGGATGTTTGGGTCAAGATCATGTGACATGATCCTGCAGAAACAGATAGTGAGGTCCGACTCTGTTCAGATGGTATTAATACTCCACGAGAAGCAAAGCAGACAAGCTGGTGTTATGAAGAAGAAGTTCAACCCAAGCAACTTTACCATCATTATGTTTACAGAAAGCACCGTGATGTTCCAGGAATTATGGTTCGTGGGACAGAAATGTTGTGCCTAGAAACAAATTATAATTTAAACAAGTGGTCAAATTCAATCTGACGTGTGATCAAAAGCTTCACAGGTACAGGCAAAACAGACCTTGAGGAGAAATAGATTAAGTATACGATAGGTGCGTCTTGGGTCTTTGTGTATATACTCCTGCAGCAACAGGTCTGGACACAGAATGTGCCAAAAGACTGAAATAACTTTTCCTGAAATCCACAAGTCTTAACCCAAGATTGATTTCCGCTTTCCAGCTAAGCGCTCCGTTATCTCCTCTCGAAGTGCAGAATTAGCCGTTTCATATTTCAGTCCACACATCAGTATTTCTGCCGCTGACATTTATCTCTTATAATCAGAGTCTCAGATGTTGAATTTAGTTTGATGGATAAAAAGCACCAGCTATTTGTTAGAGAAATGTTTGGTATCGTACAGCTGCAGCCTGAAGACATGATGCAGAAAGAAGAAACCGATCGGAATGGTGAAGCAATACCATTTATGGTGATACAGTTGTACAATGTGAATATGGAGTAAATGCAGATATTTAGCTAATCTGATGGGAAAATAAAGCATGCGTTAATTCAAAGATAACACACAAATATTATGGACATTTAACATTTGACATATTAACAGTGGAAATTGGATATATATTTTGCAATAAGCATTTAAAACGTGTTTATGGATATTCAGTTCATATCCCAGATTACAGTTGGTTTACATAAACTCTGTGAATACAAACAAACAAACATCATGTGCAACCTTTGCAGCTGATAGCAGCAAACTTGCTTTCCGTAAACTTGATGGTCTTGTTTTGGAGCAATGTTTCAGCCAGCGGTTCCTCCTGGACACAGTTCATTCTTTGGATTAGAGCGACATCTGGTGGACATTAGTGGAGATACTAGGAGTTACTGTAGTAAGACACATTGTGTACAAGCTTTGAATGGCCCAGTGTTTTATGCCCACTGTATAAAAAATAGAGGCAGCGTGTTTGATTATTGGAGATGTGTAATATGTTTCCGTATTCTTAACACTGAAAAACAGAGGTATCACAAACACTTTATTATCAAACAAATGACCAAATCTCTCTCTGCACACCACAAGGGCCAACACATAGTCCTCTGTCCGGTCTCAACCTCATGTCTGTGTTATCGCGTTAAAGGTTATCATTTTTCTCAGAGTCTGGCAGAAGATATTTTGATAAAGGGACTTGTAAAGCTTATCTCCCCAGCTATTTCCCAGAGAATATAAAGGTCAAGAGATGTGGCAGCTCGATAACTCAACATATGGGTTCCCCTCAGAGGCATTGTGTGTACTTATCTGGAGGTTTTGGTTCATTTTTCTCAAGCCATACATCACATTGTGTGGACGGTTGCTGACCCTGATAGAAGACAAGCTTTGTGTTGGTGTAACATGTGGGGGTTGGACTTTGAGTGGTATAGTTCTTTAGAGGAAGAAAGAAGAAAGAGAGGTGTGGTGGAAAGTGGCGAGTATTTAGGTGGAAGAATGGGCAACAGCTACTTTGCACAGATGCCAAATCAGAAAGATACACCATTTCACACAGTTTAGCGCGTGATGATTTGACTGGGCATACTGCTGTTCTCTAGTGAGTCGATCAAAAGTTGCTCTCCTGATTGACTGGATTGGCCAGCAGATAAATGTTTCATGCATCTTTTGAGGTTTTAGAATGGAGCTTAGAGTATTTCATCATGTTTTAAGTCTTAAAAAATGGGGAAAATAAAATGTGGTGTTATCGTGTGTGAGGCTAAATAAACCAGCCCCATTAATAAAGGTGTGTGTGGGAGAGTAAAAAGTAGTTTTTGAAAGGCTAAACACCAACAAATATGGGCTGAAGGAATACATTTTGGAAATAATTACACTTAACTTTTTTTAAATCAATTTTGACTTAAGAAAGTAAAATGTACATTACAGGGAGTGTGTGTGTGTGTGTGTGTTAAAGAGAGAGAAGGGAACTGAAAGTGGACGGCAATACAACTTAAACCCTATCAATGTAAAAATGATTCCGAACCAGCACTTTACTGAGGCCACACTCCCCGTGGCGTCTCATCAAATGTAACCACACACCGGCTTCGGGACGCACATTCCTAACCAGCCAACACCAGCACACTGGGGACAGCTTCATTTAAAAAAATACTATTAAAAAATGTGATCAATGATTTTAAATGGCTCTTATACACTTAACCTTATAGATTAAATAGTGCTCAATGTTCACTGTTTGGTTGTTTTTGTACTGTTTTGGTCGACGAAGCTAAATTTAAACTTTTAACTGCAGGGGAAATTAATTAGTTGTTAGGAACGTCCCTAATGCGATGAAACCGATGACAGGTTACTTGGCAACATACAGAGAACCAGCCCCACGTGGCATCCCCACGGTGTCATCCGCTCCCATTGCCAAAGCCTGTGGGCATTTCCCATACTAGAGGCCCTCGACATTAACAATGTGGGTCAACTAGCGGCCTCCCGAGTGCATTTAAAACTGCAGTTGTGGATGTTTTTGTATGTGTCTCCTGCTGTGGTGGAGGAAGTGGTCAGATCTGTATCAATAGAAAATTGTAAAATAGTCCAATATATTCTAGTGCATATTGTTGTATACGTGGCATCAATCGTTTGGAGAACCAACTCAATGGGGGAGGTCGTGGTATGTAACATGTGCTTAATATATTTGGTACCTAAATCGCATGCGGCCTCTGCATTCCAGTTGGTGTCGTACAGCCACTGAGCAAAACAAGAAAAACTACATTACCTTAAGTAGAAGTAGGCTCAAAATAGTATTTAAGTACAGTGTTTGAGGGATTTAGATATAATGTTATCGCTCTACATGAAACCTTGGAAGGAACCCTACTCTCACTCCATCTGGCTCCACCCAATGGTCACAAGATAGACAACTTATTTTCAGAAACATATTATGGTGTATCCACAGAAAAAGAGTCAAGATATAACAGTATCACATATTTACATTCTGCTCATGCATGTTTCTATGTGTGTAATTCTGGGAACCTTGATTGGAAAGATATGTATTGGCCAAGGTCAGAACAGCTGTAAATGTGTCTAAACTGAGCAACCCTCTGAATACAAGTCAAAGTTAAACATATTCATTATATTTTCAAGATTCAAGATTATGTATTGTCATATCCACAGTTAACAGACAGTTACTCCTTACAATGGAAGTCTCACTTTGCTAGGTCCTCCTTCCACACAGAATTACAATAACTTAAAATTCAAGGTAACATTTTTAATTTAAAATTAAAAAATTAAAAATACAAAAGAAGTAGGTAAATGCTAATAAAAATTATATATGTATATATATATATATATATATATATATATATACATATATAATTTTTTTACATAAAATAAGGCACAGAAATGTGAGAATAGTATTGCACAATCAGTTCACTGAGGGTACAAAGTGCACTATGCATTGGTGCTGATAGATTCATGTGACTTTCAGTACTTATCCACGTGTAGTTACATGTTTTTAGTGACGTGTGTGTGTCTGTGTGTGTGTGTGTGTGTGTGTGTGTGTATTACGACGCTGAACAATCATGTGTCCTCCTTTTGACACGAGGCAGCCTCCTGATGTGCCACCGACCCAAACACTGTCACTCTGCAGTGTGCTGGAGTGTGACCTGCTCACCGCGGCCTCTGCTCTCTACGGCACCCGGCCCGTCATCCATGTGGCGCCTCCCCTCTCTCGGCCTCCCTCAGCTCCTCTCCAGTGCTCCTCTCCCTGCTCCTGTTTGACACGACGACAAAGACGAGAGGCAGAGACCTTCTCTTCTTCTTTGTCAAACGAGAAACACTCTCCAAATCACATCTTCTTCTTCTTCTTCTTCTTCTTCTTCTTCTTCATCTTCTTCTTTTTCTTCTTTCGTAACCCCCGTTAAACACACACATTGAGACGTCACCGTATCTCATACACGTCTAGTTTCATTCTTAGTTCAGGACTTTATTTTCTTCCCTTCCTCTGATTAAGGTTGTTTGATCATACCGTGCTATAACTAAAGTGTACATTTTGAAAAACATGTTCATATAACCTTTAACTGACTTGAACGCATGATAAAAGAAACATTCCCACTTCTCGGTCATCTAAGTGCTAATGCAGGAGGAGCCTTGGGAGATGAAGGGAGTTAAATATCTGAAGCACAGCTCAGCGGTATTGTTAACTGACAGAGTACCAAATGTGCATATGGGCTGCCTGCTGTGAGGTCATGGGCTTATGTGATTGGAGGAGATATGGAACATGTGACTGTACGAATTACAGCAAGGCTCCGTACATGTGGGTCTGTTGCACAGATTGCCCAGCTTTGAAAGGGCCATTTTTAGTTTCAGGTTAGTTTTGTTTTTTTAAGGAATTGTTCTTCATCATAAAGAAAATAATTCTCGTCCAGCACTGTTCATTTCATAGAACAATACTAGAATAATAGAGGCAAGCATTATTTTTCACTGAAGACACCTGAGCTTTTCCTGCCATGACAAGTCAAAATGTGAAAATGTTGTGATCAAGAACTATTTTGAGTGTTGAGTGTTTAGTCCAAAAGATCCATTCATTACCATTTTGTTACCTCTCGTATAACACCCTGCAAAAGCATCTATCTCATTGGTAAAGAATGATAATGTATATGTGTGTGTGTGTGTGTGTGTTTGAGTGAGTGTGTGTGTGTGTGTGTGTATGGTAATAAAGCAATCTTTTTGACGACGAACACTTGCTTTTTCGCATAATTTTTCGTGCTTTCGAGTCTTAATATGTGATATACTGTAGTTGCTTGTAGCTCTAATTTTACTCTTATGCTTTATGTGACCGGACTGTGTGTGCATGTGTGTGTGTGCATGTGTGTGTGTTCTCGTCACCTTCTCTCAGGGTTACGTCTGCACCCGTGTGCTCCTCAATCAGCTCTAATGGATCCTCTGGCTCAGACTCAGCCGGGGCACTGATTGTGATACTAAAGACGCTCTCACACACACACACACACACACACACAGAGGACAGGGCGGGGCTGGATGTGCGTCGTGATGAGCTAAGAGGTACGGCGACCCGCCCAACATTTTCTCCCGTCTTTGTCCTTTGTTTCCTCTCTTGTACGTCACCATTGCTGTTTTTTAATACTGCACCTCCTGAAGTCAATTCACTGTCGTGCTGATGTCAAATTGAACAAAATCACCAATGTGTTTTTTCTTAAAATAGAAAAAATAAAAACTTTATTTCTTGTCTTAAGGCAATATTTATTAAACTATACAAACTGAAATGTCACATCTTTCCTTCTGTGTCTTTGTGTCTCCCACCCCCCAACCATCACCACCACCAGGGCCCTTGTGTGTTCATGTCAGTAGTTCACATGGGTCCCATCCAGCCTCCCTCCCTCAGCGGCTTCATTCGGGGAATGAAGAGGTCCCCCGGGGCCAATGTGAGCTTTTGTATGTGTGTGTGACCGCTACATTATTCTCCCCACTGACTCTCTATGGGATGAAAAAACAGACTGTACATCCAGTGTGTGCCTTCCTCGCTGTCTTTAGAAAAGAGACAGGCTGAAGGAGAATGTGTTACGGCAGGACAGCCCCAACATGAGAATATAAAGGTATATATATACTACTGTTGTTGCATTTGTATATTTCTTTTTTGACAATTACTTTGGCCCTATTTTTACAAAAGATGTTCAATTTTCACAACTATCCTATGTGTCCTTAAAAATGTCACATAGCACACAAACTGAAAACATCTGTATCAAATTAGTTAATACAGCCAGTAAATGTATCTAAACATTTTCTACTTCTCACATCTGAAATGTGGGTATTAAAAAGAGTAATTTTCAATTATGTTTGCAACCCTGACCAAGGTAATGTGGTTAGAAAAAGGAGAATCTCTTGTAAACTCATGTTGCATTGATTGATTGAAAAAACGTGATGTAGCACAGCATTTTGTGAGAATTCTTGCTTTTTTTGCACAAAGGTTTGTACATTAAATTCTTTTAAGTTGCTGATGCAATTTAGATTTTCTCTTTTTTGTTCCCCCTTCACAAGCTCTGCACCACTGACTCTCCATACGCGCAGGTCCAACGGGACAATCAGATTCCCATTGATCGACTGGAACCGCCGGCTCTCCACCACTTGTAAAAATCTTGTTCCGGAAGACCTGTGTAACTGTTTGTCTCACGGCTCTAATTCCATACCAGTGAAGCTGATTCATGGCTCTGACTCATTAGGAATCCGTGTGTTTTGCTGGTTGTGCAGCGGTCTTCTCACTGCTGTGGTGAGCGCCAGACCGTTGTACCTGCAGTCGGCCCGAGTGGAACAAAACCGGCTCTATAATCAGGTTCTCCTGGCTGATTCGATTAGAGCAGCCGCTTCATTCATTTCGCTAAAGATGCTCCTCAGCTGCTTGGGGGGACTAATGGAGGAGATGAAGAGATATATGGGAAACAATTAGACATGATATTATGTTTGTGCATTCGTCTGAACGCATGTGTTAAAAGAAAATTGGCATGTTTGTGCCAGTAAGTAGAAAACGGTTTTCCCTCAACATTTACGTTGATACACCACACACGTACTCTCCCATTTATCCTTCTCAAACCTTTTTCTTCTCCATCCCTCCCCCTCTTCCGATGTTTCAATTAGCTGCCTTGCAATTAGATTACAAGAGACATTACTTAAGAGGGACATAAATAGTGACCTGCCTCAGCCACAGATGAGATATGAGCTGCCTGGTGTCACACTATCTGGACAAGAGACAGGCTGATCCAGAAACCCTGTCTCATGCTTCACATCATGTTCAAATCAAACATGTTCTTTTTTTTTAATCCTTTTCTGTGCTTACAATATTAAACTCAAAATGTGTTTTCATAATATGACCTCACTTGGATGTTTGACCTTCACTGTGCAGAATGATGGCTGTAAAAAGAGACTTCCGTGTACTGTATAGTTTAGTGTTCTTGGCAATAAGAAGTAAGAACCCTGCGTTCCAGCCAGCGTTTCACACTTTTTTAAAGTGGAACAGCTCTGACAGGATGCTGTTTGGGAGCTTCTGTCAGGTGAAAGCTCTCTGAGGTTGGAGGCACTGCCCCGACTCAAGTGCAGGTTTGTTTTGCACAAAATTGGGAGAGCCGAATTCAGAGAAGAAAATCAAAGAAGTTGAGAAATGTGGATTTTTGTTTGCCGTTATACCAGTTACACTGTTAAACTGTTCTTATGAAGAGTAAACTGAACTTCATGTTTAAAGAGCCTCTTTTAACAAAAACATGCACCATGAGTTCCCATTTACTCACTTGCTCTACTCTACTGTGATATCACTGAAAAGGTGTCTTTTGTACTGCGTAGTCCTTCAATGAATCTGACAGTTATGCTACTACTTTGCTCTTGTTACATTGTTGATGCTATTGTGTAAACCTCATTAATGTAAGGTGTCCTCTGTCCTTATCCTTCTGGACCTTTCTGCTGCCTTTGACACAGTGAACCACCAGATCCTCATCTCCTCCCTCCAGGACCTGGGTATCTCAGGCACTGCGCTCTCCCTCCTCTCATCCTACCTCAGTGATCGGACCTACCGGGTAACCTGGAGAGGATCTGTGTCTGAACCTTGTCCTCTCACTACTGGGGTCCCTCAAGGCTCAGTCCTCGGTCCTCTCCTCTTCTCCCTGTACACCAACTCTCTTGGCTCCGTCATTCGCTCGCATGGCTTTTCCTACCATAGCTATGCTGATGACACCCAACTGATCCTCTCGTTTCCACAATCGGAAACACAGATAGCAGCACGAATCTCTGCTTGTCTGACTGACATTTCACAATGGATGTCCGCACACCACCTGAAAATTAACCCTGACAAGACGGAATTACTTTTCCTTCCAGGAAAAGTCTCCCCCACTCACAACTTGACGATTACTTTCAACAACTCAGTCTTGGCCCCGACCCCGACTGCCAGGAACCTCGGTGTGACCCTTGACAGTCAACTCTCCCTGACTGCCAACATTACCGCAACAACTCGTTCCTGTAGATTCATGCTGCACAACATCAGGAGAATACGTCCACTTCTCACCCAGAAGGCAGCACAGGTTCTCGTCCAGGCTCTGGTCATCTCGCGTCTAGACTACTGCAACTCCCTCCTGGCGGGTCTACCTGCTGGTGCCATCCGACCGTTGCAGCTCATCCAGAATGCAGCAGCTCGACTGGTCTTTAACCTCCCGAAATTCACCCACACTACTCCGCTCCTCCGCGACCTTCACTGGTTACCGGTGGCCGCCCGCATCCGCTTCAAAACATTGGTACTGGCGTACCGTGCTACGAACAGATCTGGTCCAGTCTACATCCAGGACATGGTAAAACCTTACACCCCAACTCGTGCGCTCCGCTCGGCTTCTGCCAATCGGCTTGTAGCTCCGTCACTGCGAGCTAAACACTCAACAAAGTCTCGACTGTTCTCTGTCCTGGCTCCTCGATGGTGGAATGAGCTCCCCATTGACATCAGAACAGCAGAAAGTCTCTACATCTTCCGTCGCAAACTAAAAACACATCTTTTCCGACTATACCTTGAATAAAGGATGTAGCACTTTAGTAGCACTGAAATGGCTCTTACTGATAGCACTTTGTAGTTGAACTTTTTGTCGAAATTGTACCTTCTTGATTCTTGTTGTTCTGATTCTTGTATGTAACCGTAGAATGCACTTATTGTAAGTCGCTTTGGATAAAAGCGTCAGCTAAATGAAATGTAATGTAATGTAATGTAAAAGGTGGTAGCTAGTTATGCTCTTTAAACCAAATTGACCAAACAATATCAGTGCAGAGGCTATTAAGCACAAATCTGGGACTAACTCCAAGTGTTAACTCCAAATAACATTCAATATCACAAATAACCTTTCCAGCCAGCAGTGCGATACCTGGACAGTCTCCTTGCTCTGAGTCCTCTCTCTAAAGTTATGCCTGACTCCAGAGAGATGTCTATCTGAATGCACCGCCTGCGCTCTGTAATCTCATTTCCTCGGGTCCACGTTAAGGAAAGTGCTCTAGAGGGACCTCGATTCCCAGTATTCCCTTTAATCTCTCAAGGTTCGTCTTGGAAAATAAACCAGACAGCTGGAGCAGATAAAACAAAGGAAGAGTTCATCTTCACATTTTCAGACGTTTTGTGCGTCAATTGGCCGGAGCCTAAGGTAGCTTCAAAGACGGAAGGTCACGCAGCTGTACAGTAAAGAGGGCTGTTTTCAGTGTGTGGGACCAGTGGATTAAATCCTCGAGGATTTTTATTAAATGGAACAGCAACATCATTCAGTGATCTTACTGTGTGGGTAAAATTGAAGCCAATTGGAGATTATATCAAAAGCAAGACAAAAATCCCTGGTATAATACCAATGACCCCTGGAAAGACATCATAGGAGGTTCTAAAGATATCCAGTAGTAATAAATGGATCCAAATGAACTCTAGAAGAAAGCCAAACCCATCCCCCAAGAACATTCTCCTCCTCGCCCGTAAAGCCTCAAATAAATGGATTGACTTTTGGACAAGCGTCGGTTTTCCTTCATAATTGTTTATTATCATGAGTGCTTGCTGAGGTACTTTCTATGAATGGATATGGCACTCTCTCTCTCTCTCTCTTCTCCACCCTCTCTTCTTTTTTTATGAGATTGGCCTTAGTTCTCAAGGACGTCAAAAAGGACGCCAGCGATGGAGGGAGGAGGTACGGTGGATGGGTGGGGCACCTGCGTCATTCCTGCGCAACAGAGTTGGTGTTGGTTGGTTGGTGTTTTATGGCGGCGGGCGCCAGTAAGCTACGCCCCCCCTCTTACCCCCACCCGAGTCCATCTTCCCTCACTGACCAGCAGCAGCCCCACCCACCCCTGGGTGGCTCCTCCCATAGTCCCGGATGAGAGAGAGCACAGCACTTAAGGTAATGTAAATAACCAGAGAGCAAGAGCTATTTTAAGATGCTGTCTTTCACTGTGGCCGTGGAGGGGGACAAAGATGCAAGCCAAGCGATTGTAATTTCAGTCACGTTTTGGGACATTCTCATTCTCCGTACGCCATCCAGCTAGCTGAAGGGCCCGGCAGACAAGAAAGAGCTTGGACCAGAGCCTTAATCTGAAGAAAAATGATTTTTAGATTATAATTTAAAGTAACAGCCAAAGCTCTGAAGTCTGCGATACCACAATTAAGCTTCACAAATAGAATATTAAAACAAGTTGGCTGAAAAATATATATTTCTGCAACACAAAGGTTTTACTTCAATTACTTTTTCTGATGCTCAATTACTAGTAAATCTCTTCAGGCCTCTAACGTTATTGACATACAACAATCCGACAGTCAAGACTCACATTAATGGTTGAACCCAAGTCAACATGGATTTGTTTTAAGAAATCATATGCCACAGAACCTCGTTGATCACAATATTTTTCAGCATCATCTTCAATAAAGAAAACAGAAAAAAAACACATACTAAAATCTAATTGCAATATTCTGAAAGAGTATTTTTAAGTCAGGAAACAAAAAAAGTGAAATACCAATAATATCTTGTTCCAAAAGTAGAATTTATATATTTTCCTGAAATAATTGGTAACTCTTATGACATCAAAAATAAATAAACATTTAGACAGCATCCTTTCTTATATGAATCATTTTTAACCAGTGTAATTTGTTTTCTTTGTATATATATGTATATATATATTTTCTCCATATTTATACAAACACACAGAGAAATAATCTGCTGTTAACAAATAAAAGAACAGATTTGTGAAGCAGAACTTGCTGCCACATTGTTCTGCAACAGTTACTGTTTGACTTTGTAAAATCACAAACTAAAACAACAACACGAACACCAGCAGAAGTACACGACTTGATATAGTAAGATCTTTTTCTAGAGGTTACATTCATCTTCAAGTCTTTGTTCGCTGCAGTCTGACCAGAGTCCAGTCACAACCGTGGAAATAAAACTGTTTTATGAGCTTCATTAAGGCAGTTGAATACAAGATCCTTTTAAACACTAATGTACACAGATTCCTATGATTAAAACTGCTTCTACACCTGACATTAAAGAGAATATTAGCTAATGCTGCAAGTCAACTACGGTCACTAATGCTTGTATATATTCTACTCAGCACGATACATGGATTGTTTCTTTCTGGATTCATGATATGTTTATAGTAATAATGAAGAGACATGATTGCCTCTCAAAACTGCCTCAAACTTCAATAGTTTTAGGTGTTAGTTAATAAGTTATTTCACATTACAGTCCGTTTAATGCGTCAAAACCCAATTATTTCCGTTTATGTTAATTACGTGCAACTTAAATATATTGGCTTGTTGTGACATATTAAAGCTATACAATATCCTGTTTTCTGTAATTTTTTGATCTATTTTACAAGTACAGGTGTTTAAGTGTTTGTCTGCTATTGCTTTTATCTAATTGGTACATACTATGGTTGTGCTGTGAGTGGCTTTTTAATCAACTACCTGCCGTCTGTTCATTCCTTGTCATATTTCTGATCAAATATTTCACCACCGTTCCGCAGTAGGAACTCTGCTCAGCATCTTTTATCTCCACTCATCTGTAGTTTGATCTACTTTTTCTTGAGTGATAATAAATGTGATCAATCAAATTAAGACTTTTTTAACTACATCTCCAAAGCAGGAGAGGATGAGTATGCATTACACCACCTATATATATATATATATAAGAGCTACAGTATATGAGTGAATAGTTGATGTTCTTCACAGAAAGATAACGCCATGTCCAGACAATCGGCAAGCTGCTACACTAAATCCTGTCATGTGGCCGTTATCCAATCACCACGTGCTGGATGTGGTACTTTTGTAGTCCCAATGGAGGACGTTTGCTTCTTGTCCCGTACTTCATTTTGGAAGATCTGGCAGAGTAACCAGTTCTCCGACAGTTCTCTCGAATGTGCAGTGTATTTTTTTAAACCCATCCTGAGTTTGTCATTCTTCATCATGGTGTGAGGAATCAGAGCTGGACTCCTCCTCCTCCACCACCGTTTCCGTCGGCAGCGTGTCGCGGCGTGTGAAGGCGGCTGCCAAGGTCACGCTCAGTCGTGGTTTGACGGGCGCCATCTCCGACAGCCCGATGTTGTTGCTACGAGTCACGAGCGTCGTCTTATCCATAATCTCTCCGCTGTGCTTGGACACCACTGCGTCGAGAAAGTCATATTTGTGTGAAATCTTGCCGCTCTCAAACAAGTACTTTGCCAGGTAGGAGAAAGCGACATTGCCCAGGAAGGAGGCGAGCATGGAGATGGTCTTGAAGGGGAACTTCTGGATGACGACATCCTCCATTTCTCCAGTTATGTGGTGTATCCTCTGCTCGGTGATCCAGCCAGGGTAATAAATGAAAGGAGGCAGCTGCAGGTAGGGTTCTCCTCCACCTATACGCAGCACCACGCCGAACAGGTAGGCGGCCACGGAGCCGTACGTGTTGGTGCCTTTGACGAAGAGCACGCTGATCAGCTGGGGGAAGATGATGACGTAAACCAGGTCTGAGCTCAGGTACCAGAGGCCGTAAACTGTCCCAGTCACCAGCGCCATCAACGTGGCAAGGCCGCCGAATACAAAGATGGTAATACGCATCACCCACACGATCTCACGGTCAGACGCCTGCGGAGACGAGCGGGGACAGGATTGTGACGTGTGCCGAACCGCAACAAAAGAAGCCCCAAAAAGAGCCCCAGAAAGAACATAGATGTTGCATAAACCTTGTACTCACCGACTGTCTAAAGGCGAGCTTGTAGATGTTCCTCGCAAACATGGAGCTGGCTGACAGGATGGAGGAGTCTGCTGACGACATGACGGCTGCAGACACTGCACCCAGCCCAAAGAAAGAGACAAAGGGCGGGCAAAGGTGCTGGAGCACAATGGGTAGAATCATGTCCGCTTGGTCCCTCTCTTTTGGAGGAATAGCACCATAACTTGTCTGGTTCCAGTCTGAGCAAGAAAAAGAATGTATGACACATCCAATATGGCCAGTATACTTGAACTGTATCATACAAAAGCCCAACTTTTCAAAATTCCTCAAAAAATGAAGGTAATTTGCTGATAAACATTCATAATACTGACATAAACTGAAAATGTAAGCCATGGCTTATTCGATATACAGGATGAAAATGTCAACGCTGCAACAAAACATGCATAATCATTAGAAAATGAAATATGATGACACTTCTTTCCAATGTTAGGCTCATTAAATCAGAGGCTACTGGGGAAAAGCAAGGTCTGCAGAGATTGAAAGACATCTTATTGTTAAAGTTTTGTGGCAGCTCATGTTTATTATTTCCATGTTAAAACAAGACTAAACAAATTTGTGTATTCAGATGTTCACCAAGGAATCTGACGTCTAAAAATCTGGAGATCAAACCTCTAATTTGGTCCCTTGCCTCCCTCTAATGTAATATTTACACAGCCTGCGTGGTTATTAAATGGATTGCTGCTTCATTATGGATGAGGGGAACCAGCTGCTATTTACCAGGCTCTCTCAGATCTAAGGGCAACATGGACCCATCCAGAGCCTTCCCCCCAAAACAAACACACACAGACTGTGCTTTTGCAGGCTTATGTGTGAGGTCTCTAACCTGTGGAGGCCCCGATGGCCCCGATGAGAACGGAGGGCACAGCCATGACGAGGCACCCGAAAGCGGCCAGGAAGGAGAGGACCTGGGCGTAGTTGGCCGAGGAGGCGGACAGGACTCTCTGGAAATACACTTGCCAAGGTATTCCTCCAAGCATCTGCAGCACATTTAGAGACCAGAGAATAACGTCGGCAGAACTAAAGCCCAACACAGTTCTGTCGAAAAATCAGAAATTTGCCTCAAAAGGCGTTACAATCTGTACAGCACAAGACATCTTCTGTCCTTAGTGCCTCGATTTGAACAAGGACCAACTCCTTCCTGTGAACTCCTTCACATAAGTGTCCACAAAATTATTTGATAACAAGCTGCAGTGTTTTTACTTCATAACAAATGGTCCCAGCATGCTGATATTATTTCATCAACCTTTAGACTTAGTGCTGGTCACAGTGGACTAAATTATGATGATGTGAGGGATGGATTACGCGTGGGGACTGTACCAGGAGGCAGAAGTTATCGATCCAGACCCAAGTGTCGCCCTTGTGGATGCTGCCTCTCCAGGGAGACTGGTACACCTGCTTCACTGCAGTGATGGTGATGTCTGACACCGCAGGGTTGGTCAAAGCAAAAGGGACACTGATCCACTGTAGACGTCCAGAAACAACAAATTAAAATAAGTTTCATGGTTATTATAACTTTAGCACGTTATTATCCCACCTTAATATAGCAGTATCATTTCATGTCAGTGTGTTCCTTTGGAGCAGCATTTGTGTGTTATTCATGGAGTGATTTGTCAAATTTTGGTTTAAGTATGTTTGGTGCAACAAATACAATAAATCTACTGAAGAGGGTTGTTTAATTATACTAGTTTTTTACCATCTACCTTCAACTTGTGCTCAACATGAACCTACCAGGCCAAGAAAGATACAGAAGAGCTGCACGACATCAGTGTAGGCCACAGAGTAGAGTCCTCCAACCAGGGTGTAAAAGATTGCAATGAGCGCTGAGATAACCACTGACATCTTAATGTTGATGTCCACGATGACACTCAGAGTAGCACCTAAAGTCATGAGCAAATGTTACTGCATACAGTTATGTATGTATGTATAGACAGTATAGACAAAACCTCACATTGATCTTTTGGCCACCGGCATCTTTTATTTGCCTAGGTAGATAGGAACGTGAACTCACCAAGGGCGGATAAGATGGCTGCGGACCAGAAGATCTCTCCCATAAGCGCAGGTATGAAGAGGAGGCCACCCATTCGCTTCCCATACATCTGCTGGAACGGGTCCAACATGGTGACGTAACCTCGTGAGCGCATGGGCTTAGCGAAAAAAAGACCCCCTGGGACAAAAAGTGGACACATTGAATGGAGGGACCTTCAAATGTACCTCTATATACAAAGGTAGGTTTACATTTGCACTGTTTAAAAACAAACATTTTATTGATTTGTTAAAATAGACATATCAAAAATGAGGATGGTACTTGAACCAATAGCTTTAAGACTTAATAAGAAGTTAAAGTGCAGAAGGATGTACAAATGACCACTGGAGACGGTTTGATTCGCACCCAAACCAACCATTTCAATCCCTAATGTATGCTCATGAACCCAAATAATATCAAACTGTATTTTACATTGTTTTAAACCACTCACCCACAACAAGACTGAGGGCATATCCAAAGGGAGCTTGAGCCCAAGCCAAGCCATATTCAGGCAGATAAACATACTCAGCTGTGCCATTTATGTATCCTCCCCCAACCCAGGTCGCTGAAAATCACACGCACGCACGCACACACACACACGCACACACGCGCACACACACACACACACACGCGCGCGCGCACACACACACACACACACACACACAAAACATGTAATCACAAGAAGAAAAACAATTACAGATAGAACAATTACATCTATTTAGCATTTGTGTTAATAGACAATCGGGAAAAGGTTTTACAAAATGTTGGCAGTAAAAAAAACGAAAAATGTCCATCATTGCACATAGAAAAAAAACTGTAATTATTTAACTTAAAAAAAAAGAATAAAAGATGCAACTTGCCATAACTAAACTAAGACATATTTGTTATATTGCTAAACGGCATTAGCTACAATCGCAGTATTAGTGAATAACGAAGACATAATTCACCTGTCATGGTAAATCCACCAACAAATAGTCCAATGTCTCTCCCTCCCACCATAATGGTTTCGCTGCGGTCGGTGCCCTCCGCCTCCCCGGAGTGTTTGTTCTTCCATGCCGCCCAGATGCCCACGCACAGGATCAGTAGATAGAAGATCGCGATAGCCACAAGCCCCTCGACATGGATGGTCATTGTCGCACCAGTCTTCCGCTAGGAACGGGGGGGCATGGAGACCTGCTTGGCGCACGGAGGAGCGGGGATTTCAGATGTTAAGTACAACTATATAAAAACACTCATTTAGCATTTCGTTTTCTGCAACATCTGACCTTTTTGGTTCGCGTGAAATGCACATAAAGTTTACATGTTTAGCAGGTTTTTGTTGGATTAGACGGTCAACTGAACAAACACGTATTGACTTGTTGAAACAGAATATTATAATAACAAATGTCCACAAGACAGAATTCCCTCTGCTGATTAATTTGTTTTCGCGCTTCTGGCCCTGAATGCTGCCTTTTCTAGGAATTTGACTTTCAACACGGTGCAGGTCATTTGTGCTGCTCGTCAATCTACAGCATCACAATACGTTTAGTAAAAAGGTATCATAAAGACACCTTGAGGCTCGATATTGTCGTTTTCGATCAAGGCAAATAGACACAAATAAAGTGTCAGCTACTTAGTATTACATATTACCTTTGTATGTTTGGTCAACTCACACAAATGTGATAGTCCCAACATAAATATAAATGGATCAAACAAATAAGTTAGAATTGTTGTAAAAATAATGACAATGTGTCTTCGTTTTCGTGTCTGTGCTTTGGGATCAAACATTTTCTCTCTTCTCCATCTCCTTATATCCGGACATACACGCGTAAAATTCCAATTACGCACAGCATTCGCTATAAAAATATAACCATGCCAAAGTTCGAGAGACTTATTCAAATTATATTGAGGATAATTAACTGCCATCTTAATATCTCTACTTTGGTCATGCTCAAATTAATCAGAAAGCATCCTTTTAAATACCATTTGATAAACGAGCCTAAACAGTTTCCAAGATTTCACAAAACGCATGCAAAACTTACGTCAAGTGTTTCTAGAGTCATGTGCTGGGCACCGGAGGCAGAAAACAGCGAGCAGAACTATTGGGAGCCTCGGAACAGTCAAATGAATCGTTGGTGGAGGTTCCCGGGTGACTTACAAGGCTTATAAGGGGGCAGGTGCCGTCGGAGGACTGATACACACGTCAGAGAAACCAAACGTCCCACTTAATGAGCACCTTGCATGGAACCACGTCACAGTACTGGCCGATCTGACTGGCCGAGGGAGGGAGAGATTCCTTTGCTTAATAACGGGGATTACATGAATCACTGAATGGCAAGACATGCATTTTAAAACTGCATTTTTACACATTAAATCATCAGTATTTTGTGGATGAGCTGGAATGGGTTTTATGCGTGATGTTGCTCGTGCTCCTTCAAACTCTGTGCGTAACAGCCGCGTAATTGTGCAGCCATACTTCGTGTGGCCTTTTATCCGCTGTCACTCGCTCCTCAGCCGGCATTTTACCTTACAACCGCAATTAACTTTGCTCCGCTGAAACAGTTTTTTTTCTCAGCGACAATGAGCCACGAAACACTCTTTGCTTTGCAGAGGAGACAACTGTGCAGCGGTATATTTAAAAATAATAATAAAAGACTAATATTCATCAGCTTGTTAATCTTTAACCCCTTCTTAAGCATTAGCGGTTCCGTCTTCCTCCTGATTTCGGGCCTAATGTGGATTCGTGTTGTCTAAATATGCTCCCCATCTTTTAGCAATTAAAAATCAATTAATTGTACTATTCCTGCCACTTTCTCTTCAGGGTATATCAATGAACTGTGTCTACTTAATGGCCGTCTCTGCCTTGAGTCGTTTAATGTTGGCCGCTCTTGTCCAAACTGACAGACATCCAATTAGGATGGATCCTGAAGAGCAGTAGGAGAGATTTAATGACACAGTGAGTCTCACTGAAAAAAAAAACTTGCCACACACACACACGCACACGCACACGCACGCTAATACAGAAAAAGGGTAAAAGGGTGACACGTTTATTTTAACTAGACGCACACAGCACACCCGTTTCAGCACCATGGACAGAGGCCAGTAAATATGCCTCAGGTTCACATTGCTAGAAAAACGTTTGAATTGACGAGACTGCATTGTTTCTTTCTATATTTTTGATATTATTATGATTTCTCTGTATCGGTATTTAATTCAGTTTGAAAGCACTGTATGTTCTTTTGACGGGTCCGACTCCCATTCAAATTAAAAAATAAAGACACAAATGCAAACAATGTTTGTATTTGAATGTGGTTTTGCTTGACATTTGACAAGTGATTCTGTGTGATACTGATGCCAAAATCGAAAACTTCCGGAAGACAGCTGGGATGGTTTCTAACTACATGTTTGACAGATGGCTACCACATGACCTTGACATTCCACATTTGTAGCTCCATGATGCTAAATACAAACACATGTCAGCATAAAGATATAAAGTGACACACAATTTACAACTATCAACAACCTGCTGCAAACAATTAGAACTGAAATCATATTGTATAACTTGGGGAAATGAATGCTTATGTTTCACCAAATACATTCTGCAGGGATCAAGGGCTCGAGGTTTAATGAGCAGCTGTTGCTGGCAGCGCTCAAGATGTTAGAAACAGAGTTCTAGAGAGACACAGGAGAGAAAAGGTAACAGCAGTAAGACGTAAAGCCACCAATGTGACATGACTTCGAAAATAATGAAACCATATTCTTTCTCCACAGCATTTATTCTTTAAAAAATAAATACATACATTGTAATGAACAAAACACACACAGCTCGTTCTATAACAACAATCTACAACATCTCTGATGCTAAAGTAAACCCGCGCTCAATGGGGTCTAAGTGTTATAAAGATGTCTGGAGGATAAGAAACATGACCTGCCAAGGACACCTTGTGAAGTAACGGAGGATATGAAGCTTGTCCCGGTAATCTGCTGTGTCCTGAAAGCCACCAGGAGTAGAATGTGAATATTTTGGACCTTAGCGTCCCCCAGCGGTAGTCTAAACAGGGATACTGATATGTGTGGGTGAGCGGTCGGGGCGTTTGTTTCTAGCAATTTGTGAGACTAGAAAAAAAGCTTTACAGATGAGACATTCATGGACACGATACCACAGAGTATATAAAATAAAACACTATTAATTAAGATAGATATTTTATCATACCTTTTTGTCAGTTGTTCCTTTTCGCTTTGAAATTACCCCCAAACTGTGAAACACCTCTCACTTGCTATACACACTCTGATCTGTACAGACTTTCGTTATTAAATGTAAGCTTTCAGTCAGAGACTAAAAAAGAAGATCAAAGGCTTGCCTCAAAACCGTGTGCAGAGTGAGCGGATGATTTTTCTTTTTAGTGGTCTGCCTTTGAATCACTGAATTACAGAGTAAATTGTATGCCGCAATTTGTTGGATTACATTTGTTTCTGTCAGAGCACTGAAATAAGGCGAAGATAAAAACACTGGTTACAAAATAGCTTTGTAAAGACAAGTTTTGATTTCTAAGCAAACTAATTTACTTGACATTCACTTTATGACATACAGATTAGCCAGAAGTTACAATATGTCCAAGAAATGCTACAGGGTCCTGGAAAACATTTAATCTTAGTCGTTAATCAAACATGAGCAGAGAAGCATGAAGTATTAGCTGCAGTAAAAATATAGTGAATCTTGTTTTCAATGCGACAGTGAGATGGCCCAATATGCAAGTTTGAAAAAGGCGATGTGCACTGGAATGCATGAACATTTTGGTATCATCAAAATAATTCATAAAAAAAAAGTTGCTTCTGCTGGTGAACTGTTGTGATACTTCAAACAAAACAAAAATAATAATGTACAGGTATCTACAGAGGCCCTGAGAGACCGAGGGAAAAAAGAAAAGAAATGGAGCATTTGGCATATTTCTAAAGGACCTTGCTGCAGGTATATGTATTAGGGTTGACGTACCTTAACTTATTACAAAATGATTCTTAGAAATATATCTGATGTATGAAGGCTTGAGACTGATTGTCACCTGCTCTCAAGCAATGGATATGATCACAACAAACAAGGATATATACATATCTAACAGTGTAACTGTGAGTGGGGTGACATCGGGCAAAATACCTCACAGGTATAATGTGGTACTGGTCTGATTCTATCAGCTGTGAAACATGTTTTCTCTTTAGGGAAGCTGGCATATGCCATTTGTGGGACAGTTGAGGGGCTAAAACATACAAAAAAAAACCCACCAATATGTCTTTTCTAAAAGACGTTCCGAGTATTCATGCTCCCTAAAATGAAGACAGCAACAATCACAATATCTTACTTAAATGTAGCTATAGTTCATCATGATTCCTGTGAGCTGGTTACACAAAGATCTTGAGAAATGGAAGGGATAAATATCAAATATTATTTTTAACATTTGACTGCCCCCTGTTAACAGCTGTCCTCAAATGTAAGTTACTACTGGTACCAGGAGAATCCAATCATGTACTCGTTTTTCGAATGAAACCACACACAACCAAGAACCATCTAAATACCCCAGTAAAAACATTACTATCACATGGTACCTCTGGAAACAGGGTCCACTCGTCTTTCATAAAACACCCCCATGGATGCGGCTTCTTCCGGCGCGTCCATCACGCCCTCACGTTCTCATTGTTTTGATTTGATCTGGAAAAATGTGAGAAATCAGCAAAATATAGAGCACATTATGTAAAAACAATACAAAGTTATTCATTCCTTTATAATTTTCACAGATAGAGATAATATGAACGTAAATTATTTTGGCCATGATAATCACGTAGCCCGATATTGTGACAGCCCTCATTATACTGATCAGAATAACCTTGCTGTTTCACACAGCTACTTCAAGACTAAAGTCACAATAACAAAGTAAACATGGGAAGGAAAAAGTACACAACAGAGGTTGGTTTTTCAAAATACATTATTTTACAGCTATACAAGGACACAATAATTAACACAACACTTAAAAAACACACAGTACTCACTGCATAATTTGATCTATGGAAGAATTTGAATGAGGGCGTTAAACATAATAAAAAGAAAAGAAAACAATGTTGAGGTTGTGGAACCGACTTTGCTTCTGATCTTTCAGGCAGATATACATTAAAACAAACTTATGGTCCATTGTAGCGGGGAGTAAACAATACATTTTCAAAATCCACACATTTGTAGGATTAACTGGTTTTTTTAAACGAGGATGAAAAATACTGAATGAAATAGAAATATTAAGGTATCCTAAGAAATTTCACTAAGAGAACAAATTGTAGAAATCCAAAAATATAAAATGCACTGTAGGCTTTGAAAAGGATCTGTAAGGTTGCTGTTGCTAATTAACAGTGGCCATGCCAGAACAAGGTGGCAAATTCTAAACATTGTACAATTAGTGTAAGCCCATGACAAAATAAAACCAATTTAATATGGTTGTTTATTTAAAACTGACCAATACATACAATAGTGTGTACCTTGCTGTCATCATACATAGTTAAAACCAGATGCTATCTCAGGAGCTTTTGCCTAAGACATTCTGTTTTAAGATATTCTGTTCCTATGTACAAAACTAAATATTTCTGATAGGGAACTGTTTTTTTATTTTTATATTGAAAGGTATAATGTAGGTAAATGTTGATTTGAGATGCATGTACCCTAAACTTCCATGCCCCCCACTCCCACTTTCATTCATGTTAATTCTCATCATACCTTGTAACCAGTCCACTCCCTCCTGTAAACCTTCTCCTTTCAGAGCATCGGTGGCACTGAAACACATCAACACATCACATTAAAAACTGCAAAATACCATGACATCCTGGCATACGAGTATGGAAATAAGTGTGCCTGAATGTCCCTACCAAATGATCCAGGGTTTGTCTTTAATGTTCTCCAGACCGAGCAGCTGCGAGACCTTGACAGAAGACAGAGCATCCCTGACATCCATCTTGTTAGCAAAGAACAGAATGGGGATCCTCCTGTGCTTAATATCTGGAGTTAGAATGAGAGGGTGATGTCAGCAAGTTAGTGTCATGACAGGGCTGGAATTCAAAACTAAGTTAAAAAATCATCTTAGATATGTAAATGAGCATACCAGGGTGATTTAGTAATGTGTCCAGTTCTTCTTTGGCTACTACCATCCTCAGTTTGTCTGCACTATCAATGACAAATATGATAGCCTGGCCTTCTCTGAGAAATAAGGGAGAGATCACAGAAATTAATATGCATAATATATCAAACGACAAATATAACTGGTGGTTTTGTAGCACTGGCACACTCACTTGTAGTAGTGCTCCCAAAGGTTTCTGTATCTGCCCTGACCAGACATGTCAAACACTGTGAAGGAAAGACTACAACAATAGAAGAGAAAAAAAAGTATGTATTGGGTTGAAAAAACACAACAAAGCTTCATAGTGTATATCTGAATAGCGCCATGATTATATAAATTGACTTTAGACAAAAATATGTCAATATTAGAAAATGTCTTGAGCTACCAATTGTAATAAATGAAGTTGTTGATTTGAACAGCTACCTGGATGTCTTGAACTTCTCTATGCTGAAGCCAATGGTTGGGACGATGTCCTGCGCCTGAGCCTGGAGGACGAATGCAGCATGTTGTAAATAAAAACCTAAATAGGCAACGTTCCATATATTCCTCGCCAGTTAACCATACAAATACTAGTTAACCAAATTTAGAGAGTTATGGGATGATAACATATATACATATAGGAACACAACGACAGTAACATGAAATGTGAATGTGCACAACTCCTGTAATCACTGATTTGGCAGATACACAAATATTAGTGTCAGAACCTCACTTTTACAGTAGTCCTAAATTTGCCACATCACTATAAAAACGTTACAAAACATTGGGGAGACTTACGTTAGAAGGCTTTAGTTGGTTGATGATTGTGGTCTTTCCACTGTTGTCCAAACCAAGACACAGGACATTGACCTCCTTCTTCAAGCCGAGCCATCCTGCCAACTTGTCAAACAGCCCCATCGTCGGCCTGTCTGATCTGCAACACAGTAACAGAAGCCATACATACTCACCTAAGGTGTCCCTTGAGAACAATTACTTAATTAATGAGCAAACATAAACCCTTCTCTTCACGTACGTTACACTAAACTAAACGTGAAGAGAAGTTCGTGTTGATTTTAGCTGCAGAGCAGCGTCTCAGCTTTTTCGCGAAGACTTCCCGCTGTATGCGCTCACCGTGTTGAGGGCTCCAGCCAGCTTTTAACGCAATTAACGCTCGCTAACAGCTATTTAACTATTAGTTCACGCTAATCTCTTGTTGTCACTGTTGCTAGCTAGCCTCAGCTAGCTTAGCCGACGGGTTAACGTTAAGTAATGTGTAACGCTAACGCTACGTGGACCGTCACGTTAACTATCCTGCTAACACTGGACAATCCCTTTGCGATATGTATACATCCAATGTTACAAGACAGTCGCAACACAAGACCGCGTGAAGTAGCGTTGAGCTAACGCTCGACATGTTGGACCCTAACTTTAGCTCAACGTGACAGCGTTACGCTTGAAGCTAACGCGGTAGCGTTAGCTGGTGACGGTGTCCTGAGTTATCCTTTTGCAAACTGTTTTGTAGTGCGAGATGTTACCGGTTATTTAGCGGTGAGGTCTTGCTTCAGATTCACTTCACGCCCCTTGAGCTGGCTCATTAAATGCCCAGTGTTCCGTTCATGTCTCGTCTCCTCTCGAGCCGACGGACGCTACACTGAGGTATTTACACTGTGTTGCTGGGAGACCAGTGTGCTGACTCACGTCTGCCCCCTGCAGGTCAAACCATGAAACGTCACTGTTAAGACCGTGGAAACAAATTAAGTACTGTCAATATGAGGTTAAACTTTAAAAGTAATAATGTTTGTATTGAGTACAATTAAATATGTTCCTACTGTGGATGCACCTCATTTTTATTCATAAACATTTCCTCTTTTCATTTAAATATGTATTTGATTTATTTATTTGTGCAATTGCATTTGTAGTTACATTACATTACATTACATTTCATTTAGCTGACACTTTTATCCAAAGCAACTTACAATAAGTTAATTTATGCATGTCAATAACTTGAAAAACATGAGCTTTAGGTAAAAAATAAAAAAAGCAGTATAGCACATACAAATCTAAACACCCATTTTGCCACTTTTTTAAAGCTCTTTAAGGTCTGCATGTCTTTCATTTATAACCTACCATAAGCACCCATTTGACAACATCACCTGACTATTCTTCATGTCCAGAAAACATGTCAGTTTCTTAAGTGACATTTAAGAGGACACTGTTATTGTCCATGCATGTGTTTGAGAGAGAGTGCCTCTATAGATACCTGTGTGCGTGTGTGTGTGTGTGTGTTTGTTTGTTTGTTAATGTGCTCAAGCGATGAACAGCTTGCTTTGACGAGAGGTAGATGTTCAAGTTTGTGGTGGTTAAAGTCTGAGAAAGAACAATGTTTTAAAATAGGGTTGTTTATTAAGGAACAAATATACTGAATAAAACATACAATTTTCACAAGACTTTTTGTACAAGACATACTGCATTATCATGAGGATAGAACGTACATTTCTATAAAATCTTTTGACATTCAGCGGTCTTCAGTTCAAAAAACATGATTGTATTTACCATTCTGTCAATCTTTATTCCTGGTGAATTGTTTCATTAACCAGCTGGAAAGGTTGTTATTAAATTACCATATACCCTCTATTCTATCCACTTCTTCTCTGGTCATGAGGTAACTGACTTGAGACCATTCAAAGTCAATAGAAACCATTGGATTGTCACTTGGAAAGAGAAGAGGTATTGGCGAACACTTGAATAGACACTAGAGTAAAGAAGTCCAAAACTCAAGTGAATGCTAGCAGTTGCTGAGATAATAAAGAGACGGCATTTGGCCAACACTGACGGAGGTTGGTTGTTGTGGAGGCTGTAGTGATGATGATCCATAAGATGATGAGTGTGTGTTAACTAGACCACATGTGTGTCTAGCAGCGGCCCGCTCTCACAGTCTGAGCACGGTGTGGTACCTGCTACACCTAACAGTCTGGTGTTTCTCCATTTAATTGAATGATGATGCCAAGGAAGTCTGGTTTGTGTCCGGCTCAGTGTGAACACACAGTCTGTCTTCGTGTGATGGCCTCATACTTGAAAGCCACTCTGTTGGATGTGGTGAAGCTGCAGGCGAAGTGACTGAATGCTGCTAATGATTCTCCTCTGGTGACCAATCAAACAGATCCCAATGCGCCTGATGTCACTGAAGGGGAGAAGAAGATGTACACGTTTGAATTAAAAGTAGCTCTGCTGTACACAGGAACAGCAAAGAAATGTGTAGATTGTGACAGACATGCAGTAAAGGTAATACTCTGCAACAAGCACATTGGTAAAACTATAAGTGATAACCATATGTAGAATATAAGGACAAAATACTGCGAGTAGCAGTTTTATATACATATACTTTTTTGCTGGAAGGTGAAATCACAGGTAGAATTATATATTTGTTCTGTTCTTTTGATGCTTGTTTCCTATTAGTGCACTTATTTATACTATAGCTGCACTCTGTTTTAATTTGGCTTCACTCACTCTATACTCATTGTTGAAATGGAGTCCAGTGTTGTGTATCCTGCAGCAAGGAAGTTGTTCTTATACTGGCTCATTTTGATGGAGTCGAGCCAGTCGCCGATGGAGATGAAAAGAGGGTAGTCTGGCATTTCCTCTGGGGAGTCAGGGAAACTGAGAAGACAAACGGAAAGTTGAGGAACACAAAGATACAAGTTAGCATCTAGTTGATCTGAATAATACAAATTCTTTGAATTACCATGCTAGTGGTTTTGAACGGTGTAGACCCTATATTATCACGTATCATCTCCCAATATAGACCATAAACTGCCTTAGAGGTAAGTAATCAATCACAGTCATTATTACAACTTTATTGATTTTGACCCTGAATTATTATTGTCTGGTGATATTGCTGTACCACATTTACAGAATAATTTTTATGATGTCCCCGCTTGCTTGATGCTTATCCACTGGGTTTGATATTCTTATACACATAGCACATGATATGATGCAATGGGAGCTCTAACATTACATTTCAAAGCATCTCATATGCACCTGAACGCGCCAACAAGAGTTTTTTAATCTTGTATTTTAATTGCATCACGAAGGAGTGATGACTCACAAAATCAAAGGTAAATACATATTCACTGTGTGGCTTACCAACCGTATCGCAAACACGTTTTAAGTCGGTGCAAGATGATTATCATTCCCTACAGAAATTGCACGAAATTACTGTCTGGAAGGTTGGAGAATAAAACAGTAAAGTTTGCTTAGAGAGCATCATAAAGTTCACAGTTCTTATAGTAAGTGGGCTAAAAACAACAGTATGGTCCTTTCACCAAGTGTCTGTATATATTGATAGTTACCTCTGCACGTCATTCACCAGAGTGAGCAGACTACTGGGATTAACTATGAGTTTGTCCACGAATAAGAGTACGTTGTTGAAGCGTGGGCGCTGGTTGGACTCCTTCTGCCAGCAGTGCAACATCAACTGGTGCAGTGTCACAGGGCAGCCCATTGGTGCCGGTAGACGGTAGCCTTCGTCAATTGATAAAATTACCTGAGATGAACATCAAAAAGGTAAATACAAATGACAAAGGCAAAAAAAATGTTTCCTGTGTATGTTTATTATGCTTTTGTGGTGATGGAGTTTTAATGTGAGCAGTAGCTTACGTCTTGATTGGACATCTCCCAGTAGGGCCTTTCACCATATGACATCACTTCCCACATGACAATGCCGTAACTCCATACGTCACTGACTGTGGAAAATTTTCCATAAGCGATAGCCTCTGGTGCCGTCCAGCGTATTGGTATCTTTCCTCCCTGACACAAAAACAATAACGCAGATTAAGCCCCTGTAATAGATGTCAGATTGTAATATCCTGCAGTAAGTGTTCGATGCACACTCACTGTAGCAGTGTAGGCTGCTTCACTGTCATCGTCAAAGACTCTGGACATGCCAAAATCTGACACCTTACACACCAAGTTTTCATCCACCAAGATGTTGCGAGCAGCTAGGTCTCTGTGAATGTAACCCATGTCTGACAGATAGGTCATGCCCACTGCGATGCCACGCAGCATGCCGACCAGCTGGAGCACCGTAAACTGCCCATCGCGTGTCTGGAGTTGTGAGAAAGAGAGACAGAGGACAGGTGTGATGTATGGGGGACAACATTTCCTCAGGAAACAGGTGCACATCTGTGACCAAGTATTCCTCTCACCCGGAGGAAAGAATCAAGCGCTCCATTTTCCATGTACTCAACGACTATCATTACTGGTCTGCCTGAGGAAAAGGTAAAAGACAGGAATTTAGTGACACAAAGTGAAGACTAAAGAAAAACTTATGCTGAAACCAGTGCAAATAAACACACACAGCCAGACAGATACCCCCCCCCCACACACACACACACACAACCAGACAGACAGACAGATACACATAAAGAGCTTACTCCTCGTGACCACTCCCTCCAGCCTGATGATGTTGGGGTTGTCAAACTGTCCCATAATTGAAGCCTCACGTAAAAAGTCTCGCCTCTGTTGTTCCATATAGCCACCTTTAAGTGTTTTTATTGCCACAGCGATGTCCATCCTTCCAGGTATGCGCAACCGACCACTACAGACTTCTCCAAATTCACCTGTCAGAACAACACCATAGATAAAAGGGTGCACTGACTGTCATAAATCATAAAACCTTTCTGCAACTCAATGAAATAATGAAAACAATACATATATTCAGTAACTGCTGCTCACATAATTTCTTGGTATGTCATGTTCTTTGTAAAGTATAAATTAGGCATTTTGTTTTCATAAAATCAGGGGAAATACACATTGTGGTCAACAGATTAAAAATTATAATTGAAACATTGAATATGGAAACACAAAAGTAATCAGCAGTTGCTTCTCCATTGACACATCTGCAAACACTGCCTCCACCAGATGGAGCCCATGTTAAAGAAACTAGACAGACGGAAGGCACCTTCATAATAACTCATGGGCTAAATAGCAGACACAATCTGTTCGATTTAATGAACCATTGAACATTCATAGTCAGCAGTGCTGGCTTTGCTCCCCTAAAGTACAATACTATAAACTACTTTCAAATCAGCTTGCTAAGAGTGGCTGTAAAAGTTTTGAATTCAAACTTTATGAGGTTTAACATTTATTAGGAAAAACAATTTTTACTCTACATTAAATGTGACCATTTCTCTATTGCAGGTACTAGTCAACGGTCATTGGGACATTTTTACATTATTACTCTGTAACCCTGAATATGAATAATAATAAAAAAAAATATTAAGATAATGGCAAACTCAAAATAGCCTTTTCTTTCTGACTACCAATCATGCATTATACAAATGTATGTTTTCCTCTTGTACACAGTAGACACCTGTGCTGTTCCTGCCATGGATACTGGAAACACATGTTCAGTATAAAGTAAGTAAGTTAATGATTGTACACATTTGTGTACGTAGAGTGTTAACACATGTGTATCTGTTTTACCTGCACCAATCACCCTCTCGATGCATATGTATGAGGGGTCTATCTCTTTGGCAAATTCCTCCACAGCCTGAGTGGGGTCTTCATACGTGTCTGGATCCACATAGGTCTTTATCCCAGAGAATGGGACTGGAAGAGGAAAAGAAATGACAATTGCAATACACACACACACAGCCACCCAGCCGCCCACCCACCCACCCACCAACCCACACACACACACACACACACACACACACACACACACACAGGATTACAACAGCCACGTGCTGTTTGCTCATAAAGAGAAAGGGTGACACGTTTATTTTAAATGCTAGATGCACACGACACATCCGTTTCAGCACCATGGACAGAGGCAAGTAAATATGCCTCAGGTTCACATTGCTAGAAAAACGTTTCAATTGATCTTAACTGTACGAATTGACAAGACTGCATTGATTCTTTCTATATGCATATTGTTATATTACTATGATCTTAAACACACTGATAATCTGCTATAAATTGATGAACACACGTTTACAGATGCTTGTTGGTCATAATTTTCTTAAATTATTCAAAATGCAGAATACATATTTGAGCCTATATAAAGACTGCAATGTATTCTGATCTATTGGCCCAAATAATGTACATTTGGTTGAGGCTGTGGGAAAGAAGTTGATTCTTGCTTCAGCTGTATGAGACAATCATTGCTTCTATTATACTGTAAGGTTTTTCTGCTATTTCGTCAAGGGATGGAGAAAAATTGGAAAAATAGTGAGCTAAAAAAAATGCCCCAGAGCAGCATATAAAGACATTGCAGGCAGCCAGGCTTCAGTATCTTCCTCACTAGCGGAGGCTGGGGATATTGTTGCAGTGAGCACTGTGCATGATGACTGGCACAAATGATAACTTGAAGCAGCCCCTGGTACACCTGGAGCAGATGAGCTGGGGACTAAATGTACGTTATAGCTCTGTCAGCTCATATTGTAGATGGTTGAAGGCTTCGTCTGAGAGAGATTCCAGTTTGGAGTCTACACTCTACCTCTCTCTCCAGGGTGTCTAAGCTCAGCTCCAGAACAAGCCTTTGCTTAGTTTGTTGAGGCTGTGTGGCTTCAGGTGATGCCTGCGCAGCACACAACAGCAAAGAACCGAACAACAACAAAAGACTGTGTGAGGCAAGGTTTTTAGGTAACTATTCAAATTATGTTCATAATATTTATGAATTGGCAAGACTGTTATCATTCTTTATCATGTTCTGCAAGTAAACAATAGATGACTTGTGCAATATTAAAAATAGGAAAGAGCAAAAAGAGAAAGCTTGAAGACACACAACAGATAGTGCATCTCTGTGTGTGTGAGAGACAGTGTGTGTGTGTGAGTGGAGGGGTATTTGTTACAATATTTTTATTCACAGTCCTTCATATGCCTCCCCTGTGGTGCCAATCAATAAACCCTGTGTTTATCTGCAATTGACGAACCACAATGGGGTCAATCCTGTAATTCCTAAAAACGGAACAGAGGTTACCCAGTTTTGTGACAATCCAATAATGGGTGTATGAGATACTGTGAGTGGTGGATCATGATGAAGACTGCAATAAAATAAATTGCAACTCTGAGGCAAACTGTGGCCGCTCTTTGTCTAACGCTCTGTGTCGAAACTAAAGCCCTGGGAGTTGGAGCATACAGTCTGTTGAGGAAAGCATGCCCACCAATGTGAAAACCCAGACAAGCAATTTTGAAACACACACACACACACACAATAAAAAACATTATATACAGTACCATGTCCACCGTGGTAGCGAGTCCTCCTCTTCTCCTCTGACTTCATCCTGGCTTTAATGTACCCCTGACACCTGTACAGGTGGACCAATCGGCCACAGAGTAAGAATCGCCTCATAAAACCTTCCTGTACATCCCATTTTTGTTTCACCCTCTCTTTTCTTTTTTTGCTAACAACCATCTCCATGTTTTCTGTACAACAGAGTCAACTATTTGGCATTCCAGCAGAAGGCAAGTGTAACGTTAATCGGTGTATCATTTGGTCATTACATTTTCCTTTCAGAAATGGGTATTTATGAACAAACCGCCCTGAGGGAGCTATAAGCAGAGTGAAGTTTTGAAGTGGTTGATATTTTTTCATTGAGCTGTGTGACCTCCTCTGCAACATGGCTGTTGATGTGCAGAAGGCTAGAATGATTAATCAAATCCACAGGTTTGGTGTGAACATAAGCACGGGGGCTCTGATGTCTTACAAAAGTCTGATGCTGTTTGGCACTGTCTTCATCGGTGCTCTGTTCTTCTGAACACAGAAGGAAACTCAGAATAATAGGAAGAACAACAAGCCTCTTTTTATTTGTGTTTGGTGTTTTTTTTGTGGTACAAAATAGAAAAAGAAAATCAAACCATTCGTCAAATTTGCTCATCCCTTTTTGACCATGAAAAATAAAAGCCCCTTGTATTTTGAATTTTTGCATTATAAAATTAAAATCCACAAACTATTTGTTTAGTTTAGTTTTTTTGTTTCTGAAAACAAAATTAAATGACCAAAAGAAACATGGACCAATCTCAGATTTAGATTTGCTGCCACCAGTCTTTTGGTTTAGAAAGACGTCTCTGGTGGAAAAAAAAGAGCAATTTTCCTCTTTTCTATAACCCATTTTTTTTGGCCAATTAGGTTTCTTGCCTTTATGTAGTTCTTTTGATTTACTTCCATTTCCAAGCTTGTATCATATTCACAGTCCCACAAATTCAAGGCTTTCAAGGCTTAGTCTCCATAGAGAGGGAGAGTCAGGACAAAAGTAGCAATCAATCCCTCGTATTCAACAAAGAGAACAATTTACATCCTCCATGCACAAACAATACAGAAGATACACATAAAGGTAAAATCATCCTACCATTAAAATTGTACTGATACTTTGCATCGTATTACTTTAAAAGAGTATATTTATATGAAAATAGTTGACAAACCAGATTAAAAAACAATCTTTAAAATAATTAAGAGATAAAGCAGTTATTGTCGAGTGTCATTCACATACTGTAGTCTTTCTGGCTCCATTGTGTGGCGCTCTAAATTACATAACCATTTCACCAGGGAACTATGCTCCAATATTAGGACGAGTTAGTGCATTGGACAAATAAATGACTGGATTTGCCAGAATGGTCTTCCATGGACCAGCAATGTTAAAAACCACAAACCAAGCCAGAAATCTTGGTGTAGTCAGGAACTCAGAACTGAATTTCAACCGCCACATTAAGACAATTACAAAGTCGAGGATGTCATGACTTGTGTCTCAGCAGGATTTGGAAAAAACCTTGTCCATACATTTATCTTCATTAGGTCTCCCTAAGAAATCGATTGGACAGCTGATTCAGAACGCCGCTGCTCGAGTCCTCGCTCAGATCAAGAGAGTGGATCACATCAGTTCTGAGGTCTTAACATTGACTTCCTGTCTGTGAAATAATTGATTTCAAAAGCATACTGTTGCTTTATAAAGCACTGAATGGTTTCGGGCCAAAACACATTTCTGATCTCCTGCTACATGATGCAGCATCCAGATTCTCAGGTCGTCTGGGACAGGTCGGCTTTTTGTCCCGAGCCAACACTAAACATGGAGAAGCAGCATTCAGTTTCTTTGCTCCATATATCTGACAAACTCACAGAGAAACAGGTCAGCTGCAACTCTCACTTCTTTTAAATCAAGGCTGACGACTTGCCACTGCCTTTTATGAAATACATTATTATTTATTTCCTCACTACATTACACTGTAACTTTCATTCTTATTCTCAAAGCTGGTTTTCTCTTGGCTCTTTAATGACTGCTTTCATTGTGTTTGAATGTCCTTTTGTGGTGTGTTTCTTTTGCACTTTGTCTCAAGGCTTTTGATGTTTTCTGTAAGCACTTTGAATTGCCTTGTTTTTGAAATGTGCGATATAAATACACTTGCCTTGCCATAATGGAGGGACAGGAAAAGGTTTCTGACATCTGGTTAGCTGTTATGGGGAATAACATGTAATAGTGGCGTATATTTGTATCCAATGCATTCATTGAACATATGTAGAGGGAAACACTTATTACTTAAGAATAGTGTAAATGCCTTAATATGAGTCAGACTTTAAATAAGACTCGAGACATTTCTGTTCATGAACCTTTTTCCACAAATTGAGCAGAACCGGTATGGCAACTTAGTGCCATTGATTATGCAAATTATCAAATCTCACAGACATCAGTGGGGTGCTTCCATCACTTTGAAACAAGCAGTTTACAAAGTTTGTGCAGTTGAGAGTTTTATAAACACTTTCTGCAAGCAAGCCTAAAAAAACAACGTAAGAGAGGTTTAGGGTAAGAATACACAAATGTTCTCGCCAATTGCCTACTACTCCAGTTTTTCTTCTGGAAAGTGAGACACATTGTGCCCATTTGAGTTCAGATATTTTCAGCATTTGAAGTGAGCAAATTGTGTGATCTAAGATTTTCGCTCCAGCCTGCTTCATCATTAGGCAGAAATCAGGACAAAGTACCTACAGATTCTGGCCCATTTATCATTGTTTATTAATAAGTGCCACTAATGGTAAACCCTGTGAACCAGAGGCAGAGGGAAGACAACAGGCTGAGTGAACCTGTGGAAGTTAATGGAATGGAGCAAACTGCTGGTACATGCATTACATGCTGAGTAATTAGGCAGAAAATTGGTTCAGCCATTTGGAAAATAAGAGTGTCTGCTTGGTGGCAAAAAGAGAGTCCATTAACAGACTTTGGGTTGTAGCGTCACACCGGAGATTATGAGAAGAGAAGAACAGAGGTGTGTGTGTGTGTGTGTGTGTGTGTGTGGGTGTGTGTATGTGTGTGTGTGTGTGTGCGTGTGTGTGTGTGTGTGTGCGTGTGTGTGTGTGTGTGTGTGTGTGTGTGTGTGTGTGTATAGTGTTAACAGTAAGCCAGCACCAGAGAGAAATAGGGGGTGTCTTACCGTCCAGTGATGAGGAGGAAGAGGGTCAGGATCACCAGCAGGGAGAAGCCTCCTACAGACGCTGTGACGACCACCAGGACTTGACCTTGATCCGCAATATCAGGATCTGAGGAAAGTGAGAACAAAGCAAAGCCAGACCAGTCAGTAACTGTTACAATAAGCAGCTCTCTCCCAGTGTTAAAACCACATAATTGATACACTAATGGTGATATGAAGATGTTGCAATTGAATGAACACAATGCTAAAAATATATGTTTAGTTTCTGTGCTGCTTGACTTAAATGGGAATATTCCCTTCTCTCCTATTTTATTTCCATTGTGTCTATTTATTTATATATGACAAAAACTGAGCGGCAGCACGAGACAGAGGCCAGAGATGTGTGCTGATGTTCCCCTAAAATTTAGGGCCTAAATGGACTCTAAACTGCCATTTATTTAACATTTAATTGGAGCTAACCTTTTTGATATTGTTGGACTTCTCCAACAGTTAGTATAAAATGAAGGTAAGTAGGAAAACAGTCCAGAAACACAAAAATCACTGCATTCTTTGACATAACGCTGTGTATGAGTGAGCATTGTGTGGGTTGAATAAGGTGAGAGAGAATATGGCACATTTGTAGACGCACAATCCAAGGATATTAATGCACTGGCATATGGCAGTATGCGACTGAAGGTGGACATCTACATATTCATAACCTAAAGTGTGTATGTTGTAGGAGGATGAGCATTCCTGCATATTTCTGGATTAGAATCAGCAGAGCGTAATGTGTGCATCAGGAACTTAAAGAGCTTTTAAACATTTAAATAAATGGCTCATGCCTGAAGAAGCACTGATGAGTTTCACTGATCCATAGCTGAGAATGACCATAAAATGTAACCCAAGATTTTATAAGGTTGTTGATCAACACTGATGACTTCACAGCTCTGACTTTAAACCTCCTTTCTTCTCCGGTGCTTTGTTCTAAAACAAGACCTCTATCCATTAGAATTTCAACACAAATCTAACTGAGTGGATGAGTGAACATCAGTGCCTTTCCTTCCGAAAACACAGTGAAAACACAATGAAATGCCCACTTCCCTCATGCTCTGTCCTCCCACACGCGTACCCTCAGCTGCGGTGGCAAACTCAAAGTTGGGGCTGTACGCTGTGTAGCCAGCAGCGGTGCGAACTCGAACATGAAAGACATAGACAGTCGAGGGTCTGAGGCCCGTCACAACCACGCTGGGGTTTTTGGTCCGCGTTGATGAGTAGCTCAGCTGCTCTTGCTCCTAAAAAAAAGAAACAGATTGCCAAAGATGATAAACCCATTATCACAGCAACTTTTGAACCAAACACATTATTTTTATCCTATTAACTGTCAGAGCAGATAGTGAAAAAAGTGGAGATAGCATTGGATTAAAGATGCTCTGCACTTACACTGTATGCACACTAAACATGCAAATTGTTCTGTTAGCAGTGATGTGCACTACATGCAATTCCATGGGGTTCAGTTGAGTACAAACTAATGTTGCCATGAAGCAATTAACACATATGTCACATAAACATGATCCAAGAAAAAAAAAATCTTACTATTTTATTTTGTATAATCAAAGATTGTACCTTCTCAAAGTATTTCACTTCATAGTCCACTATGTCTGAGGGCAGCTGTTCCACTTCTGACCAGGAGAGGGCGATGCTGTTTGGAGAGGCCCAGTCTTTTCTGACTACACCCACCAGAGCAGGACCTGAGGATGCAGTCAGAGTGCAAGGATTTCAGCTGTGATTACCAAATGATGAGCTTATTAGACTTAGTGCCTAACTTATGTGCTTATGGTAATGTGCCAAAGACTGATTGGTATAAGGATTGGGAAAAAACACAAGGAAGACAAATGGCAAGTTTGCAGCAGGACTGCAGTGGCTCAGACAGGACCAAGGGAATGAGGAAATGCATGATCTCAGTCATGTATTGCTCGAGCCACTGCAGTGAACTCGATAGCAAAGCCGCTGAGCTCAGAGACTCGACTCCGATACACATTTTAAAAGTATCTGCAGCAATCACAAAAGAACTATACCAACATTGAACTAAAAGTTTCCAAACTCCACACCGGAAAGAAAATCTGAAACTGCCTGAGAAAAGCACATGCTGCATATGTTACTTCTCCACTCTCCAGTTTGCAGACAGAACATCTCAAGAAAAACAACTTTTGTGAAATAAAACCAGCTCTTTGCAGTTTGCAACAGAATTGTTTATCTATTACAGGAATACCCAAAGGGAGAGGAGGGCCAAGAAGCAACCATTTCACTGTCCAGCTCCAGGATGATGTGCGGCCTGGGAGAAACATTTTTGTTCACAAAACCACCAGACGCACAGCAACCGTTTATCATGTTTGTCATTATTGCTGAATTTGGGGTAATATTTTGCAAAAGGCTGCTGAGAGGAACAAAATAACCCAGCAGAGATTCAAATATTTACCATCAATTATTCATAAAGCCTTCGCTTGAACAGAATACGATCTGGCAAACTAATAGATCCAGTCCCTCTGTTGTGTGCGTGCTGTTTTAGAGATCCCTGTTGGAATACAAATTCAAACCCAGATAGATGTCTTACGCTGTCCTAATGCTCAGAGAAGCAGATAACCTACGAAACACAGAAGGCCAAAGGCTGGATGGGGCACTTCAGAAAGGCGAGTGTCACTGGATTAAATCAGAAGACTTGAGTTTCACATTGGGACTTTCTCATCTTGTCAAGAGGCCAAGATATCCTCGACACGGTGCTTCACAGCTCAACCGTTGACAACTGAGAAAGAGAGGTGTGTCATATTAATTGATATCGTCCACTTCTTGCAGGATTATCCAAGGAGACAAAGCCCACATAAGACACCGGTACACAGCCTAAACATGCAGCATCACACATGCACCACACATGAATCCTAATCCCTGGACTGTGCTGTCTAGTAACCAGGGTAGTTTGCAGGGTCACGTCACACGTCGGCCGTGTCAGCCATGCTATTCCAGATAACATGTGTCCTCTCTATCCTGGTGGCAGGTGGTGCCTGAGCTGCACAGAGTGCCTCGAGATGTTGTGGGAATATCTCAAGCCTCTCAGTGTGGCTGCCTGCTGCAGTTATTAATAGCAAACAGCAGACACGCCAACAAAAATAAACATTATGTATTGACAGCACACTCGGTGCAAAAGTGCACAGGCAAGGACAAACTCCAGTGAGTTGCGAATGTCATCCATGCCATACCTGAATGTTTTAGCTCAATACCGACCAGTGTGGAGTCTACATGAGAAGAAAAGCAGTCATTACGACAAAGCACACTTTATTAAACACAAGTTCCTTGAAACAAATATCTAATCAAGTTGTCAAAAGGGAAATATGACAGTTAGCTGAAAGCATTTCAGATTTAGCTGTGGATATTTGATTGTTTCTGTCTGATTGATGTGTGACCACATCGCCAATTCAATGTGAACACTGTAATCCTTAACAAAAGTAAATTACATTTGCACGGTAAGGCGGCATCAAATAATTACTGTCACTGATTCATCTGCTGATTATTTATTGATTAATGTATGGTCTAGAAAATATCAGATACTGGTAAAAAAAAAAAATGCTAATCAATCTTTAAATGACTTGTGTTCTCTATCTAATAGTACAAAGCAGAAACATATTTAACTGACTATGATAAAGCAAAGTCAAGGAGCAAGAACCGTCGACCGTTTTAGCAATTTATAATTTCAGCTTTCGCACACAGTACTGACAGATAGAGGAAATGGAAACGTATGCAAGTAAAGGCTCACACAAAACTAAACACAAAGGCAAACATCAACTTATCTGACGAGGAACAGCTTCAAAATACATATCGCTCCATGTACGACCAGCAGTGATGTCAAAATCTGTCCAAAGTTCATGTTTTGTCAGTCAAAAAAACTTTTAATTCTAATTGTACATGCATTTAAAAACATGATATTATTCCTGACATTAAATCCTCAAAATCATTTATTAACACCCAAATACATTGACAGACATATTTAAATGTGTAATTAGATGGGCTTGGGCTATGAATGAATCAGGTAAAACATATAAAAGCAAGAATGGTGTCCATGATTTTTATATTTTTAGGAAATTATGATGTTTTTCAGTTGGCACCAGCAAAACCAGGCAGATAAATATGAATAATCCACTTATGGGATGCGAATGTCCATGAAAAACACATTACTAGAGCGGATTTCTATCTGCAGCATACAGTATAATGTTATGTATCCATCACCATGCATGTGTGTGTGTGTGAGTGTGTGTGTGTGTGTGTGTGTGTGTGTGTGTGTAACGGTGCTTGAGGCGCAGAGGCTTTCTGTGCATGAACATTTTTTGTGAGAAACTCTCTAAAAACCCTGTGAACTCTTATGCAAGAAGAGCTATTTTAGGTTCAGTGTGAATCACCCCATTAGTTAGAAAGCTACTGCTATGTATGAGCAGCTCAAAGAAAACAATCATGGTCATTACAGTTCAATCACGATTTACAGTTCAAAAGTTTATTGAGAACAAATTAACTCTATAGATGGTTTATTGTGTGTTGTTGAAACTAGGTTAACCCTCAACTACGGATGAGGAAAGATAAAGGAAGTGGCAGAAGAAAGAAAGAGTTAACAGGGAGAGCTGTAAAGAAATCCCACGAGGGTGCATCTCCCCAGCATCTGAGTATATAAATAGATGCCAGCCTTATTCCCACAGCAAAGTAGATGAAAACAGAATCCACTGGGGAAAGGGGAAGAGAACAAAGTGAAAGAGAAGAAAATCTCCTGAACACACACATTGGGAAATGTTCACACGTAGATTTAACATGTGCAACCTTTACTTGACTCTTGTTATTGTTTTTGAAAAGAAAAAAAAAGGGGCGATGAAGATACAAAAGCTAAAACAAAACAAGAATAGACAAGTAAACATTCAGACGTGAGATAGACACATAAGCCTCTCCTCAGGATCCTTTTACCCAATTGTTTGAACTTGTCAGCAGCCCATAGAAAGACATGCACACGGCACACCAGTCATGTTAACATGTACAGTACATGTACACTTAGGCATTGATAGAAGGGGGGATAAAATGCAAATTAACTCTCTACAAATCTGGGTTTTTAAATCTCAAAACATCACAAAAGGACACACTTGATGTACCGCCCCAACAATGTTATAGCCATAACATTAAATAGAGTAAAAATATGCTAAGCTAAGCTATATATTTTTATATTCTACTGTCAATTGTAAATCTTCTTTCATTCATTAATTCCCATTTATTGCACTCTGTTTACAGTTAAATGTTTAATGTTAAATGTTAAATGTATGCACCTTCCGCCTGGACAAATTCCTTGAATGTGAAAACAAACATGGCAATAAATGGTTATGATTCTGAGCTACAACTGCAGTTTTTCGCATTGTGCTGGCATTAACGGATTGTGGTTCCTTGATTGTTGTAGAAGAATAAAGACGAAGGTGATCAATTAGGAAAACAACCCTAATTGGTTGACAGTACCAACAGTGCCAGACAGCACTAAAACAAACACCTATGCCAATCAGCGTACAACAGGTTTCATAAATGTGGAGTGACTTAAACCTCTATTGTCAAATATTACCAACAAGTCAACTGACAATACCAAATACCAGTGAAAGTTATTACTAATAACTTGATGTCATTTTCAAGAATAGCGTGTTGAACGCCAGCACAGTCTAGTAGCAGTAGCAGAGCAGCAGAGCCTCGAATTAACTGAAAGACGATGAGCACAACTCCGTAGAGATTTCAGAGTTTAAAACGGCAGCTATTCCATTTTGATTATCTCAGAAATCAATGCATCATTAAATCTTTTTTTGCGAATGATTTGATTCGATTGGATATGTAATTCAATTAATTTAGATTCTTCCAGGCTTCACACATATAAAACCTGTGCCACCAACAAAAATACATGAAAACTGTAGCCTTTTGTCCAAACTTCAATAGCGTATAATTCTCTGCCTCTACCGGGACACAGTCTTTTTTATCGTACATGAGGATTGCTTCTATCTTTGTGGTTGCCTCTCTGCTCCTGTTGTAGGAGTGCATTGTTCCTCTGTGCAGCAAACACCTCAGACAAATTTGCACTGATTTCTCGGTGCCTCTTTGCAGAATACTGCAGTGAACTTTGTGGGAGGAATCGTCGGCGAGAAACGCTCTGCTGAGCAATAACTACTGTGTTTTTGAGCGGAGTGCAGTTGGCCGTTCATAAACACAGAGATCATCCTGTTCACGCGGCTCTGCATTGCCGCCTAGGACAACAGTCGCTGTTGACCTTCATCAACTTCAACAAGCAATCCTGCTTTACGAAGTGAAATTAAGTGTGGAGGAGAGTGCACACAAAGAGGCATTCAAAAATGATTAAATGTGTCTTCTGAGAATCTGTGACTAAATAAATATTGCTCAGCTCTCACAGCTACGAAACTGAATGATAACTCCAGCGTATCCTACCGTCGACACACTCCACTCTGCTCAAAGACGGAGCAAACGCACACATTGCTTAACTGGGCATTATAACTTATCAAGGTTAGACAAGCCCACAGGCAATAGGGAGAAGGTTTAGCATAATTAAAAGAATAATGAGATATTAATATGCAATTTAGGAACAGATAGCATGCCAACAGAAAATAAATGGTGCCCCCTCTAAAAAAAAAAAAGAAATTCAGTTAATTGCTATTTCTGCTTTTGATTGGCTATCATTCCATCATTGACATAATATCACAATCAATTACATGAATCACCTTGCAGCGACTGCGTTAATTGGCAATGAGCCTGTCCATCCCAAGTCCATCCAAACAAAAGTTTAGACAAGCAGAGATTTAGAACAAGCCTCTGTCTCAGCTCATCTGAATTTATGGTGCGTTTTTGAGTGCTTGACACATGCTTTGCATTTAACAACCCTCTAACGTCGGTCTGTTAATACATGGCCTCATCAAGAGGCTTCTATAGAAAGATTTTCCTAAATTATAAATATGAAATACCACATGCATGGTACCTGTTCATTCACATTTGTGGTAGTTAATTAGAGGAATTAGGCACGTGTGATACTGTGAATTACCTGTGGATGTATGTAATCATTTCAGTACAATGAACTACAGAAAATGGGGCGACTGTGGCTCAGTGGTTAGCAAGTCTGTCTTTCAATCAGAGGATCGGTGTCTACTGTCTACTGTACAGCATGTAAGTCGCTTTGGATAAAAGCGTCAGCTAAATGAAATGCAATGTAATGTAAAAAATTATCCCTCTGTGTGGGATAAACACAAACGAGAGTGAGCACAGGAATAACCGACCATATGCGAGGCTGTCGGTGGTATATATGGGTGAAGCAAATGTGTGTGAGAATGTCATATGTGTATGGATTTGTTTGCCTGCTTGCCCGGCTGTGAGTGCATACAGTGTGTCCTACCTAGGAGAGGCAGTTTGACAAGTTAATCCATTCTGAACATCCTAATGGAAACATCCTCACAGGCAGCTTCTCTTCCTCTACAGGGATTATTTTGCATTCCAACTTCCTCACGTCAGTCAAGCTGCTTTTGCCACAGAGATGGGTGTGAAGTGACACATACACTGCTGACATCTAGTTTCCATGGTATGATGACAGCCTATCAGCAAAATATTTCAAAAAATAATACTTTTGATATTTAATAGTATCACTGTATAGTCGGTGTGATGCGACAGTAAATTGACTGAATTGTTGAATTGTCGGTGATATGATCATTGATATCTTTGCAACCATACATATTACCTGAGAAACTGAGCATAAAAACAACTATACTAAATCCTTAAAGAGACAATAAACACAAAAGCGTTGTTAGAAAGTGATAAAAACTTCCGCCACTTTGGTCCTGACTGAAATATATCAACAACTGCGCAATTGATTGCCATGAAATCCGTCCATTCATGCAGCCCTCTGTAAGCCTACAGTTTGGCTGTAATTGTAGACTAAACTTTCAGCTTGTTGTCTCAAGAACACACATAGTGGAAAATAAGATAAACTATTGTATGATGCGTATGTTTTTTGGCACTTCCTTTCAGTCTGCAGAATACAAATGACAAACCGCAGCAATCTCACTGCTGTGATTATGGCAGCCTATTATACACACAAAGACGATTTAGCACAGATAATTCCCTATTTTTTAGATCCGAGCCATAAATGTCTGTCTTGTTATCATCAAAATGTCATGGCTTGCCAAAAGGAGAGAAAATGTGCACATACATCCTAGTATAATTTATTAATCCACTCCCTTTCCATCCTTCATTTCACCCTTTTCCATCAATTATGCCATCAATATTCTTGCCCTTAAAATATCAGGTTCAGGATCCAGTTATCTCTCAGGTCTCAGTGCTTCCTGGAGGACATCTACAGTAGTTGATCTCCGGTCTGCCGGATATTGCTAATTAGGACTAGGTTTAGGTCATAATGGCTCTGTCAGCTATTCAAGGGTCAGAGATGTGCTTCACATTTTTAAACATGAAGCTGGACAGAAAGACAAAGACTGTGGAAAAAGACAGAGTTCTCAGGAGGTAGAAAGGCAAATCTAGCTGCAGAATAAATAAATGTTCCTGTTACTGTAGCATATTTATCTCAATCTGCTCCCATGCAAACACAGTTTTTATGAGCTAAAAATCAAGTATTATGTAACTACAGCATGTGTATATGTCAAGCAAATGTAACCTATATTAATATTTTAGAGCTAAATGGCTTGTTGAATCCGTTCACAATCTGTCCACCAGAAGGGCAACACATGGGATACATAAACTGCAGATGTCTTGTAAACGAAACAAAAAAATCATGTTTTAGGAACAACTCATTCAATAGTGTTCTACAGCTACTATGCACCCAAGATACTGAATTCAACTCAAAGCTTTGAGATTAATTGATCAGACACAGAGGACATATTACCAGTAATCACTATACATGTAAGTGACTGGAAGCATTCGACCTAAACTGGTCCACAGTTAAATGTGGACTACTTTTACACATCCTGTTATAAAACAATTCAGTATTTTTGACAAACGCTTTGTTGATGCTCATGTGAGTTAGGTAGTTACTGTAGTGTACACGTATTTTTGGGAAGCAGAAAGATAAACATGTGAAGGAGTAACCTGCTCGTTTGTAAACTATATTTTATTGGATTTGCTTGGCTCCCTGCCATCCCACGGGTGGAAGATTCCTTCCTTTCCCGTTTTCCCATGCCAGCCGTATTAACATGATGAATGTGTCGCAATATTTTGTAGCTTACCATATACTATTTTCAGCCCTGCAAAATGTTTTAAAATTGATTTCTGTAATTATAAAATTCATGGCCACAACTAAAAACATTTTTTCATTAATAGTCTTTCAAATATGTTTTAAAGTCATAGTTTAATCAGCAAATGGTGTTTAAATAAGACCCTGTAGCCCATTGGAAGATCTCAGATTTGCTCTTTTTGCACGACCAAAGTACCAAAACCCAAAGTATGTAAATTAAAGTGAGGAGAAACCTTGGCATTTTGGCTTAATAAAAGATTGTCTACAATTGATGCAATCAATTGTCAGTTAGTGGATTAATCAATTAATCCACTATCTGTTCAAGCACTAAATAAATTAGTAATGTATTGTAAATCTTATCCAAATCAAGAATATCAATATAATCCACCCCTATAATTATGTGGGTGGTACATTTACTTGTCATTGCCACAGTTGGATTTGAAGACAGGGAATAAAACAGGACTGAAATGTAGCAACAAAAGCTCTGCAACTCACCAGCTTGGTGAGTATTGACGGTAACATTCGCCAGCGAGCGGGCAGACACCCCCAGCCCAGAGACGCCGTTTGCCGCCTCCACGTGAAAGGTGTAGTTAGTGTGCGTTGCGAAATCTAGGATTGCCACAGAAGTGCCGGTCAGACTGAGCGGCCGTGGGATGAACCGCAGGTCAGCCTCACATGGCTCACACTGTGTCACACCACTGTCGCCCTCCCTTCCATCACAGCGCTGGCACAGGATGTTGTAAGTGATGTCCTTCCTGCCTCCTGTGTCACTAGGAGGCATCCACTGCAAGAAGAGAGCCGTGTCATTGATCAATGAGACCAGGTTCCGGGGCGCCGACGGAGGCCCTGGAGAGAGAGAAAAGGCTATTAGAGAGAGATTACTCAATGATAACTCACTGATCACTTTGTCAGGTATTGTGCAAATATAACATTTGACATGTAGAGGGGTTTGATTATTGGCTGGTGCCATTTCAGAGCCATTTCAGACTCTGTAGCCCTCTTGGGAGAGCTACTAAGTGTCACTACAGTATACCAAAAGAATGATGAAATGTGCAGCAATAACACTGTACTTGTGGAACACTACTGTGCAAAAATTCTAGTTTGTATGCAAGAATCAGTATTATATATACAGCGAATACACCACTCATCTGACCTAGTGAATGAAGCTTAACTGTTAATTAAAGGACCTTTAGCAGCAATAATGTGAATCTGTTGTGTGGTCTGTGTGCGATGTGCGTAGGTAAGTGTGTGTGTGGGAAGATGGTTAGTTTTCAACCTATTTTGCTGTATTTTAACAGCCTGTGTATCAATTTTCATGATAATACCCAGATCTGATGTTTTTCCTTTATTTTTTTTTAATCTACGATGTCTGGTTTGGCAAAGTGATCAGAAGTGAAGTTAGTGTGAGTGAGTGAGTGAGTGTGTCTTTGAATATGTGTGAAGTTAGTGTGGGTGGTAAGCTTCCACAGTGCTTAATTCCAGCACGCTAGTTATCAATTTCATGGATGCTACTGTCAGAATGTTTTATAAATGAGGTAAATCTTTTTTTTTTTTTTTTCAAAGTTGATGTACGTTGGAATATAGTTATGGAATCATAGTTTTAGCTCAATCCTCTTGCTAAAATAAAAAAAAAGTGCAAATAGATTGTGTAGGGATGGGATGACCGAAATAAATTACAGACATGCAAACAGGAACTAAGAATGTCCCATCTGAAAGAGAGAGGTTTAGTAGCTACTTTACTAACGTGTACAAGCCATGGTGGAGGAGTCTTTGATGGCTCTGTAGAAGCCTTTGTCGCAGTGACAGATGGTGGCGGCTTGGTCATGGCTGGAGCTATGTGGAGGACACTTGGAGCATTCAGTGTTCCCAGCATATGCTTTGAAGAAGCCAGGCCTACAAGCTGGAGAAAAAGAGAGGGGCAGGAAGTAGCTTGTTTAAGTCAAGCCTGATGCCTGTTGCTTCACACATAACGTTAGGATCCCAGTCTGTTCCACACAGTGGAAGTATTAACTAAACACTGGTATCAGATCGGTACACATCGGTAAAATACAACACCACAAGGCAAATTGAAGCACTCTTCTTTTACCCTATATAACTTCTCATAAAACAAAAAACAGGTATCATGGGGGGACCCTGAAAAAAGGCAAAAGAAAATAGGGAATCGTCAATAAAACCTGATTAAAAATATAAATAATGAAGCTATGAACTTGTTCTTTGGTCCACCCGTTCCTGGGACGTGTGAGCCTTGTCCTGTGAAGGAAAAGTCTCCCTGCAATGTTAAAACACATCCGGAATTTTTTTATCCTCTATCACTAACGTCAGGTGAAAGTCACCCAAACACATGCATGTTGAAGAGACCAGGGATTGGAGCAGAGAGACACGCCCACCTTAAATAAAGACACGCCCACCTTCAATAACATCTGTGCAGCATGAAGCTACACAAGGACCCACACGACTCAGACAAAAGCAACACAATGAAAATACTGTTACTGGTTCCTAAACAGAAGCCTTCTAAAATTGCCTAATCTGCAGTTTCACCTTCATTTTCTACAAAAACACAAAACGAAGACATTGTGGTTTATGAACGGGAGCGGGTGACAATACTACGAAGGCCTGTCCTCGACTCAGCCATTGGAAACTGTACACACCAAGTTGTGGAAAATACTCTGGAGCCCCGCAAAGGAAAGCTGGTATTGTTTGTCTGGCGTGTTCAAAAAAGCTATTAACATACAAATAATGTATTATGAAAATGCAATTATAGTCTGCTTTCAGACTAAAACCTCCATCCCCTTACCTGGTATTCTGCAGTTTCCCGCCCTTACCCCGGTTTACTTTCCGACCTCATTACTTCCTCCAGTTCTCTCCTTTTTGACCTTTCCATTTCCTTTTTCCCATCTATTCAACAAACTCTGCTTTCCTTATCTCTCCAATTTTTCTTCAACTGTTTTGCTCTGCCACACATCTCACCTTTTCTTAATTTTATTCCTTCTTTCTTCCAATATTCTTCCTTTTCCCATCCATCCTCCTTCTGTCTTCTGCTTCACTCTTTCCCTTAAGGCTTATCAGAAGATGACAAAACCATTGCAGATTGCCTCCTTCTCCCCAGACTTATCTCAGCACAGAGAAATAAAACACTAATAGTGTGATTATATAATATTCTGAGAATCTGGGGGTGATTTTTGCAGAGAGATTTGGATGAGAATATATGTGTGGGTTGGGAAACAATTTCAGAATTATCAAATAAATATGCCAGCTATAAGACAGTGTAATGAAATTCAATCAAGACTTCATGGCAGACAGCCGGGGGGATTTTATAATTCCAGCATTCTAATATTTTGCCCACAATAACTGTATGGAGCCACAGTTGCTTCTTTTCTTCCTCACATCATCAGAGATAGAGACCATATAACATACATCTGTTATTGTCTGATGCATGTCTCCACTGAGACAACACCACTATAATCCTTCTGTTGATAGAAGCACTTTTTTATTAAACTGAGATAAGTTGCATACTGCATCACATGTATCTGGGTACTATGTATGAACGTATTGCTATTGCATTGATTAACCTGGTATATAGAAATTTAATTAAATTGCCCCTGCTACTTATATTCATGCTGTAATGGAGATTAAGATTTCATAAATTCAGTAGTAGTAGGTAAACTAAATCCCTCAGATTATAATGTGGACCAACTGAGGCCATATCTCGAGCATCTACATGTTTGTCAGCTCGGAGAGAACAGGTTGAACGAGGATAAGGCTTCCTACCTCAGGCTAGATTGTTGTTATGTGAGTCTACCCGAGGCTAGACACTGTGCCATCGACAGCTCAGTTGTTAACTCATTTCATAATACAATTCACCGCCTATAGAAGAGTAGCGGTCACACCAGTCTGGAATATTATTTTTAAAAAGACAAATTGTCTTGAATATGTTTCCCCTTGTTCCGTCCCACAGAGATTGATCTTCTTCAGCTTTGACCTTCAAAATGTTTTACCAATGATGAATCCAATATTAGTGAGTGGAATGAATATCATCGCCTGTTCCCAGCAAATCTGAAACTATAATCACGTTATCATTGCAAATATAACCCACTACACTGTCCATGGAAAATACAAATTTTTTATTCGCTTTCAGGTGTTCATAAATTGTATAAAAACTTCCCAAGCTAAAAAATAAATGTACAAATTGCCAACCTTTATTCTTCTTGTTTGACGGAAAGATTTATGAATGATATTCATGAAGATGTTGCTTCTTTTCACCACAGTGCACCAGTAAGTTTCACCGCCAATTCAATTATGTCACCACCAGATTTAAAGCCACAACTAACAAGTATCTTCTGTTGTAGATTAATCAAATAGTCCAAAACAAAAACAAATATTCAACTTAAAATGATATAAAACAGTTAAATTCAGTTCATCCACATATTTGAGATGATGACACCCTTAATGGACTAATTATTGATCCATTTGAGTTGATTTTCTATAGAGCTATTCTGTATTCTGTTAATTTGACATATATATCCTTGACACTTGGTGGTCAAAGGTCACTACAGTATTAAATCAAGCAATGTTCAGTGGTTTTGACTGAGAGGACAAATGAGAGATGACATTCAAGGTAGAGTGAAAATGAAATATGCAAGAAGGAAAAAGATACAAGGAAAAAACAATCTGCATAAACATGTGGACATAATTGAGTATAAAGATATGTAAAAGGGATGAGATGAAATATTGACACAGCGACAGATATCCTTGCCAAAATCACATTGCTGCTTAGCTCCTAATGGGAAGAGTAATTTGTCAACCAGCTTTTTGAGTCACTTGGATATTACTTTCCTCCTATGTTGAGCTCCTGCCAAAGGCAACAAACACAGAGTCATTTGAATTTCCAGCTGCTCCCTGCTCTATGGTGTTTGCTGGCAAGATCACCACCAAAAAACAATTACAATACTCATAGCACTATTTCTATCAAAAAGTTTGAACCCCCCCCCCCCCATGATGAATATAATTAATACAAAAAATAATATATATATATTAAATTAATGAATTGATACCTTTGTTGCTGCTTTAAATAACTGTACGTTTTTTTATTGACGTAATTGGCAGGCTATAACAAATATATTTGCATTAAGGTTAGAGATACGATTTTGCAGGGAACATTTGCCTTGTGCTCCAAGCCGCTGCATCACACAGTAATTAAAGAAAAACTACAATTAAACATGCTTAAATACTAGGGCTGCAACAACGAATCGATAAAATCGATAAAATTCGATTATTAAAAGCGTTGGCAACGAATTTCATTATCGATTCATTGTGTCACGCGATTATTACGCCACTCAATAAGTCACGGAGATGTTTGAGTATGAAAAGAAAAGTTGAGTTGAGCGCGGAGCAGAGCGGAGGTCGAGGAGAGACCACCTGAGACCGTAACGTTGACTGAAACACATCGCGGAGGAAGGCCGTTCAACAGGCAGCTAGTAGAGGCACTTCCGGTTGAGGCTCCGGTGCTGCGGCTAGTCGGCAGGTTGTGTTCCGTTTTGAAGTGAAGACGTAACGTCCCTCCAGCAGCTTTCTGCTGTCTATTATTTTTTTTATTAACAGCTCAGGGATGTTCAAGGAGCAACCTGTTTGTGCACTTTCTGAAGATTTTTGCACCGTCAGTTCTGTTTTTGAATAAAGGGTTGGAAAGTAATGCTTTTTTGTTTTTTATCCGATTCATCGATTAATCGAAAAAATAATCGACAGATTAATCGATTATTAAAATCCGCCAGCGAGGGACCTCGGCCCTATATCCGCTAGCGAGGGGCCTCGGCCCTATATCCGCCAGCGAGGGGCCTCGGCCCTATATCCGCCAGCGAGGGACCTCGGCCCTATATCCGCCAGCGAGGGGCCTCGGCCCTATATCCGCTAGCGAGGGGCCGCCGCCCTATATCCGCTAGCGAGGGGCCGCCGCCCTATATCCGCTAGCGAGGGGCCGCCGCCCTATATCCGCCAGCGAGGGGTCTCGGCCCTATATCCGCCAGCGAGGGGTCTCGCCCCTATATCCGCCAGCGAGGGGTCTCGCCCCTATATCCGCTAGCGAGGGGCCGCCGCCCTATATCCGCTAGCGAGGGGTCTCGGCCCTATATCCGCCAGCGAGGGGTCTCGGCCCTATATCCGCTAGCGAGGGGTCGCCGCCCTATATCCGCTAGCGAGGGGCCGCCGCCCTATATCCGCTAGCGAGGGGCCGCCGCCCTATATCCGCTAGCGAGGGGCCGCCGCCCTATATCCGCTAGCGAGGGGTCTCGGCCCTATATCCGCTAGCGAGGGGTCTCGGCCCCATATCCGCTAGCGAGGGCGAGGCCCCAGTTCACCCCCCAGTCAACCCAGCTGGAACCGTGCTCCAGGAATCTCTCTGAGACGAAGGTGGACCACGGTCTGTTGGCAATGGGTTGGAGGGAATTGCAGCAATAACTGCTGCTCTATTTATAACAGTATTGTAGCTGATTACTACAGGACCAGAGCAATGCTTGTTGCACATGACCATAGAAATCATTTTTAAGTTCATCATTAAGTTATATATGAGGCAGAACTATTATTTACAACCTCAATCAGGTAAACCCACTATATGGTGGGCTTATACTTTGGGTTGTTGGGTCTTTGTACAGTCTCAAATAGTAATCTTGCAATTTTTGTTTTAACTAAATTAAAAATTAAAAAAACTTATTAAGAAAATATTTACATTTTTGACAAGTTGACTGCAAAGAAACAACTAAATCTCACACTTTAATCAATATATTCACTTGGTGCAGATTTAGTCCTTTCTTCAGTGTATCAACACGGAGCTAAAAGGAAACTGCAGAGTAATTATCTCTGGGTTATATCTCTGGGTTCATAATTATAGGTGATCCCCTTTAAATTGCACAGTAATTTGATGCATACACATGTTGATCAGAGCAGTTAAATAATACACTTTTCTAAACACCTTGCAGTGATTCAGTGATGCAGGGCTTCAGGTCAACAGTAGCACTTAAGAATGTGTGTAATTTGAGTTTCAATAGATATCCTAAAAAGGAAGTTCATCAACTGAACATTTGCAGGAAATTAACGACATGCCAACCAAGAGATTTTGATTTGTTTGGGTGTGTAGAGTTGGAAGTTTTCTCTTGGCTTTACGTTGTCAGAAACAGATGGAGCCAGAGACTATGTTTACCCTGGACGCTCAGCTTTGATATGCAGATGGGAAGTTCACAGAGAATGAGTGATGCTCTAGTCTGGCTAGGCTGCGTTAGAGGCCAGAGTAAACAGTCCTTAATGGACAGAGGAGGGGAACAGTGGCTCAGATACAGCGAAGAGAACATATCAATTTCATAATTTCCTATTCCACTTTACCTGAATTCAAGATCACTAGTTTGTACTTTTTCTGCCTAATTAATCTGTGTCTTGAGACAGCAGAGGTCATCAGAGAGCAAGCTAAGCTTTGGCGATTTCTGGAGAACTCGGACACGGATGGGTCAAGAGAACAAAGGTAAAAGGGAGAACACAGATGGCTTTAAAGTGTGTGCATCTGAAAGTCTCTACTAATCATTCATAGTTACAGTAAAAAAAGAAGCTGATCTGTGTCCCCATTAACTTCATGAAATATACAGGAAGTGTTAGCTACCAATTATTATTATAATAATAATTATTAATTAAAGGTTTGGTTGAAAAAAAAATGTATACAGAAGATTTTTCAGTTATTGCGTAATCACTTAGCTTGCTGGTAGGATTTTGGTTTTGTCTGCATATTCATTCTGATTCAAATTAAATTAAAAAAGACGTCCCTTTGAATAGAATTGTGTGACGAAAGGACGTGGAACAAATAGCGTTAGCACTATGATGTTGCCTTATCTAGGTCATGATATAACCAGCCTATCTCTGAGTAATCCTCTTGTGGCTGACACTGAATGAAAGGAATGGAATAATAAAACACTCGATTGAGATGTCAAAACAGTCTGGCAGAATGCTATTGGGGTGGAAAGCAGGGTTTGATAAGCGCTGATGCCTTTGTTTAGGCAGCTGGGAGGGAAAGATGGACGTGTTCGCGCAGAGCTCTGCTTATATTTGGGAGCGCTGGGGTTTTCCCTATTCTCTCTCACACTCTCTCGCTCTCTCTCTCTCTCTCTCTTCCTCTTTTGCTCTTTCCCCATGCTGCCTCTCAGACAGCTTTGATCACAGTACCCTTTGAAGCAGTGTTCCAAAATGAAAACGAGGAGAAAGCAGAAGTCACCGCAAGTTCATGCCTAAACTTCCTGCAAAAACTTGCAAAGTGCACATCTTCATTACAGCGCGGGCTCTGCAGGAACGATGCAAAATATTCATTAAAGCCATAAATCATTAATTGCTAGGCCATATTGTGTTGTTACTATCGATCACCTCTTCTCAGCGAATGTTAATGAGTTCAAAGATGCAGTTTGAGAATTGCACAGCAGATCAAACTCGATAGATGTTACCTTGCTGTTCTGAACCCGACTATAACTCCTGCACAGCAAAACCATAGAGCAGTACCTCTGGCTTCCTTTACCCAGGATGCTACAACAGTATTTCAGAGACGGGTGAATCTGAAAGGTACAGGCATTTTGGGAAATTAATGTAATACAATGACTTGATGTTTCAGCTGTATATTTTTCCTGGATTATCTGAAAACAGACATTCCTCTCTGGTTGTTCAATCCATGAGCAGTTTCTAAATAGGTTTTAAGCAATATATATATATATATATATATATATATATATATGACAATATAAAATTGCATTAATCTCCTACAGTCAACTTGAGGTGTCTGACAATTTAGCTTTGTTAGTTCAAAGAGCATACATATGAGTGAATAAATAGACAAGGGCACATTGTTTTCCAAGTGTCAAGTGGGTTCCAGCTACATGAGTTACTGACCCATTCATTGTAGCGGCTGTCAAGATCCCCTAGACACTGTTGCAGCTACAGAACAATCGAGAGCAGCAACTCCTGTCAAATGGAAGGAACCGGGAGAATATAGATGCAGGACATATACAAGGGACACCACGAGAGTGCTGTTCCTAAACTGCCGTCTCATCAGTAATCTCTCCTGACAGGCTTCTGTGTTGTCTAACTACATCTTTGAGATGATTGAGAGCGATAGGGAGAAATGATAAATATGAAGCACAGAAAAGATAAAAAGAAAAATTACACCCGCAGAGCAAATAAAGGAGATATTACAGCCTGCCCCACATACCAACTGTACTAATGACTGTTGGAGTTCTCTCTGTAATAACCGGAGTTACCACATCACCACAGGGGTACTACATGGATTTTACCCCAACCAGCTGAGACTTCTGTAAATCTGCAAATTGTAGCAAGGAGGTGCACTTCAATTATAATCATGCAGTGTGGCTCCATTTACCTGCCTTAATTACAACAGCAAGGCTGAGCTTCGTAAATGAAAGAGAGGGTTGGGAGAGTTTAAAAAAAGACTAGGTGCAAGCTAAATTAGCTGTGAAACTAACAAATGAAGGCAATTAGCCAGCTAGCCTCCAGTCCGACTGCACATTCTAATTGGGAAACCAGGCCAAAGACTATCTGGAACAACAGTTTCTATACCTTTTTTTAAATCTGTTTTGCTGACAAAAGACCATATTTCGATAATGCTGATACGACTAATTAGAGAAGAGGCATCCTAAAAAAAGCCTTTCACAGAAACTTTGCGTTATTTAGCACAGTTCTTAGATTGCATTTATCTACCACATAATGATATTTATCAAAACATCAACTGACATAGAAACAGCAGAAAGCCAAAACAGCTTGATATTAAAAGAAACGACTTTCCCATTTGAACCAAATAATTGAAAGAGTCCAGAAGGTTCCTCATGAGAGCTATTTTTGAAATGTCAAATAAAAATCCTCGGTGACGTACACTAATCTCTTCTTATCCACATTGTTTAGGGTCTTATAACAGAAGAGGATGGCGATGAGAGACAGCAAGAGTGAGAATTAAAAGGGAGGAATGAAAAGAGAGCAAATAAAGAGACACGAAGGGAGAAAGAAGGAAGGAGGAGGCATGTAAGTGAAGCAAAACAAAGTGGACAGGAGAGGAGAGAAGATGATGAGGGTCGGGGGTGGATCTGTGAAGAGATGAAGAAAGATTGAGAGGATCAGACAAGGATGCAGGACCTTGGAATGAGAGGAGGGAATAGCGGTTCTGTAAACTCAAACTGCAGCAGAGGACTGGGGAGGCCCTGGAGATCTGTTTTGGCAATGCCTTCCCTTCTCTTTTCTTTCTATTTGATTCCTTCTCTGTATCTCCAGCTTTAGTTCACTGTTCTGCTCTAAAATGAGTACAAACACCAACACACTTCTTACCCCGGCAGTAGCCATCCATCTCCTCGTGGCCAATGCTACAGACACAGCGGCCCAGGGGTACCAGCCAGTCTCCATCGGCGCCACAGTACAATTTAGGTGTGTCCCTCTCTTCTGCATTCTCCACACATGCGCCCCTTACTTCCACCAGAGAGGATGAGTCCATATGAGGCACTGTGTCTGGAAATGCTGCCAGGTTCCTTAAAGTCGATGGGCAGCGTTTGTAGAACACCTTATAAGGAAGAGGAAAACAATATGTAAAAGCACTGCCAGTCTTGTGAAGGAAATATAATTGACAAATTCATGGCTGTAGTTCATGAACCACCTCTGTTCACTGACCTTGACGGACACGAGGGCAATACATGCTCCCACATCCTGGAAGGCTAAGTAGAAGCCCTTCAGAGTCACCGGCCCCACCTCCCGGACCTCGGTATTGAGGCGAAGAACCCGATCTCCAAGATCTGTCTGTGTAAAACTCTCATCTGCTGCTATGGTGTCCACCTTGAAGCCAACAACAACAACAACACCTTATTGGCAAAGTTCATTGTAGCATAACAGATAACCTTTTTTGTCATTTTATGATGCAGCTCCGATAACCAACCTTGGCATAGTCAGAAGGCCGGAAGCGTGTCCCTGCAGACAGCGGTTCTTCTGTCTGCAGGTAAAAGAGGTTGAAGGTTTCCTTACAGGTACCAGACACCCAAGGGATGGAGTTGCAGTCTCTCAGTGTGAAACGCAGCTCCACATACACCTGAGTTAAAATATAGATTAACAGATAAATCATCCCAAGCTCATTTCACATCTCAAATACAGGCCTATTAGACATTTTGCAGTCAGCTCTACATATTGCCTGACCAATGGTAGGGTTATGTTTACATCTTATACAAAAATCAGTTAGGTGCAAGCATCAAAGAAATTCATTAATAAATATAAAATAATTAAAATAGTTAAAAAGACAGCATAAAACGGGTAAAAAAAAGAGTAAAAAACAACACATGAAAACTGTTTGAAAAAATGTAAAAGTGCACATAAGTCTTTAAAGGATCTGACAAGAGGTCAGAAGCCCAACCCAAGCTCGTACAGCTCAATCTCAGACATAATAAGCAGCAAATTAGAAATACTGCACCATCTTTGACTTATCGTGCACTGTTCTGCATTGACTTCTATGGGATCCTCTTTATCAGAGTGAATTCCTGTTTTTTGTTATCTTGTATTAGTACATCTGTCTGCCATTCCCCCATCCCCCCTTGACTTTGCCAACCTGGAGACAATGTCACACACAGGCCCTGAATCAAGACTATACTTCGTTTGATTTCAATTTCTTGCAACGTAAAATGTGTCTTATGTGGTCCTGACCCTCTGTGCAGCCTGCCGCTGGATCCATCCAGACCGTAGCCAGTTGTTCTGGTTTGGCTCCATTACGTGACAAACCTGGAAGGTGTGAATAGGTCTGTTCTGCTCATCCATCTCTGTGATAGCATCCCACTGTAACAATATAGGAAGCACATATTATTATTTTGTTATTGCCATATGCCAACAGAGTGTTTATTTATTACGTTTTTTGCCTACAATCTGAAAAATGAAAACTAGATGCCATTATTATGTGTGTCCTTTGGGTGAACTGATCCTAAGAGAACAGTAATTTGTTGATTAGTGTGAGTTTCTAGAATTGGCTGTTATTCAGTGCGTGTTGTAAAGGGTTACAGATTAGTTGAAAATATATTGGTAATGACCGTGTTTGGAGCTCACAATACATGCATCCATGAATGATCTGGGTTTAGATCCGCTCCATAAGAAACTGTGAACAATAGATTGCATGTAGTGAAACTTAATTTATATGAAAACATGACGTTTGAAAGACACCGAGTTAGTTTCACCAATGTTTTCAAGCTGTTGCGTCAGCCAGACGCTCTCATTTGTCTGCTCTGCTTTAACGGTGGGATGATCGGAGCTTCAAAAGCCCTCATGTGTATTGACAGAACTTCTTCCTCACAACTCCCGTGGCAACAAATGGGCAGCTGAGATTGTGTCAGCAACTGGACATAATACTATATTTCAAGAGCATGAGATCCAAATGAATTCCCTTTAGTTTCATTGGAAACTAAAGGGAATTAATTTCTTAAGCTATGGTTGAACCATTGGAACATTGCAAATTGATGCTTGTTTTGGTTACGTCTCTCAAGTATTTCCGTAATATTAATATAACAGAAATGCTCATGACAGCTCACTCGTTACACTGTGATCAGGTCAGCTGCAGTGACAAGTTTGCCACCATCAGAGACTGGATTCTCCAAAGGATGCAAGGAACAAGTGATGGTGCACAATGGATCATGGTATACTGAGGGCTGTAAGGACTGCATGAGTTGTGTGTGTGTGATCCATTTAATTGTAAGAGTTTCAAATGTCTTTTTGGTTATATTTGTGCAAATCTAATACTTTTACCTGACGACCGCACAAGAGAAGAACAACAAAGGACAGGTTTTTAAACAGCTCAGACCTTGTGAACCACAAAGTTAAACTGTTTTCACAGGCACAAAAGACCACATCGCAGGAAAGGTTTAAAACTCAGTTTATTATCATATGAATAAGCTAAAATCCAAAGATGACATATCTGTGCTCGTAGTGGTTAAGGGGGAAAGGAAACGATTAGTGTCATGCTAGCAAGGAAGAAGAGAGAGCGGTCCAAGGCCAAAGGTCAGCTGTGCTGCAGGCTGCTAGCTTACTCACAGTCCATTGTCAACTTTGCACCTCACTTGTTGGCACTGAGTCACCACCACGGACAAGACTGTCAATACTTCTGCCTTGTGGAAGGCCTTCAATCTGTGCAGGGACTGTGAGGGACCCTGTGCACACAGAGAAACAGAAGAATATATGATTGATATTTGATATTCACTTAGACCTAACATACATACCATACAACTATTTTGTAGCCAACTACTTGCTAATGTTAGCTTCAAAAACACAAAAAGCAACTAGTTTTTAAACAAGTAGTTTAAAATTACACTAGAAACAATTATTTTAAATCCATTTGCTAATGGTAGATTTAAATTAAACCATAAGAAACTATATTATAACCACTTGCTAACTTTAGGTTCAAATCAAAAAAGCCTCTGGTTTTATGTTTTTAATTGTTTCTACAACAATATGAAAAATTGTAAATGCCACAGTATCTAACAAACTACTTAACTTTATATTCTTACCTTGAAGTTCAGTTTGCACATTCCTCTTCGTTTGACAGGTTCAGAAAGTAACGGTTGAGGAGTTGTTTCTATGACATACTCCTCCCACTCTGCAAATACATTAACGCCGTATATTTTTAATTGTTAAGTTAATTGTTTCGTTGTGTGGGTGCACGCTGTCTAAAAAGACAGCCTCGGATCGTGTTAAGTAAAACATGTACAATGTCAAGTGTTTTGAACAAATGTCGGTTAATTCTAAATATAGGCTATACATGTAAAGATACAAGTTATGATTTTATTGTTAATATCAGAGACTAAATGATTCAACACTGGGTTTTTTTCTTCCTATTTTTCTCAAAGATACAGATGACTGAAGCCTCCTCCAAGACTAGAGACTAGGACAGGTCCACAGACTGGAGCATGGAGGATGTGAGAAAGCATATAAGTAGCTAAAAAGAAAGCGCTTCTTATTGATTTCACTCTCCACCATGTTGGTACCTACTCCAAAAATGCTGTGTTAGATGTTACATTACATTTAGCTGACACTTTTATCCAAAGCGACTTACATGCTATACAGTAAACACAGCAACGGTGAGCAATTAGGGTTAAGTGTCTTGCTCAAGGACACATCGACATGGACTACCGGAGCCGGGGATCAAACCACCGATCATCTGATTGAAAGTCGGACTTGCTAAATACTGAGCCACAGTTGCCCCCATGTTAGATGTGATATATACTTGTTCATTTCAGAACACACACACACGCACACGCGCACACACACACACGCACACGCACACACACACACACACACACACACACACACACACACACACACACACTGCACAGTGCTTAGTGATGAATACTCTAAAGGTGTTGAACAAAGAGACCCAAGGAAGGTAGGTGACAGACATTGTTGCGGTGAAGAGTTTTCAAATATAAATTATGTAATAACACTTTAACCTTGGCTTGAGTGTACAGTGCACAAGCAATTAATCTAATAATAATTAAGCTATTTAAATTAGCTCTATAGACACCCTGTGGCTAATGAATAATCAATCATAATCACTTCCTCTTTCAGTTGGAACTCCAGCCAGACAATAACACTGTGCCAACAATAATACTTTATGATAAGTGGACTCTGAGGTAGTAGTCATTGTTGTTGGAACATGAGGAGCAACTTCTTGCCATTTGATCATAATATATTTAATTACATAACACTAATTTAATACAACTACTTTGTTTTATGGTCACAGAAAGAAGAAACTGTTCTAATGTTCACTTGTCTGTGGTTTTAAGACATTTATTTTTCAGTGCTGTGGTGATGCTTCGAGCTAAATGCTCATGTTAGCATGCTTACAATTATAATACTTGTTGTGTTTACTATCTTAATTTGCTTATTAGCATGCTAACATTGTTTAATTAGTTTTTTACACCTGAGGCTGATGGGAATGCATTTAGTCTTTCAGGTATTTGGTCATAAACCGAAGTATTGGATGGGCTGAAACTTTGACCTGATGATGAACCTACATGAAAAGTCAGGGCTTCAATGTTTTTACATATAATCATCGGGCTGACTGCTAGTGGTGCTAGAGGCCAGAGACATATACATAGACCGACATTGCCATCCCTAGAGCTGTGCCGCTAGCATGGCTGAAAATCTCATCTGTGTTCGGAAAGTGAGGATCAGTCTTCTCTTGTACTGTGAGGCCTGTGCAGCGGATTGTCACATGTCAGTCAGCCGGTCATATCTGAGATTTTCTGCTTGTGTGTAAAAGTGGAAACGCTTTGGAACAGAAAGGAATTTAACTTTCAGCTTTAAGACTCACACATTCGTGAGGCGTTTCTCCAACATTATATACTTTATATTTAGTAATTTCAGTTCCGTCCATATGGAGCAGAAACTTAGTATCTTTACAGAAAACAGGCTTCCCGGTTTGCATAAGATCAGCATTAAGTAATTGAAGTTCCATTATGCATACAAACAAGAAAAAATGGTAATTTGTCACTCTGTGTGCCTCAGTGTTCTAAATGCCCCCTTGGGATGTGGCATGGTTCAGAGCAGAGAAAACAAATGCAAACCCAGAGTTTGAAAGATGAGCTGCAGCCCACGCTCTCTGAGGCAATCAGATATGCACCTACTAATCACTCTGCCTATTAGCCCCAAGCTTAGCAGACTGTAGCAGACAGATACCAGGTTTTGAGTACAAGGTGTGGAACTAATTACTGTATTAAACCAACACTAATATTGTGATAGGGGAGTGCAATAGCAGGTTCTCTGAAACTGAACTGCTCACTGTTACTTAGAGAGAAGGCTGCGCCTGTGATGAAATACTAAAAACTACAATTAATGCAAAAAACATGTTGGGCCATGATTAGTTTGTAATCATGACCCTTGAGTTTGTCAAATGTTCTCATGTAATCCAAAAAGCAATTAAAACACCTCATATCAACACAGTGACACTCACACTACAATTAGACCTGCCCCTATGACGTGTCCTATTGACTTCTGCTTGTTCAGACGCGCTCCACATCTAAAGTGATTTGAACAAAGTTTGCAACTCGGCAATTAATGACTACAGTGTCTGCATACAGATGATGATTTGAAGGGTAGAGTGGGAGAATCATGGAAGATCATTATTGCTTCATAGATGCTCATTTACTTGAAGAGTTTGAGTCTATCTTCCGACTTGAAGTGGAAAGACACAGCAGCTGCTCAGTTCACATCAGTTCTATATGGCAGCCATAATATAATAGGGGAGAAGTGCTGAGAGGATGAGCACTTGTGGCTGCAGTGGTAGTTCTCTTGTGTCAAGAGTGGACGATGCTAATCATTCATGCATGGAGGAAAACATCCAGGGCCCTTGTGCTGTGCGGAGACTTTTATTTTTCATACTTGTACCAATGCAAACATATTAATTTTTCTGATTTGAACATGCCTCGTGACAGGAGGTTCTATGAACTGATCAGCTTGTTTGAAGCAGGACTGCACAACATGTTGGGATTTGTGTTTTGGCTGCTCTTTGAGCCTCTGCAACATCCTTTGCACGCGCTGTGCAAATTTAACACAAATAAAATAGTAAAATCCTATTTGAATCCCTTTTGTCATGTTACCACAGGAGACACACTGTATGGACATGTTGAATGTGATGATCAGTCGACAGTGCCTATAACTTAATTGGCATTGACAACTCTAAAATTAAGTTGTCAATGTAGATTTATGATGGTGGCTCAGTGGTTAGCAAGTCAGTCTTTCAATCAGAGGGTCGGTGGTTCAAACCCCGGCTCAGCCAGTCCATGTCGTTGTGTCCTTGAGCAAGACACTTAACCCTCATTGCTCACCGTTGCTGTGTCTACGGTCTACTGTATAGCATGTAAGTCGCTTTGGATAAAAGCGTCAGCTAAATGAAATGAAATGTAATGTAATGTTACTTAATTTTGATTGTCCTTTGCCTTTTGAACATTGGTCATGTATTGAATTGCCACTTTAATTAACCTGTGTTTCTGTTACTTCTTTATAGTTGATTTATTTGTGCCAGTAACAGCCTAATCACAAATTATTAAAAACTTTGACTTAGGTAGAGCCACTTGTGTCCTCTGTGGACAGTTTTTGTCCCAGGACTCAACGGCTCCTGGCAGAAATCTTTGACAGCCACTGACGTTGGTCAATGTAAAGTTGCTATGCAGGTTGTTCATCACTGAAAGGAGGCTCCAATTTGGTGGTTGAGCTTTTCATTTAGCGTCATCATGAATAAATATATATCTTGACAATATATGCGCCATAGAAAGTGTGACCAGAAATGTAGATGTATTTCTAAGTTCACCACCAGTCAGCCATAGTACATTTGACTTTTGCATCACACAACGACTGCTTTTCCCACCTAGTTACCTTTCCTCGCCTACTCATGGCTTCTGTGTGTTATTAAACCACACTGCGAGTGGTGGCAGTGGGAGAACTGTGAGAATGGAGAGAGCAAAAGAAAGGAAGCAAAAAGAGGGGCCATTTATAGGCATAATGTAATGGTAATGCAATGCTTTTAATGCTGAATAATGCTAAGATGTGGCCTCATCCTATAAACTACAGTATATAATGTTTTAATAAATCACACTAACATTCTGACACTGGCCAATTACTTGTCTCAATATCAGAGAATGTGTGAGAAACAGGTTGTGAAAAAATAAATACATTTGAGCATTTTTCATCATTATGTGTAGATGGGATTTGGGATCGTCAGCGGACATTAAAATCTGTGCAACATACAACATCCTTTCCCCTTGGGCCTTCATGAGTCATATACAGATTGTATATTACAACACACACACACCTGTAACTATACAATGCACATAGAAACTCTTGTGTTATCAACAATGGTGGAGGCTAAGACATATGAGGTTTTGATTAAAATAAGACAATTTGTCATTGTCAGGCTAAGGGGAAAAGAGACAGAGAGATGTTATGAAAATATCATTAAATCTCTGTCATAGTAATGAATTATTGATTCGACGTGAATCTGGGTGGTGGCATTGTGTTTTTGTTCAACAAATTAATGTTGATGTTACTTCCCATAGCAAAAGCCTGTGTAGGCAATGTGCAAGGGAGGAGAAGCTGTTGCAATAATGGTATTTGGCCCTGAAAATATCTCAGTATTTTGCTACTATTTATTGGTTTTGCTCCAAAGGATTTATTACACTTTTAATAATAGCCTGAAAGCACCAACAGTCCCGCCACCACCTCGTGTCCCAAATTAGACACAACATCATGGACAAATTATTGTTGTTGCTGATGGCTGCAGTCCCAGCTGAAATATTTGTAAGAATGAAATATACATTGTTTTCCCTTCAGGCTTAGCCATGTAAGACTGATATGCTACAATTAAATTAGTTTAATATCTAGACGTTCTAAAGGCTAGATCAAATCTGTATTCATTGCATATAAACATTGTCGCATGTGTTCAATAAAAAACACTAGCGGAGAAACCCAGACACCATTATGTAAAGATTTCTGTGTTTTAGGAGATGTATTCCGCCTTTATGTTTCAGAAATGTGCTTTTAAAGTGTAGTTTGTGTATTCTTATTTATATTCTAAGTGTGCATTATTTGTGAATAGAGCTGAGGTAAAGGGGGAGCACAAGATGAAGAACTTGACGTTTATTATTCTACCAGTAACATTATGCCTGTATTGTTTCAATTGCTGAACTCAACTGTATTAATAATCCATAACGCTCATGTTAAAAGCTCCAATATAGTAGGACCTGAAGGGTTCATGATGTCAAGCTCAAACTGGTCGTCATTAAAAACATTACAAGAAACTTGTGGATATCCAGCCTTTCAGGTCTGAAATGTTTACATGCACACAGCTGATATGAGTCCATCTTGTCCTTAATTATATTCAGGATATGACGTCCATAAAGGACAGTTATCCATATGCATGATCATTCATTAATAACTTTATCCAAGTTTCCAATCCCTCTGTCTACAGAGGCGTGTAATGCACTCAGGATTGGCTCCACACAGGCTTGTAGCAACAATTGAAGGTTTAAAGAAATTAAAAAAATACTCATTCTGCAGGAAAATGTCCCTTGTGGCTGATATATAGTATGTGACTAGTATGTGAGTTAGCTAATTTATATACGGATATAGTTAGATTTAGATAAACCTGAGCTGAGATTATTGGGGTAGAAGAGAAGTAAATAGTGTTCTGCTGCAGAAACCTGTATTTGTTTTTTGTCTTTTCTCTAGCTTTGCTTTTTTTTGTGAAATATTGAATAATTTGAAGATTGGTTCAACTACTACCGACTCACATCCATGCGGATAAACAGTCACTTTTTTGTAAAGGGTTACAAGCCAAGTGGTTGGACACCACTAGTTAAATCTTTGACTTCTTAATACCAGTTATATAGCAGGAGGGAGACATACAATTATCTGTATCCTCAGTTTACCTGAGTCAACATGCAGACCATGATATTGTTCATCTTCACATTGTTTATTTCTGTGACTAATTACTGGAGTCAAAGACATGCATTCTCAGACAGTCATCAGAAATCCTGGACCTGGATATGATGTTTACATGACACAGTGTTCTTGTTTCTCTTTGAGGAAGCAGAGTCACACATTTTGGTTTCTCAAAAGTAAGCTAAGGATGTATCTGGACACGTTTTTAGGATTTGGAAAAACCACCTCCGGAAATGGCAGCTCCATTTGCTTTCCCTGTTAAATTAAATTAAACATCCGTCTACAAACTCGCACACAGCTCTTGCAGTATAATTGTGCAGTAAAGTCTCATTCATGCGTCCGTATACTCACTACTTACCAAACACATGCATCTACTCTAAAACCTCACTATTTAGAACACTTCTGCATAAACAATCTCGGGCTTGCGCAGGTGTGTTAGTTGTACTTGCGAGTCCGGCGTGTTTTAAATAGTACGTTTTTAGCAAAGATGCATGTGTCTGGGAAGTGCTGATCTAGTTTTGCTGTTGTTGAACCTGGCCCCCATCTACTTCAATGCATCAATAATTTCCCCAGTTTTTTATCCTTTGTTCGCCATGGAGGCATTCAAGTAAAACAAGAATTCAAGGTAACACAGGGTGAGTAATTGATATGCAAATGCTCATTTTGGGAGTGAAGCGTTCCTTTAAACAGCTTTTCATTCAAATTAAGCAAAGCCTTGTTATGTCTTTCAACGCCCTGCTGTGCTGTGCATGGTGCTTCCTTGTGTTGGTGAGGTCAGACGCCAAACATCAATGCTCATCTACATTCACATCATAATTCATAAGATAAGATACGATATTCCTTGATTAGTCCCGCAGTGGGGAAACTTACAGTGAGTCGGCGGATTGAGCAAAGCATTGAAAGACTGTTGAAACATTTAAATATAACTTGGACGTCTTAAAAACGGTTCACTTTTCAACCTATCTAGTGTGGTTTTTACTTTTCTACAGATATTTGACCTACAAATCACCAAATGGATGGCACATTGGAGGAAGATTGGCATGTCAAATATGTAACCTGCTGGTTATGTTTTTAATGAGACCCAAGTTCCTTTTTTCTGCTTGTATCTGATTAAAGCAACTGTAACTACTCAGGCTGAAGGGCTCAGTTTTGGAAAGAAAGTGTTGTAGCTCTGGTTAGGACAGTTTGAATGTTAAAGTCTAAGATACTATCTACTTAATGACTTAATATAGTACATCAAACTTTCATTTCACTTCATTTTTGTGTATATTTTCTAATTTGTTAACTTGTTTGACTGGTTATTCAAGTTTGTATAGTTAGTAACTTTGTACAAAAGCCCCAAACTGCTGAAGTGAATATTTGTAAGAGATGCTAATGTCACTCACCCCATTGACAGGATAGGTCTTCCAGTCCAGCTCTCCTAGCACTGTCGTAGTGTCCAACAGGACCACTAGACAGAGAAAGAGAAAGTGGGGCAATAGAGAGTCATATAAAACGGAGAAGAAAAGTTGGAGGAATGACAGTATGACACACAAAGAGTGACAGGAAAGAGCAGAGAGGGAGTGCGAGAGAGGTTGGACAGTGAATTTTAAAAAGAGAAATGGAGGTGACAAAATGGGAAGAGAGCAGATAATAGTTATCAAGCTGTCAATGAGAAGCAGACAGAGCTGTAAAGCCCTTATCAGATTCAACCACCTATGAAATAACAGCTCTTAGGAAAGTCCAGGACAACACCAACACTAACACAGATCCGCCCTCCATCTGGAAGTCTGGGAGATTAGTACTCTGCCTCTCAGAGGTCAGGAGCTGGCTGTGCTTCATGACATCAAAGATAAGTCAGAGATGAATAAAGGAGAACGATAAAAGACAAATACAGCCAACCTTTATGAACGGCGACAACACTTTCAGTAATCCTATCATATTCTTCAGAGAGCTGAAGTTCACCCTTGAGCAAATTGATATCATTTTGTCATGTGATACAAAAGCCAGAGATATCGTAATTTTGAATCCCACAGCTTTTCGTGGCAACACCTAGCTGGTTGAGGTTAGACATTAGGGTCTGGATGTACCTGGCATAGTACTTGAACAGTTCCCAGTTCCAATTATCAGTGCCAATGCTGGAAGTAGTGGAGCCTATATATAGCGAGGCAATGAAGGACAGTGTGGAGGTGAATGGGCGTGTGGCAAGTCTTTCATGCAGCAGACCAGAGCTTGCCTTCTGTCACAGAACTGCATTTAACATTTGCTGTTTTATTAATTGTAATTATGATTTTGCCCTACCATACCTTTATTTGCCACCATCTTTCCCGTACCCATACCAAAGTTGACATGCACAGATACTGTGAGAATCCAGTGAGAACTTTAAAAACATCTACATTCGAAATAAAATTACATTACATTTCACTGACGCTTTTATCCAAAGCGACTTACATGATATACAGTATACATTAGACCGTAGACACAGCAACGGTGAGCAATGAGGGTTAAGTGTCTTGCTCAGGGACACAACGACATGGTGTGGCTGAGGCAGGGTTTGAACCACCGACCCTCTGATTGAAAGACTGACTTGCTAACCACTGAGCCACAGTCGCCCCAAAATGTTGGGCATAAAAAAAAGATGTTCTCGCTAAAGTCACCTGGGGTTTCGCAGAGTCATCAAATATGAAATGTGTTGTCTGTCTCAGCAATGAGACATGTTGACTGAACACTGATGTTGACTGATGCATGTGATGCAACATGTTGGAAATCTGAACAGTTATCTGTTTGACACACAGGTGGATGGACCGACAGAAGAATGCTGACAAGCAATAAGTCCAAAGGCAGGCGGGTAACTGACAAACTACAAAAAAAGCAGAGCTGACGAGCAACAGGTGAAACTCATCAAGGCGGGGAAGACAATCACACAGGCAAGTAAAACAAGACATATATTATAATGAGGGACAGTCACGCTCACTTCAACCATACTCGCATTTTGAGTTAAGTGTGTGTTCCCACCAGTCTGCCTTATGTCTTATTCAAACAATTCATACAATTGTATCCAGTGTAATGTGAATTAGTGGAAAATAACAGATGCAGTGACTGGGACACTTCCATCAAAAAAGCCAAGTTTTACAACTTATATGACGTCGCTTCTGATTGGTCCAGGTCTGACATGTCTTGAATTTATGGCGCCGGGTAGCCAATGTGAATTTTAAAAATACTATAATCTAATATCAGCATCAGTGTTTGATGTTTCTGTTTGAGCGTGTTAACAACTTTGTTTCTTTGCGTGCAACCGTGAGCACATTGTGCAAGTACAAGTGTAACAATCTAAAGCCGTCTGCACTCTGGTCACGGCTCAGGCATGAGGAAAGCCATTATCTGGCCCTTGCTAAGCCCCCTGAGCCAATTTGATATGATGAATGTGCAATTTCCTTTGTCTCCACACGCCAGTTAATTACAATCTCCATCGATAAAGTGTGTCCCACTTCAGCGGTCGACACTCCAGACCAAGGAGTCACATCTTCAGTCGACCTGTCACTCCCAACATTGCCAAATCTGGATTAACTCAATGCCGTTGCTACTGTTTTAAGAACAAGTCAGAAAACTACAGAGGCTACAATTTGATGAGACTAAATGAACCCATTCAGTATTTACAAAGACTTAATTTAGCCTTGATCCCCTGCTGGTAATTAAGGGCAGAATTATAATAAGATGGCCTTGCTTCTGTTTAAAAGGAGGACGTGGAGAGAGGGAGGTAGACAGACTGCCAGACAGACAACAACAGAAAGATATTGATTTTTGACAAAATTACAAAAACAATCTTTCCTAATCATGAGCAATTTTCCATGCCATGTATGACGAGGGCAAACTTTCCCCACCAACTCTATTTACTGTCTGTCTGTTGGTCTGTCTGTCCGTCTCATACGCACAAATAGACACACACACCCACGTACGTACACAGTAATGTAGTCATAACATAATTAAATTCCTGCAACTGTATTTGGAGCCAGGAAATAATAGATGACCCAAGACCCTAGTGCTGAATTTGATACACAGAGTTTCACACTCAAAGCGCACGCACACACACACACACACGCACACACACACACACACACACACACACACACACACACACGCCGACGAGTACTTATCAGGAGGACAAATCACATTACTCTTGTCTGGGTATTGTGCCTGGAAGCATAATCATCCGCAACCTTTCTACAGGACCATAGGAATCTATCTATATAGGGGTCAATCTTTTGATATCTCGTGAATATCTACACTTGCTGAGTGAGGTGTTCAGTACCTCCATGGACAAATTAATCCTAAAGATGAGTTGAGAGTATTCAGTTGCTAAAAACTCACTGAAAACCACCACAATCACAACGCGGTAACTGTCCAGTAGAGAGGTGGTTGCTGAGCTTCTTAATGACAGTGCTTGTATAACAGGCCTAGTTTTGAACCAAACTGAACAAAAACATTTGTACCAGAAACAGACTAAACTTGCGTAGCACCTGACACTGACCAGACACGTTAACATCACAACGATTCCAGAAAACCACAACTTGATGCTTTTCTGATTTATTTTTGTGTGCAGATTAAACAAACAAAATATGATTATTAATAGTGATTATTAGTGAGCTTTAGAGGTGCTGGTTGGCATATGCTTTAAATACTGAGGGAACCAGAAGTCCAGTTTTCATGAGGAGCTTCATATTTACCAAAAACAAAAAAGTGTCTTACTTTAAGTGTGTTTTTCTTAAGAAGGGTTTCTTCATCTATTAAACAGACATCATGATAAAGTTTGGTCTATTATTTTACCTTCATATTGTGGTAGATTTCTTTGACTTATTATTATTCCCACCACTCTTCGTAAATACAACCCATCTTGTTGTCCAGTGACACCACATGTGTGATTTATCTATACAAAAAGCATCAACTACCAACTGTACATTTATATTTCTTCAGTACACAGCTTTATTAAGCAATTGTTTTCTAAAAATGCTGCGTGTGTCTGTGGGTGACATTTGGTTAGAGCTGAATGGTAAACTATATATATATATATATATATATATATATATATTCCCTGCAAGAGGCTCAGGAAGACTCAAGAACTCTGCATTAAGTTAGAATACTAAATTAATGAAGTATTTGGCTGAGGATATTCAAGCAGACAAGCACTTGTCTGAGATCCCTCAGAGACACAGGCATTTCTATAAGGGCTCTCGTCTTTTTTTCAGTTTCCAGGATGTGGTTTCAGAAAGCCATTGGGAGAGGAAGAATCATTATTTTCTATATGAGATGGTAATAAAAGTCGACAGCAGCATCTAATTCAACTGATCATGACACCGACGATGCTGCATGCATCCTTGTATTTAAAGAGGAAAACAGTGCAGCATCTACCTCAATGCTACTGATGTGTCGGGATGAAATGTTACACAGATGCCAGACCCCAATTAAAATATGCACAAGATAAAAATAAATGTTTAGATGTTTAGTCGTTTGAGTAATTAGTTGGTTAGCAGAACATGTACCAATGACAGTTTGGTTAATGGATTCATGAGTGAACCATTTCACAAGAGAAAATACCAAGTATCTTCAGATGTGAAGATTTGCTTGTGAACTGAATACCTTTCAGACAAATTACCCAATTGACTGTTCACTAAACTCCTCCCCCAAATAGCAGTTGTCCAATCGTAGCTCAGCAACTTACACCCCAATCAATGGCAAAGTTTTTTGCCAGAGACATTGGCTGGTCATTACTGTATATTGACAGCAAACAGCAATATGACCAATAAATACATTATCATCTCTGTCGCTTTCTGAGGGAACATACACTAGTGATTCACATGCATTAGAAAACTCACATATATAAATACGTTTGATTTCACTATAATTTAAATTCTTCACGTTGCAGTTTTTTCAAGTTCCCCCTATGTGCATCCCCTCCCCTTCAAGCCTGTCACCACTACAGGCAGACAGGAATCCTGGGGGGAAAACTGAGCACATACACACACACACACACACAAACACACACACACAAACACAGAACATGTGGCATTTGGCTAGTGAAAGGGCTCATGTTGTCTTTGAAAATGTTTTTCCTAAACATTAAACATTCAGGAAAGAATATTAAATTGACCTCTGCAAAGTGGAAGATGTCAAGCATAGATTACACTATGGCACCTATTTACCCTTGAGTCCGGATGAGGGGAGATGAAATATATGCAACTGCACACACTGTCCTGTCCATGTGACTGGAAATACATTTTTGTAATCATATATTTATATATAGTATCAACCACTCGCCCAGCATAATGTACATATCATAATAAAGTAAGTATAACACAAGTATCTGTGAGGAATTGTTTTGGGATTGTGTGGGCCAAAATCAGTTATAACCCATCGTAGAAGACCGAGCGGCAGAAATAGGCAATTCAAAATCATCAGTAAAGCTGGCAGAGTATGCCAGAGGCTGACATTTACTGTAACAGGCTGTGCTGCCTATAGCCGTGGCAATGTTTCTGTGCATTCAGACTTTGCAGGTGAAGTATATGTCAGAGCCTCATCCATAATTTGGCTGATTTAGCTCAGAGTCTGTGACAGCGAACAGAACCTATAGACATGAAGCTCTGCATTGTGATGCTGTAAATGTGTATATTAGTGTGTATTCATTGAAATTCAAAGCAATTGATTGCATTTTGAGACAAGGTTTGATTAGGTTGAAAACGTACTGAAACATGACTTGAATTGACATGTTTAGTCTTTTAATGATTCTTTTAATGTGCTCTAAATTGAGTATCAGTGATTAGGACTGCAGATATATCCATTGAAAAAAAAAAATAATTCTGCATTGCATTTTAATGGAGTAAATGGGGTTTAAATGTTGTATTTTTCATAAAATACAGCGCAAAATTAATGTAATTTCAGATGGAATGGCTTGAAGAAGTTACAAGAACATTGCTATATGTTCAGTGTGTGTCGTATGACATACGGTATCAACGATTGGATTATATTAGATCTTCCAAAACCAAGACTGCCATCTTGGTAAATACATCATATTTGGAGGCTGTAAATGTAGAAATGTGATTTTTTTCATAGTAAGATTGATATATTTTGAGAGAAAAGTAACTACCACATGATAATCACTGCCCAAAATGTGTGTTGTAAACTATACATTATCATAGGAGATAGATTAACTGTGAGCTCCTACCAAAACCAAGACTGATATAGTTAATGTTCATGTTGAGGCTGTAAATTCAGAGATGTGTGTTAGCCAACACAGTATCACAGTATCAGTGAATGGGACAACAGCTAAATGTACAGAAACCAAGACAGTTTTGAAGCTCTGCATGAACAAATGTGTGTTTTTGATACAGTCAGAGCCTGACTGATTTATTTTAAAATGCATTATCAATATTGCCATGTCCAGTCCTTTGCTGCTTTGTAAGCTATCTGTGGTTAGGGCAGATTATTTTACTGAAACCAAGACTGGCATACTGATTCAGCCAAGAAAGTGACATTTTCACGAGCATGTTCAAGCTGTACATGCATGTGAAAATGTATGTTTCAATGTGTTGTATGTTTTGTTATTTGACAAATCCCACAGAGACCCTGCCATGCTAATTGTGTTGAAAGTATTTAACATGTGAAAACATTTTTTATGGTTGCAGACAGTTTTGAGAAAGCCCTGCAAGTTGCTTTGGGTTTTGCGTGTGGATGGAGGGGTGGGGGGAGAAATGCTTTAAAATTGTTAAAATCTTTAAAATTGGTGCATCCACGCTTGCTCCAAGTCTGTGGTGTGATGCTCTTTGTACTCACCTCGGTTTGTGGTTCCCGGGTCCGACAGGATACTTCTAAGCAAGAACAAAAACACAAAGTATTTCCCACGGGAGCTCATCATTGAGTCAGACACGAGTGCGCTCTGAACTGAAACGCTGCACGGACTCCTAAATAGAGCCCCAAAATGAAGAGGTAAGGAGGTTTCATGTAAGAAGCAACTGAAATCTCCCCAGTATCCGGACTCAGAAGGTGCACTCTCGGATCCACACGAGTTCTTATTTAATTATTTGTCAGCCATCCCGCACCCCTCCATGTGGCGTACCATTGTAATTGCGTACGAAACAGTCCGACGGCTCGAGCTGTGTTGCAAGTTAATAAAATAAACGGAGGAGTATTTGTCTGCAAACACGGGCAGGTCGGCAGGTGCTGACAATCCCAAAAGTGTCCAAAAGCGAACTTCCCGGATGTGCGTTTGCGCTCAAGTCGGTCTGTTTGACTTCGATGTCTTAATGTCTTTAATGTGTTTATCCCAAAACGAGAGAGAGACGGTGGAGAGAAAAGGGAAAATCCCGGACTTCCCTCCGCACTTTCTGCCAGTGCATCCCTCACTGTGTGTCTCTGTATCACTGCGTGCATCTCTCTCGCTCTCTCTCTCTCTCTCTCTCTCTCTCTCTCTCCCTCTTCCACCCCCCCCCCCCCTCTCTTTCTCTCTCTCTTGCTCGCTCTCTTTCGGATGCTCTTGTGCAAGCCAATTTTTTATACCTCAAGTCTGTGCGTGCAAATCTAACTTGGTCTTTGTGATATGTCTCACTTTACACCATGTAAAACGCATCTCCATCAGACAGACTTTGTGGGCTTCTCTGTTATTGATTCAGGGGGAGACACTGAGGAGATGGGAGGAAATATGAAGCCATTATTGAAGTCGGTGTATCCCATCCGAGCCATGATGTAGGTTACCTGCATTGGACTATGTTGTAGGAATAGTAATGTGTCTGGGCCAGTTTCTATTTATGGTGGCAGGGGAGGAAGCAGAGCAGACAAATAGAATATAAGTTGATATGGGACCTGGTGGGTTGAAAGTGCACACACACACACACACACACACACACACACACATGTGTACCTGTGAGTCACTACATTGTTGTTAGTGAAAATGTAAAGCCATAATCTTCTGCCTATTCATGAAGCCTAACACAATATTCCTCTTGCTCGCCAACATCAATTCCATTAACGTTATACCATTTTGGAAGGCTTTTATATTGCACATAAAGTGATGAAAAATACTTAGGATTCCCAATTTAATCCTTTAAAGTGCTTACATTCTGAATGGTATTATGTGGTTGATACTTCTCGACATTGGGCTCATTATGACGAACCCACTCAACACCTTGACATTGTAAAACGTTCATACGTCAACAAATCCTGACTAATGGCCTGCGAGTTGTAATCAGTAACACAATAGTGAAGATGATTGTTAACAGTCTGCAGGGAGAAGGTATAATGACCCTTTTGCCTTCAGAATAACAGCTCTGCTGTTGGAGGATAAAGGTGCTGCTCTTTTGAGTGATAGCTCAAGTAATACCTCTGGCTGCATTTTGACAATGGAATTGAAGCATTCATGAGGGGCATACAGTTAAACAATGTTAAGCATGAGGTTGCTAACAAGACATGTTATCTCCTCTGTGTTGTTTATGGGCTTGAACAGAAAATAAATGGTATTGCAGATACTGCAATGTGGCTGTCTGTGTGCCCTGTGCAGACACCAGGTGGATCACCAAGATGATTGCTAAACCTAACATTGTTTCCTTCTCGGGCTGCAACATTTTCTATATTAATGTAGTGAACTATTTGAAACTAACATGTCTACCAAGTTGGTGCTGGCCTTTGGCATGGGCAGTAGGGTAATGCCAGGATGCTCGCTGTTTTTTGGGGGCCGCCCATGTGCAAAGCTTTGAGATGATAAAATATGGACATAGTCTCCGTAACGTCATTCGTAGGTCTCTGAAGAGCCATTGTGAAGGCTATAGTAGGTGGCTCTGGCCTCACCTTCTTGGCAGTGACTACTTCGTCGAACGCCCGGCGAATCCAAAAATGGACAAAGAAGTTGAATGTTGGTGCTGAGGTAAGCCAGGGTGACGCAGTAGATGCGACAGCATGATACTTTTTTTAAATCATTCCTCCTACAGTGAATTGGGTTATTAGCTAGTGACCAAAACTATTGTTCTATCAGGCTGTAAACATGTTGATTTATTCTGTAACACTTTGCATTTTAGAATTGTGTCAATCGCGTTGAACTGGCTTTCTCATTTCAGGAACTGAAATTGTTTCAGAACTTCCGAGTTGGCTTAATTTCTCAGCAACGGAGGTTGCCACTTGCCTTTAACCCAGGTTGTGAATAATTCATTCTTCAGTAGATGGCAAATATTAATAACAAATAAATAAAAAACTTTGTATTGCCTCCCTGAGTAAAGTTTTCTTAGACAGTCTTTTTTGGAAGCTTGGAAACCTGTCCATTTGTTTATACAATATAAAATAAGATGTTTTAATAAGGTATTCACTTTACCTGGGGTCCCTGAAAAGACAAAGGCTGGCCTCCTTCAATTAAGTCTGTTCTCAGTGTATCTCAGTGCACAAAGCGTGCCACACCATTTCAGTACTCTGGACAGCGGTACCAGACTGCAGAGGAGTTTGCATCTGGGATATTCTTTTAGTCTGTTCAGACACTTACATTATAAGTACATTGCAATCTGCTTGGCACAATATTAGTCAACCAGAAATGTGTTCCCCCCTACTTCCAAATATTTAGCTATCTAAATTGAAGTGATTTGAAGTTTTGTACAATTTCCATTCCCCCATCAGTCTTTCCACATAAAAGATACAAAGTGGGAATATATTTTGGATTCTATCTTTACAACATTATTTTTTGCTAGACCACATAGCAACTGAAAATAACCACATTTTACCCATTTATTTGGTTGGAAAATTTCCGGATCTAATAACTGCACTCGCTACCTACCCCCGTTTTATGTATTTAGGTTTTCAGTCTCTCTGCTGTCTCACTTAGAACTATACAGTCGCCGTTTTGATCGTACCCTATGTCTGTGTCAGCTACTGGGTCTCTGTTTAATCCTGAACTGTAACACATTTGGCTCCTTCAGCTGTTTGTATCAGCGGTGTTCTTTACCCATTAAACTTAAAGACAAAAGGGGCAGCAGAACATCCAACTTTTACTATTTGGCTCTGGACAAAAGTGTCTGTCAAACTAATTAATGCAAGTAAATAGCATGTAGCGCTTGGCTGCACAGTAGGTGAAATTTGAACATCTAGTGATGGTTAATACTGGAAAATGTGTTTTTAGAAGTGCAAATCCTCTTGGAAGGCATATGTCTGTACTCTAATGTATCTATAATATATATGATCTATAATACAAACGGGTGTCTTTGGAGTCCTGCTGAGGGGAAAAGGTTAACAGGCATAGTGCTCAGCGGCTGCATCATGGGTGCACCACCAACCAATTATGTTTAATGAATAATGGTGAGAAAAGGACTTTGGCTTTCAATCAAGGTTGACAATTACAGTAAATGTATCATGTTAAAGAGCTGTGGCAATAGAAAAACATGAAGGTGAACAATGAATATGGTAATCAGTTCATAAACTTTGTTTCAATATTTTAATTTTAGAATTAAGTTTATTTTAATTTTCCTGTTTGGGTCCTGTCTCCGTCAACAGTGTTTTTATTATGTGTCAGAAAATACAGTTGCCACAATATATTTTCTCATTGCTCATGCTCATTGCTCATGCATAAAACAACAGCTTACAGTAAATCGGCAAGAAACAATAAACAATATGGAATAGCTGCATTCTGGGGGCTTGAATTGAGTATTTGTATGAACAGGCAAGATTTTTTTTGATAATATAAACTTGTAGGCCTCGTTGAATTCTTTAAATTTGATTTCATAATTTAGAAGAATGTGTTTGTCCACTTTACACAGCAAATCAGCGGCCAAAAAGTGATATTGGCTTAGAAAACCCAATTGGATAAAAGACACATGAAAAATTGTCCTTACACAAAACAGATGTTCTGCAGTATCTCAGCACTGCTAGATCGATTTCCCCACTTTTGCAGTGACTAACAATCACTTTTAATCCACCATAGCACCTTCAATTTTTTAACTGAAAACTGACACATATTGTTACTCAAAATATTGAAACAAATTCCGCCTTGTGTCATGTTGATTCAAGACAGATGACAGATTAATCATTTACACGTATCCTTTACAGATATTACACAATATATTACATATGCTACTGTTGTTCTAACTCTTCACATTAGATGGAAATAATGACAACATTTTCCACATACGCAAGTTTGTGAAAAGTAACTTTGTTTACAGACAGCCTTGCTGTAATTGACTCATTCAGCCCTATGTGAGATGTTTCTATATGCAGCATGGAGCATCAGGAGAACAACACTGTAGGGAGAGCTGAAATAAACTAACAGCAGGACCTCCGACAGCGTCTGAGGGTAAAAGTATTTTGCTGTTCCAAATAGCTTCAATCAAAGGACGGGAGAAAAGCCTGCTGTCATGGAGAGGGCCAAGACACAATGAGTCAAATGAGGAAAACAGTGCAACTCATTCCTGGAGAACTCATGATGTTGCACATTGTCAGTTTCCAAAAGCTGCAGAAATCGTTTGAGGTTGATGCAAGCAGAAAGATCAGTATGTTAAGATATTATTAAAAACCTTTTACAATTCAGTCTGTGGGCAACATGATCTGTACCAAATCTTCAAGATATTTCACTCGGGATCAAAGTGATGACCCAGGTTTCAGACCGACATCTATAGCAATGCTGCTAGAGCGGCTCCAAACTGAGGGTAACACAGTGAATACAATTGCAGATAAACGCTGGGCTTTGGAACTCTAGTTCAAGTATAATTTGCTCAATGTAAACTTCACTCAAGCATCAGAAAAGAAAGAAAAAAATGTTACCGTGTAATGAACCTTTAACGTCGCAAAGTGGATAGAGAAGATCTGTGAGAAGTCTTTCAAGATGTCTGCATCATTTCCTGCAATCCATTTACTCTTATACACCTCCTCTGCTGTAGGACATCACACATTGTGCTGCCTGATTATTCCTGATTTGGTATGCCTGTCAGTCGACATCTTTATTTGTCCTCCACATTTAGAGCACCCATACCTCATCTCCATCTCTGCTCCTTTGCCTTCTTTTTGTGACACTCTTAAACCTCTCTCCTATCTGTGTGTCCTTCTCTCTCTCCTCAGCCTTTAACCTTGTTGTTCATTAATTCGGCCTCCCCCAACACCTCTTCTGCTGTTTCGTCCCTCTCTCCTCTTTCCCTCCACCAAAAAAACATTCCCCTCCTTCAGATATTTAGCTGGAGCATCGAGCACCTACCCACGCACTATTTTCACTCCGTCCATCTCACTCTGGTATGTGTGACCTCTCTCTCTCTCTCTCTCTTCCCTCCTCCCATCTCTCTCTTTGTGAATATTTCATGATTTGGTGGCACAGTGCTGAGGTGAGGAGCTTTCTCTGTCTGAGCTTTCTCAGCACAAATATTTACTCTCCGAGCTGGGTTTAGTTCAGTGTTAGGACAGACTAACTCTATGTGTGTGTGTGTGTGTGTGTGTGTGTGTGTGTGTGTGTGTGTGTGTGTGTGTGTGTGTTTGCCTTATAAGTAACAGTGATTACATGTGGCATGGGCCCCAGAGGGGAAAAGAGGTCTTTGGTCTCTTCCTACATTGATGTTACTGCTCCGAACTCTTCTAGGACATACAGATAGATAGATAGACAGACAGACAGACAGACAGACAGACAGACAGACAGACAGACAGACAGACAGACAGACAGACAGACAGACAGACAGACAGACAGACAGACAGACAGACAGACAGACAGACAGACAGACAGACAGACAGGATAAACATAAAATAAAAGTAGGACAGAAGAAATGCAGGACACATGAGATGACATGGAGGGCAACCACAGAAAATGTGGGAGAAAGAGTGGGAGAGAGAGGGGGAGAGAGAGAGGGGGATCTCGTGGTGCCTGTGCATTGACAAATGTCTGTTCTGTTTTGGCTGGCGAGAGTGGAGCTCGATTGCAGGTCTGGAAGAACATCAAAACACAATTATGGGCTGACATGGAACTGGTCATGCAGAAGAGTGAGAACAGGAAAGAAGAAGAAGAAGAAGAAGAAGAAGAAGAAGAAGAAGAAGAAGAAGAAGAAGAAGAAGAAGAAGAAGAAGAAGAAGAAGAAGAAGAAGAAGAAGAAGGAGGAGGAGGAGGAGAAGGAGACCTCTGTAAAGAGAGAAGGACGAGGAAGTGAGATATTTGGAAGCAGACAGAGAAAGACAGAGACATAATTGTATTTTATTGACTATGATTAGAGAAAAAGTGGGAAGGGAATTGATAGAAAATTAGAAAGATGGCACAGTCATTTAGAAGGTGTGTGTGCGTGCGTGTGTGTGCGTGCGTGTGCGTGTGTGTGAATGGGAGGGAATAGGTTAGGTTAGGCTTGTTACTGACTGGCCCTGTTCATCACATGAATAAACATTGTGTACAGGAATTATAAGGCATTTAGAGAGGCTAATTTAATTTTCAACTAAGTCATCCTGAAATGTACTATGCATGAATTTCATTTGAAGTGTGCAGACACAAGACTCAATTCCTGACATACTGTGAGTGGCAGCTCCAAGTCCAAGGAGCTATGATGGTTCTCCGGAGACCAGATTTCAGTCCATTTTACACTTGCTCTTCCTTTGTTTTTAACATATTTAATTTCAGGGCTGAAACTCAATTTTATCACAGTCACAACATCTGAGTTATGATTTTCTCAGGCATTCATTCTTTCCAGAATGCATTATAGTTGATATGCTTGAAAAATCTGGATTGGAACTTTCAAGTATGTGTATTGTAAAACGGAGAGTGTTATATATTTAAAGGCACAACAGCCTTAAAGCTGTAAAGTCAGCAGGAAGAATCCTATGGTTAACATTACAGTCCAGTGGACTAAGCCCACCTCTGGCTTTTAACCACAACTTTATCGCTATTAAATGGAACAGTGAGCATTGAATGAGAAACTGGGCCTCATGAAAATGAAGTTGTGTGTATGTAAAGTTAAATATACATTCTAGGCTCGTCCTGCCCATTTGAAAGTGTGTAGTGTTTGATTGATCAACTTAATTTCCCTCAAGGAGAGGTTTCCTTTGAGTTAAAAGCAAAAAAAGGTCACAATTAACATTTTGTTAATATGTTGTTGTTGTTTTTTTTTATCCCCAGGAATAATTGCTATAACTGTGAAAATAAGTAAAGGGTACCAAATTGATACACACAAAATAAATACAGATAACATTAAAATCTCTTCTAACCCATGCAAATTGGGGCGCTCTTCGTGAGTCACCATCATCACCACAAAGTCTGAGCTTAAGTGTGTTAACGAGGTTAGTCATGCTTTAGTATTAATATATAGTATGAATATAGTCACAGTAAAGACTATCTCCTGTCCATATAGCAGAACATCCTCTATGTCTTCCTTCAAGTCGGAGGACGTGTTGGGTATTCAACCCTACATCTCCCGGGCAAAGAGAAGGTGACATATCAAACACCTAGAGGACATCCCATAAACGGCGGCCCTTCCCCGCTCGCTGCCCACTGAGCTGAATTCCTTTGTTCTAAAGCTGAGAAAGGCTTTCAGTCGATGCGTGACCACATTTGAACACCTGTGAACACCTGTTGTTATAAGATCGATCTCAGTGGCAGGAGATGTGTGGTTTAGGAATTGGACTGAAGCTGTGTCTAAGAGGCCCAGTGGGATGTTGGATCCTCTGAGTGATTAAGGGATGTACGAGGCTTCATGCCCTTCACAAGTGTTTTATAACTACAGGTCTGCACACAATGTCATTCGGGAGATAATGCTTACTAACATACATATTAACGATTGATGAAAGTGATGGTCTATGTTGAATTTTTGCATCAAGTGTAGTTTTCTTGGATCAGCAGCCTGTATAACAATACAAGTCTGTGTATTTACACCCAAAGCTCACAATGAAAAACCGTACCAGCTTTTTATTTTCTCATTTTCACGTGACCTGATGAGGATTGAGCTCAGGCCCAGTTTGATTAGGTGAGTCAGTGAGAGTCCTCCACGGGGGATTTAAAAGAGGTGGCACCAGGCGGCCGCCCTCTCGCTGACCACAAAGGCAGCCAGCACAGCAAACTCTCAGCAAGCTACATCTTCCCACCAAGTGCTCAATCGACGGACTTTACAACTTAATATCAATATATGTTTCTCAAACCTTGTGACGTCGAGGCTGATAATGCTGATAATGCATGTTTTTCTCATCTGAAGAAATCAGTGTCCCCAATCAGAACAAAACATTCTATCATATTATTGCATGCAATCATATTTGCAAACACTTTTCTGAAACATTTGGTGAACATTAAACTTCAGAGTGACGGGTGTTTTCTCTCCCCTTCAACATCTAGCTTTTTATTCTCTCTGTAGACCTCGTCCACCTTTCATCTTACATATTATTACGCTCCCCAATCTTTGTCTTCTTGTTTGCAAAAACTTTTGAAGGGTCATGTCATTTTGTACAGACAATCATTGTCCCCAGAGGATGGCCCTTACCCTTAAGGCTCACTTTTACTTTTGCTAGTAAGGATGACATTTGTGGGTTTTTTAGGGAAATGTCTTGACAACCATTGTAAGGTTGCCATGGAAATTAGAGTATGAATTCACATCCATCTTGAGATAATCTGTAAAGTGATCCCTAAATGTTTCCCTTCACGTAATCATCAGGTCAAAATGAAAATGTTTGCAATACTTTGGTTTGTGACTAAATACCAGCTAAATGAATGGCGTTTACATCCACTGCACTTTGTGTTTAGTGCTAATTACCGAATGGCAGCATGCTAACAATCACATGTAAGATGGAGAACATTGTACCTGCAACGTCTGCATGTTAGCGTTGCCATTGTGAACATGTAGCTAGCTTTAGCATTTAGTGCAAAGCACCTCAGTGGCAAAGTACATTCTCACGGAGACTCTAGCCTTGTTCCTTACAAAACATGTTTTATTCATTTTCATCACGTTCTCTCCATCTCTGTCCGTTTGTACTCAACTTAATACATCTTCTAACTTATGGCTCATTGATCGCATTAAAGGTTGGAGGCTCATTTGACCTGATGTGTCTTCCTACTTCCTGCCAGCTACTTCATCTCTAGATGTTCCACCTCATTACCTTTCAGTTGCATGATTAACCCTACTCGTCTTCAAATTGTCTCCAACAAGTATCACACATGTCTGAATGAGAATCTGTATCAAAATAGCCCTTTGGAAAAGACATTCAGTTATATTCAATCATCTATTTAGTATGTTAACCATCATATGTCATTAACTTCAAATAGAATAAACACCTTGCACTTCTTCTCTTTTACATTCTCTCTTTATTTCGAAGACTATTTCACATTAGATTAACTATAAATATGTCTGGTTTATCTGTTAATTGCCTGAAATGTATATATAAGATAACACATTAAGCTGTCATATTAAATGCTAATATGCACTCTATTTGACTAATCATATGGTAAAGGAAAAATACAGCTAAGATTGGTTCAGCTTTGCTTTTGCAGAAAAACAAGTCTTTGGTTATTTTTTGGTCGCACCAGATTCTCATTCCCTGCCCCGTTTAGTCTGAGCAGATGCACTCTGGTAGCTTCTCAAAGGCTGTGGTGAGATAATGTGGATAGCGGAAAGAAAATAAAGCTTGTGGATATTGACCTGGCCTTGGCCTGACATGGGTTTTTCCTGCCTTTTAACAAATGCATGCTGGGAAAGGCTCCATTACACCTCTGATGCTGAATGCACTAAGCAGGGTACGATATGCAAAATGGATGTACGGATGATGTGGAATGCTGACGTGTGTCTATTAAAGCGTCATTTGGATCTCAAAGCCCATTAATAATTGAAATTGCCTGTAATTTTCTTGGACAGGCAAATGGACAAAACTTGACTGGGGAAAAGGAGCGAAGGAAGCTGGAGTGGTATGAAGGAGAATAAAGTTGACCTTTTATTTCAGAGAGGAACAGTTGGGAAAGAAAAATAAGTTGTCACAAGTGGATATGTGAGTTGTGTTTGTTTAGATGAGGACTCAGATACTTCACACTTTGTTACATTTAGTTCCTGAGCTCGTTTGAGCTACTTCTGACTGTATAACTCGAGATGCATCAGTAGCCTTGAACAAGTGTGACTTTATCTTCTGTACATCATCCCTGTGAACTGGTTTCGCTCTGCCAGGTGTTTTTGTGATGGGTAGTTTTTGTTGAAGAAGCGTTTTTGACGTACAGGCCTGGCAAAGTGATTGTGCATAGTCTGACTGTCAACATCTCCAACCACCTTTTAATAATACATTTATAATTCATGATGATAATTGAACTACTTCTGTAGAACCATTTAGACACCTGCATTATTCATTTAAACTAGCTCTGCATAATAAATGTGGCACAGCAGCAACAACACAAAAGATTGTCTGTTTATGTTTTCACACTTAGACCTCCAGTTTGTTGTCGCCCCCAAGGCTTTGACATTCCTGTTTCTTTACTGGTTGGCATATTTCAACTGCCCTTAATTAAAAAACAATCTCTCATTTATGTATATGTATAAGTTTAGGAAGTAATACAAACGGATGGTAAAAGAAAAATAAGCAGTGGTCTGTCAATGCTGCTCTTGCTTACAAATGATTAAGTAGTATAATTATGATCATATGAACTTACTGTCATGTAAAACATGTCTGCGTGTGTGTGTACGTGTGTGTCCCCATGTGTGTAGCATGAAATTAGCCACAACAGTTCAAAGAAAAAGACCCCCTGAGACATGAAAGAATTAAACATTAATTTCTGGTCCACGGTTTGTGGTTCAGTTAATGTTCAGCCATGATTCTCCTTCTTGTTTATAGCTTGTGAACAAGAAAACAAGTGCACATGCAGGACATCAACGATTTTGACGCATTTTCAATCTCACACAATCTATTCTACGGTTTGATTTACGTTGTTAAGTGTTAATAGCTTTATTGAATTCCCAAGGAGTCATTTAAAGTAGCTCAATTACAAGATTTATTAAATATAACTTCAGTATATTGAATTCCCAAAGCCGTATTCCTCAAATATGGTACTTATTGATTTCAGGGAGAAGAAAAAAACGACCTCATTCAGTCCAGCTTTGATATTATTGCCAACAGCCACCTGTCACATCGCTGTGATTCACCTTCAGGAAAGAAAGATATAAAAACACAAACACCACCTCTCTCTCTTCTTGGCATCAGTTGAGATATTCAATTGGTTTGTCCAACTCAGTCTGCTGAAGCCTAAAATTAGATGCAGCTGAACTTTAGAAGTCATTTTTACACAGAACAAGACTGGATTTGTCCCACATTTCTATTGAAATTGCTTCAGGAGGAGACATCCCAGTGACTTGTATCCCTTTCAGCATATATGGGATATACCTGAAACATGTGAACCTATCCATTAAATTAAATGTGAATATTTTTGTTTATATGACACATAAAACGGACATCAGTCAATATGTAAGGTAGTGCGGATGCAATGGTTAGCAGTGCTTTAGACCTTTTTCACTTATATTTTGACATTTTGACATAATAAAGCACTTTCCACTTAGTTTCTTGAGTTGCATGGTCCTGCTGTCCATGCTGTCGTGATTTACTGGGACACTTAATTAGAACAGCCATCGTTAATGTTATAAGTGACACTTGTGTTTTGTCATCTTTGAAAACTTAGTTTCAGCTTGTAAAGCTCTTTATTTTTTTTTGTAAATGTTAATTCACACTTATCTACATCTGAATGATGCACAGCTGCTTTGTGAGGAAATTAAAACAAATTAGATCTATTTGCTGTTCGGCAAACAAACAATAATATATATACATCCTGGCACCATGTGCATCCACATAGAGAGGAATCTCCAAATGGATTAATACATATAATGAATTAAAAATACCTCACTTTTGGCCAAATTCACAATTAAATCAGTACAGCACCAGTTTAAAAATATGTCTTTAAATGGAGTTATCTTGCTGTGTTTTAATATTTGATTCAACATGAGGTTCATTGTTGAACTCATCCATTGTGTTTATAAATTGTGTTTTTTATTTAAGGCAGTGTTATTGCTAATTGTAATACATTATACTTATGGTTGCTGTTAAGTGGTTACCATGGCTGCTTTATAGGCGCTTTGAACACTTTGTGGCCCCACAGGGGTTTTCACTTATGTACAGCTACCCAGAACCGTGTGGGCGTGTACCACCTGTGCTTGATTGACACCTCCTCTCTTCTTTTGAGTCATTGAGTTTGGTGTCATCACCCAACATTACCCTGACTAAAGGTGTAGTCACCACCAGTAGTTTAAAACACTTATAACGTTGGACACGTTGATCATTTTATAATGACTCAAATCAAACACAACTCATAGTCATAATATCCCAATTAAGATGTAAGGTTTGAGTTGGAGACGAAGAGTAACATTTGAAGAAGCAAGTAATCAAGGGATGTTTTTTTTAACCTTTTGTTTGTCAAATGTAATGTTGTTTAATAATTACACTAGTTGATCATTGTACAAAAATACAAGTAAAACAGAGAAAACTAAAAATATACTAAAATAATGGTATAACAAGACAGGAAAATCATGCAGCAGAACAGTCAGTCCAGGTCAAGAGAAAAGGTTTCATGGATTTACAAATGCATCCAAGTCGATATGCTTGTAAAGCAATACAGTGTTTTTTAGGCATAATATGCCGCCGTGAATGTATACACTGCACTGACAGTGGTATAGCAAATGCTCTTCCTTTCTCCTCCGTCTCATTTCCTCTGGGTGAACGGTCTTGAAAATGTATGTTTTGGGTCTTGAGTGCTGAGTGCACTTTTCACAAGTGTGAAAGTAAGTAAGTAAGTTTCACAAGAACATCAAAACACAATCAAGTCGTGTGGATCCCTGAGGCTCGGGCTCGGAGCTAGCACTTAGAGAAAGAGAGGATTGGGGGGGGGGCTTCAGAAACAGGGAACAGACGCAGAGGAAGGACGTGCAGCTGGAAAATCATCATTTCATACAGCTGAAACCATCTGATGAGATATTTTAATACAAAACTTTGATCGCATGATACTGCATTGTTCATGTCAGTTTTTTATAGGAAGCAGAATTGATTCACTCATACATTCATTCAGTAGTTTTTACCCTCCTCTGTACTGAGTTCACGGAACTGTTCCAAAGCTCAACTGCAGTCCAGAAACCTCTCATATTACAGCTGTCACAACTCACTACTGAAGGGGGAAATTAAAGGATTTTCTTCTTTTTTTTACCATGGTCTGGAAATCCTGCTCCATTTTGCTCACTTTTGAAGCCCGACTGTGAGGAATGGTAATAGAGCCATCACTCTGAGCAAGAGAGAAAAGATGAATAGACAGAAAAGTGGAGGCGAGAAAGAGTGACGTAATACTGGTTCACAGAGAGAGATGACAGCAATGCAAGCGTACCTCCTCTGAATTTTGTTAATTTGTAACTATACTCACAAAAAACATTTTTGAGAAAACCCAATGATGCTACGATTACTAAGCGTGTCTGAAAAAGATTACTGCTATTTAAAATTAGGTATTTGTTCAATAGCTCATCGTGGAGCATGGCTGATGTTAGTCAACTATAATCACTTGGTCAAGCTTCGGGAAGATTGTGGTCATGATTAAATAATAAAAATGCTGGTGCTGAGGTTGGGTTATGTTAATTGAAAATAGTTATGTGGAGGTAAATTCTATCAGATGGCTAAGTTTGGGTGCAGAAGTGGGAACTTGTTATGTTTCGATTAAGATTAGCAACACGTTCTCGACTGGGCATGGTTGGAGGTTCCAATTATTGTGCGTTTAGGAGTTAAAGAATTTTATTGTGATTAAATATCAATAACTGACTTAGTCTCTGAACATGAAGACTGTGGGACTGTAAAAAAACATCTCTTCTTCTGGTTCATTGCTTCTGTTTGAAGAATTAAAACCATGTACAAAGGTGTTTTTTTGTTCTTTTAGGTGAGGGTAGACACGTTAGTGTTGCTGAGAACTATTTCTGTTTCAGTAAATCTCTAACTGTGAGGATTGTGCTCTCTTGAGATCATTATTTTTGTGTGACACCGGAAAAGCAATCTTGGCACCCAGCACAATGGATATTTATCTTAATTTACCAGTTCACTTTATTGACAGAGACATTTCATTTTTTCCCATTCTCCTGGAATGATTAATGATTCGTAATTTAGGACCACATAATGACGCCTTGATGATGCAAAGTCAGGGATGACATATACAGGCTGACTTCACTCTGTGATATTTCTGATGCCTTCTTATATTAATTTATCCGATGCAGTAATACAGCTGAGGTGAAGCACGTATTGTATGAAGTTATATTGTCTCATTTTATTTTATATCTTATTTTGTTAAGTCACAATATAATGATTTGCATCAGATCACAACTAGCCAGTGTGTGTGTGTGTGTGTGTGTATGTGTGTGTGTGTGTGTGTGTGTGTGTGTGTGTGTGTGTGTGTGTGTGTGTGTGTGTGTGTGTGTGTGTGTGTGTGTGTGTGTGTGTGTGTATTACTTATAGAAACAAACGCTCCAATTTGGTGAGTTTGTCAGAAGGACACTGAGGTGCTGTTGCTATCACCACATTTATTTTAGCTTTTATGGATATTAAACCTGCTCCTCACTTTCACACACATTTGAATTTACCTTATTCCTCAAACACACACACACACACACACACACACACACAATATGGTTGTGATTAAGGGTGTCCAGGCCGTGTGGTGTGGGGGAATGATGTCTCGGTAGGCCTCCTGCAAAAGGCAGAGCAAGAGTTAAGACATTAATAGGCAGAGAAAAGCTATACCGCATCACTGTCTACCTGTGCGCTAGGGCTGGCAAGATCAAAGGCTGCCTCTGAGTGAGAGAGAGAGCGAGAGAGAGAGAGAGAGAGAAGAGGGGGTTAGAGACAGACAGCCAGATAGACACAGAGGAAGGAAGAGGAAAAAGTCATCCAGTGACAAGGAGACCGAGAGCATAGCAAGTTGTGACGGCACAGAGGAAACAGGGAGGCAGGTAAAGAAAGAATCAACAGGGAGGATAAATAGGAGACGTTTCCCTTCTGCCACCTGCCTTATTGCTGACTTCAGATTATGCGCTGCATTGGCCCGGCGTCACCTCCTGTATGCCTTGTGAAACCCTTGGAACAAGACACGCATTCAACCTGTCTGGTCAGCACACTGACTACTGAGTCATTTTATTTGGAAATAAGCCTGCAGTGGGAAGCAGCATTCACTTTGCACCAATGACCACAGCATGGCTCTATCAGTGGCGATGTCGGTCGGGTGGTCAGTCTGTTCCCTTTGGCCCAGACTGAAATATCTCAACGACCATTAGATGTATTGTCATTCATGTCCCTCTGCAGGATGAACTCTAAAAACGAATGCGACCCTCTGGTATTTCATCTGGTGCCACCAAGGGGTCAACACTTTAATCCGTCCAAAATCTGATAAACTTTCCCTCCCGCCTAAAAGCAAATGTTAGCATGCTAACATGCTATGGTGAACGTGGTAAAAACTCAGCGTGCAGTTTTTTAACATGTCAGATAAAACCTTTTGGAAAGTCTGAAGCAATTGTTATTGTTTTGTAGGAAAACAAATATCAAACTGTATCACTGTGACAGATCAACCTTGCCAAAGCACGATCAGTTTATTACTGAAGCACAAGTATTCAGTGTCGTTTTATCCGTGCCTGATTTAAAGGCAAACTGCCAATCTTTAATCAAAATAGAACGAAATGGTGTGAAAGAAATAGACGGGAGAGAGATGGCATCCTGCAACGCCTAACAGCTGCATATATATCACACTACGACCTGCTGAATATGAATACAAAAATGTATTATTTAAGTGCTTAAGTGCTTACATAAAATGTGATGAATAGCATTTTAAAGGTAGGCTTCGGGGGAGCTCCATTATTTCTGAATTGCCTTGTTATTCCTGTACTGCTCTGAGAGCATGCTAATTTGAGGAACTACTGTTCATTTGACGGCTTGAAGAACGTCCCCCCCCTAATATTTTTTCATGAAGTTTGAAACTGAAAGCATTGGTGTGAAATCTATCAGTTTTAATCAGCCCATTCATACCTCTCCCCTCTAACTTCCTTTCCCCTTTTTTTCTATCCCCTTTGGCTGAAGAATCTATTATGCATGCTTCTCCTTCACTCTGGGGGTGTCCACTTCAACAAGGTTTGAAGTTGGGAAGTTTAACAGAAGTGAAGTGAAAATTGAGATGAGGCAACTCAATCTGGGTGCACCTCTACTGGATGAACATTTAATTCTTGGAGATCACGTACCGCAGGGATCCATGCAGAGGTCAAATAAGTGTTAACACGGGGCTCCAGCGTGTATGTTCCTTTAAGGCCGGATCAAATGCAACTGAACCGCAGCTATGGAGCTGGTTCTCATGAGAAGCCCTGGGTTGAGAGATATTTTCTCAAATGATGTTGAACCGATAATGAAGCAGGAGTCCAGGCTCAGAGAGTGGTTGATGTGATTATCTCATATTAGGAAGCATATAGTATTGGTTGTACAAATATTTAAACAAATTCCAGCACTATCCATTTAAACAGTGATTGATTAAAGTCTGATTAAAGTCTCTTGTGTTATTGTATCAGGTATTCTTCTTCTTTACATACAAATATATTATATAATATTAATAATACATATATTATATTATATATATATATATATATATATTATATATATAATGTCATTCTGTAAAGAACAGTAGAGGTCAGTAACTCAAATATCTCAACCTCAACCAGATTATTTTGATAATATATATATATTTTACGAGGTGGAGAACCATACTATAACTCTTCTATACATGCCTTTAAATCATGCTTACTTCTCATTGTTTCCTTTTGTAATACTGAAAGGTCTTAAGTTGCTTTTGCAGTGGTCATAAGTGGAAAATATTGTGAACCACTGTAGGAATAGTTACTGGTTGAACCATGGAAATAAAGTGTAAACTCACATTCTAAGTTGCCTTAATCCCTCCCAGTTATACTGATCTAGTGTTTTCATTTGTGGTAAAGCGATGACTTACATATAACTGAAAAAAAAAAAAAAACACCTGGTAGTTTTCTCTCAAATCCCATTTTGCTGCGAGTCTGTCCAAAGCTTTTTATATAGTTTTTATATCTCACGATCAATTCTGTCTTTCCCTCAAAGGATGAATGGATGTCCGGTCGGGGGTAATCTGTCCTGCCTTCAGTCTGTTGAGCCTGTGCTTTGTCTTCTCGTGCAGCTGTTATGGATGTCTCCCTCCTCGCAGCTGCAGAGGCTCACGGAGGAACAACCACACACATCTGTTCGTGGTGTCTTTCATCAGGGCCTCACTGCTGTTAGTCCCCAGGTGCTCATGGTGCTTGAGGGCTTTTTCTTTTGCTCACGAGTCTCGTTTGAAATAAAACAAGTTTGCAGAAAAATACATTTTATCAAAAATATAACAAACAAATATTAACCACCTTCTTGTGGCTTTGAATAATATTATATATTATCCAACTGCAATACAACCACAATGGTTTTATCCAAGTGTTGTTGTTCTGTTGCTCAAACAAAGATAAACAAACCAACTCCTTGGAGTTTATTTTGCATTTGCAGCCAGTGTATGCCAGACAGATACAAGGATGGAACTGTTTATCTGTTTGTTTCAGTTACCCTCTCACTTTTCCTCAAATTAATTTTCCAGGACATTTTATTTCAGTTTGTCCTCACATAAATTGATTTAAAAAAGCATTCTCTGTTATTTATTGCATTTGGATTACACATAAATGTACAGTTAAGTTTTACGGTGTTTCTCTGAAGTGTCACAGGTGTTGGTTTACATTGGCTGCTGTAGTTCATCATAATAATGTCAAGCCAGAAGTGGCAAGATGACAACATGAGAAGCTTTTCTTTTCTCCATAATGCAGAGCAGTAAGGTGGTTATGACGGACACTATCATCATGACACTTATTCTAGAATAGAATAAGCAGCATTTACTTTTGTTATAGATTGTAAATTACTTTTTCCTCCCACAAAACATAAAACGTTGGTGGAGATGGATTTGCCTTTTGAGGTCATGTGTAGCAAATTAATTGGCACCATTAGGTATTTGATACAGTTCTTCTTTGAACACAGGGATGACATGGCAACGTAATTTGCCCACATTGGCCCACTTTCTGCCCAACTTGTTGGAGGGCCCTCTATTTCTATGGGCCCCCTCATTCCACGGGCCCCTGTGCTGCCACACTGCCTGCACTTTCTATATGTACATGTCATTCGTTTCAGACCAACCTTAGGTTTTCTTGGCGGGCTTGTTCATTTCTTTAGTGTGTGCTTGTCCTCGTGTTCTATAATACACTTATTCTGGTAAAAAGCTGCAGCCTAATTAACAAAACTCCAGCGTTTTTGTGTGCACGTGGACAAACACTTTGACTTGACCTCTGTAACTATTCATTCATTGCAGACTTTATTTCCCCCCAAGAGATTAGTAATAGTGTGACAATCAATCAAGAGCAGCAATCCTGGTCTCTCACTTCCACTAATGGAATATTGACAAATGATGACGTTTGATATGAGTGATGGATGCCCCAAAAGGTACTAAATCTATAGACCCACTTGTTAACTGTCTGGCACATTGAGTGTCAAACGCTTCAAGTCAAACATTCGTCACGAGGAGGGAAATGTCAGATTGACGTGTTGATTATTGTGGGTTGAATCCTAAAAATAATCAATTTCCTAAATCAGTGATGTTCTATTGAGTTTCTTGTATATGAATAGATCACAAAGTGTATAGTATTGTACCCAAAAAGTCACAACCTAGCTTGCTAACTTTGTCTGTCTGCTGCTTGGTGCTATGTGCAGTGGGTTTGACAGCTTTTTTGTGTTGTTGTTGCTGAAAACAAAACCGGATTCATAAGTGCAGTGAGACCGAGCCGTACAGCGCATTTACAGGCTGAGTGGAGCTTTACAGCCTCCTCATATTGCTAAATGACTTTCAGTATGTGGCTGACATATATAGACGCCTAAATACCTGTTCTCCTAATGTGTTGTCATCACAGTGTACTCCACTAAAATAGTAATGTCACATGCAAAAATCCCATTTTGCTTCAGCAAAGCTAAAGCTAGATTAGCCTGCTGAGCTATCCAGTCCCCTGGCATTCAGGGAGCTATATCTCTTTCTCTATATACTGTTCTACAAATCCAACCTCCTCCTCCTGCCTTTATTGCCAATGACGAGGGTTATAATGATTACATCTGGCGGTGCCACACATTAATTCCTGCCTATCTGGCAAAAAGCTGTTCTCCACCTGATTATGCAAAGCAGGCCTACATTCTCCCTCTTTGAAGTGGAGGAGAAGCTGCTTAGAGATTCTCCCCTTGAGGAAACACTGCAATATGGGGGAACATCAACAAACCGGAGTTCACACAAAGGTCAGCTACATGGTTAACCTCAACGAAGGCCCACTTCATCGTCACATCTCGCTACTTTAAAGCTGTGTTGAAGTCCTGGTGGCATAATGATGCACTCGTATCAGAGACCGAAGCTACTTTTCAAAGGCACGCAGAAGAGGAGCGAAAGTAGGACAGCCAATCGAAATAGCCATATAAATGCACCCAAAGAATGTTTGTGTCGCTGGCCATGCGGCGTAGTCCGTTGAAACAGGTGCAAGACTCCTTTCCTATTTCGGCGATCACATCCGAGACAGTGTCTCAGAGACTCGCTCGCCTTATATATATCTGGGAGGAGGAAATAAGGGCTTTCACCTCGCACAACTGCCTTTGCAAGCTGTTTTCAGAACAGCTATCTGCTTCTGGTCTGTGCAATCGCAACCTGATGAAAAGCTACAGCACCGCGATGAAATAGTAGCCCGACACGAGAAGAGTCCACCCAGGTGAAGAGCCGTTGTGAGAGATGGAATCACACTGAAGGGAGGTATGACGACAGATGGAAGATTGCTGCTCGTGAGACCTGAAGCATGTCTTAGTTCAGAGTAGGACAATGCAGGAGGTAACAACAGGGCTGAAGGCAGATAAACTGTGTAAATTACATCATCACTGCTCTTCCTGGTTATTAAACTAATCTTCCCGACAGAAAACTTTGAGCCTCCTGTCGAGTATGTTTTATGTAATGTCCATGTGATGACATTTGCTATAGCACTTTGATGTTTAAAAACCAACATACGCCACTAAACATTAGTCATAAGTGTTCAGAGGGAAACCTTTTTTGATGACACAATTCAAGATGCAATGAAAATGTGATGAATGCAACCTGATTGGCTTGGAAGAAGGATGTGAGTTTCTGTGGTGCTTTCAACGTCATCTCTCTTTCTCTAACTAGAAAATAATATTCACACCATAAGTATTCACTCCTAATAGAATGCACTGTGAATTCATTTGTTATATTACAATCTCACATTCGGCTTACTGTATGATCAATGCTATTATACAACGTGGACACAGTTATTAATGTGAAGCACTTAAACAACATGGTTGGTCGATTTTATCTAATTGTACATCTGCAGTGTCAGTAGTTCCCATCAACAATCAATAATAATAATAAATAATAATAAATCAAAAGAGGGTGGACTGCAAAAGCTAAAAGAAAACCATTCATCCTGGAATTACTGATTGTTTGGGCCATTTGGGGGCAGCAGAAAAACCTGTGAACACAAGATCTCTGTATCAAATTAGTATGTTTGTCAGTTTATGTGACTGAGTTACAAGCCAGGTACTTTAAACCTACAGGTAACACAGTTCACACAAAGAAAATGTGTGTGTTTAGTCATTTGATTCCACATATCTTCTCTGCACAGGAGGATGCACACTATTTCCTTCTTCTAATCCGAGACAAAAACATGGGCCCCCAGGTCTTGCCCGGCTGAGGAACCACTAAAATGCCGAGTCTGTGGCGATAAGAGGACGAGGGGCCGCTCTGTGGCTGCAGGGACGGCTTGCGAGGCATCTGTCCGTGACCAGGGTGAGCAGTCCTAAATGTAAAGTATGCTGATAAAGGAATGGCAATCTCCTCCCACAGGTCCTCGGGTTCGGCCTCTGGGCACTCATTCAGCACAGCCTCAACCACGGCACAGTTCTCAAAGCTGGACAGAGTGCAGGTGGAGTAGACCACAACGCCCCCTGGACGCACGGCTGACAGCGCAGACCTGTAGACGGAGACAAATACTGCACTTAATGACAAGGGGACTTCAGAAGAGACCTCCACCTACTTTACCCATCAAAGTCTCCTTACAGGACTTAGGGACTTGTGCGGAAGCTGTGCCAAGGCTGATAAATGACTTTGAGTGACGTCACTTGAGTCAGCGACGGTTGGGTGTGAAGACAGATTTAAATAAATGAAATCTGCTGACGTGAAGTTAGAAAGAAGTGAAGTCATCAGACCTCTGAAGCTTGCTCCTGATCTCTGGTTGAGGCTAGCGGCTCAAGGCTACATTCATTGCCAATGGCTTTACACATCCAAATCTCTGACGACACTGTAGAGTTGCATTGTGGTTAATGTAGGCGTCAGGTTTTGAAAAGGAAGAAGTAAGAAGAGCGCGCAGAACACAAAAAAGAAGATATCTCCAGTACTGTACTCTGAGAATCTAAATTAGCATTTTAAATAAAATCGACAAAGCTGGCTAAAAATAGGTTGTGTACAAATTATAACCCTCAATACACTGCATATGTTAAGTTTCTCCTCCCACAGTAAATCATTGTATTCGTATATGTGAAAGTACTGAATTGACACAAAATGCAAACCTTGCCATCCAACCTAATACAATTGCACTCTCACAGCACTGTTTGTAATTTGGATAATGTTAACATCCCTCTGTGTGCAGTGAGATGATTCACAACTGCTCATCTGAACCAAAACAATGTTATGTTTCAGTCCACCCTCAGACATCAACGGGTTATATCACATATTCTGAGTAATAACGTGTAGGAAGATAGAAGGGTACCACAAGGGTAACACAGAGCACACTATGTTGGGGATTGGACTGACATTACATTACATTACTGACCTCAGCAGTTGAGCCTGCAGCGCAGGCAGCCTGGCTCTTTCCTTCAGTCTCTGTTCCCCCTGCTGGCTGCCACAGTACAACCAGCTCCTGTCATTAGAACATGGAGCATCGACTAAGACCTGCATCACAGGGAGAAGGAAATTGGGAGCAGTTCAGAGTCGGAGTCCAACAGGAAGGATCGAAGAAGAAGAGCGAAATAGTCAATGAAGGTAACAAAAGAATCCAAGTACAAGATATATTTTCACAAAACTTTACACCTCAGCTGAAAATCTTTAAAAATAAAGACTGTCCTTTTTGTCACAATACAGCTTGAATGTGCACAGTATGTTTGTACGACTAATGCCTTTTAGTCTTTATTCACACTGTGTCATTCTTTTCATTCTGCGCTTTCCTTATTTTTATATTTAAGTCCATTATTACCCACTTTGAGCCCTTTGAAACCTCCCGGCCATTTGCCGGCCTCCTTATGGTTGCTAGTTTGAATAGACTGATTTCCTCTCTTCTGCAGGGCTTATTACCTTGTGGTCAAAGGCTTGCTGTTCTCATTCATTTCAAAAGCACAGCCTCAGAAAAACTCCATTTGTTGAACATTGAAGCAAAATTCAGCCACATGCTGACATTAACATGACTCTCACCGGCCCCCACCTTGTCATACGTTCCTGCCTCACTTTTCCCAAAAGATCGTCCATCCTGTGCGGACACAAGCACTCTGCTGCTGAGCGACTGAGACAAGAAAGACTCCAGTGTTTTGGCCAGCCAGTCCCGTCTGTGAGGGTCTGGTTCATTACAGCAGAGAAGTGCTGGAACACGAGCATGGCAGAATTATTTGTTGACAGTATTCACGCAAATTGGCTATTCAGAGGAGACAAAAATAATATCAAATACGTATGTAATACATGTAATACATATGTCAGAGCAAAGCTTAAACTTCAACTAGATGTTTTAGCAAAAAGCCAATATTTAAAAATAAATATTTGGTCTGCAGTAGGCATCCATTTACCAACACAGTATTTAGGATTTCATCTCAATCTCAAGTATAGCCATTAATATGTGTATGAGTTAATACATAAAGTATTATACATAAATAACATTGGACATAACGTTTTACCTTGATGTATACACTCAGAAGTGTATAAATTAAAGTAACCTTATTTTATATTCAACTGCACTAAATCCACTGTATTATACCTCTTGGCATGATGAAAATAAAAATAAAAACAAAGTTTGCAAAGTCCTTTAAAGGTGCTGGTGTTACCTGGGGTGGCACATTGCATTATGGCTACGGCCTTGCCACCGGGGGCAGAGCAAAGATCCAAAACCTTCTCCCCATCTCTGACTTTCAAAGCCAGCACTGGAAGCAGGGAGGCGGCATTCAGGAGGTAGTACTGCTTCAGCTGGCCCGGCCTGTGAGCCTGAGAGGGGAACCGCACTGGACGAGGATGGATGTAACACTGTAGTGTAGGACGGGACAAGCTGAGCGACGGCTCTGATTGAAGGTCTTGACCGAGCGCATGAGAGGTGCTGTCCGGTTGGAGATGCGAGTCAGTAGGAGAGCACATGGAGATGTAGTCGGGAGGCAACAGAGAGTCTTTTCCTGCTCGGTATTTTGAATGTGACACTGTTGAGGGGCCGTTACAAAGCAATGTGGAAAAGCCCTGTGATTGGAGGACCTGTGTGACGCCTGTCACAGCGCTGAAGCGGTTGAGCATGACCCCATACTGCCAAGAGAGAGGGTCCAGGAGCACTGCTCTGCAGGAGAAAAGCAACCCCGATGAAGGATAAGTACAAACCCTGTCTGTGTGCATGCTGCAATAACTATTTTTTTTAAATAAATAAATAGATCAACCTCGCAGATGCCCACAGGTCTCCAAGCTCCTGACTGTACTGCTGGTCAAAGCAGTACAGTACTGACTGACATGAAGATCGTACTTTTCTGTGCCTTTTTGTTACCTTTTACAAACAGACAGTGGTGAAAATGTTATCTGGAGGTGAATCAGAGAGAGGCAGCATCCTTAAACAGGACTTGGGTCAGTTTCAATGGGACATTTTCTGATTCAAAGTGGTCAAAGTTATAATTGTGTAAAAATAGCTTGGACCTAAATAGCAAGAAGATACATCAAATGATCAAAATGTATATTTGTTGGAATAATCAATTAATACATTCATATTCTAATTTCCCGTTTTACTGATCGTACTGTTACAAAACCACTGGAGGACAAAAATGTGCATTCAAGTTTAAAGTGGACTGTCCCTTCATGTTCCTGAACACAGGCTGAGAAAAGCTGCTGTCTCTTGTACACTGGCTCCCTCTGGTGGATACAGTGTAAACTCTGTCCTGTTAGTAATGACGATAAGTATATTATAAATGGCTAAATGTACACGAGGGCTCCATAATCCACACGAGATTATCTGACATTTGCACAGTCCAAAAGAAAGTCAGTTAGGTCGTTTAATACAGCATAACTAAGTTAATAACACTAATGTTACCTATTTAGTGGGACAATAAGTACGCCGCTTTCCTCCCTGTACCTTGGACACATGTGGCCACACTTCCCATAACTACTGGGGTTATTCAAGCACAACATAACTCAACTTTAGTTTGAAGAGTGAGGTATTAGTAAACCTGTATAAATGCAACAGTCTTGTTACAAGTCATGAATCATGAATAATGCTGGTTACTATGAGCACACAAATCCATTGTCAGATCTCATGTTATGAAATGGAATGATTTGCTATATTATACAATAATGCAGACAAAGGCTAAAGCAAAGCAACTGCCAGACTGGGATGTTTTCAATACATGATTTGAGAGATGTTTGTAAGTTTACTGTACAAAAAGCAAAAAAAAAGGATTAAAATAAGATTATTTCAATTATGGAACAACACTAACTTGAATGTAAAACTCATTTTTGGTTTTCAAAAGAATTGTTTATAAAACGATTTTTGAGGGTTACATTACATATACATATATATATGTGTGTATATATATATATATATATATATATATATATATATATATATATATATATATATATATATATATATATATATAAATAGAGAGAGAGAGAGAGAGAGAGAGAGAGAGAGAGAGAGAATTATTTGATTTAATTGATACAAATTAAGAATAGGAATATATAAGCATTATGCTTCTATCTATACCTTTTCAGTATTTCTTATTTGTATAGCATTATTGTGGCTTGTTGTATTGTATGTAATGATTGACTGAATAAAACACACACTACTCCAACAGGAGCTATGACGGGACGTGTCTACCTGCTCGCTCAGAGCTCCTGCTCGCTCCTCCGGCTGTACAACCTCCTCGGGACCCGAGTGGCAGTGAACCGCCCACGACCCCCACGCGGGGGTTGAGCTCCTCCACGCGCTGGACCACTGACGCATTGAGGTCAGATATTTAGACATGCTTTTGTTTTGTTTTTACTGCCTAATTGCCATGTCCGAATATAGTTTCCTGACTGTTGTTACTTTCCAAACACATCCATGCATACATCTCGGGCACGCATGTGTACGCTTCTCAAAACTGTCCTCCCGCAACACTGACCGTCTTTCTGTAGTTCCACCTGTCAAACAGCAGCTTTTTCCGTTTAGGTAGGTCGTGCTGGTTAGTGTAAAATAATAATAATAATAATAATAACTATAAATCCCTTATTAGTCCCACAGTGGTGAACTGTATTCTCTGCATTGTAACCCATCCTTAGTAATTAACTAATGGGCACCCATTCTTCATAAATGCATCTTTAAATCACTGTATTCAAGAGGTGCTTATTGGAAAAGAAAAAGAACAAAAAGCAATGTTGCTAATTTGTGACTTTGGTACTCCTAAAATATTATTCCTTCACCAGTTATTCAGTAACTTAAAAATATTTCTGTGGTCTCACAGACACTCAAACATGTAAATGTTCAGACATGGAGGCATTTGTCTCTGACCTCACCATTATAATCATGCATATCTATTCCTGAATTGCATTGTTATTCCAATAAACATTCAGCTGCCTCTGAAGTTCTGCTTGGCCAGCAGGAGCTGTTCAGAAGAGGAAGCAGACATACTTTTGCACCCGTGTGCCAGATGCTGTTCAGAAAGGTCGCAGGAAGCTGCGATTAAGACTCGTCCTGTAAACACTGACTTTGTTCTGGCTGAAGCCACATTTAGGAAGATCAAGCCAGAAGACATGTGGGTTTCTAGAAGCCAGCTTCAGACACACTGGGGTTCATAATGCGGCCAAGGAGCTGGACCCAAACACCTGTGACATTCCCACGGGTTTTGCACACCCACTTACAGGATGAGACAGTCTCAGCATTAAAAACTGCATGAGAGACTTGGAAGGCCTTTAATGAGCTCAGGCAGATGCAAGGTCGCAAGTGTGCTGTCCAAGTCACTGTTTGAGCACTTTTTGGTGCTTGTGTACAGATGAGTGATATCGTGGATATGAACGTAGCTAGAATGAAGCTCTGGAGATCTTCATGCAGAAATCCAGAGCTCTGGAGAACATCCCACCCAAAAGGACTGAACTAGAGAAACACACTAAGTGGGTCAACCATTAGGTCAATGTCTGGAGCAGAGCTCAAATGTAACCTTTAAATCTACATAACTGACGTACACCGCAATCATGGCTGCAAAGTCAATATTATTCTTTTTTTTTTTTTTTTTTTATTATTTGACAGCGGCCCCCTGCCTGTGAATTTTAATAAAAAATAAAATAGCCCCACTAGCATTCACAAAAGTACAAATACACACATGATGAATTAAACATTTTACTTCCGTTATTGGTTGCATGTTTAACAAAAACATTTTATTAAATATACAATATAATGGCAGTACAGTTGAAATTGTTTGGGTCTGCCAGTTTTTTTTTCAGTGGGTTCACAATCTTTAGTTTTAACACTAGCGAACACGCATGGGAAAACGCGATAAGCTGACATTATCGTACCATTCAAGGGCATTTCTAACAGATAATTCGTATTAACATTGTGATGTATCCGTTGCAGCAAATGCCAAACTGGTTTACATGGCAAACAGAATAAGGAATGCAACCATCAGACAGAAAAGACCCATAGCTTCAGAGAGAGCGAAGCCCAAGATGGCGTAGGAGAACAGCTGCTGCTTCAGAGAGGGGTTTCTGTTGAGAGAGAGAGGCAGCTGAGACAAATTTAAGGCACAAAGTGTTAAAAATACATCTACCGCAACATTTCAGTGATCAGACATTCCGAGTGTCTTCCAAGGCTCCCCATGAAGGACCCAATACGTGTTACAAAATAATTCTATCAACGATCCTTGACAATGTTTAATAGATTTTTACACTTTACAAGTGTAATTAAATAAATGTTTTCAGTGTAAACATTTGGAATCAAGTATACCTTGTATAGTTTCATAAATATTACTAGAAACAAACATCTAATACCAGTCGATAAAGATGTCCTAAGATAACAGATGTGTTTAATTTACCTGGCATATCCAATAATAAGGCTACCGAACACTGTTCCAATTCCAGCTCCAGATCCAGCCACTCCCACTGTGGCGGCTCCTGCTCCAATGAACTTTGCAGCAGTGTCGATATCACGGCTCACAGCACTAGTCTGGAAACTTCGCACTGCCACCTGCTGCTGGGAGGCTGCAATGCTCTGTGGAGCCAGGAGTGAAGCAGACTGAAACACACACACACAAATAAGTGAGTAGAGCAACATGCAACTTTGTTTTCTGCAATATGTGAAAGCTCACTGATAATAGTATTTAGTATCTAGGCTTCTCTATGAAGAAAATAACTCCAGGGGTTTGCAAGTGTTGCTGCTTAATGTCAGTCACTTCTGTTACCTCATTAGCTGCTGAGGTTTGCAGGTTGCATCCACTTTATTAATCTGGAATAGTAAACATGCTCAGCCAAACTTTGACTGAATCTTCTTCAAAAACTCACATGAACCTGAGTGCAGCTTTAAACAGGTAAAGGAAATGTTGCATACTGATGCGGCATTGCATTGGTTACAATGGTAGCAACCTATATGCAGCTAGTGTTAGCCAAAATGGATAGCGAGCTAAAGTTGACTTTTAAAGCAAATGTCAGAATTGCTTTTGCTGACAAAAGAAACACATATGATGTTATTCTTATTTTACATTAAACACTGTTATAATATGACGCCTTGAATCTAGAGTGCTGTAATAGCTATGGGTAAGAAAAAGAAAAGATACATCAACGTAATGGGGATAGCAAAGGAGACTGATGGAGTTGTGATAGCTTCAGAGTGCCCTTTCCTCTGTGAACACTTTAAGTCAATGCATCAGTTATAATTCCAGCACAAACTGCCTACCTCAGCTTTCCTGGCATCGGAGACTACTGCTGCAGAGAGTGGTCTGTACAGTACCCGAGATCCAGCACGGATCTGTATGAAGAAAAGACATTTAGCAGACAGTCATGATCTGATAAGATGCTCCACCAGATTGTTATGTTGACATCTGTCTGGATAGCTTCCAACCTGTTGAGAATACATCTACTCAGCTCAAGACAGCATTAAAAGCATGTGAATGCATTGACAGTTCATTCAGCCTGTAGTAAATATGGTCAGAGGTGGAAGAAGTGTTTATTTACTCAGTTAAAGTCAGCAATACCATATTATAAAAACACTCCATTAGTAGTAAAGGTCCTGCATTCAAATGTAAGTAAAAGTACTCATAATGTAAAGTGTCTACTGTCAGTGTTACAAATTATATTATTGACAAATTAATGCATAAGCAGTACTTAATGTTTTTGTTCAAGGTTATTTAGCTTAATTTGCTACAATGGATCATATTTTGGAAACTGATACTGCTTTCATTGTAAAATCTTAAATTTAAAAAGTAAGGACAGTTCTTAAATAAATTAAGTAAAAAGCTCTAAAATATAGTGAAGTATGAGTAAAAAGTAGCACAAGACGTAAATACTCAAGCTAAATGCAGTATCTAAAGCGTTGCTCAAGTACAGTAATGTAACTTGAGAAATAGCGTTAACACCACTGAGTGTGGTAAAAGTACAACTCCAACATTGACCCATTATGGTCCATGTTCAACTAGAACTGCTTCTCAATTAACAAAATGACATCCTTAGATTCATATAATTTCCAAAAGGAGGAAGACTTCGTGAGGCTGCTCAAAACAAGTTCGTCCTTGCCGGTGTGAGCTGACTGTGAGCTGACTTTAGCAGAGGGTCAAAGACGGCCTCGCAGCTCCAAGCTAGCGCTAGCAAGCGGAGTTTACACGGCTGCTAGTTGGCCCTGAATGCCACACGACCGGCAGCTTTTTGCACACTGCCACGATATTAAACGCACGGGCAGAATAGAAAAAAAAGCCCGTTTACCTCCATTCATTCAAGCGGACTCACTCACCAGAGAGGGCGTGGAGACGAACTTAGCGCAGGCATACATGACGAGGGACGTAGTGGTCAGGTCAACGAAGGAGCTGGCGTGGAGTAGTCTGCTGTCGACAGAAACAGACACATTATGGACATTCACGTCTGTAACTAGTGTGCCGAGTGAGAAAGTATAAGGTGTACAAAGTTACGTGGGACATACACACACATACAAGTAAGGTCAAGATTAGCTGCAAACCGCACAATGTCGCTAAAACACAAGGTGACTTTAAAATCAGAAGAGCTGAACAGTGCTGCGGCTGGTAAAGCTACAGAAATATAGAGCTGTACGTGAGCGTCGCGTTTAAATGTTTAACTCACACAATTCGAGACAGCGGAGGTTAGCTCTCACCGGCTTGAAGTAGAGGTCGAAGACACGAGAAACACGCGCATGCGCAATGTCACGTTAAAGGGTCGTCTTCCGGTTTCCTGATCTTATACCGTTGACGTAAGGACACACACGACCAGTGCAGAATGCAGGTGCACCATCATTATAGTACAGCGTGTTTATTTAAATGCATTTTCAATTAAGTAAACCAGGACTGTCCACAGCAGCACATACTGCCTGCAAAGAGATGTTTTATTCACCAGCAGATTAACACAAACAGCTACTTGCTATTTACTACCCCCTAGAGACCATTTGAACACATTATAATAATGTATACACCATACAGTGTGGTGTACATACCCTCAGATAATTAAATTAAATCCAGTATACCTCAACGAGGAATTACAACCTCCAAAATCACCCAAATGTTGAGTCAATACGTTTGGCAAAGTCCCAACAAATAATATGTCTGCTTTACAAAGGTAATATACTATATGCTGTATTTGTCATGCAGAAATGGTCAGTAAGTAATACTATTTAATTTAATATGAATATATAGGTTTTTAAAACTACTAAATGTAAATGTGTATCTTTGTGTATATTAGAGGCTGATATCGGCTCATATAGTTTATTGCAGATACATTGGTGTTATGCATATACATAATGAAGCATTTCAAGGTTGAAAGTGTCAGCGTGGCATACTTTTTCCATCAGATAAAAAAATGTTAACTGTAAAAACACTACCACATATTGATGTCAGTATCATCCTAAAAAATATGGTTGTGCTATAATGTATATTATAGCAGTAATTTATTCTTAAATTTCGCTTTAAAGAATAATTTACAGCAGCAAAGGCATGTATTTACTCTGAATGAGTATATCAGTAGCCATAGTCCTTGGCAGTCACATCCAAGTTATGTCAAGCAACATATAGATGTGCTGAATACGTTTATTTTATAAATGAAAAATACATGAAAGGCAAGGCAAGGCAAGGCACATTTCAACAACAAGGCGATTCAAAGTGCTTCACATAAAACCATTAAAAGCATCAGAACACAATGCAAAATAAAACAGGATTTAAAAACAATTAAGAACATTCATTGAAACATTAAAAAACAGTTAAAAAGAAAAAAATAAATAGATACAGAATTGAATAAAAGTTGCAGTGCAGTTTAAGATATAAAATGCAGTAGTAAGATGTAGAATCTGGTTTAATTAAAGGCAACAGCAAACAGAAAGGTCTTCAGTCTGGATTTAAAGAGGCTGAGGGTCTCTACAGACCTGCAGCTTTCAGGGACCTTGTTCCAGATGTGTGGAGCAGAAAAGCTGAACGCTGCCTCTTCTGACTCTTGGAACAGAAAGTAGACCCGTCCCAGACGACCTGAGGGGTCGGGATGGTTCATAAGGCAGCAGCAGATCACTAATGTATTTAGGCCCTAAACCATTCAGTGCTTTATAAACCAGCAGCAGGATTTTAAAGTCAATTCTTTGTTGGACAGGAAGCCAGTGCAAAGACCTCAGAACCGGAGTGATGTGATCAACTTTCCTGGTCTTAGTGAGGACTCGAGCTGCAGCGTTCTGAATCAGCTGCAGCTTTCTGATTGACTTTTTACTGAGACCTGTGAACACACCGTTACAGTAGTCAAGTCTACTGAAGATAAATGACCTGTGAACACACCGTTACAGTAGTCAAGTCTACTGAAGATAAATGCATGGACAAGTTTCTCCAAATCCTGTTGAGACACAAGTCCTCTAACCCTTGATATATTCTTCAGGTGATAGTAGGCTGATTTGCATATGGGTTGGATTTTGGAGGAAAAACAAGTAATTCTAAGACATATTCTGACACAAATATTAACAGGGAAGAATAGATTAAAAAAATAAATGCAATACCATTAATAAATTACGTATTTGTTTGGTAGTGATTTTTTTTCTTCATATTTACACTTCTCAGAGGGACATTGCAGAAAATGAATGTTTACTGAACACGAGGTTAAAAGGTTCAACTGTAGTGTCAGATCTAACACCACAAGAGGGCAGCAACACACTATGCAGAGTCTGTGATGCGTGGAAAATGACATTGTGTGCAAGAAAATATATGAAAAACAGACAATGGATACAAAACACACGCAGAAGTAGAAAAAGGAAACAGATCTTGAATGATGTGAGCTCCTTTAGGACAGCATATCGAGATTTGCCTCAATTAATGTGTTGCAGCCTTGATGTGTTAAACTGAAAGCATGTTTGAGTTATTCACGTAAGACATGGATCAGCAAAACCAAACGTTGCTGTTATAGATCAAATCTATCAGCTCTGGAGAATTACAACATACACATGCACAGAATGGATTTGTGGCTGCAGCCATCATGTCATATGTCAGACAGCAAGGTGGTGGATGGAAAGATAGGCATGAATGATACATACATGTCTCTGTGTTGTATAATGTGTATGTGCTCATTGAAGATGATTTCATTTTTTTTTTTTGCTTATATGCACACAAAGGAATTCAAGTGTGATGTTAGCCCAGGGCTACCACAGAATAAGGAATACATGCCAAACATTTCGCATGTTACACGTGCACTCCCCCCACATTAAATTAAATTCCCACGATACAGTATATTTGTAGCATTGACCTCCACCTTGCAGCGAGGCTCTGAAATAGATGATATACTGAGCAAGACAAGCGGTCCATTTACATAAAAGCCTCATTGCGCTCTACACATTAACGTCTTGCATCATTAGGATATCCTTCCACTATATCTAAATTTATCTCCTAAATGAACATTAAATATTCATATCACTCCTGCTTTAAGTGGGCTTTTCCTCTTCAAGGATTCAGCTCTGGCCGCCCCCTCAGAGGCAAGCTCTCCATTTGGCGATGCGGAAGGGAGATTCCTCAGCTCTTCCAGTCATACACCCCCTCCTCTGTATGATGGTGCTGTTACGCACCACTATAATAAACGGAGACGTGATTTTCTGGGGCGAATCCCTGCCTACGTCACTCCCAGACCTATATAAATATCCTGAGCAGCGCCTCTGATCAGACTCAAACGAAACCTCTTTTTCGGCTACAACTCTTCAAACCAAGGATTATTGGATTTCCCTCGCTGCATTTAATTACCAGTAAGTATCTTTAATACCTATGATACATTTAAACTTTTGTTTTATGCGTTTTATGTTGAGTAGAGTTGATTAACGTGGTCAAGTCAAAATATCAGAAATACACGATTTACTATTTTCTTAATTATAGGCTACACAGCCAAATAGATGTTTTAATTGTACAACATGACTTAAACGCGTGTTATTATTCTTCACTATTTCTCTATATCGATTTTATTTGACTGTTTCCCTTTAGACCTATCTAAATGTGATTAAACAAAAGAGCACAGATTTACGCATGCATGTCACACTTATCCACAGATCCTCCGTAAAAGCACAATGACTTTGAACAAAGGAGACAAATTGAGGAACATGGACAGGAGAAGAGGAAGCATGCCGTTTCCCATGAATCTACCGAACCTACACCGGAGAAGCATGCCCGTGGACGACCGGGACCTGCGCGCCACGATGCCACAGACTGGGCAGACCGACGAGCTGTCCAACCTCCTGCGCTGCACGTCCTACTCCCCCAACGAGCAGCACCGTGGAAGCTGCGCGTCGGACTCCTCCGACTCCGTCATCTCCACCGGCAGCGAAGCGGATTCCCCGGTGTACAAGGTGGTTCTCCTCGGGGAGCACGGCGTCGGCAAGTCGAGCCTGGCGCGCGTCTTTGGAGGGGTCGAGGATGCTGGTCACGACTGGGATGAAGCAGGTAAATGGTGATGCCATTGCAATCCCACCACCACCAAAACACATCCTATCGTCTTTGGAGATACATGTGTTCTTTAGGACTGCCGAAGGTTAATTTAGTCAACATAGTACTGAATAATAGTGCATGCTTGGAGATGCAATGTTTAATGAATGAATGTTCTGAGATATTAAGCATCAAAACTTTGGAGGTCACTTTCTACTTTTTGAATAGTAATACCCATAATCTTAAAAGAATCAACACCACTCAAGTATGAATATTTGGATTTTTTGAAATAATATAAAATACTTATAAACTCTCAGAATTATGTATGAGAACAGTCATAACGTTTAGTTGATAGATTAGAAAAAACATAAATGTTTGATGCGAAAGTCAGTGCATGCATTGAGTATTGCTATTTCCATCTAGCGAGGCAGAGCCCTGCATGCCCTCAGTAGTACAGCTGTCAGAATCACACCCAATAGCAGCATGTGAAGGTAAAATATCAAAGGCTGTGATCAACTTTCTGTTTCAATGTGAAGACTACAAAAGAAAAATAGTGCTCACATCAGTGTGAAGAAAAGTAGCAACAAACATGTCTGTTTATATAAGAGATGTGTTTTCCTCTCTGTCAGTGTGTATAATATTTAATTGTTTTTTTCCTCAGGAAACACTTATGACAGATCTATCGTGGTGGATGAAGAAGAGTCCTCCATCTTGTTGTATGATATCTGGGAACAAGTGAGTTATATATTATTTATGCAACGTTTTTGTTATGATTCATGGATATTAAATTAGGAAAAGATTGGATCAGCTATATTTGATACTAAACCCAGGATGTGTTTCTCTCCTGAAGGATAACAGCCAGTGGCTGCAGGATCAGTGCATGAGGATGGGAGACGCCTACATCATCGTGTATTCAGTGACAGACAAATCAAGCTTTGAGAAGGCGTCAGAGCTGCGTATTCAGCTCCGCCGAGCCAGGCAGTCAGAGAACATTCCCATAATCCTTGTGGGCAACAAGAGTGACCTGGTGCGGTCCAGAGAGGTGTCTGTAGATGGTAAGTCCCAATGATTAACTAACAATTGAACCTAAAATGTGCCATAGATGTGTGATGTGTTAAGATAATATAATTTTTGAGAATATAACATAACTCAGGAGAAGTGGTTTAGGATGTTTGGTTGCATAAATATAAATCTAGTAGTCATTTGAAACTAAAAAACTAGTTGTGATACCATCTGACAGTACTGGTTGGGCTTGACTGGCTGAGGTACAGCAGGCCACATGTTTCACTTGACAGCTCAGCTTCAGGCCAGGCCTACTTTCAAATACCCCAAAAAAACTGAAGGCAAAATTTGGAAACTGTTATCATTGAGTCCCATTTTCACCTTTACGCCTTACTCTACTTGAGCTCCTATGTGCATCTACTCAAAGTTCTTTCTCCATATGTTCTTTATCGCAGAGGGAAGCGCCTGCGCAGTGGTATTCGACTGCAAGTTCATCGAGACGTCTGCGTCGCTTCACCACAATGTGCACGACCTATTCGAGGGCATCGTCAGACAGATCCGCTTGAGGAAAGACAGCAAGGAAGAGAACGCACGACGCATGGCCAACTGCAGGCGCCGAGAGAGCATCGGCAAGAAGGCCAAGCGGTTTCTGGGCCGCATGGTTGCACGCAAGAACAAGAAGATGGCTTTTAGGCAGAAGTCAAAGTCCTGCCACGACCTAACGGTTCTCTGAGGAGCGGACGGGACAGACAGACATTTTTTCTTTGGCCTCTGAAGACCAGACGCTGTGTGTGTTTTAACACTAACCCTAAAGGACTAATAGAGCTGTACAGAAATATATTTTTACTTTTTAGACACCAACCAAATGCAAAGAGCGGACTTAATTAATACAAATTACACAATTCAAGTCATATCATGATAATGGTGATAACCTGCATGATGCTTTGCAAATGTTTATTTTATTTTGTTATTATTTTGGTCTGCCTTAAACATGTTGCTTTGTATGTATGAAAAATCCACAAAGGCTTGTTTTTTGTCAAGAGTTGCACAGATTGCCTCGCTGTTGGGTTATTGTTGTGCTCCTTTATTGGAGGAGATTGATGTAAATACTAAAACATGAATGATGCTGAATGTAACGTACATCTCATTATCCCAAAAGACATGGTAAAGAATCATAATACTTGGCCATCTGGAGTCATATTTACTTGAAACATGGTACGCAGGTTCGTGCCTCGGCCAAGTTATTGCGGACTAGTCAAATATATGAGAACATTGTTTTTCTATGTTGTTCCATAAAATTGAATTCAGGATGTGAATGTATGAGTAAAGCAATAAGCTATATACGTCTTGTGAAACATTGTTTGGAAATACTTTGTTTATGGTGATTTCCTTTTTCAATAAAATCAAAAAATCAAAAGATAAAATCTTCTGTGTCATTATTCCTTCATCAAAGTGTTCAGCAGTCTGCAACCGAAAAGAGGGAGATGTTATTCAGGCGATTTACATCCTCATGAATATTAATTTGATCGTATCAGTGGAATGGCACCTCACTGGCCATTGGTTTCACAGGAAGGAAACAAGGTAGTTAAGCATCTTTAGCTGAAGGTGTTAAACATTAATCCACCAAAGGAGTACAAGTGCACACTTTTTCCACCCAATTTAAACTCCTCACACACCTCTCAGAAGGAACACACATATCATTTGGACAAGGTAAGATACGGAACCTTTTGTCTAAAAATGGGAAGATAATTGAATGCGTTTTGCTTCTTGTTTGGTTTTTGCCATCTTAATCATTTCCATCACCTTCGGTTGTTGAGCTACAGTATATCCAAAGTCTGTTGTAATACTTTAGAAGGCTTGAATTTGAGTTAATGGAGTAAATAAGACATAACTGTCACTTGTACACTGTGACGTAGCCTGTGGTTTGCTATTGCTAAAAAAGCAACACATCTTAAAGATATTCGTCAGACATTTGGGCTCCAGTGAAATTACATAATCTTTTCAGCCAACTGGAATTGTTTTTTAAATGTTTTACTTCCAAATCAAACGTGGCTCTATTGGTCTTCTCTGCTATGTAATAGTGGCCGATCTAAATGGCTTTGTATGTGGTTAAACATTTAAATGCAGGCCCTCTGACATATAAAAACGGTCAAATCTGTGTGTATGAAAGATAACAATGGTGGTGAATCAGTAACAACATAAACATTGTGTTTATTGTTGGGCTGAGGCCATGTGGTTTGAAGCAGTGTGAATGTGCAACATTTACAGGGACCCATGGCTGACAGAGGAGCTACGACAATGCTCATCCTAGTAAGATGTTGTTTCGTTTTAAATCACCCTTAACTGGAATATTTTATTCATTTACAAAAACTAATTACTGCATGTACAATGTCGCTAAGACACACTCAATGTCTTGTTTCACAGTTGGTGGTACTTTACACATTTGCTCCATGCTCTGGTGCAAATGTTAAAATCGGGGTCCCTGAAAACTACGATGGTATATTCCCATGGTATCTGTCCAAGGTAAGGCCTTTTCAGTTTGATGACGATGAAAAGAGTGTTCTTTTAATATTTAATTAGATGTATTGCTAAATGACACTGTCCTTAACGTTGCATGACTATTTTCTGAATATTAAAAGGGTGATGAGAACATCTCCTGCCAGCTGTTTGTGTTTGATCATTTTTTTAGTGCTGAGGAAAGTGGTGAAAATACCACAAAAGTGGGCAGAAGATGAAGGTTTAGTAAGTTGAAATTGCGTCAGCCTCTTTTGTCCAAGCTGCACTTCTGGTTGAAGACGTATGAACACGCTGCCGTCATCACTAGACTATAATTGGAGTGTTCACTGCGCTGTTCAGCCTCTGCATTCAGTCCAGCTGCACGGCAAGCCGGTTGCTTTGTTCATACATGTCACTCAGACATCCTCTGGATTGTGCAGCACCATAAGTAGCTGATGATCTTGACTGGTTGTTTTGTGACATCGCCACATCTTGCTCGGAACATAATTCATAATTTCTGTCTTTGCCCTGACTGGGAGTCATTAACATGCTTCAAATAGCATGTTAAATGGCCAGCATGGAGGAGTTAGATAACCGCTTTGTGTTGGAAAGGACATAATAATTGCTTTTTGATTAGTTCAAAGTAAAAGCTCTTCATGATGGTGTGCTCATCAGAGAGGGCTAGACGTGTCAGTTCTCCTGTTTTAACTCATTAAATGAACGATTTTGCAAACCTTGAAACAGACAATACCACAGTGTTACTCATCTTGGAGGCTACTGTGAATAACCAGCCCCAGATATATCCTGAGATATCTTTGCTTTAAAAGGACCATGATTTAGGGAATAAAAACATCTCAACTTGTGCCTATACGTATCGAGGCTGCGCCTTCTCCAAATTATTACACAGTTGTACGATTGTTGTAACAATAATTTGATCATCAGACCAATTTAGTGGCAGGATGCTGACAATATGAAAATATAAAGGACAAAGGGGGCAATATTCTATATTTATTGTATTCTCAACAAACTCCTTAAAAAGACAACAAACTACAATATGTTTGTCCATTTTTTGATACACTGACACTGTTATTCTTTAGCAAACATTATTCAAACAGCAGCGGATTTAGTGTTCTATAGAGTATTTAAAGCAAGTACGTGGAACTGACTCAAAATAAACTACTATGTTCATGGTAATTAGGGAACATGCCACCAAACGCAATGGTGCGGCTCATTATTGTTTCATTTTAGAGCAATAGTGGTCTGTGGAACAGATTAATAAGTTAGTTGGATCAATTCAATTTGGTTTTGGTCTTTTAACGGATTTATTGACAGTAAGGAATATATAAATTATCACCAGACATATGGGACAAGTGGAGATAGCTAGTATGGGAGCTGTATTATTGTGTCTCAACATTTCAACACAACAGGTTCATTGTAACTGAACATGTTACTTTTCACGAGAAACCACAACATTTTATCCTTAAAGCAAAATGTAAAACAGTCTTAGTTTGTGAGCAAATTGTTATCAATGTCTTTCTCACCTTTTAATTATGCTTTATGAGCTGCAATCAGTCAACGTCTCAACTGGAAATACGTTCCTTCCTCGCTGCTCCTCCTCCTCCTCTTTATTGTCCTTGCACATGACTTGCATTTAAACAGGAGCACTAACTGATGTTTTTATGTTTTGTTCTGTTGTGTACAGCTGCACAGCCTGCCAGGTAACTACAGCGACCTGGTGGTAACAGGGGATGATGAGGGGATATTCGGAGTTGACGCTCAGTTTCTCTACGCTCTAAAACCTCTGGACAGAGAGAAACAGCCGTCTTACTCCCTGCAGGTAGCAAATCATCATTGTGTCATATCATATAGTAGCCATGTTCTATACATAGATAACAAATTATTTAAGATGCATCAAATTCACATAACAAATACATTTAGTTTTTGTTTTCATATTTTGGTTCATCATATGAGGTTCAAATGCTTATGTTCATGTATGAAGAATGAATTACTCCTATCATTAGATTCTCACCAGAGCGTGTTATTCAAAGATACACAGATACCTACAGACTGTGTGTGTGTGTTTGTGTGATGCAGGTGTCCTTCAGAGCGTCAGAGCACCGCCAGAGCTTCACTGTCGAAGTGTGTGTCATCGACAAGAACGACAACGTGCCCACTTTCATAGAGGAGAGCAGGAGAGGCAGCGTGCAGCTCGGGCTTCTCAAAGGTACGAGAACCTTGTGCTCCAAGGTCACCGCGTCACACAACCTTTATCAGTCCCGCAATAACTCATTCAATAACTCATTGCCTCCCAACAATGGAAAATGTGTTGAATGTGTCCCTAAAAAATGCAATTTCATCCTCAACCTTCTGTATTAACAGAATCAATGGCGTGGCATACTGGATCATTTGGATTACAAGGGCTCAGACACAAACGTATTTTATCTGAATTTCTTGATTTCCTCTGTACCTTCAAATATGAAGAATAACACCCACAAATGTACTGTATCACTCATTTAAAAAAGAGAAATATCATCAGATAAGTTGCATACAAGTAAACTATTGTACTGCTTGCTTGTTGAAGCTGTTATATGTGCTACTTATCCCTTAAGAAATACATGCACCTACAGGGTCACTTCCTCCACTAATGGCTTCAGATATTTTTCAATCACATTGTTTTATTTGAGAAACATGTATTTTGTTGGAATATCTTGGTACCAATATAGAAAATCACATAAAAAACTCACATACACAGAATGCTTGTATGTGTTTGGTTTGGTGCCCGCTGAATGGGAACACACCATCATATGTTTGACGCTGCACCACCTGTGTCTCTCAGGAATCCCGTTCATGCAGGTGGAGGCACTGGATCGTGACGACCGCAACACCGCCCACGCCGAGCTGCGGTTCACCCTCATGGAACAGACACCCAGGATTCCCTCCAGCCAAATGTTCTTCATCAACTCCATCACGGGAGAAGTTTCCCTCACCGAGGAAGGTCAGTCCCCACTAGCGAAAGTATCTAGTGGCACTTTGTTTGTCCCCAGAGGGCCTGGGCCTCCCCAGGGGGACAAACTAAATGTTTTTGTTTGGGGAGATATAAGAACCCACAATGTGCTGCAGTTTAGACTTAACTTCCTGCAACTTCATCTTCTTTTCATACTCAAGAATGCTTTTTATTTATAGTAATTTGAACAAGCCACTTCGTTATGATCCACAGAGGATGTGACCCTTCTCGTAAAAACTCTTATTCTGGTTGGTCAGTCATTGCAGTTGCAGTTTGTGAAATTTGATCAACATGAGAGAAAAGCTTGAATTTATGAAAAATAAAAAGGTTCACAGATACATCCTGTAAAAGCCAACATGAGACATTCAAAAAATACATTTATTTTGTTAGGGCTCGAGTTACATTCAGCCTTACTGCATTCTATGTGTGAAATGAAATACAAATTAAGAGGTGTACGATAAGAATGCAATTATTGGCCAATAATACTTATTTGACAAACAGACACATACATATACATACACATATTGTAATTACACTAGATGCAGTAAGGTCCTGTATGCTTGTGCTATTTCTGTAGCTCCGGTATTGCCCTTTGTCACGGCTCGGCAGGAGCTGGATGACTTTCATGCTTGCTGGCCCCTTCCGGCCCACACTGCTGCGGCTGGTTTCCACAGAGCTTCAGCAGTGAAAATTGAAAATCACCTTCTTATTTTTCTACTTTATTTCTATAAGTGATAGGTGTGATTGCCTCCTCAGTTGGTTATTTGTGGTATTTGTTCTCCATTTTAGCAGGAAATTGAAAATTAAGTGATGAGTAGAGCAGTATGGTTACCGTCTCAGTAATGGGAAAGGGAAAATATAGTCTGGTATATATTGTGTGGTTTATAAACCATCACATGATCAAATGATGTTTGTATGTATTTTATTTTCCCTTTTTAATGTCTCCTTGAATTTGTTATTAGGCTTTGGTACCTCACTGAAAAACAGGTTAATTTTGAAATGAAAATGAAAGAATCCTTGAAGGTGCTCTCGTATCATCTGTGACCACCAGGAGCCTCTACTCTGGACCCGGAGATGTGCGGCCGTTACAAGCTCTCCGTGATGGTGAAGGACATGGCGGGGAAGGCGAATGCTTTCTTCTCCAGCGGCATCGTTACCGTGGAGGTGACGGGAAACACCTGGGCATCGCCCGACCCTGTCCGACTCCAGGAGAACCTCCCAGGCCCCTACCCGATCCCCATCTCACAGGTGAGACGGCAACACCCGGATCAACACGTGTTCACTGGGAAACACACATCCACAACCTTAGCGCATAAAGTGTTTTCACCCATCTCCATTGAAAGCACTTTTACTTATTTGATCTTTACCATAAATCATGCAGAACAACATGGGAGTATAAGTGCTGACTGTATTGTTTATGCAGCTCCAAGTGTTATATCACCTTACAATAAAACAAACTCTGTCAATAGCCTGCGCCGAGTAAAGTGGCATCATATTACCAGTTGCTGTTTTTAGTGGCCCTTGGGTCCTCCTAAGTGACCAAATACTGAATTATTGATGCTGTTCAAATGCCATGGATCATTTCAGGCTACCTCCTGACTGAGTCACTTTACTCACATACTCCCACCCGCCAACCACCCACCAACCAGCCACCCACCACCACCACCACTCTGACAGGCATTACACCAACCCAACAGATTAAAGGCAGAATCCACCCTGAAATATACTTTGCATACAACTTATGTTGCATACAACTTGAGGTGTTAATCCTATTATACTAATATTTTTCATGAAATCTAGAAAAGATATGGCATACATATCTACTTAATATCTGAACTATTATGTAACCTTAAAGTCTGCTTTGGCAAATTATTTCATTTAATTAGCAGCTATTTTGATTATCAATCAATACATTAAGTCAATTTTCAAGCAAAGATGCCAAACACGATACCGGCCTCTCCGAGGAAGTGAATATTTTAGATTGGAGGAAATGAGACATATAAAGACATGATCTAAGACTAAAACTGTGATGAGCATTTTTGCTATTTTCTGATAGTCTATAAACAAGCAGATTAATCAAGGAAATAATCCACCAGATACATTGATGATAAAAGTGATTGTTGGTTGCAGCCAATAAAGAATAACGGAACAGCTACATAAGTAACCATGGTCATTGTAAAGAATATAGGCACATTTTCAGCTCTAAAGATGAAAATCCAAAATAAATCATACAAAATGTTGGATGTAGTCTCTCGCTTAAAATAGTCATTGTTCTGGAGCAACCCCAGAAGTTGTCACGGGGTTCTGGTGAAAAGAGATTGTTTTAACTTAAAGATAATTCTACATTATTGTAGTGCTGTAATGTAAATTCTGTTTAACGGCCCCTCGGGTTCTCCACACGCATTACTGTGTCTGTCCCTGGTCTTGTGTAACCTTTTGGTTGTTATAATATTAGCCATATCAGCCACATGGCTATAAATAACTCAAAAGCCCTCAGAGGTTTTCGAACACATGGAAACAAAAATCGACCAGCAGTGACAGTGAGGAAATTTTACAAAGGAAAAAAAAAAAGAAAAAACTTTATTAATTCACTACGGAGAACTGTGAAAACAAAGAGGCCCGTGTGCTGATTCCGGTGCGAAATGCATTGTGCAGGTTGTGAGAGTCGCTGTGGCCAGTAGGTACATCACAGTACCTCCCCCTCCTCCGTCTTCTCCCACCTCCCCCACACTCGCCCTCAGCCTCTCATCTCTCCTGTTCTAACAGCCCCGTCCACCCACAGAAAACGTGTGGATTCACAAGTGGAGGCACATTTGATTTGTTTTATTCATAGCTTTCAACAATTCAAATCTACAATTGTAATCTGTCTTTTTGTTTCTTAGCTGTAAAATCAAATTGCCAACGCTATTACACACAGCTTTGTGACTTTGAAATCATAATTCATTTTCATAATTTCTATAGCAACGAATAGCATCTGTGACTCTTTATGTAAATGAAGCTATGTGAAAATATTTCACTGAGCAGATTCCCACAGTGTGTCCGCTTTAATTTCAAATAAAAAATGTGTTGGGAGAGTGGGAAAGGACGCCTGTATTGTTCCGTCACTGAACCGGCTTCTACTTGAAAACTATTTAGTTACATCCAGAATCTAAAGCACACAAAACTGGATTAGTTGGACATGGATGTTTACTTGGGGGAAGCCTCAATGTGCCCACGCTGAGTGATGGTGCCGCTGTGCTCAGTAGGTGGTGGGACTAACCGCTGTTATGACACATACCGAGATGAAGCTCACCTCCCCTTCAGTCTCAGATAAAAGGAGCAGTGATGTTCTCATTGTAACAAATGTGGTATTTTTCTTGTCTACTACTTGATGCATTTCTGCCCTCATATTTCTTTTATCATTATTCTGTTATAAAACTAAGTCAAGATTGTTGTTGTGATCGATTTGACTGATTCCTGCAATCAGATGAAAATAAGCTCCGGCTGTTATTTTTAATATGGAATCTGGGCATTTGTTATCGTCTCTTTTGCGTCACTAGGACTATAGGTTAATTTCAATCTGTTATGTATATTGCATGTTTTCTGATTGCCTGCCGAAAACTTTGATTACGTAATGCAATCAGTGTAAACTACTTGAACTCTGTAATGCAATCTGTTGAGACTTTGGAGAGGAAGAGCGGGCTTGGAGCGTGAATGAATGAGTCAAGCCTCTCAACTGCATTGAATTGTCAGTTTTCACAGTCAAATGAAATCTGATTATTTGTTGCAGAATTAGTTTGAGCCACACAAAACCTTCGTTGTGGCCCCTTAATCACTGTTCAACAATACAAATGATAGTTGTATCAAGGTGATTCTTTAGCTAACATTAGTCATCACAAGCGATCTGTTGGTTTGAATAACGCCAACAATAAAGCAGCTATGACCAAAATATAATTTTAGCATTTGATCACAATAAATGTTTATGTTGCAGAGTATCTGCTATACAAAAGCAATTTTGTTGTTTGCTAATTTATTCCCAAATAATTCATAACTAAATGAGGTCATAATATGTCAGTGTTCTGTGTCCAACTTGTTTTGCTGCTGCCAAGTATAAAACAATATTTGTTGTTAATAATCTGTTATTGCAGGTGTGTTTTGAATCCCGAAAACAAGACAACTCTACGTTTGTTTCTGCCGCTCTAATATTTGTGTTCTGCCTTCCAGCTCAAACTGTGGTGTTATCTGTCACCAGCTAAAGTCAATATCAGCTGTTATTGCTAGATTTGGATACTGGTGATCTCACAGGCAATACAAAGTCCTCTGTCCCTTCAGATATATTTATCTTGGAGGGGGCGGATATCATATCAATAGTTTAAAACGCTAATACTTATTTTCATTATTGATCAGTCTGCAGATTATTTTTTATATATTTTTCAAATTATATATATATATATGTGTGTATATCTATACATATATATACAGTTAGAATATAGTTGTATTGTGTAGATTTACAATCTATCGACAAATTGCACCAGCTGTGATATTTTTGTATTTCCTGATTTGTGTTAAATGCAGGATGCACTATATTTTGTACTGCATTTCCGCAGCTGATTACTGCCCAGTGTCTTAGATGAAAGCACACGCAGACACGAGGCGCTCTTGACGCAGCTCAAACGCAAGCCAGCGGGCGAGACAGAACGTGCTCTGCAAACTCAAACACTGACGGAGGCAAAAACAGATGACTTCATAGATGTTTTGAATAGAACTTTATATCGAGCAGTTGGTGATCATCAATCAGCTCTTAAAACATATCTCTTTAAAGATCTGAGGTCTAGAAACACGCTGAGAGGCGGCCAGCTGTGTGAAGCCGCTTTGTGTATACAGACGCATAGTGTTTGGGCAGCCATCTCCAAAACAAGGGAGGAGTGTGTGACAGTGAGTTGAGGAGATACACATGCCCTGGGTGTCCGTCAGCTGTGCTGCAAACGGGCTCCTCTCCTTCTTGGGTGCTGTTTGATGGCTACTAGGGCCCTTTCAGGCCCACTGCACAGCCCTCTATCAAGGGCTGTAAAGCAGAGTGGAAAATCCCCTTCAGCCTGCATAGTTAGTTTTGGCCTTGCTCTCTGTTCCACATCATTGTCAGTGCATTTGGTTGGCTTCTTATCATGTAAACAAACGTAGCTTTGCTTTGAACTTATACGTCATGCAGGCTTGTGCTGAATAGCTCTTTAGGTTCATACTCCATGAGACATTTACATTCACTGTATAGATTGTTATTGTAGAAGTATTGTCTTTAAAGTTGCAGTTTACATCATGTCTGTCCAAAATGCTAACACTTAGTCATTTTACCCTATTAGACATTTGTGTTTACTTGGCATAATTCTTGAGTCATTTCCAAAAATGTGTTTTGACCTCCAGAATCAAATCAGTTCATCCTTGAGTGGATGTTTGTGCAAAAGTTGAAGAAATTCCCTTAAGGCGTTTCTGAGATATCGTGTTTCCGAGAATAGACCGGGCAGACGGACAACCCAAAAACTTAAGGCTTCCGGCCGAGGCTGTCCCCGGCTTAGAAGCAAGGGGAAAAACAATATTTTACATGTTTTACCAAGTTTATATATATTAACATGAAATACTAAAATACTAAAAATGTACTCTGATTTTTTGTTGTTGTGTGTGTGCTTATGTGTGTTTTTATGTAGGTCAAATGGAGTGGGAGCCAGGCAGAGTACAGTCTGGAGGGGGAGTTTCCAGAGATGCTCTTCACCATCAGTAGAGAAGGAGTCATTTATCTCAACGCCCCTCTGGACAGAGAGACACAGGACCAGGTCTGTATAACTGCAAGCTAAACACATCCAGCATAATAATACATGTCAGTTTATGGTTACTGGTTAAAGCGTCAACACATTAGGGCTGCAGGTGCTACACTGTTCCTTTAAGAGAGACAGAAGCTAGTTTATTTCTATATTTGAACTCTGTCACATTGTGTTTGTATTATAATCTTAATATAAAATTTGCTCTGAATTAAAAGCTCTTTTTATTTTCTGGCTCTCACATTATCCTCCCTATGAAAATTAACAGATTCACACATGATATGTTTTAGTACTTTTTCTATTTTATAATAGTTTCAGTCGATTTCATTTACTTTTTGATTATTTTCAGAAACTGATCACTGGGAGCTCAATAGTGAATACGAAATGTTGAAGAAGAACAATATGAAGTGACATATTTGATGGTATTAAACAAATTCTCATGTTGTTCAAAAAGAGAAAACTGCGATTTAAATGACCTCATGTTGTTTTAATTAAAGGTACTAATTATTGCAATAACGCTGTGCACTGAACACAATATATTTCTAAACCAGACAGAGGTAAGCAAACATGTACATTTTGGATGGACTATAAAGCTATAAGCTTCTCTTCACATATTGTTTACTTTCGGCCAAGTGAAGGATCATTTTTAGATCATGTAGTTGTTACAAATGAAAAAGCATAATTTGTTTGCATTTTGCTCTTGAGTTTTGCATACAACTTCAGCTCCTGAGGGCTTTGAATGGCTCACTGAACTGTATATTTGGTCACATGCTCAAGTGGCCACAGAACAACACACGAGAGCCTGAGCTGCATCAGTGGACATGATTGGTGTTTAAACACATGCATCATCTGTCTTCTTGAGAGACCATTTAATTGAAAGGTGCAGAAGGCATTACGGCCTTTTCTCTACCCCTAGTATTGGAAAGGTTTCAGATGCATACTTATTATCATTTATCAATATTATTGATAATCTGTGGAGGTATTAGAGAGCCACTAAATGCCAAACTTCTCTGACGAATGATGAACGTAGAGATGCCTATTCACGGAGGTTGTTTCTCACTTCCATTTATTCGATTTTGTTCACCAGCCTTCCACCATTGCAGGATGCTATCACATTATCCAGCACCCTCCACTGGTTAACAGTCTTCCACATCCGTTGACCAGATAATTCAAACCACTCTGTTTCTTTGATACGCTAGAGGCAGACGTTGTGTCTCTTTTTGCCTTTTCAGTTCCAGATCAGCATTGTGGTTGAGCGTCCAGATGGCAGAGAGATTGCCAAGCCTGTGGAATTGAGGGTGATGGTGGGCGACGCCAATGATAACAGACCCACCTTTCCACAGGCACAGTACCATACTGTGGTCAAGGAACTGGCCGCTCGAGGTAACAAACGTGCATACGTTTTTATATTTATATTTTGGAAAATGTTTTGTATAAAGTCTAATTTTCTCTATGCCAACATTTGCTAGAGATGGATATGTATTTATTGCATAACAGGGGAGTTTAACTCTTGTGTGGTGTGATGCAGAGATGTGTAGCCGCAACATTTTGGGTTTATTAATTCAACACAATCAAACTCTGTTATGTTAAAATACTCAACAGATGTTTACTTCATCCCAATTACAAGCAATATAAACAGCATATATGGTTCGTATTTGTGCTTTACCTTTGTTAGATCACATTAATGTGCTACTCGTTTTTTCATTTGTATCCATAAAATGTAATTAAAAAAAGAACATATACTATAATCAAGATATGAGTGATGTTCCTGGCCACATATTCTCCCATCCCTGTGTAGTGTACTAATGAGTACCATATTCTGGCCTTTCTCTGGCACATAGAATGCACAAACTTGGAGAGCTGACCGGCCTGTTCTGTGTAGTCAACAGTTGGTTTCGGAGCTCAGACTTGTTTTCCGTATCGTTCCCACCTTCAGCTTCCTCTTTCGGAGCTCCTGTCCAGCTTTTGTGAGGTAAAAAAATAGTCGCAAGGGATGTTGTGTCCACTGAGTCCTGGAGTCATGTCCAGGACAACTGAGTGGATCCTCCATCAGGCTTCCCTGTGTAGACGTGTTCAAGCATATGAGGAAGTGGCATCACCGCAGCCCAGAAGTAGAACATTACATTTCACAATTTCTTTACATCCATATTTCTTCACTTGCTGGCTGCTGACAGGCTCGGTCAGGTCCTGGGGCTCATCTTCATTTTGGAACTAGCTGAGGTCAGAACATAGAACCTTGAGGTTAGAGCATAGAACCCTGAGGTCAGAGCATAGAACCCTGAGGCATAAAACCCTGAGTTTAGAGCATAGAACCCTGAGGTCAGAGCATAGAACCATGAGGTCAGAGCATAGAACCCTGAGGTTAGAGCATAGAACCCTGAGGTCAGAGCATAGAACCTTGAGGCATAGAACCCTGAGTTTAGAGCATAGAACCATGAGGTCAGAGCATAGAACCCTGAGGTTAGAGCATAGAACCCTGAGGTCAGAGCATAGAACCTTGAGGCATAGAACCCTGAGGTTAGAGCATAGAACCCTGAGGTTAGAGCATAGAACCCTGAGGTTAGAGCATAGAACCCTGAGGAGCATAGAACCCTGAGGAGCATAGAACCCTGAGGTCAGAGCATATAACCCTGACGTCAGAGCATATAACCCTGAGGTCAGAGCATAGAACCCTGAGGTTAGAGCATAGAACCCGGAGGTTAGAGCATAGAACCCAAAGTTTAGAGCATAGAACCCTGAGGTTCTATTGATAGAAAATGAAAAAGGTTAAGCTAAAACCCAAAGCATAACTAACCTGTGTCAAAAGTCACACTATTTCCTTGTAGAAATACTGTATTCAAGTCAACTATATATACTCAGGATAATACTACTCAACATAGTTTCATGATCTTTTCATATTTATATGTCCTTATGAAGTGAGGGATCATTATAAAATAACATAATGAGACCTTTGGATAATCCTTTGTCACATTTACTCCTTAATGGGAATCTTGTTTCACAACAAGGAGGAGACACTGGCTGGAAGAGACATTGCAGTGATGAAAGAGCTGAGAGGGCCAGATACCTTTTATGAAAGGAGATTAGGATTTTTGCCAGGACAGCCGGGAAAGCACCCTCGCTCATTAAAGGCACATGGTGTGTTTTGACATATCAGGCACCGGCATAAAAGCTTTTTTGTTGATGCTTTAATACGCTTGATTCTGGGAAATGAATTAGACAGGACAATCTGTTAATCTAAAGGGAATTACCGAGTGAGGATTAAATGAGAACGCTATTGTTATATCCTTCCCCTCCTTATTCCCATTCAATGGATTCTGTCAGAGAAAAACATTTAACGTTCTTTGGCTGTATTACAGAAACTACGAGAGGCTACACTTTGAAGTGGTGTAGTTATTTAGAGTTAAACATTGAAAAGAAAACGGTATGTTTTGATTGCGTCTGAAGATATCTTGTGGCTGTAAATCGTTTAGATACACTCGTCTTTCAGAACTGTTCTTTACTGGTGTGTTTTTCCCCAGGGACAGAAATCCTGACAGTGCAGGCAGCCGACAACGACGATCCCAAGACGGACAACGTGCGGATATTCTACCGTTTAGTTGTTCAAATTCCAGAGAGTCCTCGCGCCCTCTTCCGAGTGGACCGTGACTCAGGGGTCATCTCCGTCCAAGCAGACAGTATGGAGGGAACAGCCCCTCAATACACTCTCACCATAACTGCTGAGGATGCTAAAGGTGACTTTGGATCAATGCAAAATGCATCCTTCCTCATATTGCGATTCTTCCTCTTGCAACCTCAATCAGTCTCACAAAAAGGCATAAATGACATTTCAACTGTGACTTTCCTGTTGCTGAGGTAGGATATCATGTTGGGAGGATTACAGAGACAGATTTCCATCACAATCCCTGTTATTAACTGATGGCATACACTACATGGCCAATCACAGTGTCATTGAATCATACCATATTCAATCAATTCTTGCCAATCTAGCTGCAAAGATTAAATTAAAAGTGCCTCTTTCACAATTTTAGATTAGAAGAAAAGAACAATATATATTTATTTGTATTTTATATGAAAATACAATAATATTTTCTTCATGTAATATAAGTATTACAATTAGTAGTTAATACTAATCAATTATATTATTAAATCATCCCAACTTTTAATAAGAGAGTTGTTTGTGGAGCAGTTTATTCAAATCCCGTCCACTTTTTAGTAGTGCAATGAAATGCAAAGGGTTTAGTTTAAACCCTTCTTGTAAATGTGCAACGCTCAAATATTTCATAACAACTGTCACAAACAAAATGCTGGTAGCTTTGTGATCTAATGAGTAGCTTCATTGACATATAAAGTCCGAAGCTGCATGTATGCTAGCCTCTGGGGTGACAGATGTGGTCTGCATGACGCACGCGTCAGGTTGTGACGGAGGCAAGATGGGGTACTTGCTATTCCTTCAGCATGTTTCATTTATTTGTGTGATTGGCTGACCCTGAGTCACTAACAGGAGCTGTGGTGATGTCCCTGGCAGGTCTGAACAGTTCGTGCACCGTGGTTGTGACAGTGCAGGATGAGAACAACAACCCACCAGTCTTCTCCCAGCACGAGGTACGAGAGCACATGTTCAGACTCGTCTGCTCACACGATGAACAATACTTTTTGAAAAAAGGCAGGCCAAACATCACAGGCCATGGTAAGTGGCTGTTGGACTGGTGACTGTGAATCCGCTCTGCAGGTCACTGATCTAATTTTGCTGGCAGGGAACTAGATATGCCCTCTAATCTCAGGCTTATGGCGATGGCACCATCATATTATTGGAGGAGTTTTATTCAGTTCTTTGTACTCAAAGTGGACTGTGTTCTGAGTTTAATCTGATTAAGCTTTCTTTGAAAAGTAGTTTCCACTCGTTTGTTTACAATATAGTCAAATCTACACCATGACGACACAATACCGCTACTAAATGCCATTAATGTGTTTAGAAATGATGTCAGAATCTCAGCTGTTTCAGCAGTTTACTGCACTTAACATGGCCAAAATATTTAGAAATTAAACATACACCTTATGCTTTAAAGGTGACTGTAGAATTATTACTTTTTTATCCGAAGAACAGTAGCTGTGCTCACTGTGTATTCATGTTAATTACAATACTTTCCAATGCTGACAGCTTTTCACAGCGAACAAAGGCAAAACAAACTAAAATAAAAGCTTCTTTGATGTTTTCACTAAAGAAAATAAGAAATTCAAATTGACTTGACCACAGAAAGTCATCCAACCATTCTCAGCATAATCTACTTATCCATGCTTGTTTACAGCCACCTTTGAAGCTGTCATGAGTTGAGTCTATACCCCAACCCAAATTGACTTTGGGTGATTAAGATAGTGGGTCCTTGGGTGGCGCCAACCACAGTCCAACATCCCTCGTTGACTCCAGGACAGGTCTTCTGCTCCCTGTCGTTCCCTCTCTCTCTCTCTCTCTCTCTCTCTCTCTCTCTCTCTCTATTCAGTTGTCTAATAAAGCCATAGCATGCATAAATAACAACAAAAGAAAGATTAGTAATTATGTTAATACAACAATGAATTACTTAGATTTTGTATTGCATCTTTTCATATTTCATTATTTTATTTGCAATAATATATCCCCTTTTGGAACTCAGGCAATATCTGAGCTGCATGCCCAGCATGACATGTGACAGTGGTTTCCCTCATTTTGACGTAGCTGCTAGAATGAAAAAGACATGTTCTAAATATAGGAAGTTACAGAAAATCCTCTCACTTTTCACCCACATGTGCCGCATAATGGGAGAGAAAAAAAGTCCAGAGGGTTGGGAGTTACGTGGGGGAGCCATCATACTGTGATAATGGGGATCCCGTCTCTGGCTGTTCTCTCCGTCAGACCACGTTGACATGAAAGGCTGCACAGACATTGTGAGCTGTGAAGGAACATTTTATATTAAGCAGGGGGAGAGGTATTGCCTTTAAATGTAAAAGTGACAATTGCCTGTAGAGCTTTGGCATATATTATACCGACCACTCACAGGAGACAATATTGTTGAATACATCGGTGATATGTATATATATACATATATATACATATATACATATCACATCTGGATTGGACACTTTAGGATTTAACCAAATATTGGTCAAACATGGCTGAAAGCTCATTTCAAGCTGTTACAAACAAAAGTGTGCACTTGCTCAGATAATGGCACACACACAGACACACACACACACACACACACACACACACACACAGCCACAGAGGTGGAAAATGCTCTTGAGCAGGTCACGCCTGAGAAGTGCAGCTTTTTCCATGGTGATGTGAAGGCAGCGGTACAGGGAGTGGTGTGGGAGGCGAGTGGTGACAGGGCTGGATTCAGCGACCCCGTGGATGGGCAGCCAGATCAGAGGAATGGCTGCTTCACTAGAGGCCATCTGTGAGTGGCAAATTAAACGGCTGTATAAACACACATAGGTGTGTGAATAAAGGTCAGCTAACACTAAGAGGGCAAGAGGGGGCGAACATACACTATACTGTATATAGTATATATACTATACTAGTCACGTATACTGTCACAACAGCACAGCATATTGAGTAAAAGTCACAGCAGACAGTCAGTCAGCTGTGACTTATATTAGCGACAACATCGTTGTATCTATGGAACTCTGGCAACCTTTACATTTATTGATTCATTTATCTGTATGATCAAATATGTAATACCGCTGTTAATGTAGAGCCGGTTGTGAATAAAATGTGTGTTGTTATTGGTGATAACTACATTTTGGAGATATTAACTAAAATAAGAGTGTTAATGGATTAGAAAAGGTAGATGATTACAACAGAGATCAATCAAAGTATTATGCATATTAATGATAATGCATGTTTGTGTTTTGTGTGCTAATGAAATTGTCCTGTTTCCTCACCGTATTGTTTAACATAAGGTTTTCCTTGAGGGGTTTCCTCTCAGTGAGATTTGATTCAATTGTATTATAAATTATGACAATACGTTTTCCCTCTTCAGTGCATTTTAACATTATCACAAATGAATGGTGTCTGCTGGGTAATCTCCTGTCTCCTTCCCATCAGTATGGGCCCTTTCACATTCCAGAGGACGCTCCAGTGGGCACCACAGTAACAGCTGTGCTGGCAGGGGATGCAGATGTCCGAGGAGGAGACAGCTGGCAGGTGGACTACCGGTTAGAGTCTGGGAACGAGGAGGAGGTCTTCACATTGGTGACAGACAAGCAGACCAATGAGGTCTCCCTCATCCTTTCAAAGGTAATCAATACAAACCACACGGCGACTTCTAAACACACACATTGGACCACCTCATTGATTATTTACACATATTCAAAGATCAGCTTAAGACTCCCGTCAAGTCAAATTAAACAGATATGTTAATTGTTTGTATTATCCTGTTTAGGGTGTGAGGCGGTAAAAACAAAAGTCTCCCCTCAGGAGCACAAATATTAATGTCAAGGACAATTTTTGGAATGATGACTTGTGTTTGTTTGTCCACTGTGTTTGTGCAATCCTGAGAGATCATCCAGTAGTGAGGTGTGTCAAATTAGCTGTTACATATAACTCAAGTAATTTTTTTGAGTCCACAGTTTTAATATCACAGTGTAATGTAAGGCACCAACAGAAAGTTTGGAAACAAATATTCCAATGCGTCAATACTTCATTCTGCCTCAAATTAAAAAGTCCAGATGACATGGGAATATTTTAGCCCTATAATCTCTTCTGTCCTCGGGGTGAATCACCCTTCGCCTGCCCTGCATAATCCAGCGTAATGTTTTTGGGAATCAAGAGGGAACGAGCATGTGTCTATCTCTCTCTCTCTGTGTGTGTGTGTGTGTGTGTGTGTGTGTGTGTGTGTGTGTGTGTGTGTGTGTACTTATGGTCTGCTCTCTGTAAGTGGGCCAGGCAGAAGACAGTCTATTATTTTCAACCTCTCTGTGGGAGTTGACGGATGTAATTGAACTGAGCTGCATGCTCTGCTGAGATCAAGCAGGAAATATCTAAAAGCTAAAAATGGATCACGTTTTATTTCAGATTACCACACAAGGACTTTTGTTTTTTTTAGAAATGATATTAGATAGATTCAACTGTTGTCTCTTTGAGCAGATGGGTTTAAATATCTTGAATTGTCCTTGTGAGTTATCACAACTAACTTTGTATCAGGGGATACTGTTGTTTATTTAGCTTTCTTAAAAAAAAAAAGAAGCTTAAATCCTTTACAAAAAGCCCCAGTGAATTAAAATGCACTTGAACAAATGTTTTAATTCATCGCGTTACAGCGTGAAGTCAACGCCAGAAGGCAGACACATTTAATTATTAGAAATTACACACTGTTAACAGCCCAAGTGAATAATTAGACTGTGAGCAGACACTAATGGAGGTTTACCACACAGGCTGCCGATTGAGGTAAATGTATAATGAGCCGGCGGAAGAGAAGGGACTCTAAACGGGATGAGGAGAACAGGACCGTCAAATATAAAACCATGCTGTTCAAGAAAGTTGTAATTTAATTAATCATATTAATTAATTCAAAGTTATTACCAGAAAAAAAAATCCTCATTCATATTCATCCATTACTAACTACAGGTGTAAGTCACCACTTTAAAGTGAAATATTGTGCTGTAAAGTCAGAAAACTGCAGATGTTCAACAAACAAAAGTATGTATTCACTCTGGGGTCGTTCGTAGTGACAAACCCTCAAAGTTATCACTAGATTTTTATGGAGCTTCTTAGAGTTTTACGGCACATTGTTTTGGTTTTCTAACCCACAATTCTATTGTTTTGGTTCACTCTCACCAGCCTTATGGTGTCGTTTTTAGCAGCAGCCGCAGCAGCAGGCAGCTGTTTGAAGCAATAAATAATCTAAAAACCCACTGAACACTATGCTGAGCATCAAACAGCAAACAGACAACGTTAGCAACTAGCTGGTAAACATAACTAAATAATTTAGCAACAAAAAACACATATGTGGTATATACTATACTACTAGTTTGAAGATCAGATTCATACTTTATACAAGAAAGTGAGTTACTTTCTAAAATGATGTTGACAATAGCGGTCCACCGTATTTCAGGGTAAAATATGAACAAAGTTAAAAGTAGTATCACCATGTGAAGACAATGAGTAGTGGTTCAGATGACTATGGCCTCAAGTGAGTCCACGCACGTGTTTACATTACATTACATTTAGCTGATGCTTTTATCCAAAGTGATAGTAGTAGACCCAGCAACGGTGAGCAATTAGGGTTAAGTGTCTTGCTCAAGGACACAACGACACAGACTGCCAGAGCTCGAACCACCGACCTTCTGATTGAAAGACCGACTTGCTAACCACTGAGCCACTTGTTCTGGTGCACTGAGTATTTTGATGCATCACTTCCAGTCAATCGCAGGACTCTCCACCCTCCAAGGTCTGCGTTTCTTCTCCCTGGCAACAGTCACGCACTCCTGCCTGAGCAGCGTGATGTCTGGCAGCGCTGCTTTGATAACGTTTTGTTTCATGGTGGAACCTGACAGCAAATACAAGCTGCAGTATTAAAAAGATTGCATTAAAATAATCCAATACATTAGATTAATGTTTCCTTTGCGTTTTTTTTTTAATTAGTTTGTTTCTAAAAATCTGTGAAATCTTAAAATGTATAACAAGTATTAAAATCCCTGACTGCAATGTGAACACTATCATAACTGGAGTTCATCTTTCTCTACCTCCACTGTGGAACCACATGTTTAATCCTTCAGACATAGGTCACAGTTATTTTTTTAGTGTCCAGATTAAAGCAAACCTTTCACTTGAAATCTGATACTCCCAATTTTGCTTCAAAACTCAGGCCTCAAATATTGTTGATTGTGTTTTATTGCAATTAATTTGTTCATGTGTGCTTTTTAGTTTATTTTACAACAAATAATGTATATATTGAATAGTGTGCAATGTAAACATAATTTTATTTGTATTCTATGTTCATTCAAATCTTCCGAACTGTGTATTGAACTTACACTGTGGTATTTATCTCATTGTCCCACAGTAGCAGTTGTTCTAAGTCCATCGTCATGGAAAATGTTTCATTTGTGACACAGTGAATCAATCAGCTCATCTTTCTGTGGCCAGTTGCTGTCTCTTATTAGAAATACAGAAAAAAAAAGTCTGCCAGTAAAACCAGTTTACATGGAAGTAAGATAAGGAGTCTTTATTTCTCTTTTTGGCAGTTTAAACTGCCCATTTACTGCATTAGTTTTATACATTATACATAATTTATATCTCATCATTTACACAATCAACATATGGTTCCCCAGGTCTTGGACTTTGAGCGTGAGAGTGAGTATATCCTCGTGATCAGTGCTCAGAACCCAGTGGCTCTGGTCCGTGGCCGATACGGCCCGGCATCCACGGCAACAGTCTCCATCTATGTCGATGACGTGAATGAAGGCCCTATCTTGTCTCAGAGCCATTATGAGGTGACTGTCAGAGAGGGCGAGGAACCAGGACGGGTTATCGCCACCATCAGAGGTTACGACCCCGACTCTCACCCAATCAGGTAAGCCTTAAATGATCAATGCTGTCGGAATAATTATCTTCTTTCACAGTTCTAATTGTACAGAGTCGCACATGTTTTCTTTACAGATATTCTCTTCAAGGGGACACCAAGAAATACTTTTCAATAGGGAAGTATTCTGGTGAACTAAAGACTGTGCAGGCCCTGGACAGAGAGGAGAACAGCACGTACACCATGGAGGTCATTGCAGTGGATGGTCGTGAGTTTGTTTTCATGATCATAAATGTCAGATCATAAATGTGAAAAGGCCATTAGTCCCACATGTATATATTTATTCTATTGACTAATCTTAAAGTCTTTAGAATACAGATGTAGAAGAAGAGACAGTGTTGCAAAAGCGACTGTGGCTCAGTGGTTAGCAAGTCCGACATTCAATCAGAGCATCGGTGGTTCGATCCCCGGCTCTGCTAGCCCATGTCGTTGTGTCCTTGAGCAAGACACTTAACCCTAATTGCTCACCGTTGCTGTGTCTACGGTCGACTGTATAGCATGTAAGTCGCTTTGGATAAAAGCGTCAGCTAAATGAAATGTAACGAAATGAAATGTAATGTGTAATAAAAAAGAGTGAGTCCAAGAGAGAGCACCATGAGTGCAGGAGAACAGAAAACAACCCAAACAACCAGCAAGGACTATTACAATGTACTGAGCTGGTGTAGTATTAAAAATAATAAATTAGACTACTGGCAGTGAAGCCGCAGCCCCTTGTATATATATATTTGTTCGGGCTCAGATCTTTTCCACATTTCTCGTGTACCTCTTAGGAAACTCTTCCTTGTCTGCGTCCACCCTGGTGACGGTCCAAATCCTGGATGTGAACGACAACAGTCCAGTGCTGGTCGGAGACTATTCCTGGAAGTACCTGTGTACGCCTCGCTGGGAGGACCAAGCTCTGGTGTTGGCCTCACGGGACAGTGATGGGCCACAGCATGGAGGACGACTGAACTTCTCCCTGCGCAGCGATGCCACAGTCCGTCGTAACTGGAAGCTTACACCAATTAATGGTGAGGTGAATGCAGACTTATTGAACCGGGCCGACCCACAGCAGGCAGTGTGTCAAGTAAGGTGGCATTGTTAGAAGATACTATCCTATGCTATTGATTTGTTAGGCTAAACAAGCTGAGATGTATTTGTGGTCATTATGCAAAGTGTATGCATTTATGATAAGGTGTTTCAACTATCATTTGGGTGTTTCAAGTATCCGTTATGCCCAAGTATTCTGATTCTGGGAGCCAACATGGCCTCAGAGCCCGCCTGCTTTAAGCCTGCTGCCTTATAGTAAGTATACTATCACAATTACTATATCATCTCATCCATTTTGCTAATAATCTGCCTGCTTTTTAAAACATTTAGAGAGTAAGGAAGTTTATTTATTGGAGAAGACAGGTCGATGACCTCCAGCAACAAGGCCCGTGGACACTGCGTTTGCCACAATGTGCTAAATGTTTGAGTTACTTTGACTGAAAATAGGCAGTATAGGTCCATGAGGGCGGATAGTTAAAGAAACAGAGTGATCTGGCCCTGAAGATGTGCAGATTGCTCAGTTCCATTTTCTTCCTGTATAATTTCAGCGTCCCTATCTGAGAAAGGAGGTGTAATGTAATTATCCTTTATATGCCATTGTAAACTGCTGGTGTTCATTTAATGCCAACTATTAACTCCAATGACGTCTGTCATCAAGTCATTCAAACAGCTCAGTCACTTCCCTCTCAGTTTTTTCTCTCTCTCCCTCTTTCACTCCCCTGTTCCTGTTGGTATTGATTGAGCCGAGCTGTAATTATATCTTCTGTGTAATTTCTTTGCCGTCATCGCTGGGTTCCTGCCAGCTAATGGAGGCTAAAAGAGGAATGCTTGCACCTGGTCGCAGCCAGTAATGGTCGTGCCGATAAAATGTGTACTTGTGCCAGTGTAACGTCTGCTGTAGAGGTGCACGGTTTGCGTGACACAACCACAACCTCTCATGCAGAGAAGATATTGTGTGTGCATGCCTGTTAGTGTGTGTGTTTGCCTTGGACTATCTATCTTTGTGAGGACCAATTTGAGTTTTTGGTCGACATTTTGGTCGGTCCTCACTTTGAGAAATAACTTTAAAAGTCTGTTTTGAGGACTCAAATTGGTTTTAATGTTCATGTAAAGGGATGGGGTCAGGTATTTCATTGTGATGGTTAAGGTTAGGCTGTGTTTTTGTGTTAGCATCGCACCGGTTCCCTCGACAATAAGGTAATGGGATTTTTCCTTTGGATGTTGAGGTGAACTCCAGCATGGTTGCATGACTTCCCATCAACACTACTAAGCTCAAGGTGGACTTGTGTATGGCAGGATGACGTTTAGTAGTGTCATTCAGCCAAACGTTTTCCACTGCCAAGGGAAGAAGATGACATATTTAATGTAAAAATAAAAATAAAATAAAAAATAATGTAAAAATTAAACTAGCATTCCAAATCTGATATGGATCATGGAAATTAATTTCCCATAAGTCTTATCACGAATTTAGCTTTTTCCGTTCAAGACATGTGGGATATGCTGATAATATTCAGTTTTTGGAAACATTCTTTGGACAGCGCATTCGGAATAAGCATCTTCATAGGAGTTTTTAATGCAATTTGACACACTGCTTTTTGCCAGTTTACGATCAGCTCTGTGTTTATATATTAAACGCCAACCTTTTGTAGACAAGGCAAGTTTATTTGTATAGCACATTTCAACAACAAGGCGATTCAAAGTGCTTCATATAAAAACATTAAAAGCATCAAAACATAATGCAAAATAAAACAATATTTTAAAACAATTAAGAACATTCATTTAAACATTAAAAAACAGTTAAAAAGCAAAAAATACAGAATCGAATTGTTGCAGTGCAGTTTAAGATATAAAATGCAGTAGTGAGATGCATAATCTGGTTTAATTAAAGGCAACACCAAAGAGAAAGGTCTTCAGTCTGGATTTAAAGAGGTTGAGGGTCTCAGCAAACCTTTTCAAGAAGCTAGATGAAAGAATGAAAGAGAGTGGCTATGTTAGCATGGTCAAACACTCTGCCACTGTTTACATTATGGTGTTTCCACGGCTGCACGTAAACAAGAAGATTGCTAGAATATTAATTTGCATTAGCTTACTAGGAATAATGTGTTTTTCGGGTAAGAACAAAAAACTGCATGTAAACGTAGAGAGTGTCCTCACAAAGATAGAAGTACAGGGTTGTGTGTGAGTGTGTGAGTGTGTCATAGCCATTCATCACAAGTCTTTCAGAGACTCAAATGTACCATGCTTAAATAATTGGCAGTTATTTTCAATGCAGAATTCAGTTAAAGAGGCAGCACTCTTTCATTCCACTTATCTCCCCTCTTAATAGCTGTTCACAGCAGTAAGGAGAGAAATGTGAAACATCGAGTCATAATGTAACACATTTGATATCACCATAATGTGAAAATTACTTTTTGGTATCACTATCATCCAAAATAGTTTTGGGTAGGTAGGTGGTCACAGAGCCAACCTGTGAACAGGTCAGATAGGAGAAGAAGAAGTGCAGATAGAGGATCAATTAACAGCCTGCACAACTCGGTTATCCTTGACTGACAAATGGAGCATGAAGGGGAACGAGGGTGAGGTGTGAGCGTGTAGTTTAGGACCCTCAGATAAGGGTTCAAACAACTTGATAAAACATTTCTCTTTCAGGGACAGGGCATTTACGTCATGCAGCCAGACGTGTATTTTAGACTGATTTTCAAAGATAAGATAAAGTACAATACCCTTCAGACCACTCAGCTCCATCAGTCTCTCTGATTCAGTGGGTTGTGTAGTTATGCAGTTGTATGCTGTTTTGCTTGGTTTTCGTTCCTGTGCGAGTAGAAATGGTAAAATGGTATTAATAAATGCATATTGATTGTAACTAAGCATTTAGCTTATATTAACACCTTTTCAGAATTGACTGTTCTGATCTGTGAACTGCAGAAGTGGTACTCAATGGTAATGCTGCACATAGAGTGCATGTATTTCTCAATCCACCAACCAGGGGGCATGCAATTATATATTTAACAGATCGCAATACATTTGCTGATAAGTAAATATAATCATTATGTATTGAAACAAAAAGAATAGTGGCCTTTGACCACCTTTACTTTGTCATTCAAGAAAAATTAGACTAGGTTTTATCTGTAATTATATATACAAAATTGTAATTAACAGCAGTATTGTTATAAGTTATGTTTGTGTTTTGTCTTTCAGATACTCACACCAACCTGTCCTTAAACATCCCATACCTGGCCCCTGAGGTCTATACTGTGCCCTTTACCATCTCTGACAGCAGCTCTCCTCCCAGGAGCACCTTCATAAACTTGCCAGGTAATGTCGACTCTCCTGCTGATAAGCTAAAGCAAATACAGGGAGGCTATGGGACAAGAGCGTAGGAACAATCAATACGAATCAACCCCTATGTGTGCCAGCTTGTGCTCGCACTGTTCTTGTTTAATAATGATGCAATGGAGCTGTACAATGATTTTTCCAGGCTTGTGATTACACAGCTCTCTTAAGACTGAGCTCTGCCCAGTCCAGTCTGCTGACACCTGATATACACAGCACAAAACAACACATATGTGGTGAAAGGAATAATGGGTGTGCAGAGTAATGTCTTTTAGTTTCCCTTTAGTTTTGATTTCTGTTTTGCAGTTAAATTCAGTTTGTGCTGTCACTCACCTTCAATATGAAATCCTGTCATATTAAAGCTGCACGCCTCAATGAACGGGCCCGTAAACCTCTGTGCACATCGCAAGTAATTGCAGGGTGCTGGTTAAAGGAGCCGTGCATTTTGTGACCGTCGGACACTGAGCGCACAACTTAGTTGCTATTTTCTGTGTGGCGTTGGAAATTACAAATTTTGTACCACTTCCTGTGTCAGCCATTTTCACTTAAGGCTGATTTCCTGTTGTCAGTAGGTGGCACTATGACTCAACAAGTGCATGTAGACGTCTTGGGTCAGATTGGTCAAAGTCCGAACCCAGACGCCATTGTATCCGGACCCGGACCTAGAACCGATAGATAATTGAGAATTATTCAATTCGACAAAGGGTTTCTATTTTAACAGCGGCAGCTTTTCTAGCATTTACAGCACTCGATCAGCAGTCCAGGAAACACACAGACCAGTTGCATGCGTTGTTATCATCAACTCAGCCAATCAAATATATGCATTCCGATAAGTGAATACATATTCACTTGTTTCACTCAGTCTTCAGATGAGGAGAGAGACCAAATAGTTGGAGAAGTACGTGAGTCAGAGAAGTCCTTTCACATGGCGTTCTCTAAAAAGAGAAATGTGGACAGCAAAAACCAGAGACTTGAAACAAGAATGTACCGACTCTTATATGTTCAATCTTGACACCGGCTGTTCAGAACCAGTGTGTCTCATATGTTCATAAACTGTGGCAATCATTAGATGCGGCAATGTGAAGCGCCACTACAAGACAAAGCACACATATTTTGAGCAAATGTAACCACTCAAATCCAATATGTTGGCACAGAAAATAAACAATCTAACAGCCAAACACAATCAATCCACCTGAATCCGAACATATTCAGTCACTGCACAATAAGGATGTTAACAGAGAGAGGAAATTAGTTGAAACAAAGGGTTTCAATAACCACAGAAAAAGTCCCTGAACACAACCTTCTCTTTTTAGAAGATGAGAAGCATATAATACCATGACTTTTATTTCATTGGCATTACTTCACACTTGAATAAACTGAATTTAAAGCTGCAGGGCGAGGATAATTCAGTTAAATGTATTCTTCAGAGCTTTCTTTTATATATTTTATTTTTAAATGCAGTCTATATTGTACTTGAATTAAGAAAAATGTATAATCAGACAATGTATTTTTATAATTCATCCAGTTCAATTTGAAAATTGACAATAACTATTGTTGAGATATTATTTAATTAAACTTTCTTTATTGTATTTTTCAGTTGACTACATATATATGTTGATACAACTTCTAGGCTGCTTCAATATATATATGGGGCTAAATCATTACGCTAGTTAAACATTATTATGATATATCGGACCTTTGCATGAGGAAATTCCCTCTTACTCGACCTCGTTGAATTTTAATTGAATACCTATGATCTATGACTATTATTATTTAAGGTATCAACTATTTATTTGCACAATGCATGAGCTGGAGGGTTTTACCAACCAAATTTGAAACAAATTTGATAAATCTTCAAGGAGGACTTTGAAAATGTTTATTAAAGAAATGAACATTTTGCAAACATCATTGAAAATGGCCAACTGATGAAAGCCAAGTGAAATATGTCCGAAATGATGAGAGCAATGTGGGTACCAAATGTTGTGAATATCAGAGCAACTATGTGCCAACTAAGGCCGTCCACGCATTAGTGGGCACCAGGGACCGTTGGGCCTCTGGCACTGAACGTAGTTTGGCCCTAACAACAAATATATATATATGGGCAGGTTAACATTTAACACATTTCACCTGTCCACTGCAAAGTGTATATGAATAATTCTCAGACTTCTCAAATAAATCATAAGTTAAGCAATGTTTTTGTTGGAGTCAAATTGTTTATAGCTTCTGAGCCGAACATCTACCATGACACAAAAAGTCTTTCAATGAGTTTCCTCTTTTCCTGTTTAGTCACAACTAATATGTTGTGTGATGTTAAAAAAAAACCTTGATCAGTGAGTTGATTTTGTTTTATCCCATGTTCCTCACCTGTTAGTGACAGTGTGTCCCTGCAACGTTAGAGGGAACTGCAAAATGGCTGCCAAACAGTTGCAGGGCATGCCAACAATTCAGTCTGCAGTGGGGATTCTGCTGGGCACCTTCGCAGTCATCGGTAAGCGGAGAGAATGACGAAAACCGCGTGTGCAGTCGTATTTGGTAGTCTCTACAGGGCCATTGTACAATAGCGTTGCAATGCTGTTGATTGTCTGTGTGTTTGCTTTGTTTTCAATTCCAGGGACTATTCTCATTGTTGTGTTTGTGAGACTCTCCTACCAGAACCCCAAACGGCCGAGCAAGGCTAACCAGGAGCGAGTTCCCCTGAAGATTTCAATATAACTGAGTTGAGAGTGTATAGTCTGTCCGGATCATTGCCTCAGCCAACTGGACCATGTAACAATGTTGCTTTCAGGGCACGGAATTCATGAAGTGACTGTGAATGTCTGAAAATGAATGTATATTTCAGTTATCAAAGTTCAGTTGTACACTCATCTGTGTACAACTATCTTTTTGTATTGCTGTAGACCTGTTAATTTGTTTCAAAATTGGGCAGAATAGTTGGATGATGTTTTAGATTTTGATTGTGAGAATAAAGGCATAATATTACTTGCTATATTTGGAGAATCAAATTGAATCCCGATTCTCTCTCGTTTTGGTTCAAACTTTTTCTTCTTGTTGCTTCGCCTTACTGTCTACGTTATTTTGGCACTGTGTTCGCCATCTTTAGCTTCCTATTGGATGTGTGTTTACGATCTGGCACCTGGTTGCTACTTTTTTATAAAGGTTGAAACCCGAAAACAACAAAATAAGAAAATAGAGGCTGGATCTCTGCAGACTTAAACACAGCCACACACTTCTCGTTGGTCATACGTGATGAGTGAGATTGTCAGTACATTGTTTTTCAGTAAAATCCCACTCCTTCTAAAGTCATAATATGAAAAAAAGATGAGTTAAAATGTTATTAAATATTAAAATGTATCAGAATATTTTAACTTTATTCTCAAAATCACAATTTATTTACATAATTTACACTTCATGTTATTATTCTTATATGTGAAACACATCTAGTCATTAAAATATGATGCTATCTCTAATTATGATGAATTGGCAAATATATGATTGTAAAACCATAAATCAGAAGAAATATACCTGATATGGTATGAGATATGCTCAGATGTGATTTTATCTAATTTAAGACATTCAGAATGAAAACATGTTGCAAGCACCATAACTGCATAATTTAATTTAACTTCATATTTATACTTGTGTGCTCATCATTGCATGTAACTGAATATGAGCTGTGCTGTAGCAATGGATCCACTCATTCACTGCACATTGTTTTTACCCGCTAGCTTCCACAATACAAACAAAACACGTTTAATCTAATGCGACAGCCTGAAATGGTCCTGTGTTTGTAATTGCATTAGCAGAGCGTTCCAGTCTCTGTGATTAAGGCTTTATAATTGCTGACCCAGACGACCTCACAGGCAAGCAAAGCTATATTCAGACCGAAGTGTTGCTATAAATACGACCCAGCAGTGTCCAATGAACTAATCACCCCTCATTCACGATAGACAAAGCTTTACAAAATGAATAGATGCTACACACTCATCCTTTAGCCTGCAGTGACAAAAGTGTAGTTCATTTTAAATAATACACACATACTTTTTGATCGATACTTTTTGATACATCAACTTTTTGGAGAAAAAAAAAGGTCAAAAAGGTTGACTCTGACAGACACCATATTTTAGACATCCAATAGATCCAATAGATAAATCGGAGGCTAAACAATGCCCGCTTCTGGGATTAAACTTCTACAGTCTGTTTGCTTTCATTTTAATAATCCAACATTTAATGTTCATAACTCAATAACCTTTGTGAAAAGTCTATAAAAGTAAAATTTCAAATCATGCTTCCCACGGTCGAAAGAAAAAATAATTTTAATGTACATATTGTACCGGAAACATCCGTAATAGATTAGCCAAAATATGTCCATATACTTCATCTGTCATCAGGATAAAGACTCAGGTGTTTATCTCAGGAGTTGCTGGAGAACAAACTAAAACTAAAGGATGTGTAAATATTGGACCAAAACAAAACTCCAATGGGATGATAATATTGATCCACGTCTGCTGGATGTTTACTGTTTGCTAACAAATCAACTAGATAAGATGATTATGCAACAGCACTGTCAATGTAGCTCTGAATGCAATATGACAGCCGTTTAACACTTTAACATAAACCAAAGCTGTCAAGCTCTCAGATTGTTGTTATAGTTGGTCTCTTCTTGGGCCTTTTCATATTTTACTTCCTGTCTTTGTCTTTCTTCCCTGCCTGTTTTCCTCCACACCTGCGTTTAATCAGTTAATTAGTTCCTCGTGTATTTAGTTATTGTGTTTCCCTTGTCTCAGTGCCAGGTTGTCAGTCTGACCCAGTAAGCCCCGTTCTTGTTTCAAGTCCTCCCAGTGCTTTGTACTTCTAGTTCTAGTTCCCAGTCTTTTGGGTTTCCTGCCTGCTACACTACCTGTTTCTTGACTGCCATTATCTACCGACCTGTGGACTTCCAGCTTGTAAAACATATTCTTTAATAAATCACCAAAACCCTCCTGCTGCCTCCCCTTCTGTCTACTTTTGGTCCAGTTTCTGTTGAAACTGTTGCTCTCAGTTACCGACTACGACCAATGCTAACTCTGACTCTGACGGCAATTCAAGCTACTCCCCCCTAAAGCAAATAGAGCCATTATTCACATCGTAAATTGTGACATAGTAGGAAAAGCAGTATTACTAATGGCATTAACGATGGCTCTGTTATGTTCAAGTGTCCCAGGAAGGCATTACAGTGTGACAGTTAAGATGAAGAATACCAGGACCCTGAAGCTGAAGAAGATTAATCAAACTCAGCCATCATTCCCGCTATTATTTATTATGTGCTTTTCCTACTGTCACATGTCGAGGTTCAGTATTCTATGAAAAAGGCCTATTAACCCAAATTGAATATCTACAACTATATTAATGTTATGTAATTTGCTATCACCTATAAAAACAAGAACTTAAATGTTCCATTGTACTTTATAGCATTAGCAATATATTAGCCAAAATAACAAACAATGTTACATTACATTACATTACAATGTTCAGGTATTATTTGAAAATATAGAAAAGAATCAAAGATTTGAAAAGATGATGACATACACAGGAGCAGGCCTCATCTGTGTGAAGGTTAGCAGCTGTATCTTTTGTTCTTTCTTTTTTTTATCGCCCAGGTTTGTAGACCACAAACAACCAGATTTTCAGCTGTTTATAGTCTGCTTATAATGGAGCTGAAATCTAAAAATAACCACATTTACATATCAACTGTTACGAACATGTGTGTCAAGGATAGATGCTCACCCAACTGGACATTTCAATGTACAGTGACTCACCAAATACACAGACAATGCTGATGATAGCCTACGCAGCCACTGCACAGGCTATTTATATCTCCGGCTAGCTGTTCCAATCAAAGCAACACAGCTCCAAGGAACAGAAAAGCACACCGAGGAGGACCCAGAGGGAGATGAGAGAGCAGAAGGGAAGGGATTAGCTTGTGACATGGGGTCAAGCGTTACGTTTGGGAGCTAATGAACCTCCAGGACAGAGATAGTTCAGATGAGCGACTTGGGGTGCAGGGCCGCAAAGAGACACGGGCGAGATTTACAAACACTCCAAGTAGCTTTGGAAATGAGAGATAATTCACCAGATATGGACGGCCGCTGATTGACAGGGAAGCAGTGATGGTTTTCCCCAGGCGACTGGCCGGTTTTCCATTGCTTGGTTACCGGCACAGACAAGTATTTTTCCTAATCCCTATTCTCTCTTTTCTGAGTTTACCCACAGCGTCGGCTATTTTTAGCGTGTTTTAAGATGGGGTAGTTTCACTTTGGCTCCAAACTTAACAGTTTTCCCATTTGCTGCTGTCAGAGGCTTGCTGTGTGTATCCGGACAGCTGCAGGACATTATATTATAAATATGACACACAAAGGGAAGGTCACACATGCAGGAGTGCAGGCGAGTCACCATCGCCCGTGGGGCCGACATTAATGCTGAAAGTTCACCAAATTTGAACTCTTTATGAATGCAAAGATGCAGATTTGCTTCGCGAAGATGTTTTTCGCCCCTTCACTCGTATATGAGCTCACATGGACTCCATCTGAATGCTAAATATATTATCTGCACGATATATACATTGCCAATTGTTTGCAAACAAGTTTCATGAGGTGTTGATATTTCAGTCTTTTTTGATGTGTTGATTTTTCCAGCTTTCACCTACAGCAAGTTAGCTTAGTACAAAGATTAGAAAGAAGGGGAAATAGCTAGCCCGTTGTCTCCAAATGGAAGAAAGTCCATGTCCCATACCAGCACTTCTAATTCTCCCTAATTAACACATTATGTCTTACTTGGGTAATCATTGTTTAATCCTTGTGTTTTTTTGTCCGGGAGCAGAACAGTCTCCACTATGGATCTTAATGCTAAGCTAACCAGCTGCTGGCTCCAGCTTCATATTTAGTGTGCAGACATGAGAGTAGTATTGATCTTCGCATCCTCTTGGAAAGAAAGCAAATATACAAAAGTACTAAGATGTATAATTTTGATATAACAGAAAGACACCCTTATAAAGAGTGTATTATTGTTTCATTATAGGTTAATTTTCCTTCCCAAATGTAGATCACAATGTTTTGTTTTGGGTCAACAACTAAACACTCGAATCACTGCTACAATAGAGTAGACATTGTAATACCTTGGAAGGACTTTACCATCAATAATCACCTGGTTCTTAAAAGTGACAATTAACACTTAATATCCAACCAGCAAGGCCCCACTATCAATGCCTAAATGCTGCAACAACTCAACCTCTCTTCATGTTGTGTTGTAGATCAAGTAGAGGTCAACTGATGCATTAGAAATTGTCCCACTGATACATATTTAATCAGATTGAGCATCATATCTTGAGGGTTTGGAAGAGTTTAGGCACTAAATCCCATTTGTATTTATCGCGATACAAATCTACTCCTGAGGACAATGTCTCTGTGAGAGGCCTGTTCATTGTTTGTCAGAGAGGGATTTGTCATATGTCCACACATTACAGAAGTACAGAAATTAGATATAGATTAATATACAGTGCTCATTGAAATTTTGATTGCAACATCTTTGATCACAATTCATTCGGAGGCAATCATCTTTTCATCATCTTGTTTCATGCCACTGATGGCGTTATGAGCATACACGTTTTTATTTGAACAACTGTGGAATAAAAAGGCAGAGGAGCATTTAGGATGTCTGTTTCCTGCTATTATTGTACATGTCCTCAAGAAATGCTGCAATAAAAGATCTGCAGCATGTCGGAACTTGCTCTTAGTTGTTCCAGCATCTCCTGCTCTTTCAGTAAATTATGTTTAACTAATATAAATTGCCTACAATTACTGGCAGTAGAGAAAGTTCAGGGGCTTTTAGGGCTTTCCACTTGTACAATAAACAGATTCACTGGCTCTGCAAAACAGCGACAAGTCAGCCATGCGTTATGTTGCATTATTGTGACTGATGTGCTCCAGCTGTACACATTTACGGTAACATCATTTAACAGTCAATCTGGCAGAAACTTTGAGATTCACTCAACGTGCTTGTCATTGCAAAGAGAAGCATTCATGAAAACACTGTGCAATCCAGTCTTCCATCACAGTCACAGGCATCATGAGAAGCTATTAATCCAAGTAGGAGTAAGTATTTTTACCCAAGTACTGTACTTTAGTACAAATTGTAAGGATTTTACCTATGCGTTTACTTTCCATTTATAAATCTACTCGACTAATTCAGTGGGAAATATTGTACTTTTTACTCTAAAACATTATTTGACTGATTTGATTTATTTGACACAGGAATTAGTTACAAAACATAGGACTTTATAAAATATGATGCATTGTTATAGATTAAACTATATCTAATAGTATATGATAGTTACCTGTTACAAAGTAATGCAACCAGTAATAATCAAATTAATCCAATACTATGATATTTATAATGTTCACATTCACAGATCGAGGCATTTTATGAGGATTTTTACTTTTGATACCTGAAGAATCTTTAGCTATTCTTACATAATTTTACCGAAGTTACATTTGCAATACAGGATTTTTACTTGTAATGGAGTGTTTTTATATTGTCTGTTTCCAATTTACAGACCCAAAGCCATGTATAAACACAAGATGTTCTTTTCAGCGCACACACGGAACGGACAGCTATAGGGAACCGTGTAGAAATCTGAATTTCACAAAATGTTTATTGTATTATAATCCCAGACTGCACCTTTAAATCTGTTCTTGCGACAAAAACAGATTCCTATATTATCTTAAAATTCTAACTCTTTCAAGATAATAATTATATTTAAGAAATACAACTACCAAATAAAGAGTTGTTTTGTTTGCTGCTGAATTGCTCTTTGGGACACACGAGAATTGAAAGAAGAGAATAATCAAACAACTGGTCACAGTTCTGTCACTTATTTTCTATTATTCGTTCAATGCAGTAATTTGATATCCTGGACAGGAAAAGAAAAAAGTTTAAACTGCTTGTCACATGAAATGGACATTTGACAGAGTATGTGCGTCATTTTTTCTATTTCTGGCATTTCAGAGACTGTAATCACTCTTACATTTCAGGCCAGGAAGCTGGAAATCAACAATTTGCAGAAGCAGCTGGAATATACAGACATGAAAGCAAACCAGCCTCCTACATCTTCAATCAGGGATACTATATTAATCGATTGTAGAAATGAAATCCCCCACTCTGTAACAATTCATCTCAGAGAATTGACACAACATGACTACACTGACTAATAAACACATCAGCAACATGTACTGTGAGCAATCATCCTCATTTCTGATCTGTGATTCTTGACTCAAAAAAAGTATACTTAAATATTTGTTCACACTGTGAGTTTGATAATGAATATAAAGGTGCTTCAATGATAATATTGGCAATATTCTGAAGTTGTGTTATTATTCTAAAAATGTGTCATCAATACTGTATATACGTTCATTTGTAGTTCCTAGAATAGCTGGCCTTGTAGTTTTTAGCAAACTTCTCTCAGGCAGGAATAATAAAGGGAACTATTTTCAGCTCAGGATTTGGTGCTCTAGTGAGTCTTTACAGCAATAATATGTATGTATATTGTATATAAGTATATATATATATATATATATATATATATATATATATATATATATATATATATATATGTAGAGAGAGAGAGAGAGAGAGAGAGAGAGAGGCATTTAGCACATGTGACATCTGGTGTAGAAATAAGTATGCTAGGGAATACTTCATTTAATTAAGGATGTTAGTATGTTGAAGTGACGCTACTAAAGAGTAAACGTTATATATATATATATATAATTCATACACCAATTGGACCGCCTCTCAGTTTAGAATACAGTATTCTGCCCGAGGACACTTTGACTGAAGGATCAAACCGCCAATTTTTCGATTAATGGACGAGTCGCTCTTCCTCCTGAGCCACAGCCGCCCCATAGAGTGCCCATAAAGTAGCTTCCTTAATCAGACTTTGGCTACTCAGATCATACTGGGTCAATGGATCAATTCATTTTCAGTTTAATACATTTCATGTGATTTGGTGACAATTGGAAAAATATTACATATCCCCAGGCTTATTACAACTCAATTCATCAAACTGCAGGACAACAGAACAAAGATATGATGTATGATTATTGCTTTAATATATTCCACACCGCACAAAAAAGCCATGTGAAAGTGATGGAGGCACTGAGCAAAGTGTGCTCTACGACTGGAGAGGACCATAAGAAGAGAGAATCACAAAAGGTTTAAATTTAAATCAGTAAAGTGAATGATGTTATATCCAAAAGGTGCTGATGAAAGCATCATAAAAAACTCTTCTTTGACACTAAATATGCTGTAAATGTTAAAGATAATGTTAAAGAGTCTGAAATGAAAAAAGGAAACAAAGGAGATTTCTCTCCCTCCTCTTGATTGTATTAGCCAGCAACCCGTTTCTATGGTAACATATAAGGCCGTTGTGTATCTTTTCACTTTGGTGATATTACACTTCATAATATTTCAATGTCACTTGATGCTGAATATTTAACTACATGTAATTTAATTTTAAAAAGAAAGAAATCCAGTCAGTTATTCTGGAGCTTTCCAGCCGACCACATGATCTTCTTCATCAGCAGACAGTTTGTTTCCCCGTTGACATAGAATTGTCAACGGGGAACTATTGAAGATGTGAAAATGTTCCCTTTCTTCTAAGCACCTCTCGTCCATGTTGTCTGTTCATTCTTGACATTAGAAACTGAGTTTCACCTCAAGATCCATTTAGTCCATCTCGTAATTATTTTACATTTTGGAGGAAATGGTCATCATCAAATCTTAATTCTTGTAATAAAGAGGAAAGCCACTGCAGATTATCCACAGACCTAATGTATCTTCTGATAGTGGCAGCAGCAGAAACTGCTAATTAGCAGCAAAACAACGACATCAAAACATTGTCCAATCGCTCATCCCACACACATCATCTACCAGCTCTGACACGTCTCCATCTTGGAACAAGCATTTGCATGATTGCTCCCCTCAGACTCAACACAGATGCAATGCCATGTTCAACAAGGGATTATACATAGAAACAATGACCAGCGTTTCACCGCATGGGTTAAAATAATAATTTCAAGGAGATGCCGAAAGAGCAACAGGCACTCGTACATTAAGACAGGCAGCCCCCACATCTAGATGCTCTGAGGCTTTTAGTGTAACAATGCTGTGGTCTTGTCAACAAGCCAACGCACACAGACAATAGACGCGCACACACACACACACACACACAGTCCACCTACACCGTCTCTGTTCACTCTGAATGCGGCATCGGCCATCAGTCATGAACTGAAGCTTGAGTGGGATGAGACCTTGCTGTCCTTGTGTGGGCAAACTCTGGTCTGAAATATTCTCGCCAAAACACATGAGAGAGGGGTTAGGAGGAGAGGAAGAAGAGGAAAGGTTGAGGAGGAGTAGTGACACAGTCTTCCTCAGAGTGTCCTTTCATGTGAGGTGCACAGAGGTGACGGATTCCAGAATCCCAAAAGAGTTTGCGCAGGTTTAAGCGTTGCAGTTTGATCGTCGTTCCATATACAGTGTCTTTACAGGTGCATCTTAATCATGTGTTTGTACCAAACGTTTACTCTTTAATAGCGTCACTTCAACATACTAACATCCTTAATTAAATGACGTATTTGTAACGGGTGTGAGTAGGACCCAATTGCAGAACTGACGACCCCGGAGACAGAGAGACTGAAGTTCCACACTTTATTAACACTCAGGCAAACAGGATAGCACTCCGTAGCAGGAATCGGGGGTCAAGCAAACACGGAGAGTCAGGAACAGGCAAGGTCAGAACCGGGAAAACAGGCAGGCGGGTCGGAGACTCGGGAGTCGGGCGAGAACGGTAGTCAGAAACAGGCAAGGTCAGATCCGGAAAAACAGGCAGGCGGGTCGGAGACTCGGGAGTCGGGCGAGAACGGTAGTCAGGAACAGGCAAGGTCAGATCCGGAAAAACAGGCAGGAGAGTGCTGGAGAGAACGAGCATAGCAACGAACAATCTGGCAAGGAGTGAGTGTGAGGCTGGTGCTTAAATACTGGCCTGATTGCAGGTGATGCGAGACAGCTGTGTGCGCAGGTGAATGGCGTGAGCGGACGAGCTGGGTGTGACTGACAGGCTGAGTGGAGCGGGGCTGAAGAGAGTCTGCAGGTAACGGGCTGATGAAACTGTGACAGTATTCCCTAGCATACTTATTTCTACACCAGATGTCACATGCGCTAAATGCCTCTCTCTCTCTCTCTCTCTCTCTACATATATTAGAACAAACATGATATGCTTATTAGGCTCATTAAGCCCATCTCCTAAAATATTGTTGCTTGCCAATTAACAATATTGTTTAGTTTCTTGCAGTGGCATCATGTCTTTCATTACCACATTAAGGGTGTCAGTAGATATACAGATGAGACATACAAGATTAATTCCAAAAATGTTGAAGAGATAGCACCATAAATACATTGCAATGTCCTCTTTATTATTTTAATGAAATGAATGTCTGTATTCAACATCAGGACGTTGCTATAAACTGGCATCTCTGTCAGGTTGTCAAAGTAACACCTTTGTTTTTATCTCAGAACTGCAGGCTCAGTGTGGCCTGTGTATCACATATGTGTTGCTTTGTGGCATTGTGTTGCATTCTAATAGATTCTAGCTTGTCCAGTGTGTTTTGATGCCTTTCATCCACTGCAGTCATCGTTCATCATATGTTTCATGGTCACAGGAAACTGAAGCCTAACTATAATACACGCACTGAATTAACAAAACAATACAAAAAATAAAGACATTTCCTGCAAATATATCCAATCGTTAATCTCCACACATTTACTCAGAAGAACTGAAATAGAATGAATGACTCATCTAACTACCTTGGAACATTTGGAATATATTTGTTCCATTCACTTAAAAAGAGGGCCATATGATTCTTTGTTCTCGCCCTAGATTCATCTGTATTCCATCTTTGTCTGTATTGATTCAGCCATTCCACTTTTCATGTCTTATTTGTGATCGAAACTAAGCTTTCTGATAATGTTGTCTACTTTTTTAAACTCCTGAATAAGACGTCATCCCCATGACTGACTGAGGCTCTCAATGGAAGAGCCGGGAATGAGTTTGTAGTTTGTGACATTAGTCAAAGAAAGCCACAGTTATACGTAGGTCCTTCTATTTTAAAGGCACTCATGTAACAATAGTTCTCGTCATGTGACATAAAGCTAATCATCATTTCACAATAGTGGACATGCTTATCTGTCATCAGATGAGAGCTCCATAAACACTAAGTGGATGGAAAGAATCTGAGGGCAAGAATCATCAAGCCGTTAACTCAGCAGCTGTTAGGCGCTTTGTTTCTGTAAGGGATGCAGGCCGGCCGGGACTGTAGGCCCACTGATTACCGTTTTTACTCCATGGTGCTTTCCAACATCGGGCCGAGGGCTCAGCACACATGTGACCTATTGAACGGTGACTGGAAAGCTTTGCAAGTGGCACTGTCAACACCAGGACATAAATAAAGCTAAAGATAGGGTGATGTGGCTTCAGCCCAGGTTTCTGGTCAGCCAAAGGCTTTTTATAGAAACACTCTGCTTTATAAAAGGCTAACAGGGACTATTTTTGACCCAGTGGGCTTGGGGATAGGGATCTTGGAAACTTGTGATGCTTCTGGGTGCATGGCTGACCCCTTTGACTTGAATGTGTCGGTGGTGGTTGGTTGTGGGAGTTGTAGCAGATAGCAGATGCGGGATGGATCAAACCTGCCAAAGGCCTGTGATGTTTTTGGAGACAATCCAGTGATGATCACATGGGTGTATCCCAGTCAGACCCATTCATTTGTCCGATCACTCTTTAATTAGTCTGTCTGGGGAGGAAATTTAAATAAAGCTTTGTACATGATCACTGGAACGGCTTCACTTGATATGAACTTAAATGAATGACTTGTTCTGAAGTTCACGGAACACATACATGCACTTGACTTCATTCACCTTTACCATTTATGACATTTCACCAGAAATATAAAAGCTCTCACATTAAACCAAAGTGTCCTTTTCTACTTTCTTCGTTATATTATAGCAGTGTTTGACAGACTGGAATACCTCCAAAACTCAGATGCATAGCCACATTTTGTAAAGACATAAATGTTCCTCAGAAGATGTATTGCAGAATGTAGTTCACACATTCATGTTCCCCTCAGGATGACTTGTTATAATTAGTCCCATAACTTTTCCTCTAGCACCACCATTAAGTCAACATTTAATTTCGTAAAGTTCTTTGGTTTATGATATGCAAAAGATAATGACAACTCCATAAGCCTCAGCTGTGCCCTGAGTTCAGCTCTATTTATCAAATGTTAGCATGCTAAAAAATAAAACTGATGAATCTGATGAATGTTACCTGCAAAACATTAGCATCTTAGCATTGTCACTGTGAGTAAACATTTAGCTCAAAGCATCATTGCCTCACTGGCTTATAGTTATTAAAAAGCCTCAGAGAGGTCACACTTACGAAAACATGCTGTCTAATGATCAACAGTCATATAAAATAAATGGTCGGCCGTGGCATTGTAAGGAAGTTTATAAGATGTGTCGGCTCGATGGTACACCATTAAAACTAATCTACAATGGTGCCAAAAAAGATGGCTGTAAAAATTGTCATGTCTATACTCAGAACTGGAAACGATTTGTCAAACGACAAGCTAGCTAGCACCTTTGAACTCATGTATATCTGTGACCATTGGTTTATATCAACCTGGATGTAAATCACTAACTGCAGTTAGTTTTATGTATCTATTCAGCAAGCCAAATGTGTCAGGCGCTGACTTTAAACAGAGGTGTAAGAAATAAACAGGGGTTGACTGAGCCGTGATGCAGCGCTGACTGTGTGTGTTGCTATAGACACTGTGCAAACAGTGAGCTCTTGCATTGACTCAAGGGGCTTCAAGGGTCACCATGTAAAGTCAGACCATCTCCCTGAAGACCATGTAGGTGTCTGTTGCCCACTCAGAATATGTCATGACTCAATGCTGGGTAAGCCCAGACTGTCAAGATCAGATGTCAGGGGTCAGGGTGTGACTGTCTACCTCACAAACTGAGCGTCAGCGTCTCAGTCAACATTTACAGTATAGGAATATTACAGATCAGGCCAAAAATCAAATACCAAGGCCAGAGGGAGCTAACATATATTGTAGGTAATATAGTCCATAGATCAAAGCCTTTATAATATATAAGTTGACAGCCAAGTATTGAATTACAGATCACGACCGTTCTCCCATGGCCGAGAGGCTCTGTTTTCTTTAATTACCATAACAGACCACCAACAGAGTGCCCAAGAGAAGGAACCTCATCTCATCTCCTCTGCTGTGATTTATAATCCACTCTGTGAACCAAGGCCACTGCCTGACACCCCTTAATGGTATTTGGTGTATATACACGACCTATAAAAGGTGGATATAGTTGTAACAGTTGGACTTTAAATCCTGACCATGAACTTGGGTGAAGGCAAAACATCAGCATCTAGGATAGACAGGTTGTGTGTGGTGTGTGTGTGTGTGTGTGTGTGTGTGTGGAGGGGGGGCAGGGCGGGGTTTGTGGATAGAATAAGTTGGACATCACAGGCATGTTCCTTGAAAAATAGATTACCTGCCGCTAAATAAAGCTCCCAAATGAATAGAGAAACACGTGTGTCACCAGGGAGGTGTTTAGGGGGAAAAGGGTCAGATATTTTGGTTATATTTTCTGACAGGGTGATGGCGATGGATCACCGGCTCGTAGACAAGTAGGGGAGATATGAGCTGGCCAACAATTGTGTTGTGCTACATGTACTGTTTGTATCCATGGCAACTGCACCGTTGTTCATGTCCCCTGATTGCCAGATAGAGTCTCCGGCCTTGACAATATTGGAAAACCTGAAAGGATTAAGGAGCAGAGTCACATTTTTTTGAAAAACGGAAGAAGTGACGGAGTCTGTGAAGACGGTGGCGTCATAAAAACTGTGAGATAAGAAGGTTAGATACTGGTTCAGATGAAGTATAGTGGCTGTGGTATTAGTGGAACATGTGGTTTGAGCCTTTCCAGCTTCATGACTGTCAAAAGAAATCTAATTAGAATTTCCCGTCACTTAAAGGGGCTCGACAGCGTTTAGGAATTCCACCGCCATAAGGTAACGGGTCCACACAAAGCAGCAGAGGTCAAGATGTTTTGCTCACATATGTATGTGGGCGAAGATCTAAAACACTTCCCATAATGCAACATTAATAGCTTTCTGTCCTTCATCTTTCAAACGTCTTGCCCTACGCTGGTGGAATGTAACGTTAACTGAAGTAGTGCTCTTAAACAATGTGTAGGTATATGTACTGAAAGGACCAGTTAATAAGGTCATTCTGAATCTGCAGTAACATATCCATCATCATTGAAACACATTGATCATCTAGCCATTCCCTCAACAATTTAATTATTCTGTCTGACCAGTCACTTTTTCCGCAGCTCGTTCGTTCGTCCGGCAGGTTTATATTTCATAGTTGCTCAGATGTTGCTGTGTCTGGGAAAAATCACTACAACAAGCAAGTAGATATCCTGATGCTAAAAATACGTGTGACTGACTCTATTTCTGAGGCCTGACTGTGATATTATATTTCATGGCACATCGATTGTGGCTGAGGATGATGTGCCCGCTCAGGTATTCTCAGTCTCAATAAAGCTGCCTGATGCTATTTTGGAAGGATTATTTGGAAATATGTGTTAAATATACTTCACTCACACCCACTTTCATTCTTTATTCATTAACCTGAAACAGATTTTTTTCCACAGCCATCAGCAATAATGGAACCAGACGGGGTAATGCAACCTCTTGATTCAAACAATACTTACATAGTGGCATGAAGGACAGACAAAGGCAAGGTCAAGTGTTACTGATAGCATATCATATGCTCTCTCTTTGGATGTAAGGTATGTTACTGCTGTAGTCAGCCCTTTTCTATGAAATACATTATTTTCACTTGAAGCTATTTGCGTGCATCCAAGATGCCTGTGGTTTATTTGTTGCTTTAAAACAACATTTAAATCCTTGTGTCTGATAAAAGGCAGAGCCACGTTATCCTGCATGTGGTACAACAGACAGTAGATGCCGCCACCTACAGGAAGATTGTGCAAATTACACAAAAGTTAAAATGCGTCCGTGAAATAAAGAAAATATCAAAATGTCAGCATATACAGTTAGGTCCATAAATATTTGGACATTGACACATTTTTCATTATTTTGGCTCTGTACACCACAACAATGGAGTTGTAATGAAAAATTATATTAATTTGTCCAATTACTTTTGGTCCCCTAAAAAGAGGGTGGCCACATTTGAATTTGTTGTAATTCCTACACCGTTCACCTGATTTGGATGTAAATACCCTCAAATTAAAGCTGAAAGTCTGCACTTTAAGCACATCTTGATTTCATATATACATTTAATACATAATACATTAATAATACATTTTTCATTACAACTCCATTGTTGTGGTGTACAGAGCCAAAATAATGAAAAATGTGTCAATGTCCAAATATTTATGGACCTAACTGTATAAAGGTGTCAATAAACTCAAAGGTGATCAAATGATATTTTACATATTACCACTGTCAAAACTCAAAAATGACTGAGAATATCTGATGTTTCTTATAATTTGCTGAATGAATCCAAAGCCAAGGGTGAATGGAAATCTGTTTATCGGAAGGAATGCAATGACATTAGCATATTCATTCATATAAAGTTGTTAATGTATGTTTGTATATCTCTGGATGAAGAGGGGAGGTTTCTACCTAAACGTACAGTATCATATTTAGGAGGGTCATAGGTAAATGATAATCAATGTATATATTATTTATTTCAATATCATATAAGACACATATTGATACAAGGACATTCTTTGTCTATCCATCCCGTTCTGAAAACCAAAACAGAAACACAGGTAGAGGATCAAACAGGTGTAATGGCCTCCCTCCACATTACAGACACACCCATGTGCATGTATGACAATATCTCTTGATATTATTAACTATAAAACACTCTAGCATGCTAAAAGTCTAAATAAAACCAGCTCAATTAAAACGGTTAGTAAATAATTGACTGTGATCACAGTCCATGTTCCATCTCTCATCGCTGTGGGCTACAACCTGGCTACTAATTACCTTGAGCCCAGTATTGCTACTTGTGATTAGTGAGTGAGTTTAAACATTGGCTTGAATGACTCCTTGGTTCAAATCCTAATGTAGATACCAGGGACAAGGTTCAGTTAAAGCAACTAAAACAAAGAAGGTGAACAATGCTTATAGTCCTCTGTCAACAACCTGCCATGTGCCGTTTGTTTTGAAACACCAAAACAAAACAGAAGAAAAAACAACAAAAGAAAACATACAGGAGCATAAATCTGCTGTGTTTGGTTGATAGAAGCAAATCCTAGAATATCCCAAATGATCAAATACAGAAAAATGTGTTACTATATAAATATCGTCTGGGATTCTTGCTTCAAATAGGATGAGAGAACTAAAAGACTTAATTCAACCAACATCATATGATTTGTAATCATTATATAAATACTTAAACCACCCATAAATTACAATTTGATTGTTCTTTCACAAAAGCAACATATAATAATTATAATTGAGGTACCATTCTTCATGTGTGCGTTTATTGTAAGTGAACAAGATAAGTGTATCGCTGCATTAGTCAAATCTAGGTCTATCTAAATAAGGACCTGTATTAGACAAAGTTCCCATAACTCTCCCAAGTGAGACACCAGGCATTTACATATATATCAATATTGGATTCACACGGCATCTTGTTGAAGCTGCAGGAGATAAATATAATAAATCCCGAATGAGAAATCGCTTTGAACACATTATTTTTAGCAAGCTTTCCAGATTTAACAAAAATCTATCACCCAGCTGGGGACGAATATCTCAAGTCTCTAGAGCTGTAAAGGACCAGAGACTGTCATGCCCTAAGTCATGGCCAAACGGAGCACCTTCAGTTGGGATTGTTGGACTGGAAGGGATCTATGGCCCCAGAGACTGGGAAGCCACCAGCAATGGGCTGGATCAACAGAGGATCAATCGGGATCAGTGAGAGGCCGAGGCTGTGAATCTGCAGATGGCAGAGTGGTATGATACCAGTCTGCAATATAATAGTTGCATATGATAGCACCGTACAAGAGCTTGCTTTTGCAACACAACCAACATTTAAATCTTCATTAACATATAGCTTGTCATAATAATGTGAAAATGGCAGCAAATACAACAGATTACTCAAATAACAAACTTGCAAAGAGTTAATATTATTGCTTCATGACATCCCTTGTATTTTACCCAAAAACACATTCAAAAAACGATTCCTCACTCTACCATTGAAGCTTCTGACCAGGACAAGGGACACGGGTGTCTCAATGTGCTGGCAGGGTAATGAGAATTGCTCTTCTGTACAAAGTAAATCAGAAATATTCTGGATAAGCTACCATGAGGTAATAAAGTACAATCAAATCAATGCATTTACTGTTGTCAAAAAAAGCCTTTGTTGTAAACGACATCAGAACTCTGGGGGCCACACTAATTGGAGGAACGCACTTTCCTGCCTTTGAGAAGCTGGGGAGGCCTGAAGTTGTTTTCCATGTGTGTCCTCTGATCCTCTTCCTCTCCAGTGAACAGAAGCATTCTGAACTTGCCCAGCTGCATTGGAGAGACAGAAAATAAATTATCCTGATATTTTTGCAAAGAAATTAAATTAATGTTGTTAAACAGGCTCTGTGCACAATATTAGCTCCATACCAGACACTGGTGAGACTGTGTACATTATTGTCAACAAATCCCATTAAAAGACCAAAACCAAGAATACAGTCATCTGTCCCCACCTAGTACATTGAATAGTATCAGATATATTCTTTATGCCCCTTTTAAAATTTAGAAACCAGCCACACATAAAGCTTCTTTTGCCATTTCCTTTTTAGCTCTATGAGGGGAAATTAAAAACAAAATAATACCCTGTTATGCAAGGGCTTTTCCCTGCTGGGTCTCCATGCAAGCATTTCTCAATTAAAGCCCTGCACACATCCAGCCATCCATCCATCAGGATAATCAGCTGGAGGGGATCAAAGGCTTGAGACTGGAGTCATAGGTTGTGAGGCCAGTTGCATAGCGTAAGCCTCACCCCCAGCTACACACATGGGTTTACAGACAGATTGCTCATGGCTACACCCAAGGTGCCACCGTCATTAAAACTCCTGATTCCTTGCGTACAGTCCTCAAGTTAAAAATGTGTGCGAGTGTAATCCAGAGGCTGGCAGCAATCGCCACAGGGCCAGCTCTAGGGGCCTGGAAGGCATGGGCTGCAGACATCCGGTTAGTCAGCTTAACTTGTCATCAACCTGGAGTTAGCAGACCTAAACTTTCTGATTAAATTCAGTGCAACAGACAGGAGGCTAAAAACAGGTCAACCCTACACACAACATCCCCCATGAATGATGCTCGCTCTGGTCTCTAAATAAAGCATCATGCTTAGTAAATATCTAGACATGCTAGAGCATAGAGGGAAACCCCGCACCCACAACTCAAACATGGCATACTGATGCTTAACTTTGGATTGACAGCCAAAGAGGCAGTGGATCCTTGCAGCCGAGTGGAGCATAGCCAAACATTATGCAGGCCAGGGAACATGGATGTCACAACTGACTGATCAGCTGCAGCACTCACTGACATGCAGCTAAAGCATACCAGTACATTTAGTCTTTTAGATTTAAAAACTTCACATTTTGAGAGAAGATTAGAGAAATATGGGTGCAGATCATTGGCTACAACAAAAATATGAAAGTAATCATTAATATTAATACTCAAAAGCAGAATTAAGAAAATATTAAATCTGTGTTGTTTAAAATCCCAAATCCCTGTAATGATATATATATATATATATATATATATATATATATATATATACACTGTATATATCATAGAGATGCCTCTTCTTAAGCAATGATGGTAGATCTAGTTGTAGTCAAGGACATAGATATTGTGCCAGAAGGGTTTCCCACTCCTGGATTGGGGTTAATCCTGTGTATGAATGGCTGTGCCACATGACCTGGAATAATACATAACTACTACAGTGTTTTACGTGCTGAGACTCTGGCATCTATTAAAAGGAACATGTTTGCAACACACACACCTGTTTTTCCGCCACTGTGATTGGATCCTTCACGATGATCCAAATGACGCTCTCGTGCAGGGGGGGTGTGGTCAGTGATCCCAGGTAGGTCCAGTAGTGGAGGCTGCTGGGCAGAAGGCACTTAGGGTTGAAACCTTTGAAATCTGCGACACTGCCCTGTAACAGAAATAAAAAGACCACAGCTTTAATAAAGCGGCAATGATGCTGAGAGCAGGTCATAAACCACAAGATTATTACAATTAATAAAACCCAGTATTGTGCTTACCTTAAACTTCACTGTGTACAGAGCGTCTGTTATCATGTTGAGCCATCTATGGTCGTCACCTGTCTTACGTAACAGATGAGATTGCTTTTGAATTGGATTTGTGACTTTCAGAAGGAATAAATATAAAATATGTACATGTATATAATCTAAAGAAATGCACAACTGTTCAGCAATTCAATATGTGGAGTAAAAGAAAATAGTAATTGAGTCAGATTACTATACTGCCATGCTGTTCGCACAAATAATGGCAGCAGTGCAAAAAAATGAATTCTGAAAAGTTAGGATAAAATTGTGAATAGAGTACGGAGTTGCTCGACAAGACATCATTCTGCTTTTACCCTGTTCAAGTTGCCATGACCTAAAGATTGGATTGCACTTGAGAAAAATCGTACTTGTAAAAAGATGCCGAGGACAGCGAGGCCGTCTGGAGCTGTGGCCGCCTCCCCGAACGTCTTGTACTTGACAGCATTCCAGTGTACTAAATGAAGCTAGAGGGGCAAATAGGAGGACAGAAAGAGAGGAAGATTCAGAACTGGCTTTTATAGTTAAATATATTAAATCAAGTCACATATGCCATTGAATGATTTATTGATTTCATACCAAAATATGTGACCACACACACTTTACTGTGATTTGGAGATTAAACTCGGACACAGTGACGTATCGAGACACTCACCTCAGAAGCATAGCCGTTTCCTGCGACAGTGTGCTCAGATCCATGGCAGCCCTTTCCACCCCAGTGGAAGTGAAACTGTTTCAGCCTGTAGGGGTTGTCAAGAGGGCCTCCCCGGATCACTGTAGAAGATGGAGAAATCAAATTAAAATTAAAAAAAAAAGGTTCAGCATTCACACACACCCACACCTGTCTCCACTGTCTGTGGGTGTTCAACAAAACTCTTTCCAGGCCTGCTTCACCAACAAATCTATCATAAGAGCTCTGTGGCACAAGCTTTACTTGGAGACGCAAATAGACAATCCTAGGCTGAATAAAGCAACGTTAAAGCTACTTTTTAGCTTTAAATTCAGGATTATTGGCCAACAAGGATGAACAGTTCATTAATACACGTCATGAAGACGTTCAGCCCTATCAGAATAGTACAGACTGTTATCAGAGCCTATGGCTTGCTCTGCTGGGTATGAACGTCAGTGTAATCTGACTGTTATTCATTGTGATGCTGCTGACATCTTTCTGACAAACGGGCCACACCAGTCCAGGTCAGATTAGCTCGGCATGAATGTAACAAGGAGCAAAACATTTGTCTGGTCCATATTAAAATATAGATGTGGATGACCATAAGAATAGTGTGATCCAATAGAATAAAATATATTAAGTAAAATGTATTATTTATCTTGAATATGAGGCAATTAGTAGATAGCCATTCAAAAATAACCAACGTGTTGAATAGGGTATAGTTGAAGGTGATAATAATGTTGTAAAAGCCAACATCAGCAATACCTGAGAGAAATGCATAATTTATAAATCAACTTATCATGTGTGTTATTCTAACATTGAGATCCAGATATTTGAGCTCATAACGTAATATATTGTTAAAAGTTTGGATTATGATATTGTCCACAGATCTTCACAGAGACTTTTAATAATTTTGTTTTATCCTCCTTTTCTTACCAAAAGAACAGTGACACAGAACACCGTCACGTGTATATATATGCATGCGTACACCCAGACTGACAACAGCAGGTTTATGGGATTTGGGCACCTCATTTGAACAGCGGAGAAGTGCTGAGAAAGTGCATTAGTTTCCCTTCAGGTCTCCACCTTCATTAATTACTTTCAGTGATAGTTACTTGCTTGCTCTGAGGAAACCGTCTGAGCCAAACAGCCCAACATTTCTGAGCTTATCTTTCATGTTAATGATGGGGTGGTTAACATGGATCCACCCAGTGATAAAAGCAAATGGGGTCATAATAACTATTGAGATCACCTGAGGTTATTATCTCTTGTCCAGCAGACAGATGCTCATACAGTTAACTGCTGGCTGCATTTCCCTGCAGCATAATCAGGGGTTTATTTGTAACCTTTGATTATGGTCAGTAATGCACATGGTTGGCACTTTTTTTTAAGAACCAAGGTAATCCCACATTTCAAGCTTATGTTTATTTGCAGATTTCCACTGCATGTGACTGACAACAGATTCCAGCTTTTCTCATTGACTGTTACCTCAATAGTTTCAATCAATGTTCTAATGCAGTCATAGGTTATGAATAACAATGTATAATCTCTGCCAAGACCATAATTCACATTTCTGTTTTTATTGTAATTTTTTTTTCTCCCACATCCAGACCTAAGAGTGACCTCTGTAGATTGTGCAGCTCTAAAAGCAGAATGTTTGTAAGGTGGGATATCTGCTTTCTTAGAAGAAAAAAGTAAGTAAGTAAATGCTAAAGACCAGATTTTTCTTACCTGAGCGGTCATCCGAGTCCTCAAACTCCACACCAACAGAGTGTCCATTGTTGGCAATTTTGATGGAGGTACAGTGATCGTAGTTCAGGACAACCGGACCCAGACTGGGGTCATGTGAAGCCTGATGAGGGACAATGTCAATGGGAGACTGCCGGTCCCCCTGGGCCACGGGGTAGTTTTTGTGCCACACAGAAGGACCTTATCATTAAGAAAGACCAGAAGAAAACAAATAATTGTCTAAAGCCTTCATACACACTTTAGCTTCAGCTTGCTCATGGTGAAGATCCAGTCTACTTTACAAACAAAAAACAGATTTACTGGCAAAAAAATAAAAATGTTAACTTGCATAGTAATAGAGTAACATTTTGGTTTCTAAGTCAACACAACTAATTTGCATCTTCTGTAAACCACAACTGATCAAGGTATGTTTCTAAAGCAACAATTTACAGGTCAGAAGAAAATCAAGACCTCCATGAATAAAAAAAACAACTCAGTGATCAATTGCTTAGAGACTCTCTCTCTCTCTCTTTATTCCACACCAAACAACGTGCCACAGTAAGTGGGGCAACTTGTCTTGCATTGGCCTTGACACTGATGCAACGCAATGTCTCGCACTCGAGAGTCCAGTGGAAATCGGCCGGAAAGTCAGTTTAAAGGGCAGCCGGCATCCCCTTTAAGCATGTGGCTAATCTCGCATTAACAGCGTTGCTGCTCTCCGTGGCCCCCAGAGAAAATAAACTACAATAATCGTGTACGTTGTTGTCGGATATCGCCTCCACTATAGTTCTATGGGAGAGCAGTCAAGAAGCATGCATGCTGAGAGATCTTACCGTCCTCTTTTCCATATCCCCAGAGATTCCCTGTCATTGTCCCTGCAAACGGATTCAAGTCTGACCAACTTGTCGGCGTTTGACTTCTGCGCTCCGGTGCACAGGTGGAGGACGGACTCGGATATCAGACCCTATTGATGAAGTAGTGGCTGAAGGGGAATGTCAATTATCCCCTTTGTGAAACGCCCCTTCACACACACACACGCGCGCGCGCGCACACACACACGGTTTACACCTGTCTGAGTTGTTAAAGCTTAGCTGCATTAGGTCAGTGCTTTTTGATTACTATTATGACTATATACAATGTAATGTATATTTTGTATTTTTAATAATTATTTTATCAGCTACTAATTAGACGAAATCATCAATACACAATTTAGAAAGAAAAATGTAGAGGAAAGGAATGACACAAAACAAACTACAAATGTTTAATGGTCATATAACCGAACACTATCTGCTTTATTTAATACTATTTATTTAGTATGTATTATTTTCGTCGTTGATTTGTGCGGCTGTTTTAAATCTTTGATCTTTAGTGGTTCTCAAATGGGGGTACGTGTACCCCTGGGAGGACGTGAAGGCAAGAAAAAAGGTGTCAGGATGTGCTGCTTGTCTCACACTGAATAGGCCTATCTTTAGGTTGGTCATGAAGATACAATTAGCAATTTGATGATATCACCATGGACTTTGGGAAATGTTTCACTACTTAATAAATAAAAAAAACTTCAATTGATTATGGAAATAATTGTTCGAGGTAGTAGGCAATATGCATACATTATTCCCGGTGAAAGCACCCTTATATTCCTTTATTATTAACACAATATTGATAGGTAAAGTCTCCAAATATGGGTGAGAATGTGTGCCGAAAGTGCGCAGCCGGATTTTAACACCGGTATGTTTGTGTCGAATCTGCATTGAGGAAGTTAAAATGCTCCATTAGACTCCACTCATTGAAAAGATACCATGGCAGCCACCAAAGCCTCCAAAGAACAGAAATACGACAGGCAACTCAGGTAAATGTAAACGTAATCGTAGGTTTCTTATCCCTTTAGCTAAATGGCCTGCGGCTTTCCTTTTGACAGTTCCCAGCATCGACATTTACGAGCATGAGAGCGGACGTTAGCCAGCATTAGCTCGCTGTTGGCGTTATGGTGAGCACAGCATCGAGCTAGCACGTTCGCTGGAAGGCGAATGGGAAGGTTTGGTGTTTGCTCGTGCTTCACAAATGCCAGCTTGTCTCGTGAGGTCCTTGACCCTACACCCCCCGTGTTTGAGAGTTATGCAAGTGTAACAATGGCAGTCTGATGCTGTTAAAGCTCTATACTGTACACGCCTTGCTAGGTGTGTTTACAGCGGCTCAGGGTGAATTGTATCGCGAGCGTTGGTGGCAACACATGTCCATGTTGTGTTTCAGACTGTGGGGGGACCATGGTCAGGAATCACTGGAGAATGCACACGTCTGTCTCATCAATGCGACAGCAACTGGGACGGAAATACTGAAGAATCTAGTACTTCCAGGTAAACAGATGTGGCTTGTTGTTGGTGATGATGCTGCAGGAGCTGATGAAAAGCATCCTTGTGATTTAATTCATTGATCGCTTTGCCAGGTATTGGCGCATTCACCGTAGTTGATGGACACACAGTTTCTGGGGAAGATGTGGGAAACAAGTAAGAGCGTATTGTTTTGTTGTTTTTAAGTTTGCCTAAGCTCTGTGATTTCATGGTTGACCCTCCTGATCTTGTGTTGTAGTTTTTTCCTGAGCAACAACAGCATTGGAAAGGTACGTCTTGCTGAAGTAAATTACTGTGCGTTTTCATGTGCATTCAAGTGCTAGTGCACACACAGATGCACAAATTCCAGTCCTGATTAACATTGTGCATCTCTCCTTCTCGGTTATTCATAAATCCACCTTTGACCTAAGTTCTAATGTTGCAGAACAGAGCACAGGCTGCCACTGAGCTGCTACAAGAACTTAACAGTGATGTCTCTGGAAACTTTGTTGAGGAGGTTGGTATTGTTTAGGTTTTGACATGATGCCACATATTTTTTTTTACAACAGTAATAATGTATCAGTATGAACTGAAAACACACTTTTTTTATATCATCAAAACAATGAGAATATTTAACACACATTAACAAATACTCAACCTTGTGTAGAATCTGTAAAAATTTAGGAGACTTTAGGAGGATTACTTTAAAGTAGATCTATGAATACTACATCCATCCATCCATTATCTTTAACCGCTGATCCTGTCCATGGTTGCGGGGGGATGGAACCGATCCTAGCTGACATTGGGCAAAGGCAGGGTTCACCCTGGACAGGTCGCCAGACGATTGCACGGCACATATAGAGACAGACAACCATTCACACCTACGGGCAATTTAGAGTCCAATTAACCTGAGCTGCACTGGGCTGTGGGACCACACCACCGTGGAGCCTCTGAATACTGTCATGTGGTGTTTAAATATATAAATGAATTGATCAGTGTCACTGCTCTGATCGTGATGGACCCCTCTGTATTCTGTGTCTCATCTGCAGAGTCCAAACAAGCTTCTGGACAACAATCCAGAGTTTTTCCACAGGTTTACCATCGTCATTGGGGTCCAGTTGCCAGAAAGGTATGAGATATAGTTCATCTTAACTCTCACTTTTTATTGTCAGAACCTATAGCATGCTGAATTAGATTTTTATTTTTTTCTACAATTTCAAAGAAATATTTAAATGTCCATTATGGATGAATTCTCGAGCACTTTGGCTGGGTTTGATGTTTAAGGAACAGTTTGTAGGCTTTAGGGGGATTCATTGGCAGACATTTTAAAATCTGTATATAAAAGGTCAACTAATGTTGGTTAACAATGAGCCGTTTATTTCTACATAGGGTGTTGGTCCTCTTTAGGAGTCCGCCATGTTGCACTGCCACGTTTCCTATGGTTAAATTGGCTTAGTTTGTTATTGCTTTATTTTCCGTCCAATAAACCTGTCATATTTTCTCTGACATCCAACAGCACATGTTTGAGGCTCGGCTCCGTCCTGTGGAGCGCCTCTGTACCGTTCCTAGTGTGTAAAAGCTACGGCCTGATCGGCTACATGAGACTGGTGGTGCAGGAGCATTCAGGTTAGTTCAACAGCAATTCACTTGGAATCGCTTCTCGTATTAAGACACTGTAAAACATTTAATAATCTAAACTTTTAACTGGTATAATTGATACAAATTGCTTTCAGTTCACAGTTTAGCATGAATGATGCATTACTTTGATGAATAACCTACCTTCTATAGTCTAATATAGTATTATTCACATCTTATCTGCCTGTGTCCACACTTTTTGGTATCTGGTCATTTCACTGTGGCTCATAGTTTACATGTGAAATTAGAAGTTTTAAAAATGTGTATTTTTTAAAATTTTATTTTATTTTATATTGTTTAAAACAACAGAACAGACAATCACAAAGGACACGAAACTTTACAAACCAAGTATTTTTCTTTTATTTACAATCTTTACGTTTTAAAAGGAAAAACCCATAAGCACTAGAGTGGAAGCAATAAAAGCCAAAAACAAAACAAGAAAAAGCCCAACATCAAAACCCAATACAATAAAAATACAATAAAACCTCCAGGACCTGCCTGTCATTTTACCATTACTTATTTTACGTCTTACTGCCTTTTTTTATAACTCTCCTGAATTTTGACTGTTTAGCGGAAGGCCATTCCACAGTAAAACATTTTTTTTAAAGGTCCCGGCTACGCTGTTTACTTACTGCAACTTGCATGAGCACACGTTGGCCCTGGTGTTGTGACTGTGCTCTTCTCTTCAGTGATTGAATCCCATCCGGACAATGCCTTGGAGGACCTGAGGTTACACCAGCCTTTTGCCGAATTAAAGAACCACATTCAGTCCTACGACCTCGACAGCATGGACAAGAAGGTGAGTTCTTTAGGTTCAGCTCATTTGTTTAGAGACATTAGTCGGTTTAAACTGCACTTCACACAACTGATAGTACTTCATGCTTCATTTAATCTGCAGGATCACAGTCACACACCATGGATCATCATTGTTGCCAAGCACCTGGAGCGATGGCTCAGTGAGGTACAGCACGTCTTCTTTGGCCTCCCCGGTGTCACGATTTCGGACAAATACTCAATGACTGCTATGTATGCCTCACTGCTTTTGTATCTGTTGCTGTAGAGCAAAATGTCACTCTATTTTCTCATTGTAGCACAACCGTCAACCCCCGAAAACTTACAAGGAGAAAGAGGCCTTCAGACAGTTTATTCGGGAAGGTATGTGTGAACCTCCGGATTGTGTTTGCCTATAAGTTCAATGACTTGGCTGTGGGACGTGAATTCATGTGTGATGTGTATTCCTTCAGGGATCCGGAAGAATGAGAGCGGTGTCCCAGAGGATGAAGAAAACTTTGAAGAAGCCATCAAGAATGTCAATACTGCTTTAAATCCAACCAAGGTGCCAGATCCCACATACTCTTGGTTGTGTCCCATTCAACACATCTCACCTTTCACAGTCCCAATCAGTCCTGTAACAAACGATTGACAGTCAAGTCTAGTGAGACTCCTCCAACTGCGTCTCTTGTTTTCCACAGATTCCTAGTGCTGTTGAAGACCTCTTCAATAGTGAGGGGTGTAACAACATCACATCACAGGTTTTTACTTTTATTTTTCCTGGTACCATTTTTATAAAACATACTCACACATTGTTATGTCATAGTTTCAGATAAGTCGTTTTTGAAGTGTGGAGTATTGTGTTGGTGTGTGTGTACCAGACCCCGTCCTTCTGGGTGATGCTGCGAGCTGTCAAGGAGTTTGTTCTCACTGAAGGCAATGGAAGCCTACCTGTACGGGGAACCATCCCAGATATGATCGCAGACTCTCGGAAGTTCATAAACCTTCAGAATGTGTAAGTGTGAATCATATGGGTGCAAACTTTGGAGATCGATTTGTAGAGGGCACATGAGCAACAGAAAAGTACCCTGACGACAAATTATCTGATGTGGTGTCTCTTCTTTGAACAAATCATGATTTGATAATGTAGGTTTGTGGTGGTGTTCATTTTTCTGTTTTATTTCAGTTACAGGGAAAAGGCCATGCAGGATGCAGCAGCTGTTTCTAAGCACGTAGAATGTCTATTGCAGTCTATTGGAAAGGTAGGTTATTGAGTAGTCGCTGAATAAAGTTAGTTTAAGTTAATCCGAACAATGTTGAAGAATAGAATGCGTAATAGAATGCTTAATTCAATCAATTAATCTCTACTAAAAGTAAAACAATGTAACCATGTTACTATACATTTAAAGGCTAACAATCAACTGCTTAGAGGGTTAATGTTTGTTGGACATATATCCAACAAATGGTGAGGAAATGTGACAAAAACAGCCCCTACAACAAAATTGTCTGTTATTTCCGCTCTTTGTGTCTTCATTGCTTCTAAAAAGTCAGTATAGTGTGCAGCCGTGGTCATATTCTGTTATTACAGCATTATTACATTTGGCCCTGAAATACTCAGTTCATGGCTGAGCCTTGTGCTACTGAAACAATGTATTTGACTAAAAGGGAGTTCCACTGAATTTTCTTTTACTTTCCACCAGCCACCAGAGAGCATCTCTGAGAAGGACGTCAAACTGTTCTGTAAGTATTAAAACGTATACATGTTAACATTCAGTGGGTACATTTACATGCACACAAATCTGATCTCAACCTGATTAATGCAATATGCTCTCTGTAGTATATTGAGTGTTTTTAGAGGCATATATTTGATATGGAGATGCAGAGTACATAAGTACATTGGGGAAAATAAATCTCTACTTCAAATCATGCAGCCTTTAATTACACTGCCTGATCCGATTATTCATGGTAATTAGTATCTCCATATAAACAGACCCAATGAGGATTTTTTTTTTTTTTTTTTAGACAAACATGCATGTACACAGGTTTGTATGCTGCGTGAATCACAACTGCCTCACACATGCGTTTCTAATTTAGCAGCACTTCAAAGTACCATGCCTGTCATGTGTTGCCTTTTCTGACTTCAAACGGTTTTATTTTTCCGAACATAGAGAGATCAAGATTTGTAATGCTGTATGCTCCTTCTGGACTCGAGATAGCTCACTTTGGATACAAGTTGATCGTAATGTGCTCCATCGCTGCATCTGCAAGAAGCAAATTGCTAACTGACGGTGTCGTGTCTAGGTAAGAATTCATCCTTTCTGAGGGTGGTGCGCTGCAGATCTCTGGCTGAAGAATATAGTGTGGATTCAGTAAATAAAGATGAAATCAGTAAGTTGGAGATTAATTTACTTTCTGATTTAAAATGTTCAGTCTTGTGTATTTACTAAATGATTCGCCTAATATCAATGGCTGTGTGTCCTCAGCCTCAAGCATGGACAATCCGGATAGCGAGATGGTCTTCTACCTCATGTTTCGCTCTGTCGATCGCTTCTTTCAGCAGCACTCCCGCTACCCAGGTAAAGCCAAGGTTTATACAGATCTTTCTTTAAAAACTTCAAAATATCAATCTAAATTTACTCTGCAGGATTTTGTATGGTACCTTGCAAAAGTACTCACCCCCTTGGGGATAAAATATATTTTGGTAAGAGGTGCATGTATTTGCTATGATGGCCTTAAATACAATCTGAAGTTGCATAATTAGTTAAATTAAGTTCACCTGTGTGCAATCAAAGTGTCACAGGATCGCAGTACACATGCTGCTGTTCTGAAACGCACCATGAAGACCAAGGTCTGTACCAAAGTACAGATCAGGCTTGGGTTATTAGAATACCAGAAACTTAGAACATCCCACAGAGCACCATTGAATTAATTTTTGGAGAAAATATGGCTCCACAAAAGAGAAACATGTTTGGAGTTTGCCCCAAGGCATATAGGAAACTATTTGTTTTTATTCTTTAAGCTGCTTTCTGGCCACTCTTCCAACTTTTGCAAGTAACTGTAAATCATTCCTCCTAATGCCAGTATCCAGAAACACAATTATTTCATCAGTCTCATTTATTTTTCCCCATATTTCACCACATGTACCAGGGGTTTATAACTACCAGGTGGAGGACGACATCAGCAAACTGAAGCTCTGTGTGAACAGCCTACTGCAGGAGTACAGCCTCAACGTCAACATCAAAGACGATTACATCCATGAGTTGTAAGTTACATCCGCTGTTGGATTTACTGGTTAGAGTGATTGAGACTGTGTCAAATAATCATGAGGCTTTTTTTTTTTTTATTACCCCGTCTGCAGCTGTCGATATGGTGCAGCAGAGCCACACACAGTTGCAGCATTTTTGGGAGGTAATATTTTCTCTCTCTTCAGAAATGAATGAACCTATGACACAGCATGTCTCACGTAAACAGTGCTGCTAAATCCAAGATGTTTATATGTTCTTTTTCAATGGCGTTTCTGTAGGATCTGCTGCTCAAGAGGCCATCAAGATCATCAGCCACCAGTTTGTGCCCTTCAACAACACTTTCATTTACAACGCAATGTCGCAGACCTCTGCTACCTTACAGTTGTGAATACAGTTGGTGATCTGGAGTTTGCTGACAAACATTTTTAGAGGAAACAGCGCAAGATCAGAAGGATGGAGCCCAGGAAGACTTGCAATAGTTTTATCAAGTTAAAAAAAAAAAAGAAATCCCATCTACGGAGCAGAATGCATCTGTGAGGTTCATACAATGTTATTTTGAGATTGGCCTCCGTTATAAAGACATTAAATCAGTGCTGCTAAATGCATGCTGCGGACATGCTGCAACAATGTATTACATCTAAAGCATTAATGATTGATTTTAATTAAATATTGGTTAAATCAGGAGCATAGTAGGTCTAAATTGGTCTGCAATATAAAAAAAAATGAAAACCTGGATTGTCCCATTTTGGGCTCTGAACTAAAGACTGACTTGCATTAATAAATATAAATAGATCTAAATCTTTTTGTTTTTATACATGACATTTGAATGGATAACTGCCAAAATGTGTGCACTAAAAATGCTTCTCATGCTTAATATCAGAGGTCACTAGTCTTTATCGACCATTAAGCTTTTTCCGATTCCTAAAAATTCTTAGAGGGAGAAATTGGGATAGGACCCCATTTTTTTTTTTCTTCAAACATTTTTTAGTGGTAGACTAAACAAAGCTGGAGCTGAAACTTAAAAATTCAAAACAGTCATGTAGTATTTTCATTTGTGAAATGAATGATATATTACAATGTAGCAGCACTTTGTTTACTGTAGTCCCAACTGTCTCTTATTGTGGTGTTTGGAACGAGGTGGAAGATTTTTGGTGAGAATGAACATGCTGTATGTAGTGTTTAACTCATGTATTGCTATAAAACATTGGATATTTAACCTGAACATGATTTATTTTTAATACAAAATTGAAGTGCATGAGTGGAAAAATGATTTGTCCCTTGCTCATCGGACAGCTTTTTGATTCAAATAGTCTGGTTAACACTATGAGTTTGGGCTTTGTCACTTGTTGACTTATTTAATAGTTGAATCAAGGGTTACACTGTCATTTAGCCTAAATAAATGTTCGGTGACTATCATGTGAAGTCCGTATTTTGGGAGTTTTATCCAACACCAGAGGGCGCCCTTTCATCTTTGACAATTGAACATGTAGTACCAGTTCTAGTTCACATCCCTGTTCAGTGACCAACTCCTGTCTATTGGATACAGACTGCATTTGACGTAATCAGCTGTGAGATGTTTACAAAACACTTTATGAACCAATATTTCTCAATGTCTTGAGAAGCCTTGAAGTGCAGAGGACGCTGGTCGTCGTAATGAGAACGATCGAGTAGGCGGCACGGAGTGCTGCTAGAGAATTATGTTATGAGGGTCGTTGTGATGCAACTCTTGGGCAGGGTGAAGTTTGTCTCAGTCTCACACTCTCACCCTCCGTCTGATAGAGGATAGAGCTCGTTGCCAAGAAGTGCTCTGGCCATTTCCTAAAGAAGATTTTGTCCACGGCCTTGATAGATTATCATGTGTCCATTCATCCACCCACCGCCTCTTAAGATGATCCTGTAGTCACAGTGCCATGTTTATTAGGCCACTATAGTTTTCCTTTTTGCTAAGACCGGGAAAAAAAGTATTGTCATCATAAGAAGTATAATAATGCCTCTGCAAAAATAACTTCTGTTGTACGGTTCCAATCCTGCTGGGTTTTCTTCTTCATCTTCAATGTAAAGTCTGAGGGAATAGGGTTTCCTTTAAAACACACTCAACATTTTTATAATAATATACATTATTTGAGCAATGTGTGTTCTTAGTAGTTGTATCGCTTATTACACAACACATCTATGAGGGGATATCGCTGTCTCTATGGATGAGTTTTATTGTTTATTGTACATGACCTATAGCAGTTGTCACTGCTTTTAAGCCCCTTCAAACTCCTGAACATGCTTTGATTCACTTTTAAGCTGTTTAGCATCTACTCCCTCCGTGGTTCTCTCTCGTCATGTGACTTCAAGACACTGCCGAAGGGGCACACGGTCAAATTTTGATTAGTGCCTCCAGCCAATTTGTATACAGCTGTGTCAACATCTAGCATTGAGTGCTGACCATTTTGAAAACACCAGGATGGCTCCAGTTATTTCACTGTATCTGCTTCACTGTCAGTCTGTGGCTGGTGTGTCTCCTAACCTTCACTCTTGTTAGGACGACGAGACATAACAGAAGCAAACAGGCCAAGAGGGTCTGATGCAAATATTGTGGGGCCTGTTTTGTTTTAAATAGTGTTATTGAAGTATTCATAGGTTAAAAAAAAGTCAAGAAGACAAAGAGAGCGAGGACAAGTATGATTGTGAAAAGGTAAACAACTGATAGAGGGGAAAAAATGAAATTAGATAGATTTAAAGGTTGGAAACATGAAGTTTGTCATATTGCATCAAGTGCAACATACAAAACAAACACCACAAATAATGTTGTATGTAATGTAAAGATGCACATAATTCATTCTATAAAACGAATTAATGAAAAGTTTCAACATCAAGACATGTAATCCATGTCAGTAAAAAGCATTTGTCTTACAAGAACAATGCTATTTACCAGACAGTGTGTGAGTTAAGAGTGTTGCATAATGTCGGCGTAGTCGTGCTTATAGACATTCCTGTTACATGCAGTACAAAAAAAGGGAAACGTGTCTATTATGTAATGCAGCAAGGGTACACACATGTCAAGTTTCACTGAGCAGCAGGTTCATGGTTTGTTAGCACAAGGTTTCCATATTCCTCAGTGAACTACTGGACATATGAATGCACATTTACTTTCAAAAATATGGCAAAGAGTTTATTTTACAATATATTTTAGCTGTATTTTGTCATTTCAAGTTGACTGGTTCTAAATCCTTTGATCATGGCTCTTCTTTATTACTTCTGTACATGCGTATGTATGTGTTTTATTTCTCTGAAGCTGTCGTGGAACATGTGCCTCTTTTCCTAGTTAGCCTCATGGCGATCGCATGCCGCCAGGCGAGGACTTCAGGACACAGAACCTCCAGAACATACATGGGTCTCCTGAACAAGCAACACAGGCCACAGTCAAGTAGGAGGGTTGGTTCAAATTATTAGTGAGAATACAAACCACATGCTGTAAATACCTATGAAGCCAGCTAACATTAGCCACGAGCTACTGGTCATACCAGACCAAGTAGGACTGGAGCTATGTCTCAAAAGTTACATTGTCTCACTTTAAACTTAACAGAACATATGTTTTGGCCACTCTGTGGCTGAAGAAACCAGATGTCAACGCAACATCTAAATATTAATAATTAAATTGATATGGGGAAGTTTCAGAAGAGATTAGTATCCACTGTTCTCTAATATTGTACTTCAGGCCAATCATAACACAAACCAACTCACGCTTTGTCAACCAAATGTGTCATTGTAAGACACAGGCAACAACTAACTCTACATATGATTCATAGATTTACTTAAGAAATTTGTTTTATAGTGAAGTTGGAATGGGAAAAACAAATGCCTCTAATAGAAACAGGATGGAAATGCACTCTGCCACCTCTGTTGCCTCCATTCATTATCAAGACTTCAGCTACCAGGCCCAGCTTGTAACTGCTTTATCTTGAAGCCACAGGAGAGGTCTGACAATGGACAATGTGTGCCTCCCACTTGTGTGTGTGTGTGTGTTCGGGGTTACTGGGGAGGAGGGCTGATCGTTAATGCTAAAATCAATCAGTAAATCAGAAGCACAGCCTGCAGAAGGGCCACATTGCCAATGGTGATTCTCTAGCTTCAGGCAATACTGAGAAAGAAAAGGGGGGGAGGGAACTGGATGAGTCATCTTAGGGAAATGAAGGACATTTTACAGTTAAGGTGGCAGACCGGTTGGTGGTCATATCTCTCACAAGGTCTGTGCGTCCCCTTGTCACACCCTGTCACTGGATAAAAGGTTGCGATTTCCAAACAAAGAGAGGACTGAAAGAAGTGAAAGGGGGTTGAGGGTGATGTCTTCTGATGGCTCATAGCTGTTAGTTTGAGCCTTTTACCTGGCTGGGGTCCAACTAGTGCACCTCCTCATGAGGCCCAGGCTGAATTAAAACCGGCCTGCCAGAGCCGAGTGGAGTATTCAGTGTGTTTGCTTGGAGACTGCAGGAGGCCGGCATACTTTAAACCTCTCAGGGGTCTGCTGAGGGCCTCTCCATTCTTCCTACAAACAGATGGAGCTGTGACTAAGGAATGTATACGCACAATACATACAGACCTTTGTGGAAATGAAGGAAAGACACAGATAATGTAACAGTAGTATCAGAAACCATCTACAATTTAACATGATGAATACAAATGACTGTATTGTAAGAAATAATAGGTTAGTACCACTGTACATGTTTCACTGGGATGGTCACTTGTCCAGCCATTGAAGGCAGCTAGAGTCTCTGAGGGTGGAGCTGTCCCATGCTGTCAGACCTTAATGGTTATATGCTCTCCAGATGCATTGTTAATGAGTTCACATAGGAGGAGATATGAGAATGACCTCTGAAAGGTATTTGAAGGTATATTTCCGGTATATTTAGAATATATTCGGAATGCAATGCAATACACAGTATGAAAACATTTCAGTACAGTACAGTACACATGCACACATACAAGCAAGCAGGCAGGGAAGAGAGTCTGTGCTGTTTCCCCAGCTCAGCAAAACACACAGCTTACAGAGGGGCTCAGATCGTTTGAGCTGGAGTTGTTGACAAAACCTTCTTGTGACGTCAGTAACAAAACAGAAAGTGCAGAAAGCGCTCTTTATTGATTAGTCCATACAATTATGTTTTCTGCTTTTATAAGACTCGCTGTTGCTTGTGAAGTGGAGCTTTGTTTGGAAGTAAATCTAACTATAAAACAGATCATAATGATTAATAATATGGGCATAGGCATATAATATATGTCTCAGTTTGTGCTAAACCTTTTATATACTGTAAATTAACAACGCAAAAGGTAAACATCCTCAAAATAATACTTTGACATAACTAACCCAAACCTGTGTGTGTGTGTGTGTGTGTGTGTGTGTGTGTGTGTGTGTGTGTGTGTGTGTGTGTGTGTGTGTGCGTGTGTGTGTGTGTGTGTGTGTGTGTGTGTGTGTGTGTGTGTGTGTGTGTGTGTGTGTGTGCGTGTTTGTGCGTGTGTGAGCGACGTGCATCTATCTGTGCGTGTAAGATGTGCTATTGTACAACATATTTGACATGCGGGCCACGTGAGATAACAATGATGTCATGTCACTGCAAGATTTTAAAAGAGTGCACCAATATTATGAGTCAGAACCAGACTGAGACCGAAAACAGAGGCTCCTGTCAACATTTCTTCAACCATTGAAGATTTAAAACATTGTGGGATTAGAGTTATTAGTATCACCTGTTTCCTGCAATGGAAAGTCAGAATGTCAGCTGTGAGGAAGGTCTAATTACATCTCACTAATAACCTCACTATGCTCTAACAACCTTACACTGATTCTGGAATCTCTTTCGGTTTCATAGATTAGCCATCTTCTCCTTTTGTGCTTTTTATTTTATTTGGGCCAACATAGGCAGGGGGAGGGGAGGGGGTTAATTGGCTTATTGTCTGTACACATTTACCCTCCATTCATCTGGATTCATGTTCCATTAGCAGCCAGGCCTTCAGAGAGTCTGGAAGTCGGCATCTCCAGATGGGGTCAGAGATTCAGTCCCCCCTGCGAGACCTGGGTGTCATGTTACACTCCTCCAATGCTCTTACAGGCACACACACACACACACACACACACACACACAAGCACCAAAAAGGGACACAGACAGCCACTCTGATATATGGGAGGCAGAATATTTTAATGATTAATCTGCAGTCTGCCCAACTCCCTGTTACGAGTTCAACAATACACAAGTTTTTATATTTTAGACATGCAGTCGATGTCCTATCTATGTTTAACAAAGCGGTGTAAAAAGGTCTGCAACAGCATTGTAGGTGGAAGTATGTTTGCTCATATACCTTCCTTCAGAAGTACATGAACGTGCCCTAGAGTACATTCTCCAGGTGCCGTTCTTATCTCCGTCGTTTGACATTCTCATTGCTGAGATCAGTCGGGTACGAGGAGCCTGGAATTCCTTTCTGGTGTAAAACACAATATTCCTTTGTGTCTCCAGGTCTATGTTTGTGATGTTATGTTAATAATGTCCTCTCCTCAACAAACTATTGTCGGTTCCTTTTTCTGTTTTTACCGGGAAAGATGTGTGAGGTTTTATCTGGTCCAGGAGGAATTTCTGCTTCTTTCTCAGGAAAGTAAAACTCCACCAGCGTGAACCACACAAACACCATCAGGAGAGACGCTTGCACGTGCTACTCTTTGTCTGGACTCATTTTTCAAGACAAACATTAATGAGGACCACCTGTTTGGTTAAGCCACGACACTGAAAACATGAAGACGGAGAACTATGTCAGCAATGTGGGCAGTTTATGGAACTTCCAGGTGGCGTTTGTGGTTGTGGAGCCTTTGCATGATGGATATTGTTTTAGTTATACACCCTCGTGTGTAAGTTGTGTGTTCTGCTGTCCATAAAGCATGCCATGGAGATCCAGAGGGGTGTGTGTGTGTGTGTGTGTGTGTGTGTGTGTGTGTGTGTGTGTGTGTGTGTGTGTGTGTGTGTGTGTGTGTGTGTGTGTGTGAGAGAGTGAGAGTGAGAGTGAGAGTGAGAGTGAGAGTGAGAGTGAGAGTGAGAGTGAGAGTGAGAGTGAGTGAGTGAGTGAGTGAGTGAGAGTGAGTGAGTGAGTGAGTGAGTGAGTGAGTGAGTGAGTGAGTGAGTGAGTGAGTGAGTGAGTGAGTGAGTGAGTGAGTGAGTGAGTGAGTGAGAGAGAGAGAGAGAGAGAGAGAGAGAGAGAGAGAGAGAGAGAGAGAGAGAGAGAGAGAGAGAGAGAGAGAGAGAGAGAGAGAGAGAGAGAGAGAGAGTGAGAGTGAGAGAGAGAGAGAGAGAGAGGGATGAGCTCCACAGGGGAGTGTTTATGAAGAGGAGATGTTCAGGGTGAATTCCTCAGATAAGTGACATGGCCTCTTTCTGATGAAGGAGAGGGCAGCACACTACAGGCTGTATATGGTAAACCTCAAAAACACATGCGCACACAAACTAGAGCCCATTGGTTCACAGTGTGCAATGCGAAAGTGGGTTGTAGAGTAGCGTTTTAGAGTGATGCAACACCACTACCGCAAGAAAAATCAGCTGACTATCAGCCGGTTAGCGATCTACCAGATGTGTTTTGTGATACATGATTCTCGGGAAAAAAAAATTAAGAAAATGTATAAAACATGGCACCGGTGAACACCAAGGTCAAAATCTCCCACATCAACCCACACACTGGGAGTGGGTAAATCAGCTGCATGGGGCCCTATACACGGTGTCAGGCTCAGTTCAGATCACGGCATTCTTCAGATTCCTGCCTGTGATTATACCAGTATGTCTGATTCAGTTGTATATCTCGTATCGACCAACTGGGAGGACGGGCCAGATCATCGCAGATCATCCTCAAATCCTTTTATGTTCATTTTAACCCACTGTCGAAAACAACCACCTCCTGAGGCCCCATCCGTTTACTGCACTTTTAGAAACCAAAACATTTTGAGCATGAATACGGTCTCTGCTGTGTGAAGCTAGGTTTGTTTGAGTGTACACATGAGTGTATGTGCCCACATGTGTGGGTATGTGTAGGCGTTTAAAGGTTGGATCTGCGCGTGTGTGAATGCTTGTGCTTTGCATGTGTCAGCAGGCCAGTTTATCCTCTGTAGAACCACAGAGAGCCATAAACGCAGCAGTGTGCCCGAGAGAGTGGAGGAGGAGGAGCATACAGGGAGAGGAAGGGGTGACTTCAACAGGGGGCATAACAAATATGTAGTGTCTAATCCTCTCATTAGACAGCAGGGGGGGTGCAATCAGATTCAAGTGGAGGGCTGCACTGCCATGTTGGGAGACTGAGCCCTGGCAGAGTGCTTGGGGAAGATGTTTGTGGCTGTAAGAATATTATCTAATCCTCACACACACACACACACACACACACACACACCACCATTTTCTATTCAGCCAAAATATTCTCTGTAAACACAGAGTTAAAAACGCATGCTGACAAGCAAATCTGTGCTGCTGATCAACAGTTACCTTGTTTCCACAGTCTTTCCATCTCCCCGACATCTCTTCCTCCTTCACTCTCCAGGTTGAAAAGTAATGTATTATTTTCCGAATGTCATGTTACAACACTCTAAAATCAATCATATATTTGAACATGATTTAATGTTTAACAAGGTGTTGTATTCAGCCACGTCTGGAGGAGCCAGGCATTGCAGAGCTTAGGTAATAGTTCGACGTTTATGAAAATCATTTTGGGAAGCTATCGCTCATGGCCAAGAAACGGTGCAGCATTCAGACAACTTGTTGCATCCGTACTTTGTACAGATTGAACAAACAAGATGCAATGTGTCAGCTAGTGAGCTGCAGAGCTTCTCTGGTTCTTGGTTGGGTTTACTCTCAGACAAAGCAAGCTAGTTGTTCACCCTTTCCCAGTCTTTATGTTAAACTAAGCTAAGGACCAGTATCAATAACTCTCTGCAAGAAAGCAAATAAGTCATATATGTCCCAAAATGTAATGTGTTCCCAGCTGGCCTGGGAACGCCTCGGGATCCCCCAGAATGAGCTGGTAGATGTTGCGGGTGAGAGAGAAGTCTGGGTCAGCCTGCTGGACCTGCTGCCTCCGCGACCCGACCCCGGATAAGCGGTGGAAAATGAATGGATGGATGTCCCAAAATGTAAAACTAACCTTTGAAGGAGAATTCAGGTTTATTACAATTTAGATCCTATATTTAGGAGTGTCCATTTCTACTGTTAATAACAACGATCAAAACAAACAACAAACAATTACCCAAACTTTCTCGTTTCAAAGTCTCTCCCCCCTCGCATAGTTTCCCTTCCACACACAAACACAGTTTCCCACTCGGCTGCCCTCCATGTTTGGGCTTATGTTTCGGCCCTGCAGAGATAACTGGGCGGGGTCAGGTTAAGATAAGGGGTAACAATAATCAATAGGGAAACAGACTTTGACACAACATATTAGAAACAAACTCCTTCAATGTTGCTCTGCCATGCTTGCTGTATTCATTTCCTGTGTAATAAAGGGATTATTACCAATTTTGCAGGTCGTGGTAGGCACACGTTAGTTGTTTCCAGTCTGAATGCTGAGCTAAACCAGCTGGGGGCTTGATTTAGCTTTATATATAATTACAGACGTGAAGGTGGTATCACCTTCTTAGCTAACTCCTGAAAGACAGTGAATAGGGGTGTTTCTCAAAATGTTGCTCTCTCACAATCGTCTTCAAAACAGCACTTTTGTTCGGTTGTGAGTTGTTTTCAACACAAGAAATCCTAAACGCACAGTACCTCTTGAGTTGTCTACAGTCTCTGGCTGCCCTCAGTCTCCCACCACACGCCTCCCTCTCCTCGCCCCTTCCCCTCTCACAGGCACGCTTTGAAGAAAAACACAGGACGTCTCATCTCAAAGGAGTGTCTTACATTCCATGTCCTGCAGCAGGCTGCGTCGGAATAATACAACTTTGTGCCGCGTTTTCTACAATAAGATCTTGTTAGCAGTTACGAAGGTTAATTCGCTGTAATCTCATATTAGTGTGAATTTTCAAATGCACGCTGGGTGTAATGCTGCTTGCCCACTTTGCACATGCACTTGTGTAATCCTATCATTCTCCTTCAATAAGCAATGCAGTGAGGGTCAGGAGAAAGTCAGCAGCTTGTACTTGTAGCTGTACAGGAAAAATATGAGGGATAACTCATTGTTGTGTTTAGGAAAGAAACTTATTAGGAACCTTCCTAGGGGGTTGCCTCTTTAGAGTTGCACTCACAGGGCAGCTCTCCTCCCACCTCACTCCCTCTCGGCTTTCCCTTGAGCATCAGCTGAGTTAGCTGTCTTGCTAAGGTGTGTCAGAGAAGTTGTTTCTTCGTTGCCTCTGGATGTCAGTAAGAGTTTGGAGTGATGGCGGGTTCCTGACCTGCTTTCCCTGACACTTCTCCATCAGAAATGCGCAGCAGTGTTGGATCTGGGTCACGTCCCAATCCCCGGTGCTGAGTCACTCTGCTGGCTCTACCTGTTCCAGCCTCCCGCCAGGCCGGTTTGTCAGCAGCCAGAGCAGCCCAGCGAAGGAGGGGAGGGAGACCCATCTTCATTGTTATCTCTCTTTGTGTACATCGTTTCTCCCTCAAAACTCTACTCTGGTTTTCTTTCTTTCACTGTTGCACTTGTCACTATATTTATGGATGGGAATTAGCTCTCAATCTCAGATATGTTCATTGTTGTCTGTTTTTTATTAAATGTTATGTTTCATATGTCTTTATTTGACATGAAGATGTTGACTATGCTGTCAAAATGTTCACATCTGTGAAAAAGTCACTTTATTTCTGATATCTGTATTACCTTGTAATTACAATGTTCTCTGCAACAAGAAAACTCCATTATCATCCAGTTTGAGAATGTTAAAGACCAGGGCCACGTTTTACCAACTTTGGAACAACTGTGCAAGCTATGATTTGTAACATTAATATTTCTTGTCATGTTAATTTTGTCCCATTTCACTAATCAAAACGAACAGCATTCTTGCAAGCATGCTTTGCAAATATATCTGCAATTTGAGATGTTATGGTCGTTTGTGAAATATGACGCTGTCACCCTTCACGCTGGACCCCTGGATTCTAACCATTAACCCTGAACTGTTTGCAAGGTTTAAAGTTGTCTGAAGTTACTGTGAAAAAAGGATTCTTCATCCCACTTTAAAACAAGATTCTGTGTGACTATATATATATATGTATATATATATATATATATATATATCATATATATACAATACTGTGCAAAAGTTTTAGGCAGGTGTGAAAAAATGCTGTAAACTAAGAATGCTTTCAAAAATAGAAGTGCTAACAGTTTATTTTCAACAAGATTTTTCTTTTGTTCGCTCACTTTGCATTTTGTTAATTGATGAAAATAAACTATTAGCACTTCTATTTTTAAAAGCATTCTTAGTTTACAGCATTTTTTCACACCTGCCTAAAACCTTTGCACAGTACTGTATATTCAAACACACACACACACACACACTAGACTCTTGCCAATGTTTGCAGTGACCTAGATTGTAGAAAATAAACATTGTCAAATTATTACCCTGCTGCTCCCAGTAACCCATCAGAGACAGTGGTGATTCTCACTGAGTGCAACTTGCACATGAGGTGAAATGGCTCAGTGAGGGGTAGCGAGGTTTAAGCATTACAGCAACACCAAAAGCTTCTCAAACATTTATAATCCACAGATTATGGATTTTTCTGTGTAAAACAAAAGGGATACGCATTGTGACAAATGAGCTTGCTTTGGGCACATTTTGATATACAGTAGTTTACATCAAAATCGCTTGTAATATAAATACTAATTTGTTTCCACAAACAAAACATGAGGTTGACATCTTGGTGCTGTCAGGCAAATACAACTTGTGTCAGATACCATGAAGAAAACTCTGGGCTGTTACACTAATCGACAGAAAATGTTTTCAATGGTAAGTGAGAGCACGCAGAAATGTCCCAACTGGATAGGGAATACGTCATCCATTAAGGGAGAAAACTGCCAAAACGTCATGGAACGTAAAAAAAAAGGTTTTAGAGGATAAACGTGTTCCATCAGTTTATGATCTATCATGTCAATACCAATAGAAAAGTATTTCTGTAAGGCGACAGTGGGATTGACTGAATCCCCATTCTTCACAAAAGGCTGGGGTGTTTTGTACTTGCCTGCCAGTCATTCTGCAGGGTCTTCCTCACATGTTGCAGTAGCTTGGAGAGTGTGTGCAGAGAGTACAAAGCAGTGAGGCGCTGCCAGTGCCTGCATGGTGGACATATGGCAGTGCCGTGGGCCAGGGGCATCATGGGGGGTGGAGGCACAGGCCACTGTGTGTATTATATGTGTGTGTTTACCATATGTGTGCATAAATGTGTGTGTGTGTGTGTGTGTGTGTGTGTGTGTGTGTGTGTGTGTGTGTGTGTGTGCGTGTGCGTGTGTGTGTGTGTGTGTGTGCGTGTATACGTGTTGGGGTGAATCTATGACAAAGTTAAGGGAATTAATGAGGTGTGCAGGGGGTCAGCGACAGAAGGAGGTCCAGGCACTTGCCCAGTGATTCTCTGTAAGTGCATCTGAAGGAGGGGCCAGTTTGAAGTCCTTGTTACTCTAATACAATAAGACCCCCCCCGCCCCCCCCCCTCACACACACACACACACACACACACACCACCACCTTTCTCTAACCCACACTTTCCATCTCAGTCCTTTTGTTCACCGTCTTCACTTTGGTTTCTCTTTCATGGACACTAGTGCATAAATGCAGGCACCAAAAATACTTATAAGTGGCTTATTAAATATGTGTAAGTGCAGGTAGGAGGCTTAAAACACTATGAACTCTATTTGGTCGCCTGTGTTGGTGGAAGTGAGGGTGTTTATGTGTGCTGTGTATTCAAGCTGGAGGGATTGCTTTTGTATGAGTCCTGTCTGCCTCAATCTGAAAATAATAGCCGGAATTTTGTCTTGTATACAAAATGTGCGGTACACAGACTGCTCATCTTTCTGAGAAAGTCATTTAGATGGTGTATGGTGTATGTATATAATGGCTTGTCTGTGGGAAATCTCATGGCCTTAATGTGGTATAACTCATATGGAGCCTTGCTAGATAGGAGAGCTAGTGTTATTTCACAAATGATCATTGTCTGAGAAGACATAACCAATTATGCAATGTTCTTATTTATGGTTATAGTGGTAAAAAAAATGTAATCCCCAAAATTGTAAATGCTTATTTGTTACCAATTGGAATGGAAAAGAAATCCCACTTTCTCTCTCTACGTCCGTCTCTCTCTATCCTTCTCTCTCTCTGTTGACTTAACTGGACGTGAAAGGCTGGGATGACAATCTGCCATAGCAGTTTAACGCCCTCCACACTTAAACAAATGTTGACAGGCCAAGACTAAAGGAACTCAAAGAACACTCTACGGCTGATGTAAAACATTATTTGGATTCATTAGAATATGCATGGTTTCAGTTTGAGAGATATTGAGTCATACTGTTTTTTGCCAATTCACCTCTAACTTTTTTTTTTTTGATTTCTGAAGCTTTTCTCTTTAGTTTGTATGCAGTGCTGGCACTTTTCAACCAGTGTGGTAAAACACACTAATGAGCTGTTGAGTAAACTGTGGATTTTGCCCGAAATGGGAGGACAAATATACAATCAAAAGCTCCAGCATGTTGTAAAGGTCTTGAAAAATGTAACCAGAATGTAAGGGCTCGTGGTATGCTCATGTAGGTCTGTGACCATTGCCTATGTGCCTGCAGCATGCTGGACTGTAGGTGACAGATGCTTAAGCTGCTATTTCCAATTGGCTGGTAAGAAAAGCACTTTTCACATCTACATGCCACAGAACAATCATCAGTGTCAAATATACTATAGTCTCTTCTGGAGTATGAAGTGGTGTGCATGGAGAAAGACAAAGAGAGTTCAGAGAAACATTTACATATCTGTAATTTCCATGCATCGCAATATATATATATATATATATATTTATATATGTGTGTGTGTGTGTGTGTGTGTGTGTGCGTGTGTGTGCGTGTGTGTGTGTGAGTTCATTGGAGAAGAATGTCAACTTTCCTGTCAACTTGCCTGTAAAAATGTTGTCCTACACATCTCCTTTTCATGGCTGGCTTCCTGTTGCATTTTGTGCTTGTTATGTTCAACATAATTCGACTTGCCAAACCCTTTACTTCCCATAAAGACTGAATGGACAATCTCACACTATCAATGTGGTACCAAACAGTGACAGGTGTAGTTAGAGTCTGAGAGTCCACCAGGTAAAGTTATGAATAGAAATTGCAGTGGAGTTCAAACAACTAAAACACGTTTGGGGTCAAGGTGAAATAACAAAAAATTCTGATTAGTAGAAAGCAACAGAGGAATCTATAACCAAAGGCATAAACGTACACACTCAGGTTGTCTATGTGGTCCTACTTGTTACTGAGCTATATGAACGTCCCGCATCGGCACTAACTCAACACTAACCTTCAACATTAGTCACTAATGCATCATTACGTATGAATGGAATTTACAGGAAGCAGGACAGGTCTGTATTTGTGTGTGTGTGTATGTGTGTGTGTGTGTGAGGGGGGGGCTTAAAAAGGGTAAAGGCAAGAGCAAACTTTCAAGCAGCGTAGTCAACTATGATACCATCCATCTGAAAGCTATTCAAGCAGAATATTCTGTTATGCAACATACACACACACACAAGTCTGTTATACCTGTGAGGACCCGTATTGACATAAAGCCTTCCCTAATCCCCAACCCTTATCTCAACCCTCACAACTATTCCTGAACCAGTCCCTTACTTTAACCTTTACCTAAAACTAAGCGTCGGCTTTCAAACATTCCTGTAAAGATGTGATGACTGCTAACATGTTGTTATGTTTCAAAAACACCCAAGTCATAATGGTCCTCACAAAGATAGGCATTCAAAAGCACACACGTGTACAAGGGGAGAGAAAGAGGGCTCCAACAGGTTGGGAAAGACCTTAAACATGAATGCCTGCAAGCTCCTCCTGTGAGCTTAGCTATCGGTTTCTTTCCCTCCGTGCACTTCTTCATCTTCCCTCCTGCTTCACATGTCATATATGTGCAAACATACAGTAAAAGCCTTTCTCTCTTCCCACCCCTACCTTTCCGTCTGTCTTGTCCTTGCCCTATCCCTCTCTGTCTTTAAAGTGCCAGAGGTCATGTCATTTCATGTATAAATAATTCACAAGGGGCCATGCAGGCAGTGTGCAGTGGCTGTCTTAAACAAGCAGCAGCTTTGATTTAGCTCCGTCACTAGAGGCACAGTGAAGGTCATCTCTCCCCAATGAACACTCCTCTGCAGCCATGGCGGCTGGGGCTGAAACAATTTACAGCTGGAATTGCATTATCAGGGCACAAACACTGTATTAGTAGATGTTGATATATAAATAGAGCAGCTGAAAGTGCTCTCTGTCTTCATTTTTGATAAAAACAAAAGTAGGTGGAGGGATATGATATCTGTTTCCCGTAGGTCCAGCTGCCACTAAAAGCAAACAGCACCGATATCTCATAACCATCTTTTCTTCATAATTCTGATTGCTTTTTTTGTAAATAAATAACAAAGTTCTGGCTCCTCGTCTCTGTGCTTTGTTGGCTCACTGAAAAGCAGTCACTGTTTTGGGTTCTCCTCTCAAAAAGATGTGGCGAACTTAACTTTATATAACACAGGTCCAAATCATTCTGCCAACTTTCTGAATAGTCCCCATCAATTTTGAAAAAGTTCAACATTTGAAAAAAGTACAATGTGTTCTGATCTTTGTGAGTTTGGTTCCATCATTGAAATACAATTATGAGTGCTAAGGTGGGAGCTTGAGTTCAGAGAAAGTATTATTTCACGGTATTATTTCAAACTTTGGGGAAGGAGTGTACCGTAAACCAGAGGAAGGCTAAAGGAGTCAAAGAGAGCAATAGACTTCTCACTGCATGTTTCCTTGAGGGCCCGGAGGCTTGATCAAGGTGACTGCACACAGAATGAGTTTCCATCGCTAATCTAAAACACACACTTATGCACTCTCCGTAACCACCCTCTCTTTCATTGATTAAGCTAAGATAACAGCTGTGTGTTCTGAGCAAAACCTTGTGAATGTGTTGTGGAAGATCACACTACATAAGTTTGGATAGGGCTATGAACTAACAAAGGGAGTTTTCACAGAAGACATGCTGACTAGGAAAAGCACTGGGGTAAATAATAAGATATAGGAAGGCTGAAATTCCATCAAGCTGCTTCGGTTTCAAGGTATGTGTCTGAAATCACCCACCACATTGCACATTATCTTTACATGTGTGAATCTATGCTCGACTTTACATATTGCCCTCACAAAATCCCACAATGGAACAAAAATAAGTAGTGTATTTGGCATGTACACTATAGGCTTCGAGATCTCGCACGCTCTTAAGGGGTCCCCCAGGGATCTATTCTGGATCCCCTTTTAATTACCATCAGCATTATTATTATTTAGCCATTATTTTGGATTTAGAAGTCATCCATACTTTATCTCCTCCAGACAGAATGCCATTTATTTTGGGACACTTAAATGGAACTGGGCCATCGTTAGCGTTATTGATAACACCTGTGTGCTCTTCCTGCTATGACAAGTCAAAATGTTTACATTAAAAACAATGTTTTGGAATTTCAAAGAATGAATGTAGTAGTTCTGACTGTCCCAACTTGTATTTTCGTGCTACCCGGCAAACATTGGGATTTAGGATACTTCCTGATACAAACACGTGGGCTCTGGAAATCTCAGCAGGTGTTGAGCCTAAAGGAAAACTGAGATGACATCTTCACTGCCACAAGCTTCATTGTGTGATGTCAAAACCAAAACAGGTTTCTGAAAATAATCAGTTTTTCTTCTGAATCTTCTGGTTGTTCTTGTCTTAATAGCCTGAAATGCATGGAAAGAGAAAGACATATAGGTAAATCCACAGCAGCAAATCCACAGGCCATTATATGTTTACGTAGACACTGTTTACATTTACCCATCTCTTTCTCTCTCTCTATCTCTCTCTCTCTCTCTCATACAAGACAGACAAAATGGGCATCTGTAAAGTGCTCACTCAGCGCAGCAGCTGCATCAGCAGAATAAGACAGAATAGAAAGCAGTGTCTTTGTTTCTGTGTGTGTGTGTGTGTGTGTGTGTGTGTGTGTGTGTGTGTGTGTGTGTGTGTGTTTGTGTGTGGTTGAGAGAAAGAGAGTGCGCATGTGTGAGGAGTTAAGGGTGATGGGATCTTTGAGCAGACAAAGGGGAATCACTGCTACTCTCAGCGTCCATTAGACTAACCCTATGGATCAATATTGATCCTTGCTACCACCGAGCACTGTCTAATAGGCTACTGCCCACCCTGATAAAATGACAGCATTAGTGCACATACTCAGATGGATGGATTTGGGGTGGGAGGGTGAACCATAGCCAGAGAGAGAGAGAGAGAGAGAGAGAGAGAGAGCAATAAGGAGACTAGAAAGGTTTACAGGTCCAGGGGTGAAAGGAGAGGAGACAGTAAGGCTGATCATGTGTGCAAGATGGACACCAAGAGCGAGAGAGAGATTTAGCCAGATAGAAAAATAGACAAAATCACATTTTGTTTATGCAGACACAGTCTAAACCAGGGGATGAATCCATAAAAAAACACTCCAGCTCTTTCAGTAGGTCAGTTACTTGGTGCTTTTTCTCCTGACTGACTGTTTTAGAGAACATAAAGGGAAAGAGAGGAAGTCCCTGTACAGCTGTCCAATAAAAGCAGTGGACATCAATGTATGTCTCGGATGAGAGAGGGTAAAAGGGAAGAGTGAGTTTTTGGCCATGTGTCTTGGCCACCCTCCTGCTTGAATAATAAATAGTGATCAGCTGTTGCTGTTATTTGGCCACCTGAGTCTTATTAACTACTCAGCCCGCAGAGTGTGTGGAGCGAGGCAGAGAGTATCTACTTATATCAGAGAGCCTTTCAGAAGTCTGAGCAGTCGTCCCTCACACGCTCAAGTTTGTTATCCCAGTATTAACCAAGAGGAAACTAAAAGGTTCCTTCCAAGAAGCACATAGGGCATTGGACTTGTTTAATATAACAGCCCTCTAGATAGGGAAAGGTGTGTAAATACAGTTGTGTTAAATATTGTCTCAAGAAGGTTTGTCATGAGGTAGAGCCAGTTCAGCACAGAGCGAGACGCCACAGATTTTTTGAGTCATAAACTCTGAATAACTAAGTTTTTTCTTCCTGAACTTTGGTTTAGATTGTTGCTTTCTCTGAAATCACTCATGAATTAATGTCCTACTCCCAATAATAGACACGTAACAGTTCACTGAATAGTCAGCTGTAAATGATTTCGACACTAGTCATCGTCATTCTTTGGCATTGCCGACAGGTGTATAGTCGCACACGACCGAGGAAATTTCTGCATCTCTGAAATGGAGCAATTCTCCTAACAAATGCAATTTGTCATTGCATTCTCAGGGCACCATACAGTGAATAACATCCACACGGTGGGTGAATGGGGAGTTATTTTGAACACAGCAACATAAAATGCTTCAGATTGAATCCAATTTCTTTTAAATAGCTGTTTCATTGAAGATAGTGTGTACATTCGTTGTTAATTTGTTAATTTGGTCTTCCCTTCCCCCCCTTTCTGCCTCATTAATGCACACACCAACACATTTACAATGGATCAACCATGAAAGTACCCATATAATCTGGACGAGTTTGTAAGAAAGACATCTACAGTGACTTCTGGATCTGTGTTGTTGAGAAAAAAAACTTGACCCAATAGGTCAGTGCCTCATGAATTTCCTCAAAATATAGCCTTTAGATTTAGTTCACGTTTTCTTTTTCCTTTTGCTTCTCAAAGGCATCAATCGGGGAAGCTAAAGCCTGCAGGCTAGTTTTCACACAGGGAAAAAAGAAGCTGGAACACAGTCCGAGCTTTGTGCAGGGCTTGCATATAGAGCACATAGTGTTAGGGTAACCAGGCAGTGCAGCTGGCCTTTCACAACTATGCAACTTTAAAGCAGTGTTTAAATCAAGATGCAAAAGACAAGAACCCTGTTCTCCCACATGAACACACACATAGAAGGGAATGAAAGTGATAGAAAGTAAAACAGGGAAATGTGGAAAAGATGAGCCTTCAATACAGGACTTAGTGGCTACATCAAGGGACATTTTGGCTCAAATGAGTAGCTGCAGAAATACATTTATTTGGTTTCCAACATAAATCTATCTCTCTGCTTCATTTGAAGGGTCATTGTTTTTTTTTACTGTGCTATCCACTTATATGTATTGTTCATTGAAGGATAGCAGGTCACGATGCAGCCAAACTGACTATCAGAGGTATAATTCTATAAATAATGAAAGCCAGATAACCTATTTGAGAGTAAATATAAAGTCTAACTGAACTTGTATTCATTGTTTGAAAAAAAAAAACATTTACTCTTGCATCATATCTTTATAGAATTGATGTTGTTGTCTTTTATTAATTTTTTTATCATAAAATAGTTTCCAAACCAGCGACCTATGCAACAACCCACATGCATACAAAGTAAGTAATTTTGGCAAAACTAGTCAGCAAGAAATATGAAAACATGCCAGTTAATTCATCCTCCCGGCCCCCAAATCCTCTCCGCAACATTCCTTTCATAAATGTGCAGTACTGGAGTATTTTTTTTAAGAAACCGGAGTGAGCTGGTATGTGGATGGACCCATTATAGAGCTACTTCTGTTGGAGGTTACCTTTATCACTATCAGATCTCCTCTTATGTTCTGACCCATGGCCCAGTAGTTATTTCAAGGTTGGATGACCATACTCCCCCACCCCCACCCTCTCCCCCCCTCCCCCTCCCACCCACCCACCACCTTCTCCATGCATCTACACACAATGTACATAATGTGACTCCTTCTTGCTAATGTCTGTGCGTTGACACCTGCATGACAGAGCCCTTCTCATCTCGGACATTAGTGTGAGCAGCAGGCGTGGCAGCATTCTATGAGGAGGCATCAGGTAGGTGTCAACACATGTTTATCCCCACCAATTACTATCCAACTCACCCCCATTGCTTGTCCAATTTCAAATTGTGAAAAAGTCTTACAATGTGTTTTGCCAAAAGGGAGGATATTTATCTTCTTTTCCTCTGTGCAGCATCATAGCACTTGCTTTCATCCCAGAGCACCCTACCCCTCCTCCTTCTCCCTGCCTCCTGTAAGCATTCCTGCCCCTCCCCCCTTCAGTCCCTCTAGCCGGTATGGATCTGTGAAATGTTGGCAGGGTGTGCTGCTATGGCATAGGGCCTCAGCTCTAAGCATGGGGATGTGAAAGAGAAAGAGGGGAGGAAGATTATCTCAGAGAGAAGAATGATTTTTCTAGGTTCAATTAAATCCATTTAGTTTGCACAATCATGACATACAGGCTGCATACGTTGAGCAGCCATGTTGCACCAACCAACATATTTGTAATGTGGCCAGTGACCTAAAGGCCATTGCTCTTTGTAGATATGAATAATCAGTCAAACTCTGACCCACTCAAGCTAATATGAGCTGTAGTGGCAGTGGATGTCAACAAGTTGTTTGTAATTAACAGATGTTTTGTACTACAGTAAACACAAAAATGACTCATTCTTGGATTGTATGGCTTAAACTTAGTTACGATTTACTAATTAAAAAGAAAGTCTGACTATGATCAGTCTTTCTAAATAATTAATGGTTCTAATAACCCAGTGCCCCAGACATGTGTAACACACTTGATACCGGAAGAATGCATGAAAAGAAAGGAAGATCAGTGTAGGCTATAACAATCTCTTTTTATTCTCTATTCCGAACAATCAATTGTAAATGAACAGTCCTCACAGGTACCATTATTATAAAAGGCCAAACGTTTGTCATGTCTCTGCATACAGTAATAGAAAGGATATATGACATTCTAAATCAGATAGTATACTAATAATGAATGCTGTTCCAATAAACCACTCTGTAATATTCATCGGGCGCTCACACAAAGACAGATTTATTCCTTCCACTTATTACTATCATATTTACTGCCCAATATGTTTTGCTCTGCTGTCCAGTTTCACTCTCTGTCTGCACTCACTCTCCAATTCCAAACCCCAGTCTCCTCTCTGCACTTCCACCTATCTTCCTATTTATCTCTCTCTCTCTCTCTCTCTTCCCATCCTGAAGTGGTTGCATTTCATTTTTGGTTTCTCGAAAGAAAACTTCCTTATGCCTGAGTTACCACTATAGACATTGCAGTGGTTACAGCATTCCAGAAAGCCTAGCTGTGTTTGTGATACCGTGATGGCTTTCTCGCACCATTGGAGGTTTAAACTGAATTCACATTGATTTGAAAGATGGCTTCTTTTTCAGACTGCCTGGGTGATCTCAGTGCTGAGGCCCTCTGCCATGTCAGAGACGGCATCGGGAACTTCCTGGACGTTCCCGCTCAGGTTCACCTCCTTTTTCAGTTCAAAGTCACTCTGCTCCTTGATAGGCATCTCCTTCGGCGTTTCATTACCATTAACACATTCCTCTATCTGTGTGGCAGCAGAATGTGTGCACTCTCCATTCACAGCTGGAAGTGCATCTACTTCTGGCACATCCTTTGTATCAGAAGGGCTCTCTATATCTCCATTTTCCATCTTGCTTTCTACCTCAGGCTCTGGGCAAGGCATCTCTTCGGACTCAATCGTAATTTCGCTGGCAGAGACAGACTCAGAGATGACAATTTCTGGGACAGGTTCTGCTGCTTCTGGCTCAGCTGCTACCTCAGTGCTGGGGGCTTCTGCTGCGACTGATTCCTCTTCTACGGATTGATATTCAGTGGGGACCTTCTCTGCTGCAGTATCCAAGACGAATTCCGCTTCCACATTCTTAAGTTCAGTAGCCTCAGATGTGGCTACAATTGGTTCCGGCGCAATTTCTTCTACTTGTTTCGCTGCTGCAGATTCCATTGCATCAGCCACCTGCTCAGGCTCTGGCTGGAGTACTTGCTCTGGTTCTGGGTCTGGCTCTGGTACTTGTTCTGGTTCAGGTTCTGGCTCGAATACTTTCACTGATTCTTGCTGTGGCTCTGACTCAAGTTCTGCTGCCTGCTCTGTTTCTGGGGCTTGCTCCAGCACTGGCTCTGCAGCTGGCTCAGCCACTGGCTCGGGTTCAGGGACAGCAGCAGGGACCACTGTCTCCTTCAAAGTGGCTTCTGGCTCAGTAACAGTCTCTGGGATGGGCTCTGGCTCTTGGTCCTTGGGGGCTTCCTCTATACTGACGGGAACAACCTCTGGCTCTGGAACAATGTCTACAGCTGAAGCAGGTTCTTTTACAAGAAGCTCATCAGGTGCAGCTTCAGACTCAAGCTCAATGGGCACATGCTCCTCTGCTGCTGCTGCTGCTGGAGCCTCTGGGAGCTCTACTGGGGCCTGTTCTTCTACTGCTGAAGCAGACTCCACTGCTGTTGCAGCTGGTTCCTCTGTTGCTATAACAGGTTCCTCTACTGCTGCTGGAGCTGGTTCCTCTACTGCTGCAGCTAGTTCTTGTGCTACTGGAGCTGCCTTTATTTCTGCAACAGCTGGTTCTTCTGCTACAGGAGCAGGTTCTTCTACTGCAGGAGCTGGTTCTTGCACTACTGGAGCTGCCTTTTCTTCTGCAGGAGCTGGTTCTTCTACTGCAGGAGCTGGTTCTTGTACTGCAGGAGCTGGTTCTTCTACTGCAGGAGCTGGTTCTTGTGCTACTAGAGCTGCCTTCTCTACTACAGGAGCTGGTTCTTCTACTGCAGGAGCTGGTTCTTGTGCTACTAGAGCTGCCTTCTCTACTACAGGAGCTGGTTCTTCTACTACAGGAGCTGGTTCTTCTACTGCAGGAGCTGGTTCTTGTGCTACTAGAGCTGCCTTCTCTACTACAGAAGCTGGTTCTTCTACTACAGGAGCTGGTTCTTCTACTGCAGGAGCTGGTTCTTGTGCTACTAGAGCTGCCTTCTCTACTACAGGAGCTGGTTCTTCTACTGCAGGAGTTGGTTCTTCCGCTATTGGAGCTGCCTCCTCTGGAGCTGCAGAAGCTGTTTCCTCCGGAGGTGGAGATTTGGGCTCTTCTGGAGCCGCTACAGCTTCAGTTACTGCTGCCACAGCTGACCCCACAGCTTCCTCTACCACATTGCCTGCCTCAGTTGTCAACTTTGCTTCTGTGGACTGGGCTCCTGCCTCCACTTTAGCAGACTCCTCTGCACCAGCAGCAGTTTCTGTGTTCTCATCCTTTGTCTCTTTGGGATCGCTTACATCATATCCTTTCCTCTTCCTGCTCAGTTTGCCTCCCATGATGTCTCCTAGGAAGTAAAAGGGGTATTTTAATATGAGAGATAATACATTGTTTAAAAGGGGCCCAGCTGGCTGGGTTCAAGCATGTTGTGAGGTAACTGTGCTAACCAATAAACCACTGTGCCACCCAAGTGCCGAGATGATCCTACTTTACCGAGGTATTCTTCTAGATAGTTAAAATATATACACCACAGGTGAATATTAGGAATGCATTTCTGTCATGCTTTCCAAAATGCAGTGTGGGTTTGACTTAGTTCCTTCAAATGTAACAGTGTTTTGTCAGAAAGGAGCATTGAGAGAAGTCTATTGTCTTGAATTGAACAAGATGTTCAATTAGGAATCTACTCTCAGCCAAACAGTTTGGCTAACAAATGTAAATGCATGGGAACCGTACTTAGACCAGACAACTGAACAGAACCTCTACCCTTTCAGGAATGTTGGATAAGGCTCGATGCCAAATGAGCTCACGACTCTTAGTTGAACATTATGCTGTAGATGTACAACTATTCCTCTTTCCGCATGACAAGCTACAAACTACATAGTTTGGATATGCAACTCAAAGTCTGTGGTTACATTTACATACAAGATATGAATTACAAGTGTATTTTCTGTAGGAACTTAAGAACATTGTAAAAAAAAAAAAGCAATAATAATCAAACTAGTATAAACTGTGAATAGACCAAACATGTACTAGATAGTTTTACAACTAGTTATTTGTGTGAATGTGTCAACACTGATCTGGCTGTATAGAGGAAGAGTTTCAGATTGCAACACAATGGAGCTTCCTTCCATTTACAGAATAGAGAACTGGAAGTTCAACTTTATCTTACTAATAATGTTTCAGCTGATGCTGAACAAATCCACCTGTTAAAAATTAAGAGAGCTTAAACAGATAGAGATTACAGGTTACATTTATTTTAAATGCCACAGCCTGATAATTTAATTTGCCTATTTCATTTTGAGAGAGGCTATTCAAAGGAAAGCTAAAAAATAGATGATTATGTCAAAATGCTACAAGTAGGACTTTACCACAGAAGGTAAGAACAACCAGGGAACTGTCCATAGTGCTGCAATGGAGCAATCAAGACAGGATGCGCCATATACCATAATGGGATACAAGCTGCACATCCGTTACACCACTTTACAGAAAAAATGAACAGGCCAATGGTAAAAAATAACTAAGTATATCTGCTTTTGCACCAAGGGAACCAGAATCCTACTGTTGTATATATGCTAGAATAACGCTGTATCTATCTATCTATGTGATTCATTTCTCATGTTTTGCCCAACCATCTTGGTGCCTTAGGCCTCAAAATCAGACAAAGCAAAAATGCCATAGTTTAAGAAGAAATCCCTGACATTTCAGATCAGATCGTTGCGGATATTTTTTTTAAGCCAATTTCAGAATAAATACGTGAATGTCCAGTCCACACAGAGCTGTACGCTCATTTGGAAAGAGAAAGACACGCAGAGGTACGGCAGCATGTGCCGGCCGGTAACAAAGGACGGGGATTCCTCACCAGTAGATACTCACTGACAAAAAGTAATGGTTGGGCTTAATTGCCAGCAGAGCACTGATGCTAATCTGCGCTATAGTGTAGGATATACGCATAGGCTACTATACAGGGGAATTACACTATACACTGGCCACGAGCACTTGAGGGATAAAAGCTGTATGGGGTCTCCATCCCCCATTTCCACCCGCCCACCGCTGCTTCTCTCAGCTGCTCTGCCCTTTTTGTTCACGAGCATTTGCAAACGTCGTACGAACATGCGAAAGAAAACGAAATTCACGACAATAACGCGTTGTTACATAATGAGCACCACAACTTCATAACTTTGTTTTGCGCTTTTCTTTATCCCCGTTTTTTTTTCTTTAAATAGCCAGGCTTGAAAAAAAAACAGCTACCGCAGAAGAAGACGCACTAAATCAAATCCGACCACTAGAACGAGAAAGAGTAAAAAGCCTGTCTTCATTATGCCAGTCTTAAAATGTCCTACGCAAATTTGCATAATAAGAGAAAGGCAAAGAGAGAGAGAGTGTGAGAGAGAGAACAATGGGTAAGCTGCTGCAGCAACAGTCTTTCTTACTCACTTCTTTTCTTTCGTTTTACCCACAGATCCTACACTTGAAACTGAAAAATTAAGCATTAAAAAACGGAAGCAATGCTCTGCATTAAACCGACCTGTATTTCTCGAGAGTGATCACTTCTTCTTTTCCAGGCTCCGGCTGGATGTGATAATGGAGGTAAACCTTTGGAGTGACAGCTGCAGATTCCGCCCCTGCCTCCGAGGTGCAGTCTGGGACTGTGTAGGAACTGAGGAGTGCCTCCTCGCAGTTTTCTAGACATCTGTCGCTATCACAATCCAGCCCACCCCTGCCCCTTCTGCAATCTATACCCTCCCAATCTTTAACCCCTCCTCTCCCGCACCCACCCACTTCAGGGCATATTTCTCTGTTGTGTAAATACGTCCGCGGACTGAGGGTGATTTTGAGCAGACTTGCAGTAATTTCACGTTGTAAAATGTCCATTTATCCTCTGCTCTTGCTTTGGCATAGAATGATGCAAGGATTTCATGTCAGCCCCCTCCCCACAGGGGTATTACTATAATAGCTATAATATAAATTATGCATAGTAGGCATTATCTTGTGCAACACACACACACACACACACGCACACACACACACACACACACACACACGCACACACACAGCAGAAGACAATTACAGTGATTCCTCCATGTTTTCTTTCCTCTGTTGTTACATGGATGCTTATCTCTACTTGCACAGTAAGCATAGCAAGGAGCATAACACGTTGTAAGGCATTCGTATAAAGCCAACTAGCTTTACTCGGCTATGGTGAAATGAATCTACATGATTGCAAAATGTGGTTTATTCCTGAGCTGCAGTAAACTGTGATATATGGACATCGATGTGGGCTTCTGAATAACTCATCTAAATCATGCAACATTTATTACAGGAACAGGCTGTGTAAAGTATTTCTATGCAATCCCATGCCTGGCTTTAAATGAATGCACGGTTCTTGTTGAGGACCGAAAGTTCACTCTAATGTTGAGAAGTATTTTGATGCATTGCACCTCGTTGCTATTTGCCTTCCATGTGTGAGAGATTTAATTAAATTCAACAACTGGCCCTTCCAGGTGAGCCTTCTTCAACAGTTTGACCAGCATGCCACCGACACACTTCCAGGTTGAGGCATCTGAAAACCATTGAAGACTATCAGATATTGGGTTTTATCTTTCTCCAACAACATGAACGTCTCATATCTCCTCCAACAGCAGTCCATTTGTTTCCACAGTGAAAAGAAAGGCAGTATTAGCTCTCTTCTTTACAGTTCACACAAACACAGTTCCTCCCGGTGAAACTGGAAAGACATTACCAATCACACAACAATGAGACTAACGATCTGATTACATCACTTAAGACTCTCCAACCTGGTATTTAATAAGAAAACCCCGTTGGAGAGCAGCCAGACAAGTTTTTTTTGTTTTTCTTTGGGGGGTGGGTGTCCTGGTTTAGGGATAGTTGAGAGTAATTTTTTAGGATATCTTTATACAATCTAAAGAAGTAAAGTAAATAAAGAAGTACATATATATATATACATATATATATATATATGTATATATATATACATATATTCATGACATTTTATACTATTGTATGCTTCATTTAACACAAATGATGATTTTAATATATGTATCATTCATGTTTTATTAATGCAAAACAGATAATATTATTGAGGAGACAGCACCCTCTCCTGTTACAAGAGTCCACAGCAGAAACTTTGTTGCGCATCAAGATATCAATGATACGCAATACACCTTTAACATTGTGAAGGACACTCTGTCTATGATAAATTAAATATTCTTGGTTTATTCATTATGTCACCACAAAAATGTGGAGTAAAAGAAAAACTGACTGTCACAGGAATGTTTTGATCTTGTTATATCTGCGATCTACTTTTTCTGCTACTAAGTTCTAGTTTCTATCGGTTATGAGATCCTCCTTGTTTGCTTTCCCTGCTGTAGCAGAGCTACACGGTGACAAAGGGGCAGCAGAGGCTGAATTTCACATGATGCAAAAGCTCTGGAATGCATTCCCAGGAGTATAACCACCACTCCAGCCAACCATGCTGCTCCACATACAGAGCCCTCACAGACATATCGAAGGCCTTGGGAAATCCCCAGAGCTCAGTCAGGGAAATGTCCAAGGCGCTGTCTACAAGTCCTGGACCCTTTGGCCTAGACTGACCCAAAGACTGAAGAGGTGGATGAGTACAGAAACAGGTGGAGGGTGCAACAACGCACGATCAGCCAATAGCTCAGCATTAGGAATGTGCAAAAATTGCTGGGGTTGTGTTGAGGCTTTCATATATTTTATGAATATATGAATGACTGTCAATAACTTGATTTCAGAAATTTGACTTCAGAATTCACAGCCACTTTCCCAAAGTCATTAGATCATAAACACTGTTTTCAACACAAATCTCAAAACATTTATGAAATGAAATGGCCTTAAATAAGTTATTTTGAGAACAGTTGTTGAAAGTCACACCTAATGCTTGTCATTAGAAACACTATTTATGTGCTTTGTGGCATACTGTGGTTCACCAACTGAAAATATCAACGTCAACAAGAGCAAAATCGTAACAGGTGCAATGTTAAAGTATTAGAAATTAAAGTTTGACACCTGCACATCAACCCACTGATGCCAATTTGGTCTTTCGATGATTAAATGAAAGCTTTTGTTTGTGCATTTAATTGTAAATGATTTGATCTGTCACAATTTAAGATAAATAAATGTCATACTACTCCAATAAATTAAGTTATAGATTTGCACCATACATATGATGCTAATTAAAATATGTAAAACATTAGACATTGAAATAAAATGAAAGATGTATTTTAAATGGTTTGGTTATCATTTCTACACATTCAGTTTCAGAGAAAAATAAGTAGCACCCTCTACTGGAGACATTATCTCACAACAACAGTATTAATAAATAATATTAATACAAATTCTTATACCACAGATCCTTATTTTGGGATGCTAAAGGTAGATTCAGAATGGATTTCATTTATGACCAGATGTATGGTTTCCAAATTAATTGGTTAAATTGATATTGTTTACACATCTTAATCCAAAGCTTTTGATTGATAATGTGACCATGTTCCAGTCAACTGCCAGAGGGGATTTAGTCTAAAATAGGATTTAACATTTGGATTTATGGTGGCGCTAGTGCAATTGTTGTGAGAGGATCTGGCCTGGTTGGCACACTCACCTTGCAATACAAGTGAATAGCCATAATATGTCATACAGGGGCAATTAACATTTAAAATTGTCTACAATCCCTGTGTGCCTCTTAATATGAATACCACTTATACAAATCAACATCCTGTGACATGGTCTTGAATCAGTAACGTGTGTTCAACTGTATCTATGGACACCATCATGGTATGTGTTTATTGGATTGCTGGGCGACCATGATACTGCCTCAAAGCCCAGTATTGCTTTTTATTGCATGCAGTGAAGACTAGGCCTACAAAGTTGCTTTAAAAAGGAAACAAATTAATAAAAACTAACACCCTAACTATCTGGACTTGAAGTTGGACCCATTGTGACCAGTTTAACGTGGGTGGTAAAATTACGTAATGAGGGTCAAAAAGGCCATAAGCTAAATATGACATTGGCTTTACATGCTGAATCTCTGGCCACAAGTCAATTGTTGATGTCACATAGTGTTCTCAGCTGGTAAAAAAAACCCTGCAATGACATCACTTGTTGGCATGTGGCCAGAGTGCATGACGATATGAACCATACATAATAGTCAAATCCTTTATTCACAATCGCTATCATATTTGTATAAATGGATGTTTATATATTTATAGTAATCATCAAGGCGATGAATAACGACTCTTCATTGCTACTTTAGAAACGTCAGTTTGAAGTGCAAGAGACGCGCACCCACCCCGGCGCGGCGGAGCAGTGAATTAATGCAACGCACCCTTGGCTACTTGGATGAGGGCGGTGCTAGTGTAGGTGCCCAAGCAGCAGCAGGGCCTTGCCTTTGTGGTTATAGAAAGAGAAGATGGCTCCCGTTCTGGAGAAGCAGCTCTCGGGCGCAGCCGGGGCAGGCGACAACAACAACGAAGAGGAAGAAGGACAAAACCTATGGCAAGTTGTGTTATTGTTTTCAACGACTTCGTGTCCGCCGGGGCCTTCTTACAGGAACACAACCCGCTGTGGTTCTGCTTTGTCACTGACGGCAGCTCTCAATCAGACACCGGCCCGGCTAGCAGTGACATTAGCACCGAGCGAACAGGGCGGTCAGTGAGCTGTCGGCTGCTAGCTGCTAGCTAGCTGCTAGCTAGCTGCTCGGCTCCTTCTGACTACACACATTGACGTGAGCCAAGACTGTCATGTCCCCTCATACTAGGACTGGGTTTGAATCCACGGGAAGTTTTGAGGGAGCCATTCATAGTAGCCGGGCTTTGACACGTCCACGTCCGGACTCCACCTCAATCCCAGCTCCTTAATGCAGGATGCCACAAGCTAACAGGAACCTAACAAGCTAACGTCAACGCCATGAACGACTGCAGAAACATATTGTTGTGTTTCGCGGGTCAAGGGCTCGTAATGTCAGGGTCGTGAGGCGCAAGCTGCTGAGGTTTCATGTTTTCACAACCCTCGCTAACGTTTTTATTGGTCAGTGGAAATTACTTATCATTTCCTGATTGTGTTGTAGTGGACACACCACTGGGCTCCAGCTGACTGAATAATCGCCCCGAACCATAAACGTGGTAGTTACGTCATGTAACGTTAATTGGCCAATGGCAATTAACATTGAGCAGTCATTGTGTCCCTTGAATGTCAATGTAACGGTCATCTCTGTTTTCATTGTTTGTCTTGTTGTTTTCTTGTAGGACCTCAATACTAAGTGAAGTTTCAACTACAACGAGTTCAAAGTTGCCATCAGGAAAAAATATCCTGATATTTGGTCAGTATAACGTATTGCACATGTGTGAAAGTCTATGCTTTTGCAGTGTATCTTTAGTGGTCAACCCTGAAGGGTGGGGAGGCCCCGCAAACTGCACAACCACACCGATCTCACAAAAGCTAATGATTGCAAATTAAAACCTGACTCTTCAAGCAGTCTGCACTTTCAACTGTGTTTTACCCCCCCTTGAAAGGAACAGATAATACACAAAATCCAGAGAGGTCTTCCTGTGTGGGGACGTACTTATTTGAGTTGGCCTTGCACAAATGTGAGACATACTGCCGGTGACCAAAAATATTTGTGCGAGCCTCTGACAGTAATGAGAACACAGGGGCAGTCCCATCTGAGGTGAAAAGGTGGTGAAATCAAGATATGTCTGTGTATAAGCAGGAATACGGAGTGATGATTTCTTAGGACATCACATGCATTATCATTGTGATGTTTATAATTGTAAATATTGAAAACTATTAATGTTTCCAATAATAATGAATAACATCATATGTAAGCTGATGAATAAAATGTCTTACAGGTGAGGATGGATCAGGAAAAACTGCTCTAATGGCTAAACTTCAAGGAGCCGATCACAACAAGAGAGGCAGAGGACTTGAGTATCTGTACTTAAATGTTCATGATGAAGACAGAGATGGTGAGTTTACCTGCTGTTACTTTACTTGTGGTTGTTTCACAGCAGTAGCCTTTACAAAATAACTTTAGTTTAGAACAATGATAAGATTGCTTGCATTAAACTAGTATTTTGTTTTCCTTTTCGAAGACCTGACTCGCTGCAATGTGTGGATCCTGGATGGAGACCTATACCACAAAGGCCTACTTAAGTTTGCCGTTTCAGCTCAGTCACTACCTGACTGTCTAGCTGTATTTGTTGCGGATATGTCGCGGCCCTGGACCATTATGGAGTCACTGCAGAAGTGGGCTAGTGTGCTACGTGAGCACCTGGACAAGCTAAAGCTCTCTCCAGAGGACATGAGAGAACTGGAGCAGAAGAGTAAGTAATGTTTGCCTTCATCTACTCTCATGTGACTTCTATTCTGGATGGTATCAAAATGAAACATCGACAAGATTTTATTTTGAAAATGTAGCTTAGTTTGCTGTAGAGAGTTTTGCTGCTGGATCTAGGAGGACATTCAAAACCATTTGTCAACTTCAATAGGTCTGGGTTATAGCTTAAATCCCCCACTTTAAAATATGTAAATTTTTGCTGGTGGAATATTTGACCAGCGTAAAATGAACATGGACGCAATGAGACGAAGAAGATTTAATTTGATTTTCTCTCGTTAAAGCAGTCAGTTTGTTAAGACTGACATAATTTGGTTATTTGTTATGTGGTAGTCATCTTGTGTCTCTTCAATAATAAGAGCCACTACCATGGCTCCAAGGAAAAAAAGAGACATTGGTAGCTGCGTAGCATGGAAGGCAAGCACTGCATAACATAGCACATTATCATGGATGTTTCTAGGTCATCATCAGAGAGGCCCATGATCCTCAGCTGTGTGTTCTGGCTGGAGGCGAGTTCTGCAGATCGATGTGCGTGATGCACTCCCGTTAATTTTAGAACTGGTTATCTCTCACTTACGAAGAGTTCTTTTGTGTTTGTGGAAAATGCTTTTGGAGGTATCAAGTTGGTTTAGCCTGCTGGGTTTTACAGAATTTTCTTGACGCCACCAAATGTTTCTTGCTGCTGTTGCTCTTGAAAGTCTGAAATAACTTCTCACGACTGTCAAACGGTTTAATGATTTTATATGAGTTTGACAGAACGGGTCCAAACATGTTCCCAACATTTAACATGCTAATGTAGTGACAAGTGGTAACAAGTCTGCTGGCAAGTGTGAAAAAGAAAAGGGAAGCTCGTAGCCAAGTGATGACTAAAGCACATTGTTAATTACAAACAAGTGATATTATGACACATTTTCAACTTGCTTTACTGACTTGTTTAAGTGGCTTTTTAGAGAAACATAGTTGACATTGATTATAAAATACATTATACCTATCAATAGACATGAGCACACATTAAAGTTGTACATTTCCTATGGTCGTGTTTACTGTAGAGATCTTCACAATTTGATAAATATATTTTAGACTTAACTTAAATAGTTTTTTCAGATTTTCTTTCTTACTCTGTTTGGTTTTTGGACATGGTCGGATTTCCAGGTCAGCTGAAGCATATCATCAACATTAAGTATCTTCCAGCATGTCAGTTGTGATGTCAGCAGCAGATTGGTGAGCCCTAGTCAGAGTACATATTTGAAGATATGAGTGTGGCGGGAGTGAGACAAACAGTCTGACTGACAGACTGGAAGTGTGTGTGATCTTGTCCAGAGAGTCTTGCAGGCCTCTTGCATCATGGTTCCCTCCCCTCCAACTGCAGCGTCAGAGAAAACTGAGTGGGTCTGATTCAGTCAGTGGGCCGGACTTTCTGACTCCTGCTGTAACTGAAGTAGTCTTGGCTGCTGGAGTCGTCTCGAGTTGAATTACAGGATCAAGCTATTGCTACCTGGACAACACCTTGAAAATGAAAATAATAATAAAGACAGGGTCTCTTTTCCTCCATTCTTTGCGAATGGTGTGAAGGCAAACATTAAGGGTATTTTGTTTTCACTCTAGGTTTGTTCCGCTTTTTTTATTAAAGGAAACAAGTATTCTGACGGCTGTAAAAATGTTTGTCATGAGACAACAGCATTAACTAGGGAACTGAAACTGATGTAAAACTTGGGCTTTGAGCTCAATGACATATTTCAAGAAATATATATACCTATATTGCATCTCAATAATTAATACTTTTCTTTTCTGTGAGGTACAGTCTCAGTACTTAAAGAATATTGTTTAATTTAGTGAAGGCTTAGCAATCCTCGATTATGTTTGCCGATGTATTTTGACCCCACCTTTATTTGTGGACAGATAGACTTTGTCCTATTAAGACCCATTTGTCTTTGTCTCTTTCACCTTTTTGTTTTTTTAGCTTGTAGTTTATTTTCTCGTCAGTTTTCATTCAACAAATCTCCTGCCATGTCTTGGCTCACCAGACCCCCTGTAAAGCTTAATGTTTCTGCATTAGAAAAGGATTAGATTAATTTATGATTTTTAGCCGTCATTCAAATCTTTTTCCAACTAGGTTTTGTTCTCTGTTTATACACTTCAACTGAAAAATGTAAAAACTTTGGGTGTTGTCGAATCAGCATGGTAAATTCCTGGTGTACAGCACTATTTGTGCTGTGCACTGGATTTGTGTAATCCAAGAGGGTCCCCTTTAGATTGCTTGTAACACTAGTCCTCTCCCCATCTAATAAATCCCATGTTTGGAAGTGAAGGAGGTGGCTCAAAGCATCGAGTCAATCTGGCTTTGTGGCCCCTTCCCAACTACATTTCTGAAGCTCCTGAGGAAGTAGGCCAAAGCTTCCTGTATATACCCCCCCTCCCCTACACGCACACCACCTCTACCTCATACAGCTCTGCAATTGTCTGGACAGCTGGCTCAGGCTAAGCACTACAATTATCATTATTCTAACAAACCAAGGTTATAGTTCTGCATCAGACTATCAAAGCAAAGGCTACGAATGATTACGTAACTTTACCAACGGTCCCTCCAAAGATGACGTGCACCGTACATGCTGTGGCTACAGAGATGCTACGTGGAGAGCACAATAACTTTTTCAGATTGTCTGAATGAATTCCTCTCATTTGCTCCCTTTGTCTCTCTACTAGTGGTGAAAGCGTTCCAGGAGTACGCAGAACCGGAGGATGCCACCTCATCCTCCCCACAGAGACGTGCCCCAACAGCAGGGGAAGACGAGGCTGTTGTGCTACCACTCGGGGACAACACACTCACACACAACCTGGGCATTCCAGTGCTAATAGTTTGCACAAAGGTAAATAACTCCTACAGCCCAAAATGTCTTATGTGACGCCATAGACTATCTAGAGACAACTGTTTTGGTGTCGCTATAAGAGTTTCTTTTGTTGTGTTTTGTGTCCATGACTAACAAAGTAAAAGGATAACAATCAGAATTTTTTTTTTTATGGTTTACACCAGACTTCAGAATGGTCGCAATTATTTTTGGGATGGTGGAAAAACAGACATGGTCTGCCAAAACAAAAACACAACATGATCTATATCTGCAAATATGGATCAGCAATTGTTATTGGCCGGGGGGAAAAACGTGATCAGCAATCACTGAAAGTTACATTTGCTTCCTTTTTTTAAAATCTTGATCTGTGATACGATCTGAACTGTAAGATGCATCCGTACCAGAAAGCCTCCTTTAATGCTGCCCTCACTGCTGGTGGGTTCTTTATGTGCCTCCTTGATGAGCAATAATAATAAAGTAATACAATGCTGTCATTATACTTGCTTGTTAACCCTCGATCTTATTTTGAACATTATCTTCTGTCATGACTAATCATGGAAGCTTCACTGCTGACCCAGGGACAGAAAGTACTGTATTTCAGTGTCAGCTATACTTTCTGTGGGTGGCCAAATGGTTATCACCAGGCAGACTAGTATCAAAAACAACAAAAAACAACTGGTTTGTTAAAATGTTGTTCTGTATTTTACTCTGCACTTAAAAAAACAACTGGTGGAACATGAGCCCTTGAAGGGGAGCGTGCGTGCGTGCGTGCGTGCGTGCGTGCGTGCGTGCGTGCGTGCGTGCGTGCGTGCGTGCGTGCGTGCGTGCGTGTGTGTGTGTGTGTGTGTCTCAGCCAGTGTGGTATGACAAAGAGTGAAGACACTGTCATTATAGTAGTGGACTCATGCAGAGAGCGGTAACCTTTAACATATGCATCTCTCTCCCGCTCTCGATCTTGTATCCTTCAGTGTGATGCAGTCGGCGTACTAGAGAAGGAGCACGACTACAAAGACGAGCACTTTGATTTCATCCAGTCCCACATTCGGCACTTTTGCTTGCAGTGTATCCTTTTTTATATATAATTGTTTGTTATTCTCTCATAATGGTCATTATGTTTATAATATTGACAGAAATGTTTATTTATTTATTTTTTGCAATGTCCCATGTTTTATTAATTATCATCAATTACTTAATCAATCATTCCATCATCTGTTATTACCCCAAAGCGTGTTGCCTTAACTGAACTAAACAGATGGAGCTGGTCTGATCTACACTTCAGTCAAAGAGGAGAAGAACATGGATCTGCTTTACAAATATATAGTGCATAAGATGTATGAGTTCCAGTTCACCACACCTGCCTTAGTGGTGGAAAAGGATGCAGTGTTCATGTAAGATGCACTAGTTTATTTAGTTAATTGCAATTTTGTTTTTTTGGTCTGTCTGACATAATTGACATAACAATATTTGTTTTTTTTGCCAACTGCCATTTTTCTTTTTGCATTTGTTGTGAGTCACATACCATAAATCGTTTTTTCTTCCAAGGAACTTCTCCAACTTTAACAGAGTTTACATAATTTAATCTTTGCTGTAATTGGAACGGTCTTTTCTTTCCTTTCAGTCCCTCTGGATGGGATAATGAGAAGAAAATTGGGATTTTGCATGAAAACCTATCAACAGTCAGACCCGAGGATCCGTTTGAAGATTTTATCACAAAGCCTCCAGTACGGAAGGTAATGTCAATGCAATGTACGGAGGAAATCTGAACGTTAGATAACGGGATTCCAACCCAAAGAGCCAATTAAATAACTGCATGCTTTCTCCTTTGCTTGTCTTCACAGCTGGTTCATGAAAAAGAGATAAATGCAGAGGATGAGCAGGTATTCCTGATGAAACAACAGGTAAGTGTCGGTCTGTCTTGCATATTTCATGATTTCTGTCACCAGCTGCTGAGATTGACACTGCCAGAAAATGACTGATGTTGGATTTGGAAGTCAAGCTGTCATGATAGAAATACAGATAATGCCCTGATCAAACTGAATAACATGATATGGACACTTTTCAATGGTACAATTGTTATTTGTAGGATGAGAAAATCCAGTTGTAAGGAGCACATTTTATCTGCGTTACTTTAAATTACTTTTAGATTGTATTTGGCAGAAGTATTAGTGAACAGCTAGAACCAGTCCTTTGTAATATTATTAGTGGCATCCTGAACTGGCATTTTCACAAAAACACATTTCTATACCGAAACTTTCACATGACAAGTAATGTAACCTTCACTTCCTATTTTGCAGAGAAATACTCAACTGAGGCCTCAGTTTTGCAAATCCAAGAATTGTTTGATGTTACTTTCTTCCAAATTCCCTATCTAAATACATGTCTGTACAGAAGTTGTTGTTTTCAAAAATGAGATAATTTAAAAAAGTTAATAGGTTAATGTATTGCCGTTGTTCAGCAGGGTTGCACAATGAAAGGGAGTTGTAGTCACTAGAAAAACCAAACCAAAAAAGCATTCCTATAGTTTTATTATTTTGGATCAGGAATGTAGACAGATGCAACAAAAACACTGAGTATAATTAGTTTTCCAGAAATGCGAAGATGCATAGACTTGGAATGGGAATCATAAACATTTTGAATTAACCCATTCACTGCGTGACTTTGTTTCTCTCCAGTCTTTGTTATCAAAGCAGCCGGCCACACCAACAAGAGGAGCAACAGTAAGTGTCTTAATGTGGCTTCTTGATAATGGATGGTGACAAACCAGGCTGTTTGTTTGTGACGACAGTTCTGACCTGGTTTGTGTTGCAGGAGTCTCCAGGACGGACCGCCTCGGGGTCTCCCAGGCCTGCGGGTCGCACCGGCCAACCCAACGTGACCAGCGGCTCACCAATGGCTGCTGTCAAAAAGCCTGACCCAAACATGAAGGGTAGGAGCTCTTCACACTGTTTGTTCATATCTGATCATTGGGCCTGCAATGTCTTTTCTATTTTTTTATATATATATATAACTTTTTTTTTTGTATTTTTTTTTTAAAATCATTCACATATATATTGAATGCGTTTTGTCCCCTGCAAGAAACTGTTCTGACTGCTGCAATATTGCCCCCAAGAGGTAACATCTAAAATGAATCGCAAAACATCAGATTCCTGAGCACTTCCTGAACTGACCTCCCTGAAACGGAAATATTGACTTTCTCACCTTCATTTAGTACAGGAGACTAGTTAGGAGACTGGTGCATTCCAACTAGAAAGTATAACTAGATTTAATAGAGGGTCGGTTAACTCTTGCCTATTTTGTTTGCTAATTACAATGTTAGTGGAGGTAATTTCTTTTTTTTAAATGTTCTCTGTGTTTGTAGCAGGTTTATCAGCACATTTTCTTCCCTGACAAAGGATGCTTTGTTGAGTATTTCCTTATCAGAATCAAGGATCCTTAAAGAGGCATCATATGCTCCGCCACTAGAGTTTGTAAAGCCCTCTGACACAAACGTGGGATTTTAGGGTGGCATGCATACCAGAGTGCACGATCAACCCCTTGATAGGGCTTTTGTTGTCAACTTTACAAGATGAAGAAGTCTTTATATTGTTATATTTAACTTGAATTTTCCCAATAAAAGGGGGTTTCCTTAATGCAGATTTTAAACTCTGTTTCTCCTACAGCGGGGGCTGCCAATGAAGGAGTGCTGGCTAACTTCTTCAACAGCCTGTTGAGTAAAAAGACTGGAGCCCCGGGGAGCCCGGGGAGCCCAGGAAGTGGAGCAGTAGGAGCTGGAGTCCAAGGTTCTGCCAAGAAAACAGGTACAATCTCTCATGCCAGTGCCTTCAGCTCTGATCTCAGTGAGCAGCCTCACTATTTATACCTTGGCCATAGGCATTATTATTTCATATCGTTCATCCATATATTACGGTCCATTCCTGTGAACGCAATATTATAATATCAAATTGGGCACAAGCGTCCACCTGGAGGCTTGAATCTCAAACCATGGAGTGACCCTACAAATGTAACTGTTCCTTTTTGTAACTATCAATGAATTAAGTTGTAGATATTTAAGATGATCGAACCTTCTGCTAACAACAGTTTGTGTAGCACCTCCTAAGGCTGTGGTCAAACACATTTCCCCTTGATATTACTCATGTTATTATTTAACGTAGGCAACACCTGATTCAACAACTACCACATTTAAAGTGCTGTGCTTGTGTGTGTTAACAATGTCTGACATCATTAATATGCCACGTTGTGAAAATAATTAAAAGTAAATATATAGGTTGTCATGAACATTGTTATGCTCATCTGACAGATCATCAAATACGGCGGCAAAAAAACACAATGAACGGCTGATGCAGCTGGAGATGGTTATAGAGCATCTTTGATGCAGCTGTGCCACGTGTCATATTTAATTAACGTCGCTTAAGAATGATGACTGAGCGAAGGAGGGCTCATTGGTGGGGTTGAGACGTGGAACAGAGGAAAGGAACTGAGCATCTACAAAGGCCTCTGGACTCAAAGGCTGAACTGATTAGATTTTTGGAGGTCAAAGGTCAAGGTCACTGCGACTTTATTTGATCAAATCAGTAATAAAGCATTACTGTTGGCTTTATCATCCTTAGTATTTAGATATATCTCAGAGCATGGGCTTCAGACACACTTAAGTCAAGTGGAGAGTTAGAAACGGGGCTGTTTGTTGACCACTTTGCTGTCTGGAGTAGAGAGAGGGGGGGAGGGAGAGAGAGAGATTTCCTTTGACTGAGCTGACATCTGAAGAAACTTGTGACAGGCCTGTATGCACCAACCCTTCTATCAGAAGTACCCCTACAAAACTAATCTCACTCCATGTCACATCCCTTTGCTCTTTGCTCAACTAATGCATTTTGCTTGAGTAACCGCAGCTGTTTTGCACGTCAACCGCTCTTTGTAATTGTATAAGCATACGTTGTTTTTATTTAGTATTTTAATTTGTTATATCAGGTAAATATAACAAAGTGAAATACTGTTTGTTTTGTGAAATGACTGAATGTAACCTGTGAGACATTGGGGGAAACATTGCATAACTCATCTTTTCCGTCTGGGACCACTTCCTCTCCCAGTGCTGAGCACTTTTAGATTTATTTGAGACCCAGCTGAAAGGATAATGCATGAGTATATGTTCCTCTTATGATTAGTTTTGCATGAGTGTTAACTTTTGCAGCGAGCTGCCATACTCCAGCATGGGACCTCCTCAGCATCAACCCCCATCCATCGCTTGCTGGCCATAGAACAGTTTAATGAATTCACACAGAGGCTACAGGAGATTACTTTTGGACTTTGTCTCCTGTTTTTCCCAAGGGCAGAAGCCGGGTTTGACTGATGTCCAGGCCGAGTTGGACCGGATGACTCGCAAACAAGACTCCATGGTTTCAACGAACAACATACCAGCGCCGACCGAGAACGAAGCGTGAAGGCAACAAAACAGCTGCATCGCCCTCTGCGTTATTACTCTGGAAATATACATATACATGTACATGTGAGCATAAAACATTGACCAAATTCCCAATGTCTATATCAGTCAGCGCACACAGTGGGTTCACCAAAATGAGTTTCAGATGCTATCAGATATTTTGGTGAAATGGGAGGAGAGAGATGGATAACAGAGATGGAGGTGTTAATGAGATGATATGTGCTGACGGCTTGGCTTTATTTCTGTCCTCTCTTCCACTGTAAATGTTGTTCTGTGAGGAATGTCAGTTTACAGAAATGAGTGCACACTCCTGGCAGGCCCCCCATTTTCTGGGGTCAAACACCCTCTCGTCATGGGTTAAAGAGACATATTGGTCCTGTGGCCACTGATTATCTCACTGAAGGAATTTGGTTATGATTGGAAAGGTATATCATTTTTACATATATTCATTGATTAAAAGTAATTGAAATACTTTCAAACATATGTAGTATGTACAAATTTTGACTGATGCTGAGGTATTTATACAAAGCTTCTTTTTATTTTATTTTGTGCACCATTTATGGGATTAAGGAAGCATTCATCTGTATCACATAAAATGCCACTGACGTCATGACACTAATACGACAAGTCCAAGTCGCTGATATCATATCATTTTCCCTATTCATCTCGAACGATTCTGTAAATATAAATACAAAAAAAAAAACTCTTCAGGTTAACTTTGATTTTGTATAAAATGCAATTCTGTCCAAATTCTTAAGTAGCTTGTTTGACTAAATGAGACTGGTTGGGATTTGATGGGCTTAAAGGTTGCAAAGGAACCTTTCGCTACAGGTGTGTATATTTGGGGATGGAAGTTGGGCAGCATCTTTCCTACTATAACTCCTAAGTGCCTCGCACAGTTAGCGGTTTGTGTCATAGTGGAGGTGCTCGTCTACACGAGGAAATGCACTGTAGCACCATCGGCTAAAAGGTTTTTGTCCATTTTTGTGTCATCCAAATAATTTATTTTATTTTACATTTTTGTTAATGTACAACAAGTCTGTGGTCTGTTTAAGATTTCTGTGGCCTAGTTGATAGTATTCAGTGGAGCGATAGTTTGAATGCCTCCATGCAACCTGTAAAGGCTGCTGATATTAAGAAGAAACCACATGATGGAACTTTTGGATCCCTCAGAAGATCGCTTACTGTGGTTGAAACCACTTGCTTTTCAGTCAAGACACAATGCTTTGCTGTGGTTTGAACAAAATGAGAGGTTTCCTGCGGTGGTTGACAGCACTGTCCTTCTTTTTTGGTTTCACTTGTTTTATTCACACTGTGCTTCGCATGTCGGTTAAAACATTCCCAGTTTCTACATGAAGTAGCTGTAGAAACACATCCCTGTGGGGACACCTGTTCAGTCTTTCAGTGCCCATTTCACATAACAACCTTTGCCTTCAACTGGGCACCCTGCCTTCACAGGAATGCTCCTAATTCATTTGTGTGTCCTTAAGGGGTTGCCTGATTGTGTTCTGTAGTTTTTCTCCTTTAAAATGAAACAATTATACTGTACCATATCAAATCTAATATTGTATGGTTTCATGATGCCATAATCTAATCAAAATGATCCAAGTGTACATTATCAATAACTCAAGGCCCTACTTAATCTTATGGAAAGTGTTCATCGGTAGCATTCACAGAATTAATGGCAAGTGTGACGAGAGCAGCCATTTGCTATTCAAACGATGGCAAAAAATGAAAACTGGAGTGAATTGGGATAAGAAACCAAAGATGCATATTAGTCACTATTTTCTGCTTTTAGTTGATATTTATCCATAAGATTAACCAGTGGCCATGTTGTGTCCTGCCCTTGCATTTCAAACGTCAGACCTGCTATGAACTCTTGTTTTGAGTAACACCCTCTAAACATGGTAGAAATGAAAACAAATACCATAACTCTAAACCGGTCTGTCTACAAATTCAATGCAATTAGGGGTTCCCTTTAAATTGGCTGTAATAGAATAATCAACAGACTATGTTGGTGTACAGTTAACTTGACGCACAATTTGATCAAACTGATGCTACGCATTGTTCTGGATTTACTTTTGATTATGTTGAAGCTGTTCTTGTTTTTATTTTTCCTTTTAGTTAACTTTTTTTGTGAGTGGGTGCGCCTGAGGGTCTGTTGCCCGAGTGGATGAAGCACAATTAAATGACAGCCAGGAGGAGTACCGCCACATGTTGAAATAAGCACTTTTCCTTGGACACTTGTATCAATTCCCTGTTGCTACAGTTTAAGATGCATAATGCATATTTTTCTTTTTGCCTTTCCTTTTTAGAACATTTAGTAATGAACCTAGAAGTTAATCTACACAGTAAAACTGCATTATGTATCTGCATTTGCTGCTTAAGTTATGGAAGATGCCCCTGGTGGTTAATTATGGAATGACCGCTTTCTGCTGGTAATTTTGTAAATTTGAATCGATCCTTTTGAAATCATTGTCATTACACCTTTTTCTAGGGATGTTTTAAAGACGCCGTCAAATAGATAAACCAAATAAATGTCTATCCATTTTCAGGTTTTACCTTTTTTGCCCATAAAACGTCCCCTTGTTTGTTTACATCTGAATTAGTTTTGTTTGTGTTGTAAAATAAGGCTTTGCCTATAGACACTTTCTGTTTAAAATCATTTTGAAATGCCACCCCAACCTGACTGACCACACTGATATTTCATATCATTATATATCATATTTCATGTAACATGGCCACACTTGTTAAATTCGGCATTTAGCTGAGTGGAATGAAGTGCTCTCATGCTGCATGGTTTCAAAGTTACTCGCTCTTTGTAACGGTTGGATGTTGCTCCCAATATTGAATAATGAACAGTTGTAACTTTTGTACTCTAACGTCAGTTGAAAGCAACTGCCTCCTCACATCCTAACTGAATTGCCTTCAACCACTATTGACAGTCTACATCTATACAAGACTGGGCTTCTGCTTCCAGTCCTTTTGTATCCGGATAGCAAGACATTGTAAGCACATGGCTCGCTGCATTGTTGTGTCCAGAATTAATTCAGAAGTTTGATTGTATGACTTAACACAATTCTGTAGCCTTTAAGCTGCCATGTGGATTTTTGCTTCTTATGCCGACAAAGATAAGGAAAATGTTTATCAGACCCCTGGCTTCAATAAACCAAGAATCCAAACTTTTGGTTGTCTTTCAAATTTGTATGTCTTTTTTTTATACAATGTTAATTGTGGAATTTAATTAGTCCACAAACCCTAACTCCACCCTGCACGACAGCACAAAGCTATATGGAATAGTGACATAACTAATTAATGACAATGGTGCTGATTGCAACCTAATACCGCTTACTACCACAAGAGGACAGTACGGTACAGGGATTTAATTTCAAGAAAATTAGGCCTACCGCTGAATTCTGAAAGTTTACTTGATCTGATAAAGGGAACAAAATCCAGAATTTTTTGTCGCTTCTGCATCAATCAATTTAGAGAAGATAGCTGGAGCAAACCAGTCACATGCATCTATTGTTATATTTAAGCTTTTTTTTTTTTTAATAATGACAATAGGCTAGATAACAGCCCAACACACTTAACCCCAGAGGATGAAGTAAAGTCCATACTGCATCCTCACTAATCCTGTGGAGCACATGCATAATGTCCCCAGGCCCGTCTGAGGCACTAACCAGCAGCGCTGCAGAGCCGAGCTGAGAACCGGGACAGACCGAAATAAAGCAGCAGAGCTCGGTCCCCTTCGCGTGGTTCCGGCTGGGTTCGTTTCGCAGGCTGTTCGGGAACACTTCACGCGGGCGCAGAGCCGAACACAAGAATGTGCCGTTTTCAGAGGGGCGGAGACAAGCTGGCCCCGCATCCGTAGCGAGCAAAGCGGCGCACGGGCACACGCCTCGCCGTGGGCTGCCGAAGAGACCAGCCGAAGTTCACAATAGGGAACAATACGGTCCTCTCGGTTCTTCTGGGCCACAATGATAGGGTGGGTCTTTTTCGGCCGCGGAGAAGAGTCGCACCGCCGGGCGGGCATTGTCTCGGTGCCGCTGAACTAACCAGAACCGTCCACAGGCGAAAGTGACACTGGGATTCGAACAAGTGACCCCGGCTAACATAGTTACAAGCGCGGCTATTTCAGAGAGACGCAGCATTGCACGCAGGAGGAAACGGCGCAGGGTTACATAAAACACGGAGCCCAGTCGGGTATTTAAAGAGCAGCCCGCCGGGTGGCCATGAAGAGTGGACCGCCAGCTTTTCTTCCCTCCATCCACGTCCAGGCTGCGTGGGACAACGTGTGCTTTCTGAAACGTGACTTGCGCCCGTGAGGTGGATCCACGGCGGGTTTGTGCGTCGTAACGTTGTCCAGCTTCTCCCGACAACAACCACCACCATGAGGACCACCGAGGAGGCAGAGGGCTTTGACGGCGAGGCCTCCAACACCTCCATGATCTCCGGGGCCAGCAGTCCGTACCAGCCCACCACCGAGCCCGTCCTCTCGCGGAACGTGTTGGGGGGGATACGCTGCGACACGGAGTACCTCAAGTCTTACTTCGGGATTTTAAAGGTGGTTGAAGTGGTAAGTTTGAGCGCATTACTGCAACGTTCATAGATGGTAGCTACAGCTAGCCTGCACATAAAAGTGAGTAAAACTAAACTATGACGCACCGCTGGTGGATCACATCCACCGAGCAGCCACTAACATATGGACAGCAGGACTGCGGGGAAAGTGCCTTTCTTCTTTAAAGCAAGACTCCTCACGGTTGACTCGTGTCTATCTTTTAAGTAGTAAGCCCCACCGTGTTAATTAAAATAGATGTGGCTCCACAGGTCCTGGTTCACTCTGCGCCACATCCCCTATTGTGGTTAGTCAGGTTCCATAAGCGGTGCGCCTGGTACCAGGGTGAGGTTGCTGGGATCACAACTGTCAATTTAGAAAAATGCTTTGCTCAGCACTCGTGTATTTCTCAGGGTGTATAGTGGTTACTGTGAGGGGGAAAATAAACACATTTTCACTGTTATGTCAAATCAATGCGTCTCCAGATGTCTGAACAGGGACAGAGGAAAACAGCAAAGTGAGATGAGGGCTCCCCAAAAAGCTCTGGCAAATCACCAAAGGAGGAAATGTCTATCGAGCTGGAGCCATTCCTTCTCTTCAGGTGGCGAACAACACAGGCCTGCATGCTCACACACGTGATGCAGTGTGTCCACAACAGGAAAAACCAGGGAGTTGAGGAAGCTAGCAATTACCTCCTAACAATGTTTGTGGACAGCCAAGCAAACTGGGAGCCCAAACTGCAGAGTTCTGGCTTCACTTTTTCCTAACTTGTGTTTAAACATTTAAAGAAAAAGGCCTGTGACTGACTTGAGTGTCCCACTTTTCTAACAACAGTGCACACCAGTTGCACACACCTGTGATGTTTACCTTTGCATATGCGTACGTGGGTAGGAAGCCATCTGTCATCAGCGTGGGAGAAGTTTGGAGCAGGCAGAGACAAAGAAGAATATTCATATTTGCAGTCTTCATCAAACTGACAGTCTGCTGAATGGCGGCACAATATGTGTCTGTATTTCTTCCACATCCCCATAGCTTTGTCTAAATGCAATACAAATTGGTAACGTGAGTTGAGGTTCTATCTAATATTACATTTGATGCCAGTGTCTGTGCATTTGTTTCAACCTGATGCAAACAGAATGTAAATGCTGCAGCCAAAACGGCACAACATAGCACAGAAAGGTAGAGTGCCATGCAAATATTGCAACTCTTCTAATGTACTTTTCAAAGCAGCGATGAACATACAAGTGCACACCCATCTCTCTTTGTTCCTGGAAGATTCAACAGATGTTTCATGTATACGTGCAGTCAAATCTACTATGCTGCTGCTGCTATGGCACAGCTGAGGTAAATACATTTCTATAAGCATTACCTTAGTTCCTGCTGTTTGTTCCTCTCTATCTACTTGAATGGTTTGTTCAGCGCTGATACTGACTTTCCAGTTTCGAGCTAATCAAATCTCCTTCCAGCCAAGGGCAGGACCACTGAAAGTCATCCGAGTTTACATTCTGTAGCGTTGAGGCCCGCTGCCAAGCGTTAATAGCTTCTCTGGCTTGCATTTTTATTGTTCTGTCCTCCTAATTGTTTAGCTCCGTCACGACTGAGGCTGTGTGATGATCTTTGAGAACTGATCGATTACGATACAAGGCCGGCTGCATGTGATGTACTTATAGAGGACCGAATGCGGGACAGTTCCTGCTTGATCTGGAAACACTGAGGGACGTTTGGTGCCTGTTATTCACATCACTGCGTTAACGGAAAGTTGCTCCGTGGCCGGAAGGGCAGTAGTCATTGTTAATGGATCATCTTTGTACAGAAATGAGTAATGATTAGCATCGATGCACAACTGACTGGTGCAGTACATGCTGCATTGTGCCACACACCTCTTAAAAGTGGAGTATTGCTGTATGAAATACAGGTTGTGTAAAGCTCAGTTTTGCTAATGATCACTAGAGAGTTGGTGTGTCCTCAATCCCTCACTCAGCACCTCTGGGAACGTCCATACTCCTTGTGACTTTGCCAAGGAAACTTCTACTGACTCATGTTTACTGAGAAGTTCCCCAACACACAGACTAAGGTGCTGAATAGAGCTGCATAGTTTTTATACACCAGAGCACTAAAATGCTTTTGCACAGGATGTTCTAGAGCCAGTCAACTTACAGATCAGGAACCGCCCCCAGTAGGATGTAACCCGAGTGAGGTGTGTCCATCTTTGTCTCTCCACTGTGACTGAGTCAACAAAGACCAACTGATATTCAGCTTATGCCCCTCTACACTGACAGGAATCTGATACCTTGTCAGACCCGGCAGAACACCAATGAAACCCTCTTTGTTTGTATGCCTTCATGGTGAATAGCAGTTCACTCATGACGGTATGTCAACCCACGCTTTCCTATTCTAACAAGTGGTAATTAAATATTATGGTAAGGTGGGTTTTCTTTTTTTTCATTCTGTGGATGTTTGTAATGAAGTTACCAGATGCTCCCAAATGTCAGCGAGCACTTCCTGCTCTGAGAAAGATGCCATATGCTCAGTTTTCTTCTGGTTGAAACGTTACTTACTCTGAGCTTGTTAGGAGACATGAAGACAACAAGGACATTGTGCTGTTGCCTGCACGCCCAGCAACACACGTTTACCTTATTCCCTGGGGGGGATTGGAACCTGCATTCAGGCTACGTTTTCCATCACATACATGATTGTGGGCGGCTGCTGAAGCATATTCAACAATTGTGGGTCATTTATTTTTATGCATGAGTTCCCACAGCACTTGGAGAGAGGCATATAACGTTGCGTAGTCTTCACAGTGAGGCCTATTTTCTCCCCCGTTCATTGTCTGTCCAGAACAGATGGTGTATAAGCAGGGGATCTGACTTCCTTGAAAGGCAACTAATAATATGCATAATCCGTAAAGATAAGGGTTTGTGTGCATGAGGGGGAGGGAGAAGAGAAAGAGAGTTGATGAGCAGGTTGTGTAGGGGTGAAGGATGACTTAAAATCATTACTAAAATTATCCAGTAGTGGTTTTGGATCCCCTGCCTCCTCCCCTGTGGATGCCTGACACCTGCTGCACAGGGACCTGGGAAAAGCAAGATGCTTTCTTCAAGAGATATGACATCACCCTGAGGCCCGTGCAGCCCTTCTGTTTGGGTGTAACCTTTTTGGTTGCTTTACAGTCACAGATGGAATGCTGCATAACATGAAATGTTTGCCGTAATGCTAAATCTATTGGGTTTCATGGTCGTGGGTTCAAGCCCCACGTTGGGTGTCCAGTATTGTGACCAATAAATAAACAGATGGATAGAGATATGGAGGGATTGGCTATAGTTAAAGCACATTTGATCTTGTGGACATTCCGGAACAGAACCCAGACATCCCAGAACACAGACGTTCCGGAACATGGGCATTCCGGAACCTGACTATTCCTGACATTCTAGAACAGGGACATTCTGGAACCCAGAACAGGGACATTCTGGAACCCAGAACAGGGACATTCCAGAACAGAACGCGTACATTTCAGACATCAGTCACAGCTCTGTTGAGCCGTGTATGCCTGTAGACCTCAGTATTAATGGCTTCATGAACTTCTTCAACTTCTTCAATGATAAGATTTTAACTATTAGAGACAAGGGTAATACTCTCCTGCCCTCAACCAGTACCAATCTATCCTTGAATTAAATAAATAAATAAATATTTATTTATTTAGATGGCTTTTCTTCCATCGACCTTCACCAATTCACTGCAGCACTCCTGACATGTAGCATCACTGTATTATGATTCCTTGTGATGTTATACAGTACATATTCAGTATGATTAGTTGTATAATTAATATAGCTATTTAGTATGATTCCTTGTATCACATGTCAGTATAATACACATTTAGCAACACCTACTGCTCCTTAAGTAGGTTACATAGATACAAATTATCTGACTACCACTCTCTAGGGCCGAGCAAAGGATAAAGCATCTGACTACAGATCTGAACATTCTAGGTTGAACTTTTGGCAAGTTTTTACATTTCTTTAACTTGTAAATCACTTGCTGGTAGTTTCCAAAGTTCCTGCTTTACTAACTGTTAAGTCAAGTAAATATACAGCTGGAAAAGGGCCCAATGAAGGGTAAGCTGCCTTTCATGATGCGCTAAAGAGTCTGAAGCCTTTGCTTTCAGTCAGCCACAGTTGTCATGAAGCTGTGTTTTTTTCAAGTGTTACTTGCAAATCAACTTTCTTTGAAAAACAGAATTGTCCATGAAGGACAGAATCAGCATTACCAGAACGCCACTGGTAGAACTGTCATTTGTCACAGGTCATTTACTAAAAACATTCCCAGTTTTAGGGTTTTAAAAAGTCTTCAACGTTGAAGCTTGATAGACACTTTGAGCCAGATTAGCTCCTTAATAAAATGTTTCAAAGTTCTATATACAAGCACTTCTGAGAATGTTTGACTTTTTACTGCAAATGAAACGTGATAAATGTCTTATCTCCAGAAAAGGCTGTAGAATTGGTGAAATTAATTAACTTCCAAAAGTGTTCTTCTAAAGATAACTCGAGTTATCCAAAATAGGCACACCAAAAACTGTAAAAATATAAATGAGCAAATAACCATTCCCCTTAAGTCAGTTTTTCACTTCTCAATAATGAAGTTTGAGATTTGTGACCAGTCTCTATTGGCACAAACCATTGCCCTTACATCTTTTATAAATACGGCCCATTTTAAACATACAAACAGTCGGTGGCGTCTCATTTCGTCATCATATCAATAACTGTTCAGAATGGAGCTTTGCTTGGAGACCATACAGGCCAGTTATACGTGTGTCTGCACGTTTATGCTTGTTTGACCAGCTACTATCCAGCTACTATTGTCAAGTCATTTGTTATGGTGGCAAAACATTTGTAAAGATTTAAAAATTAATTTGAGATGGGGCTTATCTTGGAGCCTTCAGCAGCCCCATTTATGCATTACAAATCAGTGTATTGTAATTTCTTAATGGGATTTTTGGAATATAGTCTTCTATTGATACCTTTGGTGTTAAACACTAAATGCATGGCATAGTTTTGGTCCACGGCCTTTATGCGTTTTCCACTACCCTTCTGTGTTAGCTGACCATTTTGCTGATATTGCCTTCAGTTGCTCTTCCTTGTTGCTATGTCCATTCCCCTGACACATGCAGCAGCCATGTGATCATCGGTGCCCCAAAGAAGTTGGCGCCCTTGTTTTCCCATGATTTGCCTGCCGTAAGCTTGAGTGTAAATAGTGCTCATCCAAGCCGGAGGTTCTTATTTATCCAAAACTAATATGTGAAAAAATATATACAACTTTAAATTCCTCTTTGATATTACAGCAAACCACAAAGTACAATCCCCATGCTAATGATGGGGTGACTGTGGCTCACTGGTTAGCACGTCTGACTTTCAATCAGAGAATCGGTGGTTCAAATCCCGGCTCAGCCAGTCCTTGTTGTTGTGTCCTTGAGCAAGACACTTAATCCCAATTGCTCCCCGTTGCTGTGTCTACTGTATAGCATGTAAGTTGCTTTGGATAAAAGCGTCAGCTAAATGAAATGTCATGACCTTTATTTTCCAAAATGCATTTCATCGGCATCATTACTTTGTATCAAGTCATCAAAGCAAATTGGCGTGTCTTGTGAATTGAGAAGAAGCCATTTATGAAGCCATAGTTCAGTCAACTGCGTCCTGTTAATAGAAGATAAATAAATACAGATAAGACACAAGGCTAGCCGTAGTTGACAGGAAACTGCTCTTTTGGGCACAAGTACAACATGTATTTGATACAAGGAGTAAAACAAAACACTGAAAATATTGTGTCAATTTGAAAAGCTCAATGTTGCCTTGGACTATTTTCTTACTCATACCCTTTATGATACTATATATTGTATCAACATTTAATACAAATGTGTCAAACTTGCCCCTCTCTGGTAGACTAAGCAGATCTGGTCTAAACTGGTTTTAATTTGAATTTGGCTGCTTTGGGTCGGTAATATGTTGCAGTGGCATTCTCCTGGTTCTGTTATGTCTCTGAGCCAATCGGTAATCTGTGTGTGGTTTTGTCGGAGGCTAGATGGCAAGAGGAACACCTCAATAGCAGAATTCTTCCCATACTGCGGTTTGTTGATGGATGTTGGCTGGAAGGAGGCCTCTTCTCCGGCTGCCAGGAGTGAGACATTAGAGATGGGCTCGAAACCTCTGGTCTATTCATAGGACAATCCCTTCATCATCTGGAAAGACACTCGTTTAAAGTTTTAGAAATGGCGATTGTACCCCTTCATCCTCAAGGGCAGAATAACCAGGAATCATTTATTGTGTGATTTCTATTATCTATTTAAGAAAATACAACACACAAAATGTGTATGACTGGACAGGTTCCAGGCATATAAAGCCAACGTGTGGTGTCATTGTGAAAGGGTTTATGGGTTTGACTGATCTTTAACATACACATGAAGGGTCTACTCAACATGCCCTTCTCCTGTTATTCTTCACTTTAGGTCCTGTCACTCATCGGATTCATCTGCATAGAGACGATCATGATGTGCTCTCCCTGTGGAGGAGTGTACTTCTTTGAGTTTGTCAGCTGCAGTGCTGTCGTGGTGACGGGAGTGCTCCTCCTCATCTTCATCCTCAATCTGCACACCAAGGTGCCCCACGTCAACTGGAGCCTCACGGTAGGTACATGCAGCCCTGCTGTGATAGGACCAGACTCACGATGTACGAGTTACTTAGTTTAGAAAAAAAGCTTTCTGATTTCTGAGTCTTTACTGATTTTTTTATTCCTATTTTATTGCCTTTTTGCATATTTATAATACTTGTTTTGAACTTTTTAATAAGTCTCTTGTTTGCACTGTTCACAATGGTGCTGTAATCCTGTAAATGTCCCCTCTGTGGGACTAATACAAAATCTTATCTTATCTTTTATTATCAGGCTTCACACAAGCTCTTTCTAGCAGCAAACCTGTAAAACGTTAGTGAGTATGGAGCTGGTTGGATTACCTCCAGCTTCAGTGTTACCGCCAGGCTATGCAGTGACGGCTGTAGGCAAATGAGCTGGTGGGTGTTCTCCAGCCGATACTGGTGGCCTGTCAGTATTGGCCTACACACTCATCGGTGTGTTCTGAGCTGCTGGGAAGTGGGGGAAATGACTTCAACTGTATTTCCAGAGGCCACACAGTGTACATACCGTAGTAAAGCAGTGGATGTTCAGCCAGATGTCCAAATCCAACCATAGATATCAGATTGCTTCATGGCACCCTTGATGCAGTATTCAACCTCCCACATGCAGGGCGGGGGGGCCTTTGGCTCATACGTTTGGTGGAATGACACCAAATGAAGTCAGTCTCGGAGTGGCAGTCCTTACATCTGAAATCTTATTGTTGGCTCTTTTTCTGAGACGTTCTGTTCATTTTCTTCTGAGGCTCACCGGCATTTCTCATGTCAGCCCTCGTGTGTTAATTATTTTTCCTCTCTGGTTATTAATTGTCAAGAAATGTGCATTTGTCAACATGTATTATTTGTGTGCACAAGCCTTTGCAGAAGTTGGTTGTCTGTTGCCATGTTACCCAGAAGAGGTTATTCTTCCAAGTTAGCTCAACTTAGACTGGTGGGCTGCGGTTTGGCTCATTGTTATTGCTGGAACCATGCTGTTATGCAAGATATTGAGTCCTTCATATTTTGTACAAAAATATGAAATATGTTCCAACACAAAAGCCCTGTTAACGTTTTGCTGAGTGAAAGACCGACTTTCAGTCTGACCCTGACTCCAAACTGTTGTAATTAACAAGCACGTGATGCTCAGCTCCACTCCACCGTTGTAGGCGGTACCCCACGCTGTTTGTGTCTATCAAGTTCAAAGCTGCTCCAGTCACATTAGGCCTCTGGGAATTCCACCGTTGGAAAGCTTTTCAGTGTGAACCAACTGTTAACCCCTCTGCTGCCAAACTCTAAACCGTGGCCTGCCATTCCTCCTCTGTGAAGTGAGCTGTTTCATAATGCGGTCGAGGGAGGGGTTTGATCGTACAATTATGTGCTATGGGATCCCATCTCCTCCAATTCACCCTCTGTGATGACTTTGGCAGCACGGAGGGGGAAACACAGGTCCTGACCGCCTCTCCCTCCCCTTCAACGAGGAAATGAATGCAGTCCTGGGATCGCGTTGGAAACCCCTCGGTGACTTTTTAGTTTTTAAGTTCAACTTCAGGGTTTAGTTCACGTGAATAAACTAGCTTTGCACAACCGGCTAGAGACAGACGGGCACACTACTCGGTCTATTGTTTTCCAAATAACTGTCGGCCACGCTGGGGGGTTGTGGGACAGAAATGGAGCGACCCTAAGGACACAAACTGAGAAGAACATTCCCAGCCTAAAGGCGAGGGACGGGGAGAGAGGGATAGTGTTGTTGTTGTTCTCTGATTAAAAGGAGAGCATCGGTTTGAAAACAGACAGTATCTCATCGCAGTTAATGCACGAATGAATTGGGAATGAATGACTGGACCTATCGCAGCCTTACACACTAGGAGCATAATGCAAAGCTGCTGTCTGCAGCTCTTTTATGTTCCACAAATATCTATAATTGCTTCATTTTCTGTGTTAACTTCTTAAATCTCATCTAAAGTCAGAGCTAAGAGCTAATATCAGTTTTATTTGGTCCCTTTTTTTTGTCATTTCTAAACTAATTTATGGGTGTTTGTTTTCATTATTCAAATGATGTATTACATTTGCATACCCACAACACCCACATGCCATTGTCGAAACATCCATCTACGACAGATACTGGATAATGTTGCAAGCAAAGATACCTGTTTGGTTTCAACATAATAAAGTTAAAGTCCCAGTATGTTAATCCTTTCTCGGATGGCCCTGTGCTATTCTGCCAGGAATACATCTACATCTCTGCTGAATCTGCACACACAGCTGAGGTTTGTGGTTATTATTAGCCATAGTCATTAATCCATCATCAGTGCAGACCATCGACCACGTTGCTCATGTTGTATTTACTTTACCTACAAGTGGAATCCAATAAAAGCTTTCTTGGTTTTGACAGCTGAAGTTTGCCTCCCTAGCAGACACATGTGGAACAATATGTGGTTATGTAAAATTAAGCCCTGAACAAGCCCCCCCCCCCCCCCCCCTTTCTTTTTTTAATTCTTTTTGCAAAAACCCAATAGCCCAAAATCACAAATTACAAATTTGCCTCTGAGGGCTTTACAATCCTTACACATATGACATCCCTGTCCCAGGACCTCACATCCTGGTCTCTTGTTGGAGTTTTCTATCAAAAAGACCACATGGTTGACACAGATCAGGGTTTACAGAAGCACAGACGGGGTCAGCATGTAGTTTGTGATGTGGATGCTGTCTTGTTTCAAAATAAGCAACTGTTGTAGCTGGGATAAAAACAAAAAAAAGGTTTACACATAACGTCATGGGGCTTTGTGCTTTGAGACAATGTAGACATAGTTGGTTAAGGTTGACAGGATTCAACTGGATTCAACTAGATTGTCCCACTGCTTGCTCTAAGTACTGGATCTCCCTGTTAGTATAGTGGATAGTATCTCCGCATGTCACTCTTATGACTCTGAGGATCTGTGTCTGAGCCTTGTCCTCTCACTACTGGGGTCCCTCAAGGCTCCGTCCTCGGTCCTCTCCTCTTCTCCCTGTACACCAACTCTCTTGGCTCCGTCATTCGCTCACATGGCTTTTCCTACCACAGCTATGCTGATGACACCCAACTGATCCTCTCGTTTCCCCAATTGGAAACACAGGTAGCAGCACGAATCTCTGCCTGTCTGACTGACATTTCACAATGGATGTCCGCGCACCACCTGAAAATTAACCCTGACAAGACGGAATTACTTTTCCTTCCAGGAAAAGTCTCCCCCACTCACGACCTGACGATTACTTTCAACAACTCAGTCTTGGCCCCGACCCCGACTGCCAGGAACCTCGGTGTGGACAGTCAACTCTCCCTGACTGCCAACATTACCGCAACAACTCGTTCCTGTAGATTCATGCTGCACAACATCAGGAGAATCCGTCCACTTCTCACCCAGAAGGCAGCACAGGTTCTCGTCCAGGCTCTGGTCATCTCGCGTCTAGACTACTGCAACTCCCTCCTGGCGGGTCTACCTGCTGGTGCCATCCGACCTTTGCAGCTCATCCAGAATGCTGCAGCTCGACTGGTCTTTAACCTCCCGAAATTCACCCACACTACTCCGCTCCTCCGCGACCTTCACTGGTTACCGGTGGCCGCCCGCATCCGCTTCAAAACATTCGTACTGGCATACCGTGCTACGAACAGATCTGGTCCAGTCTACATCCAGGACATGGTAAAACCTTACACCACAACTCGGGCGCTCCGCTCGGCTTCTGCCAATCACCTTGTAGCTCCGTCACCGCGAGCTAAACACTCCACAAAGTCTGGACTGTTCTCTGTCCTGGCTCCTCGATGGTGGAATGAGCTCCCCATTGACATCAGGACAGCAGAAAGTCTCTACATCTTCCGTCGCAAACTAAAAACATATCTTTTCCGACTATACCTTGAATAAAGGATGTAGCACTATAGTAGCACTGAAATGGCTCTTACTGATAGCACTTTGTAGTCGAACCTTTGACGAAATTGTACCTTCTTGATTCTTGTTGTTCTGATTCTTGTTTGTAACCGTAGAATGCACTTATTGTAAGTCGCTTTGGATAAAAGCGTCAGCTAAATGAAATGTAATGTAATGTAATGACCGGGTGAAATGTTGCTTTTTGGGGCCTGGGATAGCGCAGTTGTACTTGACCTGGGTTCAACTTACACTCAGTTATTATTTTTATATATATATATAATATAAATAATATTTTAAGGTATACTGGTTTGGTTTAATGTTGTGAATCTCAAGCCAATAATGAGCCACAGAGCCAGCGGTCTGGTTCCGTCTGTGCTTGTCTTTTTTAAAGTTTTACAGAGCGGTCCAAATGTGGAATTAGGGTGAAGAGGAGAGGCTCGAGGGTCAACTTCAGAGACTGAACGGACTGGATCTTGAGAAAAAATGGGATCTGAAAACTGCAGAAAAGCCTTTCTACACATGAGAATGGGACACTGGAACGTTAAACAGCATTTCCTGTCTAACCAGTTGGGCGAGCGATATATGGCAGCGTGTGTTTGTATTGTGAGCTGTTTTTGTAGTGTGCATCTGAGTGCGTGTCCGTGTGAGGAGGAAGTTTAGTGTGTGTGTGGTGGGTGGGGTTATGATTTGGTTGCACATTGACCGTGCCAGTTAGCAGGAGGTGTTGGTTATGGTTCCATATTAATGCGTGCCTGATTAAATTGCACAATCAGCCGAGCTGTCTGTTGTGCCTGTGTCTGGCCCAGCCTTTGCCACGCCGCTGTTCTACGAGCGCTGCGTGTCACACGCCGTCTGTCATGATCACGATCAGGCATCTGATCACGAGGGCCGTGCCCCGGTCTTGCTGAGCGCCTCGTTATTAACCCTGCCCTAACGGCCTGTACTGCTGAGAACAAGAGAGTAAGACATCAAAGGGTAGACTCTCTTTCATTCTCCTTCTCGTGTGTAAAAAGCCTGGGGGATGGAGTGAGTTATGTGTGTTTGTGTGTAATATGAGGTGCTAGGTGGCTTTTAAGTATGTGCGGTTGGCTCCTGCTGTTTTAAAGTTGAAAGTCTAACAGGATGTCGTACCTGGACGTGTCGTCGGCCTTGTTGCTGAGACTAATTATGTCAGAAAGAAACCTCAAATGTGTGTGGACTTCATTTATCTGTAGCTTTGATATTAGCATTGATGCAGCTTCATTGCATTTATGTGCAACTTTCATTTTGTAATACTTTTCAAATGTCATGAATACTTTAACACTCTCATGAATGTGCTTTGGCGTAAAAAAAAAACATCTAGTGTGAGGAAAAAATTATTAAAATGTTAAAGACAGGAGGCCACGTTATAACATTGTTGCTTTGAGTGCTTTAGGTACATTGAATTAAAGTGTTATGTTAAGCCTAGTGTATAAATATATACTTTGTGAATTTAAATATGACATGCTTTGTGTGGAGCTCGGGTTTGAACCATAAGATCATCTTTTCAGAAAAAATACATATGCATATTCTACAACGTAAGGCATGTAAAAATACTAGTACCGCTGAACATCTGGTGTAATCTAATGTAATCCTGTTTGTTTCTGTGTCTCCCCGTAGGACCTGGTCAACACGGCCGCCAGCACCTTCTTTTACTTCTTGTCGTCTCTCGTGTTGGCCTGCATCAACCACAACACTGGAGCTGAAATAGCAGCAGTGGTGAGTGGTCCCAACCGTCCTCCATTGCCAAGATACTCAGATGCAACAGGCAGACACCTTTACAAACCACCTCTTATCAGCCTTGAAGTTTCCTATCAAGGCTGATAATTAAGAAGTCGTACCTAGAAATAAACTGCTGCATTGCAAAGTGTCAGCTAAGATCTCATTTAGGGACCCGACTCTTTCCCTCGTGTGTGTCCGAGCAGAATGCAGGAACTGTTCCTGGGTCTGTTTTGTTCTGAGCAGATCATTGAATTATCGGAGGGCTGCCTGGTAGCTCCAGTTGCTATCTGATCCGAGTCACATGCTCCCTGCTTACTGAGCAGATGGCATGTGCTGCCAAAGCAAACCTGAATGCACATTTCCTTAGCACCAGACCATTTGTGTGCATGTGTGTTTTTACTGAGCATGTTTAAAGTAATTTAGTGCAGTCTATTAGTGCAATTTGAAACGCGTAAGCTTTTAAGCCTACTCTTATCATTCTGTACATATTTCTGTGCCTAAATCAAGTTTGCATACAATCTGTGTGGCCCTGCAAGCATTTAGACCTTTGGTTCCCGTTCCAATTCAGCCATCGTTATTCTACTTCCCGTTTCCACTTGTATGCAGATCTTTGGCTTCCTGGTGACAGGTGTGTATGGCATAAACACCTTCCTGGCGGTACGGAGGTGGCGCCGTGGCAATGGATGCCAGGGGGCGGCGCAGACCAGCGAGTACATGCGAGCGCGAACGGCATCTCGTGGAGAAATGGAGGCAAGACCTGAGCTTGCGTGAGTGCTGGCAGACTATGGGACCAAATGAAAGTATTCCATTCAAGTCTGGAGTGGAAGGGCCATCTCAAGCGCACCACATGCTTGTGACTTCTCCCGACATCCCCTCAGCTGCCCAGCCACTGTCGACGCCACAGTTGAGCTCTGATGCTTTGTTTAGCAGGCACCCTGTCTGCAGTGACGCATAAAGACTCTGAAGTGAAGAAGCTCCAGACCGAATTGAAGGTATTCTCTGTAAAACGTGTCATCCACATATCTTTCTAAGTCAGTATGAAGGATAACTTCCACGAAGAGCCAAAAGAAAGAAGAAGACTGACTTCACTCCAACTGTGCACTAACTAGGTGTTGACTTTTCAGAAGGTTTTGTGTTCCACTGTGAAAGACGTCGACTTAAAGAAGGTCAACTTTTGTACAGTTTGCTTATTTCACGCCGCTGGCTGGGAAGCCTGTGGTAATAAATGTGAGCGTGGATCCAGGAAAGCGCTGGACCAGAAGCATACAGTTAACCTGCAGCACAACAGGAGCACCATAACTTTACTGTTCTTTCTTAGATACTGACATCCGCCTTTGGTTTGACCTGTGAGCAAGGCTGTAGATATTCTAATCTCAAGATTACACATGCTGAGGTTTGTTTCTCCTCCGTCTTGACTAACTTTATAAATGCCTTTAATGTGTGACCTTTAGCCGCTATTAAGCGCTCTCCTGCCAGCAGTTATACAGTAACAGTACAAGGTCATTCTTACCTTCTATAAAGACAGACGGCACTGTAAAAGTTCAACATTTTGAAAGGAGTGAAAAGGACACAATGGATTTTACTCAATTATGAGACCTCTTTCTAGTGTGTGTGTGTGTGTGTGTGTGTGTGTGTGTGTGTGTGTGTGTGTGTGTGTGTGTGTGTGTGTGTGTGTGTGTGTGTGTGTGTGTGTGTGTGTGTGTGTGTGTGTGTGTGTGTGTGTGTGTGTGTGTGTGTGTGTGTGTGTGTCAAAAAATATTCACACTAGCATTTTTATTTCAAGGTCTGTGTTCGGGCAACACTGTGAGTGATGAAGTCATTGGTAGCTGGTTACTTTTGCACATATCCACAGTTTCAGCTTACAGAAATGTTGACGGTGCATCAGTGAGATTAATTTGAAATCAGTAGGTGACCTAAGACCAATGCCCTCAGCCTAATAGACTGTTTCTCAGGTATTGACACACTCCTTCCGTCTTTGAAACCATAGGAAAAAGATTTGAAATGAAATCACAGGGTGCCTCGAACTGAACGCTGTATTTCTTAATGCCTTCCTAATTATTAAACATGATAAGATGATCATAGAGAATGAAAATTACTGTAACTAATTCTTTAATTAAGTGAAAATTTATTTAAAAAGGATGAGTAAATTGAAGGTAGAGATGGTGGGATGGAAATGCGGTACTTTTAGCATTATTGTCACAGCTTTTATTACAATGTGTGCATATGTAACTACAGTATATTACCACACTTCATGTATTATGAAATTACTATCATTCCACATTGCAGCTGTTATAAAGCTCATACATGCAGAGCGCAAAAACTTTAAACGTCTTTCTGTTCGGCTAGTGTACCTGACGAACTGAAAACAAGGCTTTATCTTAAAAAAATCACATATTTTTTACGAATGAAGAAATTGAAACTGAATTGTTGGTGTCCGATTTCCGATTGGAGTGAATTTACACTACAGTTACACATGTGTGCGTTTTCTTTGTTGTCTAAGACCTCTATGTAATCAGGCTGGGTTGAGTTTGTGCTGGGTCCAAATGGACTCAATGGCGCCACCTCCTGGTCGTCTTCTAAAATGTATTCCTTGTGACTTTAGACGACTGTTCCAGTACAGCCAGATAAGCGCAGTAGTGTGTGTACAAGAGAAGGACCAGAAATGTGTTTGACTGTGGGTTTAAATGAAAATAAAAACCATATGGCTTCTTAAACAGCCTCCGAAGTTTCCACATCATATAGAGAATGTATTAATCAGGCTTTTCTCATGTTTTTAGTAACGTGTCTCACGTACAACTGCTATTTGTCCCGGTATGGTGACCAAACTACTTTTATGAAAAGACAATAACATATATTCTTTGTTTTCTCTTACACGGATAGATTTGTGTCGGAGTGATGTGTAAATATTCACACTTTGCAGGACAATCATGCAAGTGCATTATGCTATTTGATAATATAAATGAATCATCATATCAGTCAAAAATCAAGCTGCAGCCCTGTGTATACAACTTTTTGCTACAGTGTGTTATGGTCTATTTCTATTTATAGAGAAGAGAATCCAGATCACGCTTTCAACAGTGAACATGCTCAGTCTGACTGTTTGGATGAAATTAGAGGTGAGATGCTCTCCGGTTTCCTTTTAATTATGTGTGCTTTGATTACAACAGCACGTCTTAAACAGCATGGGGCCGTACTAAGCTGTATTTTTGCATTCAAAACATTTACAAAAGGCTTCACATCTGTTTATAGTGACAATTTAAATAAAGCAATTTGGACATTATTGAAAGTAGCTAAATCTTTTTTATTCAAACTTTTTTTTCACAGAATGGCAAAACGGTAAATAAAAAGAAATCTTCATATTTCACCAACAATAGTTAAGCAAGGGACCTCGTTTATAACATGGTGCTTTGTTCATCTTTTTCAGAAGTTTATTTTTGAAAATGCGTTTGCACGGCAAAAGGGTTTGGTTGAGTTAGCTGTCCAGTGAAATCACATGTCTTCAGATAAACTGAAGGATTTTAGCCTCAAGGATTCTGCCTGGGCACCAGTCAAACAAAAAAAGCCACAGAAGTAACACACTCTCCCATAATAGATAAACCTTGGATGTATTTTCTTAACCATTAATATGCCAATTTCTCTCAACAAAGGAAATTCCACTTGGAAGTTAGAGGCCGCCGCTCATCCGCTTCCATTCACAGTGCTGTTAGCACTCGTGCAGTGCCGTGTGCATTACATAAACAGTCGCTGTGGCTAGTGCGGGTGATTCTTCAGTAGTGGCTGCAGAAGAACTTTGAGAACTGAAGACTCAAAGATACTTTTCAAAACAAAGAAAGATTCACATATTGGATATCTTGCAATTAACAGTATAATAATGCATTAGGTATCTACAATGCACTGATATTCTCTCTCACACACGCACACATTGGTTGTGAAGCACACACACAGAGAACAAACTGAAACAAAAGAGCAGAAAGTCACTCAAACTCTGGGTTAGTTGAACAGATTTTAAAATGGCATCATTTCAGTCACGTGGATTCATGACAGCTTTCAAACATGGGTCATATTCAAAACTAACGATCCAGAAAGGGTTGTCATGTGAATCAGCAATTACAGGAATTCTGTTGAACCAAAAGTCAAATTAATAGGAAGGTAGCTTAATATCATCCTCAAGGTATATAACTAGTGTACTCTTGTAGAGTTGAGAGGTTGTAACCAGCCAACCTGCAGCCAGTCTGTTCTTCTGTGTCCTGGACTTTTTATAATACTAAAAATGTATAAATGGTGATGATGCCCCACTTACATGCTTCATCATTGGCACACCTAACAATTATTCAATAATGACATTCATTTAGTGTTGTAGTTTAATATGTCCGTCAATATGTTTGCAGTACATGCACAAAAGTCTATATTAATCATTATTTCAGGTTTAGAGATCCCACGTGCAGATCATATAAACAGCTTCTGAGAACCCAATATCATGAGACCAAACAATGTTCCAGCTTTATGATCATTAAAGTATGAGGATGTCAGTTTTATTTTCTCTAAATCATCTAAGACACTAAATGTGAGTTTGGGCACTAAAGAAACTGAGCTTTTTTATTTGCATTATTTTATAAACTACTTGCAATGACCAGTAATTTAAAGACCAACATATTTGACACATCAGCTTAGACGTGTTTCCTGAATGTCTTGAATGGATGCTCAACAGAAAAATTCAAAGAGGATAATTAAAGAAGGTCCGAATTATCCAATTACCAATAAATGCACATAATAATTAGAATTAACCAGCAAGCAATGTGACTGCGTGGTGCTTGCTGCACACAGTATTAAAGTGACCTTGAGGTGCCATGACAATTTTTGCAGACGCTAACTTGGCAGTGGAAAGCTTTCCTGCAAAGTTTTATTTTACATGATGTTGTCGACTGGTGGATCTCCTCGTGGTGATGGGCCACGTCTCAGTCTGAATCAGAGTCTGAAAACTCATCTAAAAAATGAAAATGAAAACGTGTTACTAACAATTACAACTTTGGTTAGTCTACCGCTTTTTGTAAAGAAAAAAGACTAAAATGTCACAATGCAAATCACAGTATATAATATGCCAGAAGATGTTATAAAAAGTCAAACTATAGTATGCCTTAAATTATGGGGTAAAGAAAAAGTCTGTAAAAATGTCAAAGAAATGCCGAAAAGAAAGTTGTAGTAGTATGTCATGAATCTCATAAAATAGTCTGCCATACAAATTTAATTAAAATGTAATTGTATAACATGCCATGAAAATAAATAATGTAAAATATATTATGTCATAAAATAATTGATTAAGCCATAGTATAGTAGTCATAAAAATGTCATTGTATATAGAATGCTGAAAAGTAGTACATTGTGTCACAAAGATTGTCATAGTATAGTATGTCATCAAAATGCAATTATAAAAGTCGTAGTATAGTATGACATAAGTCACATGTCATAATAATGTCATAAAAAAGTCTTAACCTTGGTGTCTTGATGGCTCCTCATTGGACTCCCCTCCTCCTTGCTTTAGGAAAGCGGCCAGCTCATTGAAAATGAGGTAAAAATCTAAAGCAAAAACGATGGTGGCAATGAACCCAAATATCTGTAAAAAAAAGAAAATACATTTTAAATCAGGAAAGATGAAAAACTACCATTTAAAACCAGAACTGAGATGATTCTAGAAAGGCTATTTTTTTGTGCGTTAATACATAAATAAGAGTGAGATGAATGCAAAAGTTGACTTTACCCCAGCAGCCTTAGAGGAATTGTCCACATATTTGGATACTGAAATAATCGAGATGATGAAGAAGATAATGGAGGCCGACACACATCTCATGAAATCCTTTGAGAGAAAAGCAAGAAACACTATGATTAAGAGGAAACATCTAACTTCCTATCACTTTACAATTGTTCTTCTTTCAGCACTGAAAGACAGTTTTACAATCATGCACAACAGCATGCATATCGACATTAAAGTTTTTAATTGTATTTGAAAATTGGTCTCACCATCAGAGGCCAGAGGAAGCCTTTAAACCTCTCATTGAATTTGGTCGAGTAAGCGAACAACAAGAAGAGAGCAGCGAGGAACTCCAGCAGAGGGACTGTCACAAAGGCTGCTGCTGTGGAGGCTGCGAAACACACAAAGGACACAAAGGACAGCGCCTACAGAGACAATCAGAGAGACATATATGGAACATGTTCAGTATGGGGGGCAGAAACAGTAACACTTAGCTCCTTGGGAGCCCCTGCCATCAGGGGATGGATACATCATACTGTACAAGTCCATTTACCATAGTTTAGTATTGTAAGTCGCTTTGGATAAAAGCGTCAGCTAAATGAAATGTAATGTAAATTATGTTGAAACATGTCATAGTCTGTCCAAATAGTCACAAAACAGTATGTAAAACAAATATTTGAAAAGTCAAAGTAATATATCACATCCTAATATGTTTTAGTTGCAATACTTTTTGAGGTGAGAATGGTGTGGTCAATGAAAATAGTGAAAATAGTGAAACATGTCCATCACCCCAGGGCCCAAGGTTACATTTGAAAGAAAAGGCATAAACAATTAAATAGAATAGTATGTTGAAAATACTCGTAATCAAGTCAAAGTATAAAAATACAAATACAAAGTAAAGTATGACAATACAAGTAATAACAAAGTCAAAGTATATTATGTCAAATAATTATTATATAATATAGCATGCCAATAAAGGTCATAATAATACCACAGTATAGCATGTTGAAAAAAGTCATAATAGTATTTCCAAAAATAGTATAGTAGTATAGTATGTCTAAAAAAAGAAAATATCAGTTTAAAAGGATGAAAAAAGTTTTCAAAAGTCACATTTAGATGAATGAAGAGTTGAAGCCTTGAGCAAAGGATTCATTAAAACCTGTTTCTTTTTGAGATCGAAGACGATTAAGAGCTTTTGAAGAAGGCTCGTTTCAGTCCCTCCTGTCTTGAATTTAATTATCCAAGTGAGCTGTTTGAAGCCAAGGGCACATGTTAAACTCAACTGGCTAAATAAAATGAATCTTCTTTAATCTTCTCCCTCTGAGACAATGTAAAACTGTACAGTTCCAGGCTCACTTCCTGTAAGGAGATACAGCTGTTAAAAGACAATTTTCATTTCTGTGCGACTTGTAGACTGTGACACTGGATCCTTCGTTCTCTCTCACACAAACATGCGCATGCAAGCAAACAAAAACATAAACTTGTTCAAAAGAAAGAGGACGTTCAAAAGTGCTCTGTGTTTGCAACAAGTAGTCACGATGCGAGTAAATGAGCCCGTCCTGCGTGTGACGCTCTCCATTAGAAGTGCTGGTCAGATTATATCAGTGGAAACAAAAGCAAGTCCACTGTAATCTGCGAGGCCCGGCCAGCTTGTCTTTGTCATGGTCATCCCACACCGGCCTGAGGTTAGGAACTCCCCCTGACTGAACCCAAATTGCTGCAGCTGCTATTACTTAAAAAAGCTGCTCCCGAGCAGCATCCTGTCAGCGATCGATATGATTTCTACAGGATCATTAGAAGCCTTTCTTTGAGTTCCTCAGTAGATGCTTGGGCATGCTCGCTTATGGAGAAAAGGGTCTGGGATGTCACTATGATGCACTATAAAACAATGAGCTGCCATAGTTTCTACATTTTCTTGTACTGTACATAATCTGGAGAAAAGAATCTTACATCATATCAGAAAGGCAGATGTCTGGTAAGAGACACCGTATTAAGGCTGCACCTAACAATTTTATTTTAGTTCCAATCATATTTGAGGTGCTAATGAAAAAAGTGAAAATAGTAAAACATGTCTATCACAACTTCCCAAGGTTACCTTTGAAAATCTCTTCTTTCATCCAAAAGCCAAAGATATATTATTTATAATAACATAAAACACAGAAGAAGGTGGAAACAGTCATTATAACTGCAGTTTTGCTTGATCAAAATTCCATCAAATGACTGATCATGTTTTGCAAACTATAAAAATGAACTGTGCTGTAACAAAGTGTACTATGAAGTGGGGTCAGACGGGGGAGAGCGTGTCTTCAAAGCTTTGCCCTTAGAAGGTATGCGATGAGTCTACTGAGTCTTGAAGCTAGTGGAACTTGCTGTGAGTGCGTATGGGGCTTTTAAACTCACAAAAACATCATAAATCCTGAGGCCACAAACACATTAGGCTGCACACTGAGCTCAGGATTCAGACAATCCAATCAGTTTCCACCACCTAGGCAGGAGGCACACTTTGCACAGCCTTTATTAACAGCTTGTTTGCATTTTGAAAATATTTCAAACGCTACAAAAAAATCTTTTTTCAGCTACATTAAGTTTACACCCTGTGATTTCACATTCCTTACTGGGCCTGTTGCTGGCTGGGACTGGGAATCCTAATGAGAAATACACAGTGCTCTGACACACTGTGTATAATAATGCATGCTCAGCAGGATCTGTGTCTGCCTAATACTCCCAAGAATGGAAAAACTGCGGGCTATGTTCACTTTACTCACATCCAACAGTTGTGTTCATTAACTGTGAGCTCATATAACACTACCTGTAAGCTTTAAACTCTATCAAAAATACAATACATGATACTTTCAGGACAGACAGTACAGTGAGGAAGTTGCAGTGCAAAACACAATACAGTACAATACCAGGGGTGGTAACAAGGCCATGGTTAAACATGTGAAATACTCAAAGCTAAAAACAAATGGATCCCAATGTATTACTGTTCCACACCAATAAACAACCATGGGAACATACACTTTAGTTTCTGAATGTAAAGGGTCGGTTCAGTCATAAATCAACATGTAAAAAGTAGTTCCAATTCGGGTTGAGCAATATGACAACATCGAATTGTCAATCGTCAGCAATTTCACCATACTGTTTTACTTTGGTATCCTTTTAATATTTCTGGTTGTATTACATCATTTCTACAAAGTTGCAAACCTAGAACGAAGACTGTTTTATGTCAATTTGGGATTTTTATTTAACTTTTTTTGTAAGTCCCTTTCTTGGTCAGTTATTTAATTTGCTGGATTCACCAAAATTCAAAGCTATTCTGTAAGTTAATAGTTACAATAATATGTAAGTTTGTCACTTGATTTTTTAAAAGATGTACTACATCACACATACTTCAATACATAGATACATTTTCTTTCCAGTCTGTATATCTTCCCGAGTAACAGGGACACGGTTTCTGTATATAAACACCACTGATGAGTTTTTAAAATGCAATTTCTCAATAATGTGAGTGCTTCAAAATTGAAATCCATTCCCGTATTATACTAAGAAACATATCTCAAAATATGCATTAATAAAATCAAAATTTGCAAGGTCACACATTACGATGGGTAAATGAAACATGTTTTTTCTGAATTTGGTTTTCAAATTGACCCTTCATGTCTAAGATAAAAGTTCAACCAAACAAACCATAAATGATGATTCATATGCCCTGTGCAACCTCACACTCTTACCACAAACACACAACAGGATTTCCTCTATACATTGGCAGGGGTGGTAAGACATGCATGAAGTACCAAACAACTACTTTCATTTCAAATGTATATCATTTGCAAATACCACCTCCCTCCCTCCCTAAAACCAAATGTCATCTTTCTTAACGTGTTTCAATGTTTACTGATTTTAACAGAGGTTTTGTCTGCAGTCACAAATGTCCTAAAGTGAGTCTAGTTCAAACCAAGTGTACACTCTCACCCACACACACACACAGCAGCAGCACACACTCCTGCTGTCTACTGCCAGTTCGAGGCCAATTAGCTTTTTAGTTATGCAGAAGCATTTTAGCCTTGGGGTGAAGATCTCAGTCACATTGTTGAGTAGCAGTAAAGAGGCTGTATTGTGTGTGTGTGTGTGTGTGTGTGTGTGTGTGTGTGTGTGTGTGTGTGTGTGTGTGTGTGTGTGTGTGTAGGGAGGGAGGACTGTGCTCCAGGCTACACGTTTAGCCAACAGAGTGAAGGATGTGACTGTGAGGGAGATGACTCTCACATGACACTAATGTAAGGGTGCATGCAATAGTTAGTCCTTCCTGTGAGACATGCATGTTGCTGGTAATCCTCCCGCCCTCACCACTAACACCATCACACTCAGTCAGCTCCCTACTTTGTTTCAACAGAAAAAAAAGTGAATTAAAAAGTAACTACTACTTTTATAGTAACTACTACACTGACAGCCCCGATGGTTAGAGAGGTCTTCCTCAGTGTGTCGAATCCAGCAGAAATGTTTACCTCATAGTTGCTCCTCACTGCTCCTCCCTGTACTCATGGAAACAGACTGACCCATATTCAAAATGACAGTTAAACAGTGCATTACAGCTATTTCCAAACGCGGGTTAAAGCAACACATTGCTCCAGCTTAGAACACTGCTAATAAATGTATCCAAAACGTCGCGCGCTTTGCGCGTATTTGGCGAAACAATGGCACAGTAAGAGTTCCATTTGTTTCCGACGCGATCCCGCTGGTCATATCTTACCACTTCAGCAATGAGCAGCATTCCTTTCCTCGAGGCGGCGAACTCTTTGCTCGGGAGGACAGAAAGTAGGACATTCTGGCGCGGCCGATTCGAGTTGGGAGCCTCGATGTCCCCCATGGCTAGACAGATACAAACTCTCCTGAAACTCCAGATAGCTCAGACTACTATGCAACGTAACGGATTCAGGGCAAAACAACCAAAAAAAGATATGCGGAGGCGTGAGGTTAGTGGAAACGGAAACAATGACAGCGCGGAAACGCAGCCCGAGCTCCCAAAAAAGTGCAGCATCTGCTTTCTCCAGATGTGAAATGCGATGCCCCCCTCCCCCCCACCCCCTCAGTTGCATGCAACACAATCCTGAGCCACTGATTGGAAACATTGTGTCATGGTGTCACAAGGCAAAGGAACAATGTTTATTGAATTTTTTAAATAAAATAATAGTATCTAAAAACACTTTCAGAAACAAGTTGCATTATCCATTCGAATTACAACTGGAATCATACTATGCTGAAAACTGGTACAAGCTTTGAATCGTGAAGTAAAAGGGAAAGTAATCAGACGAAGCTTTGAACTGTTGACGCTCACACTGCACGCTGCATTACGTCACTGTAACTGATCAATTTATTGGTGGTCTTGACCCTGAGCTTCGCTTCTGGGCTTGTTGAATGTGATGTTCTTGAAAAGCATGAAGCAGTCCACACACAGCAGCCCAGCTGACATGAAAGTCATGATCTGCAAATAAAGAACATATTTCAAAATAAATGCACAGCACATGGCATGTAGTGTTATGTACATGTCAACAACAATGTGTGTGTGAGCGAGAAGCCGAATCTCCAAACTGGATATTGTTTGGTTTCGACACATGTATACATGCACAATCCAAGCTTGGATATTTATTTTATTGACAGCTTTTAGGGGAAAACTACAATCCTCATATCAAAACTGGGCCACACGACTGAGATTGCAATTATAGATTAAAGAAATATGTCTCACCCCTCCAACAAGTGTGCCGGTGACAGTGTATGTAGTCATCGCCAGCAGGCTCAAGACAATAAAGTAGACTGCTGCAAACCCTGAGTTAAAAACATCCTGAAGAGAAGAACAGAACAAGAGCTTTAAAATGCAACGTGTGCAATAGGCTGAAACGTGTATGTGCCGTTAAACATCACCCACAACGAGAGGCCAAAAGAAGAAGGTCATTCTTTTGTTGAGTTTGGACACGTACACCAACAGCAGCAGTGCAGTGATCACAAACTCCAACACCGTGGCTGTGACGTACTCTGGTCTAGATGCTACAGCGAAACACACAAATGCCACAAGCAGAGTCACCTGCAGCCAAAAAAGGAGACACACCACAAGTACCTTTTTTTTACTTCCACAATAGAAAATGTGATTCTAAAACCATATACATTTAAATATTAACAACTTATTGAACTGTGATACCATGAGTTGAGATGCTTCACTAAATGTCAAGCAGAGAGCACATCAGTTCTTCTGGTTCACTCGTTGCCATCCTTCATACGAAACAGGAACTGAGCCTCAACTCATGTTGCCACATCACATTTTTTAATCCAGTTTCTCTTACAGCCTCTTGAGTCTCAGTATGTCAATGTGGGTCACTGCTATCAACAATCTGGTTCTAATTACGTTGTTGACTATAACGTTTAAAGCTAATTTGTGATGCTACTTTGTTATTGCCTCATGTATCTGTTCCCCTTTCTAATGTGCACAGGATACATTTTAGCTCTTTTGGAAACCAAAAAAAAAGGCTCAAACTTTTGGAGATGTGCAAAATGTCTCACCATCTCTGCTACTTTCAGGATCCCCCTCTTGGATTTGATGAAAGCAGAGTTCAGCTCTATGTTTGTTATTCTACTTGGATCCTCTGACATGATGGTACGCTTTCTTTTGCAAAAGACAGCTCTCTGTTTCCTGAAACAAGCTATTTCCTTTTAACTGTAGGAAATGACTGTGTAGGAATATGTGCAATCATTTCACACCAATAGATGAACCAAGCAGCTACTTGGTTAATCTACTGGTGTGAGAAAGAAAAAAGCTAAACAAGAAACCACATAACTAATTATGTGCTCTGACTTTTACAGAACACACAGGGCCATCGAATAATCTCCAGTCAAACTCAACAGAGATTTTTGTTAAGTCCCAAAAATAGTCATGATACAATGTATTAAAAATAGATTTTTTTTTATTTTTGCAGTCTGCATGTGAGAAGGATACAATACTAATCTAATAATTCAACATGGTATAATTCATTACATTTGGCATGATCAAAATAAATACATTTCCCTATCTGCTCTATATCATTTACTGAGTCCTGACTCGTGATGCAGCGTTTTTCCACAGGACAAGTACAACTTGTTTTTGCTCATTGAAACCACAAATGCAAAAGCTATTTGCAATATAACGTTGTTATATCAACATTATTCCCTTAATTTGACTAAATCCATGTCCTTTTTAGCATATCACATGCCCCTTTATTACAAAGAATGTAAAGACATCTGTTGACGGTTGTTTGATGTTCTATAGAAAGGCACGTCTTTAGGTTTTGGTTCCTCATCGTCTCAGTGGGGCCAGTCACACTTCCAGGGCTCAGACTTTGGCACCTTGAGACACTTTCTTAACTTCTCACATCCTGCAGGGGCCCAATTCTGTAACAGAGAGCGGCCATCACATAAGAACATTATGATGTTATCAAAGATATTTGTTATATAAAGTAAAACTGTTATTGGGTTATCAGGATGCCACAGTGTACTCTCATGTGCCCTAAATGCCCTAAAGTATTTTCCTGGGCTCATTTTATTCACCACTAGGGGGCAGTGTGGTGCCACAAATGGATCCACAGCAGTTAACCCTTTCATAATGTGTGGCACGTCTGGTTGACAAAGACAGTGTTCAATTTAGCTCCTTTAAATAATCCTAATGCCCCCCCTCCCCACAAAAGTATGACACAAACACAATCTAGGAGAAAAGGACCATATTAAGGTGACAACAAATGATTCTGTCAAACATAATACACATTTTGGAGCAAGTTAGTAACAATGATAATATCATTTCCAATGCTTTATAATTGCTAAATCTGTTAGTGGACCATTAATATTATGCAGGCTCAAAGCAGACTAAAAACAGAACAAATAATTGTATTGATTCTCAGTTATTAATGAAGGTGTTATCAATGTATATTATGTATTAATACATCTGATGCACAACTGTGATGGAGATAACAGAGTTAAGGTGGATGTCTTGAAACGTACAGTATCTGCTGTGAAAACTGAACTGGCTTTGATCCACTGCCTCTGGATTAATTGGGACAATAGTTCAAGCGACACACGCAACAAAGCCTCTTTTCATGACATAATTATTATATTTTGCAGTTTCAAGAATAAAGTGCATTTGGTAAATCTCACCATCACTGCCAGGTCACACATGTTGAGCTGGGGAACACCCGGCACCAGAGTCTTCTTATGCTGCTCCACAACTGGAGAGATCCTGCTCAGCACCTCCTGGTACTCCTTAGTCAGAACACTGCAAACACACAATGCACAGACTCAATAGGGCTACAACTAACACGTAGTTTCATCATCCATTGTGTGACAGTTTCTTAAAATGTTTGCATCAATCAAAAATAAAAAAGATGAAAAAAATGGGCATCACAATTTTCATTTTCAGATGTTTTGTTTTGTTCCAAAGATTGTCAAATTGAAATGATACATGACAAAGACAATCAGCAAATCCTCACATTTAGGAATCAAGTAACCAACCGTTGTTTGACACTTAAAAAAAGTTATTATTTTATAATTTTTCTGACAATCAATTAATCCACCAATTTTGAGATCAGAATTTAAAGTTTGTAATAAACAATGGCTTTACTGTCAACAAAGACAACACTAAATAGGTTTATAAACGTAAATACACACACACACACATACACTTCCTCACATCTATTTTTATTCTCACTCAACTGTTTCAGTTGTTTTGTAGTGTTTTTGTAAGTGTTGTAGTAAATGCCCAGCACAGTGTGCACATGCATCCAGTCTAAGCTTTACTCATTATATCAGAGGGGGGGACATGATGTAGCTTTCAACAACAAAAGCATAAACGCTCACACCCTTTGGGAAAGTGCACCCAGCAGCCTGAACTATGTAACCTCTATCCCATCCCATCTCTCAATTACTGCGGTTGGACACCAGTGAGCCCGAGCACCTCTGTGCATTATTATATTCAGTGTGTAAAACACAGGGGCCCCGAAGGCTTTCAAAGGAACGCTGCTCTCAATAGGACCTGTAGGGTTAATGGGCTACGTGTGCTTGTGTGTGTGTGTGTGTGTGTGCGTGTGCGTGTGTGTGTGTGTGTTGGGGGAGTGGGCGTCTGGTGGCGTGACACACAGATAGACAAATATCAGCAGTGCAATTACACCCCTGATACACTCGCCGGCAGCACCTGTGCCAGCCTTCCATCCTCCCTCCACTGCAAACCCAGCCCTTTGATTGGCCCCTGGGGAACATGTGCATGTGTGTGAGGTGAAGTGTCAATTAGAGTAATAACCCCAGGCCCTGTCCAGCTCACACCTACCCTCCCTCTTAGATCTCCCACAGGGCAGCAAGGCTTCCTCCATCAGCCAGCACCTGCTCCTTTCCTTGTTTCCTCAGTCTTTACTTTCCCCTACAATTACTCGACTGGTAGTGCACTGGCTGCAATTAGTCTCTCTCCTGGTGCGCCCTTTTTCGTCATGAGCTAACTATCTACGCATTGTGACCCCGGCTGGATTACTCCCCTCGGTTACAAATCAGACATTCAGATAAAATTGCTTCAGCTATCTAAAAATCGCAAATTCTGCTTTCGCCCGATCTCGATCAGGAAGAGGGATATTTCATTCGCCTCTTATCTGCGTCCGCTACTGATTGCTGCGATTCATTTTGAGATAAGTGACGAAACAACTTAATGGAAGTAAATGTAGGCGAGATTTATCAGACCGCTATAAGAATTCAATTTCCCACACAAGTCTGCAGGCAAAGCATGCCATGCACTGATAAACGTGCGCGAGACATTATGTTTTCTTTTGTTTTGTCTATGCACTCAAAATCTCACACTGCAGACCTCTAAATAAAAAACTAATAATACCATTTGTTTATGCCCCCGCTGCAAACAAATAACAAAAAGCCCACCGTCAGCACGGCTCATTATCATGATTATAACCCTTAGCTTACTGGTGTGGAGACAAAAATCTGGAATAATAAGCAGGCTCTATGCAAATGGAGTCTTTTGATTTATAATGTATGGCACCCACGGGGGATGGGGCATTGCTCAGGTGTGTCACCACTCTGATTACTGATTCATAACACTATTGCTGGAACACACACACACACACACACACACACACACACACACACACACACACACACACACACACACACACACACACACACACACACACACACACACACACACACACACACACACACAGTGGCAGAAGGTGGGGGAATTGAGGAGACAATCAAATACATCTGTCCTGCCTACCCCTCCCCTCCACCACCTTCTCCACCCCGGTGGAAATTGAGCACTTGAGTAAGGACTATTGATTGGGGACACAAGAGCTTGGTGGCAGGCAGCAGATGAGGCCAGACGGTGCAGGGCTGCCTGCAGTGTTGGAGCCGGGACTACACTCTGGATGGCCGAGGCTCTGGGGACGTGAGCTGAGGTAGGTGGTGTGAAAGAAGGATGTGTTAACCTCAGGGCCTGAGGTCGCAGATATGGAGGGCAAAGTGGAAGGCAGCAAAAAGGCTTTGAACGAATCCAGTGGGGGTCCAGACTCGCTGAGCTGTGTGGGTTTGTGCTTCATCCTGGAATGATGGGCCATCAACGCAGGACCTCCAACTCCAATCAAATGCATCTAGGCCTCTGTATTTTTGTTAGTACACCCTCTCCTGGATTGCATAATTATGATCGACTGATTTCATGGTTGACTGTTCTGGACGGGGGACTGTGTGCGAGTGTGCTCTTTGCTATATCACGCCCTGCGACAGTAGTGAAGGTATGTGTGCAGACAGGCCCTACATCATCTTAAGTGGCTCTTTAGGTGCAGACAGAGATTAATGACGGCCAGGCAGCCAGTCCAGCTGGGGGACCGAGGAGCACACGGACAAAACGCACACATACACATGTGTACACACAAACACACACTTAACTAGGATGGAGGAGAACGGTCCCAGTGGATGCAAAGGGACAGCAGCTGACTGGTGACAAGTGAGTTGAGGTGCACAGCAGTGGGTGGAGAGAGAGAGAAGTAACAAGGGAAAAGGGAAGACAAAAGTTTGGAGAGGAAGGGCAACGTATAGTGCTGATTAGAAAGAAGAAGAACAGTGAAGAGGTCACGCAGCCGGGTTGGGGGGTGACCTTGAAGACAAACGCTACTGCAGAGGTGAAAGATGAGTGTGCATTTGTGGGTTGTGTGTGTGCACATCTAGCACTCAGCCCAACACATGGCTGCGTGCTGATTGCTTTTTTTTTTTTTTTATTCTTCCAAGTGAATAGCACGGCTAAAAGGTGAGCAATTGAAAAACAACATTAATGTTTTATCACCCAATCTCACTACAGAGCTGAAAGAAGTTGGAGCAGGAGGCAAAGAGGAGATGAGGCCGGAGCCGAATGCGAGAGGCAGAGCTGCAGAAGGCAGAACAGAAAGGTCAATCGACGAGGTTTGGCAGCGGGAGGGAGCCAAAGCGAACCCTGAGCACAAGAGAATATTCTCTCATCAAAGCGCTTTTGAGATTATCTTAATGTATTAGTCATGATGTCGTCATATTTTCGAAAAGATCACATCAACATGCTGCACTGACAGTACGCAGCAAAAAGACGACGCTCATCTATCTCTGCACCCTTATTTAGCAATGGTCTGAGTTCAGGTCTGTGTTCCTGGCATCCCTCTCTCCTCTCGGTGATTCTTAACTCTCCTTTGAGCGAAGGCAGAGACACACAAAACTATATTAAACAGCACTCGCTCTCAATTTAGACCTGGACAATTCATCTTACAATTTGAACCTGCAGCTGTGCACTGGAGAGTTGAGGGCCAGATAGAGATATTTAAGGAGCTGTTTGCAATCACAAAGAGAGAGGGTGTAATCAGGTGTGCTCTGGCTGAGCGGATCAATCCAAACGCCTTCATTTTCATCCCACTGAGCATTGATCTCATACTTTCAGCGCTACCAACAGGCAAACTGCTTTCCTATTCTCACCCCTCTCCAGTTCTTTTTGCAGCACCTCTTCATTTGCTCCTGCATGATTGACTCCCTTCTCCCCCCCTGCTCTCAATTGTTTTGCCTCCCCTCTTCTACTGGAAACCATCTGTAAGCAGGGTGGACGTTTTCAGGGGACCAACCTGATGGGAAACGTTTCCCCAGGATCCCGCCCCAGGTGGAAAATGATTGGCTCCAGCGTGTGCTCTTTCTGGTCGTGAGTAGTCACACCCGGGACCTCTTGACCTGGACAGAAGTTGATTCCCTGTAAGACACAAAAAGAGAAAAAAAAACCTTTGCCTTGAATGCACAATACAGATGTGTACAATAATTGTATATTTTTTATGATGTAATAATAATACAGTATACATCTGGCATGTGCGGAGGAACGAATGAACCCTTCAGATCGTAGAGAAGCTTTTCTTTCTCTCCGTGTTTCTATACTATCTGATGTTATGCTACATGCCTGTTATGGTTTATTTGTATACACCACGGAGAAGCTTTCAGCACCGCCTGAGCCCTGTGGCCCGGTCTTCTCTATGTACGCTGGGATAAGACTGCAACCCACCATGTAGGAAAGAGCAGAGCAGCCCTGGTATGGCTCAAAAGCTCAGGCTTTCTCTTCATTACATTACATTACATTACATTTCATTTAGCTGACGCTTTTATCCAAAGCGACTTACATGCTATACAGTATACCGTAGACACAGCAACGGTGAGCAATGAGGGTTAAGTGTCTTGCTCAAGGACACAACGACACAGACTGGCGGAGCCGGGGATCGAACCACCGACCTTCTGATTGAAAGACCGACTTGCTAACCACTGAGCCACGGTCGCCCCAACTCTTCAGACCAACCTCACATAATATTTGAGGCCAGTCCTACAGGTAAGTCTTACTCTTCATGCAAAACAACTAAAACCTAAGAAATAAAACAATTTACATCCCATTTTGTAATACATTCTGGATATTGTTTTGCCCTCTGTAATCAATGACTTTTCTTTAACTTTCTTCTTTGTTTTTGTGCAATGTTGTGTGTGGAAAATGGTTACTTTCAGTGGTCTATTTTTTATTCTTTAAATGTTTTATATTGTGAAATACATTTTTATAAGTCAGCAGAAGAGATCTGGCTATCTAGATTTAGGCTTGCAGCCACCTGCTACTCTGAGCTCAATGCTTGATGTCATTGTAGTATGTCCCATATGCCAATCGGTTGTGTTATTTATGCCAATACTATTGATAAATGGTAAATGGACTGTGCTTCTATAGTCCATTTATATAGTATAGCCCCCCCTCTTCCTCTCTCCAAGCCGTCGCTCCAGCTCCTCGACTCCATTCTCGTGAGTCTGGCAGTGATCGCAGCCGAATTGAGTCACACTCACTCCTCCAGAACCCCTGGGGATCTGGCCCCTTCTTCAACACACACACACACACACACACACACACACACACACACACGCGCACACACACTTTTTGATGAGCACAACTAATATTGAGAAAGCATTCATCTGTAAGGCACTGTTGCTGCCCCCCTCTGAGATCGCTCAACAGAGCACCTCAAAAATACATAAAGAAGAGAGAGACAGAGAGAAAGTGAAAAGGATAGATGCCCCCCCGCCCTGCACAGCCTCCTCTGATCCAAACTTGTCCTGTCTTTTGAAGCCAGAAGCTTAGAAATTCAGAAAAGAATGAAATAAATCCCAGAGGAGCAGCCAGAAAGGCCTGCTGTGTTGGTTCTCTGTCTCTTATACATAAGACATAACAGGGAGGACTCCATATCTCCTCTGACATTAATACTATGGATACTGCTTTCAAACCGGAGCAGAGCAGTCGCTATTACAAGATAAGGTGCAGGAGCATCCAGCGTTGGCAGGACGGATCTTGGAAAAGGAACTATTTTGTGTCTTTTTGATCAAAAAGGGAAAAAGTGTGATTTGAAAGAATATTCACGTTACATAGCTTGTGGCTGATTATTCAAAACTATATATATTCTATAAATATATCTACTTTACTTCATGGGTTTGACTACATACATGTAATGTTTATCTATGGATGCTCTGCAAACTTCAGTAATGTACAAGGCCGTGAAGTCAGTGAATCTGTTCTCCTTAGCTAGCAAAGGTATGCCGTGAGTTATCTAGAGTCAAGAGCAGGAGCTACTGCACATCTATCTCACGCCAATTCCTGCAACACAATGCATGCATAATTTGATGATATAACACCTGTTGGATTAACAGGGGTCTGGGGAAAAAAAAGTATTTTTTCATTTATCCAACAAGGTTAAAAAAAGCTACCCCTGATGCCATAAAGCTCCCATTGTATCGGAGGTTACTCAGCAATCCAGATACAAAGGAGCCACAGTCACGACAAACTATATTCTGCCATATTAACATCACAACACCGCCTCAAGAGAGTTTGATGAGGGCAATTTAAGCCTGTGAAATTTCTCATTTTCCTCATGGCTGAGCTGAACACAGTCAGGACGGAGCAATACATCTCTCGACTATTAACTCGTCATTTTGTATTCCCTTGTTTATTTTTTTTACCATGAGCCAGGGGGTGAACATCAGATTTTAAAGTATTACCAAAGCTGCAAAATAAGCAGGAAAGCATTACTTTGGTAAAAAAGTGGATTGATTGTGTATTTATGGCGCAAGACAGATTAAATTGAAGCCTATATAGGAGTTTTAAGGGTCCAGATCAATGATGATCAAGTGAAGGCCTAAATAGGGACATTGAAACATACTGTCCTCCTGAAGTAGTCTGTCATACGTAGTCATACGTAGTCTGACTGTGTGAAACAGCTCAATAAGTCAGTGTGTTTACATTTCTCATATTTATAAAATGTACTATGGGTTACATGAGATGGACAGTTTAAGGATTCAACCATAGTGACACCAACATATTGGGAATTTAACTTTCCAACAGTCACTTCATAAAACACACACAGACATCTATGGGCAACCGAACATTCATGTACATCTCTCTCTCTTTCTCTCTCTCTCTCTCTCTCTCATATACTAACAAACACACACACACAAATCGATAGGCAACTCACAGGCAATCAGACGCCATTATTTGTGAAGTTCCACTTCAGTTCACATGAGTTGATAAAGGAGGCTGCTATTGATTCAGCGGCCCTGAAGGAGAGAGCAATTTAAGCGACCGATGGGGCATAAAACAAACTGGAAAACAGGAAAAGCAGAGGCATGATGGGAGGACAGGAGGACATGGTGTTCTGGACAGAGTTGAGGAAGAAGGACCACACTATCCTGCTTCTCAAGCGTCAGATTTCCCTTCTCTCCTGATGCATTTAATCAGCATTGAGTTGATGTAATTACGGCCGAGACGTACTGCTGGCATCTGCCTTTCTTTCCTCTTTTGAGCAACGTGGTGCCAAGAGAACAAGTCTACAGCAGGGAATGTCGCTATGTAAATGGAGAGGAAGAAAATCTCCATGGAGTCAGAACAAACAAGTCAACTGGTTGATGAATGATGTAAGTTCGCTGATGTGGGGGTTCTTCATTAATATGCATTACGCTCTGATGTACACAGCAGTCAACTGATGAGCCATTTTCAAGATAACACCAACAGTGAAAGTGTTCGTGTGTTTGAGTAAGATTAGGAGAGACAAAGAGGGAGGATGTAGCAGCGCAAATCAAGAACTGAGGGAACAGAGACAGGGACAGAGTTGCTGTGTTACAGGGGAGTCTTACGTGGTTGAACTCTTCCCATGAGTTGCTCCAGGTCCAGTAGTGTGCCTTGTATTGTCCGAGCCTCACAGCCATCAGCTCATTCCCACGGTAATAGAAGACCGGCCTGTTGAGGGTGAGACGCGGGAGAAGTATTGCTCTTTTAAAAAAACATGTACTCTTGGCATGCTTACACTTGAGTCCACTCTCACTGTTTTATACCCATTCTCGCAATGTTTTAACCATCCAGCCAAATTCACTTTCTTACTCCCTAAAAAGTCAAAAAGATTAAGAGTCTACAGCCATACAAGTGACTCTGTACTTAGGCAAAGCAGAGCTTTGAGCTGTACAGTAAGTACAATGTGAACGCTAACATCCACAGGCTTTAATGCTCACTATGTTCACCATCTTAGTGTCAGCATACAAGGACTTGGAATTAGCATTAAGCTCAAAGTCCTTTTAAACAAATGAAGAGGATCTGGGCCCCAAAGTAAAGGCCCAAAAACACCAAACACCTCAAAGCAACAGCTAGTGTGCGAGTACTCACCTGCTTTGGAGTCTGTGTGGGCGGTTTAGCAGGACCGGCGTCAGGTCCAGTCCATCCAGGGCTCGGTCATCAGGAGGGCTGATGCCGGCCAGAGCCAGACTGGTGGTGAACAGGTCCATCACATTGGCCAACTGGTAATTCACCTGGAAAAGGACAAAGGAATTGGAATCCACAATCACTATTTGGACTACGACAAGCAATTTCACACAAGCGTTAGGATTGGGGGGGAAGTGAAGAACTTTGAAGAACTTTGAAGAAATGAGGACTGGCCATATGTCCTTTCAAGGACTGATCCTCATTGGGTTTTGCTTGTTTGTTATTGGTGGCAAATAATTACATACTCACAAATCAAGAAGTAAGGGTTTCACGGTGCAGGAATACCAAAAGCATGCTCTGTTATGCTGCATTTGCTTCGAGGCAACAATGCATAGTCATGATAGGATGTTTGTATGTGTAGTTCTGCGTACACATGTAGGAAAGAGGTGCATTTCTTCAGTCTCCTCTCTAATCTCTGCTTGCAGGTTTATTATAGAGCCTCCAAAATGCCTCTCGTTCTAAATTAGTTTTTTTTTCTTGGGGGGGGGGGGTGGGGAGGAAGAAAAGGGGAGCAAAGAAAAAGAGGAGAGAAAGTAGCGAGAGGACGTGGCCCGGGCAAGCAGACGGCTGGAGCGAGCTGCTGTTTTATCTCCTTCTCCCAGTCCCAGTGAAAAGCTTTATTTTATTTATAAACTTTGAACTATTTTCAGATAAAATGACATTTTTTCGTTGTCATCCTTGATCTTCCCTTCCATTCTCTCCTGAGCGAGCCTTAGAGGGAGACGGCACGCTCACAATCAGATAGCGCTATCAGGCCTCTGCAGCTGCACCGCCATGTGCCGCCGTGCTCCTATCGGCAGCCAGCACACATATAGACACAGACACACACTCGCACAAGCTCCTTAGCACTGAAATGAATTCCCCTTTCTTCTGTATCCACAGAACCAGCCACAGAAAAGGCTTTGCAATGCATTCCATGATCTATCTGCACATCCAGACACTCACCCTCTCTCTCTCTCTCTCTCTCTCTCTCACACAACAGATTTAGTCCTTCACTTCATTTTTTTTAAAGTCCCCCTCTCACAGACACACACAAACCATTAAAAGAAGACAGGACAAAAGGACACAAGAAGAGGCAAAACTGACATTTACTTAGTAATAACTTGCACGGCCAAAAAAGCAAAACTTTCAGACTCAGACTGCTCTGACAGGAATTCATCTAAAGAGTCGGCATCTTTTATTTGTGTCCTTCATTGGCTCGGCCCCCTTTTGCAGTCTGTGAACTTCCCTCTTTCTTCGCCCTTTGTTCTTTTCCTTTTCATTTTGACTGACTCATCCCTCTCTATTAATGTCACATTCTTTTTCTTGCATTCCTCTCTGTGTTGTGAGTGGTGATGTTGGTTATCTGAGGAGGCAGTTCTTCTATGCCTGCCCCTGCCATTCTGCCTGTGTGTCTGCGGCCTGATAAAACACAACAAAGGGGATTGTGACCCTCAACAACGTTGTGGGGTCCACACCCGCCTCCCAATCTTTATTCCTCCATCGTCCTGGCCCCTCGCCCCCCCACCGGCACCGGAAGAATGCTGAATCTGCACCTGCCTTGCTCCTTCATTCCAGTACACATCCAGCTATCCTCCTAAACATCAGAGAATGAAAACGCTCTCCTGCACATTCACACAAGTCAGTTGAATTAATAGGTTTCATCACTCAGATGCATTCACAGATTAACGGCTGTTTAAGACGAAGTCGTCTTTCTATAACAAACGTGTCTCCTCATCTCAATACTGTAAAGATGCATCTGTTCTCAGGCGCTACAATAAACCTGTCCTGGCTCCTCGATGGTGGAATGAGCTCCCCATTGACATCAGAACAGCAGAAAGTCTCTACATCTTCCGTCGCAAACTAAAAACATATCTTTTCCGACTATACCTTGAATAAAGGATGTAGCACTTTAGTAGCACTGAAATGGCTCTTACTGATAGCACTTTGTAGTCGAACCTTTGACGAAATTGTACCTTCTTGATTCTTGTTGTTCTGATTCTTGTTTGTAACCGTAGAATGCACTTATTGTAAGTCGCTTTGGATAAAAGCGTCAGCTAAATGAAATGTAATGTAATGTAAATCGCCCCAAGCAAAGGCTTGCGTGACTGTTTGTTGTCTGCAGCATTTTGCTCAAAGAGCTTATGGACCTTTCAATGCACAGATCAACAGAGATTTCAGAAGACAAAACAAGAGGGGCATCCCTGAGCCCGGCCTGCCCTCCCTTCCATTATGAATATAATAATATATGTTGGCATTTAGAATGAAACTGACAGTCTTGATCTGCACACACAGACAGAGACACTGGTCAATTATAAAGTGGCACAGGTGCAGCAAAGCCCTGAGAAAGCAGCAACATTTCTGCCAGCGTCTTTAGCGCTCTTCCTTTTCTCTTTTCTACACCAACCACCTCTTTTACTTCTTCCTTGCTTCCTTCTCTGTACCCCCCCCCCCCCCCCCCCCCCGTTCCTTTATCCTGAGCGCCTGGCATATTCAGATACTGAAGTCCTCATTACGACTCAATCCAACCTCAGCAAACACACAAACAGATTAGCCGCTTAAGACGCTCCCAATCCCCCTCTCCCTCGCTACTCTGCTGTGCTATCAGGCCCCAGCACACCCCTGTGAGATGAGCCAGGGGCAAGGCTTACTGCAGACTGCAGCCTCCGCTCGCTCCTCCACCAAATCCCTCTGCGTCACAGCCCCGTGTCACAGCTGCCCCTAATACAATTAAAAGTCATTTGCAGAACGCACAGGCTTAGAGGATCACGGTGTGGGTGGGGGGTTAAATTGGGGAGGGGGGTGGGGTGGGGGGTGGGGGGGGGGGGGTGGAGGAAAGAGAGAGAGTTTGGAGCATTAATTCAAGCCAAACAATATTTGAGGAAACAGTGGAAAAAGCACCCACACACTTTGTGGCCGCAATCACACATTTTATCTTTGCAGTTTCTGGGGTTCAATCACTCGATAGAAGTTGAACATATTCCAACTGGTTAAAAGGGCCACTAGGTCAGTGTGTGTGTGTGTGTGTGTTAAAGTGGTAAACGATACAGGAATTAAACAAAAAGCAACAATTATTCACAAGAGAGGATTAGTGAAATAATTTTTCCTTTACTCTCAACCCTGTTTTGCCATCCCCTGCAGCTTCACAGAGAACATATCAGCTCCTGGTACCTGTTGATAGGCAGAACATTAAGGAGCTTGGGGAAAACTTGGGATCCTGGGTCTAGTCTAGTCTCTGGAGAAGATGTTAGGGATTAAGTGAATGATCGTCTTGGATTTTCTTGTGGCGGCTTTATTTGGTAAAAGCTTTAAATCACAGGGGTATTCTCACCGTGCCTCCTTTGATGTGTCCAGGCCACCAGGCAATGGCTGGCTCCCTCATGCCCCCTTCAAAGGTGGTCTCCTTCCCGCAGAGGAATGGCCCATTGCTCCCGCCTGAGGAATCAGACACACAAAACTCAAATTACACATACACATACAGTACAGAAAATGTGTCTTGGACGCAGTTTTACACAGAGAAATATGTGTATGTAAGTGTGTGTGTGTGTGTGTGTGTGGCGCCTACCTTCGTTTGGACAAGATACCAGAGCCGCTCCGTTGTCCGAGGTGAAGAAGACAAAGGTATTATTTTGGATGCCCTGACTCTGCAGCAAGGACAGGATCTGACCGACGCTGTCGTCTAGCTCCATCACTGCATCCCCATATCTATACAACACAGACCAACACGGCTTTTATCCTACCCCACGTGAAGTTAATTAAGTTACAACCCTATGCAGCTGCTGGACAACAATAAAGTCAGTAAGGTAGGGCGTAATGTACCGGCCTCGCTGGCTCCTGCCTAGGAAGCGCTGGGAGGCATAGACGGGGGCGTGAGTGGCGTCCGCGGCCCAGTAGAGGAAGAAGGGACGCTGGGCCTCGGTCTGACGGACTATGAAGTCAAGACCTTCCTGTAGAGGTGTGAGAGAGTGTTAAACGACTTACTGGAGCTTGATTCACAGCACTGCTGTCCAGCGGTCCAAAGCAAGTTTCTCTTTCTCTTTTTCCTACCACACACCAATTCTACATTTTGCCTTTATTTCATTTTCCAAACAATCAGCCACATTAACAACAACGCCACTGAAACCAGTCCAGTTCCATAACACATGCCAATATGAGCTCTACTTGACAGAGCTTGCTCTTGTGATGGCAGAGTACACCTTTCAAGCATGCAGTGCGTCTCTGCACGCTGCTTTTGATCCTTTCAGGAACTGAACGGGAGGACTGACGTAGACAGCAGAGATAATCAAGACGAGTGTGTGCAAACGTCAACAATCCACTTCTGCTGGTGAAAAGCACCGGAATGATCAAAGGCCAAAATTAGGCTTTAATTGCGCTTTTGATTTGTTAAATAGATGATTTATGTTTTGGTGAGCCAAAGACAATTTTGGTGAACAATAGAATTGTATTATGTTTCCTTATATTCTATTAATTGCTTTACAAGCTAAACTGGGAAACACAATCTGGAGTACCTGGAGTACCTGGAATACTCTGCTCCACTGAAAGGGTTGTATCATCTGAGATAAGTGAGCCTTCACTTACCAACAAGTACATCTGTGTGAGGTTGGACTCTCCAGTCTTCTTGTCAATCTTAAACTCCTCATAGTATCTGGAAAACAAGTGGGTTGACATGATTTATTAAATAGGCCTTCATTATTTGTTATCTATCGTCCCATCTGAATACCTGCTGACCTCACACCTTTCCATTTCTCCTCTGCTCATTCAACTGCATGCAACGATTTTTTTCACAACGACCTGATTGCATTGTCAGGGCTTTCAATCTCCCTCTCAATTGACCGGAACTACTGCAAACTATATCATTAAGACAATGGAGGAAAATGTCCCCCTTGCAGACTGTGTTTGCAGCAGATTTGGTAAAAGATATATTCGGGAAGTCTCAGCAGAGCTGAGCAGAGGGAACTGTTATGAGGTGTTGCTGAAGCGTGGCGCGGCGAGCAGAGAAGCAGTGACAGGCTTCTCCCTTCCTCACGCTTCACTTCCTCCAGGTGTCCTCGCACACAGACAACGCAACCTGCCGTCTCTTGAGGGCGAAAGTGTGTCTCTGTGTGTATACGTGTCTATGTGTGTGTGTGTGTGTGTGTGTGTGTCTATGTGTGCGTGTGTGTGTCTGTCCAGGGCCCAGGTATGCAGCGCTGATTAAACCCACGGCTAAGCGAAAAACACGCCCGGCTGCCAGTTCCAATGACCCTGAATACACATATGGCTGTTTTGGGGAAAACAAATGGGCGGAAAATGGAATACACAAGCACAGCTGGTACAGAGAAGGAAGAGGAGGGGAGACACTCAACTCCTCCAGAGGAGCAGCCAGCCAAACTATTCCACTGAGTCGCCAGGGAAAGAAGATTTTTATAGATTTTCAGGCTCTGTTTCTGTCTGCTGATATGTATGTCTGAGTGCTTGTGTGCGATACTACCTGCCAAGCATCTCGGAGTTGTTGTAGACAGGGATGTTGGGTCTGGTGCTGCTATTGTAAGGGCCAAAGTGGCAGTCCGGTGCCCCAAACCATTCATCAAAACCCTTCTCCAGAGGCAAGTACTGAGGTCTGTGGCCAAGATGCCTGTAGTGACAAACAAAGTGCACTCACACACTGTAAGAGCAACGTGACTGAAGGATCATTCTGCAGGTTTAAATTCAGACCATTACGACAAATCGAATGTACTTGTGCTGAGAATACATTGAAAAAGCTGGTATTAAATCAGTGTATCTTGTGAAAAAATTAGCCTCAGTAATATTACGAATACATGATTTGTAATTAATTGACTATAGTATGCAAACATGACTTTCTATTTGTGGAATTTATTCCACAAATTTATTTCACAGGCACCATCACCTGTATCCCCAACATAACCTCTGAAACAAAGGAGGATAGATATAGAGCTCACCATTTTCCAACTATCTTGCTGACATAGCCCTTTTTCTTCAGCATCTGGGGTATCAAAATCTCATCCTTAGAGATTCCTCCCACTATCTCCTGTGGTGTGTATGCTACAGGACATATTCAAATATTTAGTGTACAAGACTTTCCATGACTTTATTGCACATTGTACATTATAGACTAAGTAATCAGAAAGCCTGCAAGAAATAATAATAGATAATTTGCACAGTAAGGATGTATTGAGAGTGTACCGTTTCTGGCGTGGCCATTCGTGGTGTAGAAACCGTTTCTGACTGGCAGCCTCCCGGTGAGAAGTGCAGCTCTGGCTGTCGTTAAAATGATCGAAATTAATATATTATTAGAACTGTCTTCCAAAATGTTTTTTTGCTGGCAATCAAATAGAGTCACGTGTGCTCTATTCTTCACACCAATGTCTCACAAATTAATTTGTCCAATTAGTGGAGAACTTTGGTTGAATATAAGATTTCTACTTTATTCTCATAGTAATAAATATATGGATTTTACTTACATGCATCAGAGTTTTAAAGTACAGAATAGAATTGTGAGAATTAGTTTTCTGTAACTACCAAGACCAATACCCTTTATTTATCACCTACAATGAATGGCTGTGATTAAATTTAATCACTGCTGTACCTCCACATTTCAACTCACAAAGAAGAAAATCGGCTTTTCAGCTTGATTACCCGCCAATTCTAAGGTTTATTCACTTCTCATGAACTAAATGCATAGAAACTCTATTCTGAATCCATAGCATTTTACATGGAGACCTTCAGTGAAGCATGGACATAATCAAGCTGGTGTTTGAAGATTTCACACAACCGTAAACTGATAATAAATACCAAGCGTGCTGTGCTCTGTTTTGCATATTGTTATTGTTATTTAAATGAGGCAATGTGGAAGCTTACTTTTAGCAAATCCCACAATTGACTTGAGTCAAGTTTATACTTCCATCAATTAGGGGTTATTCCAACATTTCATCGATGTGACAATTCAATTCAATTTCAATTCAGTTTATTTTTTTATCACAAATACAAATTTGCCTCTGAGGGCTTCACAATCTGTACACATACGACATACCTGTCCCATGTAGAGATAGAAGGATGTGATGAGAGACTAAAATAAGTCTAAAATCTTGCGAAACGTGAACTGCCTGTTATGGTTCTGTACTCACATGGGGAACAGAGTGGGTTTGCGGTGTAGAAATTTGGGAACAGCATGCCCTGAGCAGCCATGGCATCCAGGTTGGGGGTCTCTTTGGAAGGCTGGCCAAACACCCCCAAGTCCCCCCAACCCATCTGAGGAGCAGAGGGAAATAATTGAGAGTTTATACATATGCATTCACACATAGAAACATTGTGCAAGCTGAAATGTTCCATCAGGCAAAGAAAACCAAGACTGGGAGAAGGAAAGAGACAGAGAAACATGTTTTGAACTGTGAAACTGATTCACTGCTCAAACTAAACTGTGCTACTGATGTGATGAACTAAAGTCACAAAGACACATACTAAACCGGAAATAACTTACGTCATCCATAAGCATGATGATAATGTTTGGAAATGAAACATTTGATGTATTTTGTGTCACGGAGCAACATATCATTGCATAAAAGAGAGTTAGAGTTACAGTAGACATCAGTCGCATTGCTGTAGTTTGCTCAAGTCACATGAGCATCGACTTCGAGGAAGTGGTTTGTTTGCCTTCATGCACATCATCAGCGCAAAGCTTACGCATACACAGCAGAACAATTGTGTTGGTGTTCTTTTGCTTGGAATTTAGTTAGTACATCCTTATAGCGTAATGTTTTTTATTTATGTAAAATATGAATGTGTGATCGCGTAATTAATCTTTTGCTCGACTGTGAATAACTACAACATTGTTCCTTGATAGCTGGTGGATTCAGGGACTTCATTTAAATGTTGGACGTACGATACAGCATTCTAAATTGACCGGAAATAATAAAAGAATGCACCATGTGTGAAAGAATACTTTTGGTTAATAAAATATAACACCCTTCCTAATATATTTCATAAATAACACAATGCTTAAAAAACACGCGCGTAATGACATCGTGAATCGTATATGTTACAACTTTTTCCAACTGCCTGTGAATGCAGCGTGTCACGTGACAGCATCTGACAGCTCAGAGGAGGAACACCAACATGGCGGTGTGCATAGCAGTGATCGCAAAAGAGGTAATGATTGCTGTCGCTGAATGTCCCAGGTTGATCGGTGGCCTGATTTTAATAGTTAACATGTGTACCCTTTTCTTATAATCGCCTCTCAGCAAATGCCAGTGTTCTGTTTGCCCGGAGGTTTAAACACTTCAACAGCTAGCGTTAGAGCTAACAACATTAGCATACTTAGCTGCTGTTACAATGTGCTGCAGCTATGTTGACGTGTTGTGCAAGTGGTACAAATGTGATGCTTTTAAAGGGCTCGTCCATTGTGTGTCCTGTCCCAGAACTACCCGCTGTACATCCGCAGTTTGCCCACTCAAAATGAGCTGAAGTTTCACTACACCGTGCACACCTCCCTGGATGTGGTGGAGGAGAAGATCTCAGCTGTGGGCAAATCTCTGGGAGACCAGAGAGAGCTGTACCTGGGTCTGCTCTACCCCACTGAAGACTACAAAGTGTATCCTTGTTTGTTTTTTAAAGGTTAAGGGTCAAGACAAGCTTTTAATTAGATCAGGCATCTTTGACAGGGGTTATGGTGTATTATCTTTTGATTGCCACCACATTGCATCTGAAGAACTTAAATATACACACACCTCTACTCAAGAAAGATTCTGAAATCCTTATATATTACACATGTTGACTTATGCATTTATATCCTATTGTAGAATGATTTATATCTGGGTGTAGAGGGTATAATTATTAATACATACTATAAAAGGTAACATGGTATCTCTGCTCATACTGTAAAGTCTTACAGTAGAAACAGATTACCCTTGACTGGTGAACTAGATATGGGTATGTAACCAACTCCAAGGTGAAGTTTGTCATTGTTGTGGACTCGTCTAACACATCATTGCGGGACAATGAAATTAGAAGTGTAAGTAAAGCCTACCATTGAACCTGTTGCATGTGTAATCACCAAATATATCCCTGCAAGTATAATTCTCTCAAAGCCCAATTTTAATTGTACAAATTTTCTGTCAGGATGTTGCTCTAGTTATACAGCATAGGAAGTGCTGAATTTGCCTCAGCATACATTTTATGAACCAGTAAAAGAGGTCCCAAAATGAGTTTCACTGTAATGATGCAATGGCTAAATGTAAGCCTTTTACAGAACCACAGAATTGCCAATAATTATTGCATAAACAGAGAGCTTTAGTTAGTTATGACACAAAAGCAGCATCTTTACATGTTGTACATGCACACATAATGACCCCACAGTTGGTGATGTGCTTGCTAACTTTTTTGGAAGAGTTAAATAACTTGTTTGCTTTTTTCCCCCCAGATGTTCAGAAAATTACACAACTCTTTTACCGATGTAATGTGCAACCCATTCCACAATCCCGGGGACACCATTCAGTCTAAGTGAGTTTATTCTTTACGTGGTATTCAAAAATATTTCATCCCTGACATTTTCTTAATCCAGCAGGGTTTAAATTGACAAATCATTTTCTCCAGGGCCTTCGATGGCATCGTCTCTGGAATGATGGTGCAAACTGGCTGACTTCTTCCACTCCATCGTCTGAGCCTCCACTGTACAGAACCCCCACTTCTATTGTTTTCATGTTGCCTTGATTAAATGCATAAGTAATAAAACTTAATTGTTGCTGCACAATGGATCATTGTTTTTTATTTATTCACTTACATAGCAAAGAACTTATAAGTTATACATAGGTAGGCTTTATACAAGACATTGCAGGCAGCAACACAATACATTCGCATCAGTTTGTAAAAACAGTAAGAGATGCAACTGCATAACAATTTGAGGATTGTCCCATGCATTCACAGCAACATAAGCTTATAATGCACCACCTCTGGCCTTAGTCTTCATCCTCTGGAAGCACTGATACAACTTAGAAAGTCATCTCTTCTGTCCATTCTGCTCAACTCAGTATAATGCCTGGAAACTTCTTTAAAATGATCAGTTCCATTCGCCCACTTTCGTATGGATGCTGCGGGTAGTGCTAGCGCTGATGAGGGTAGTGCTGTCCACTCGCCCCTGCCCCCAACTCCTCCGACGGTGGGGTGATGAGAAGAAGACACGGGTACCGTTTAGGCATCTGTTCCTGATAGTCCATGTGTCCCCACTGTCTCTTCCCCACTGAGGGGCCTCCGTAGTAAGGGTGGGGCGGTTGGTGTTGTGGCCTGATCGACTGGTACCGGAACCTACCTCGAGAGCTGTTCTGGTATCGAGGTGGACGATAACCACGGCCTCTGCCTCTGGTGTGGCCGCCTCGGTGTCCTCCTCTGTCTGTGGTGCTGATACCTGGCATGTTGGTCCTTTTGGGCATTACCTGCAAGCCAAAGAACAATGTTTGTTTGGTTTACAATTTAAGAACAATCAGTGTTTGTTGAATAGCAAACATGGCATTTCCTTAACGATAAGCTGGATGCAGAGAAAGACAAGTTACATTTATTCAAATCCATGTTCCGCTCAAAACAAAGAACATTTTAACTTAACTGGTCCTGCGACTGGTTTGCTTTAAAAGGGAAACATTGGAGTGAAAATTAAGTGAGGCCCAAACATCATGAGCTTTTACGTGAGGTTACAGGACCAACTATCGTGGTATGAGGAAGTGTTCGATTGCAGTTTATAAACAGTATGAGAATAAACTAAGCTCTACCAATCAAAGTCTGTACTTAAAAGAAACACTCCCATTCATATCAAATCAAACATGCCCATACCTGCCATCCATCCATCGTAAACCCCAGTGTCAGTACTGTAGAATGTGTGGAACCTCTAATACTTGACTGATATTTGTGGGTAGTCAACTATTTTGAGGCTCGTCAGTAGTGCGACGCTCCTCACCTTAAGGACTCTTCCTCTGAACAAGGTCTCATGCAGATCAATAGCACTCTGCACAGAGTCTCGACCGGTGAACTCAATGTAAGCAAAGCTGTAAAATGGGAAGAAATATATTTTTATAAACACTTCGATGCCAACAGGCTCAAGAGTTGTATTTCATGGTCAAACGGTGTCAGGTAGAGAGGGGGAAAAAAGAAGTATAAACTGTATGCACAAGCTGCACCCACCCCTTGGGATGGCCGGAGAACCGGTCACACAGGATGGTGACTCTGTTGACAGGACCACAGCCGTTGAAATGAAGCTCCAGCTCATCCGCAGTAGCGCCATAGTCTACCTGGGATTTGTTCAGTGCGTCAGATCAGGAATGTGGAAAAACCAACAAAAGAAAACATGCTCAGTATAAGGAAAAGACAAACAAGTCTTACATTTCCCACATAGACGGATCTGTTGTCTGCGTCTATCCGCTCTTCAGGAGTCATATTGTAGAAAGGGCCTGTGGAGGAAACAAAACAAAACTGTATACACAGTTGTGCATGCAATATTAAGTAAATACTGCCTAAACAGGGGGTCACTCCAGGTGAAATTAACACTGATTATTTCACCAACATCTCTCTTGTATCATCTTTGTTAACACATCTCTGGCTGACCTCTTATTCCATCTCTGTTCTGAGGAGGAACCAAAAGGGAGGAAGCGGAAAGTGAAAGGGACGAGGACACGCACACAGGCAGAAAATAGCCACAGGCAGCAAGGAGGACCCTTCTGGTACTCTGGAGCTCACTGCTTCGTCTCATTGGGCAGTGATGAGGCACATGTGAACACTGTTGTGACCACAGTGAAGCATCCCAGGTGTTAGCCAGATGGTGAAGGATGCAGCTACCTCACCTGCCTGGAGGCTGCGATGCTACACACACACACACACACACCTGGCTAAAAATACGCTGTCGAGGCTTCCCAAATGCATAATCAGTGTTTAGCCGTACACAAATGTGACAGTGTAACAAACCACGAGGCGGATAAAACGCACGTGCAGTCTCACCAAGCCGAGGGCCGCTGGTCAGTAGCTGCATGTCTACTGCATCAAACCTCTCCTCTTCCCTCATTCTCTCCGTCTCTTCTTCCATCTCCAGCTCCTGAACTCTGGCCTTGATGGCCGCCAGCTCCTAAGACACACACACACGCAAGGAAATCTGAACATTGAAGCCACTGTGGCTTATACACAGAACAGACACTGTAAACCAGAATGGAGACCAAGTCAAGGGAATAAATAAGTGTAGAATCGGAATAGATAGAGATTATAAACTGTGGCCTTTATAGTGATCAGATCAATGCAATTTAACACTACAGAGATTTTTTTTGCATCATCAAAACTAAAGAAAAAGGAACCATATTTCAGATAGGCAGATGTGGAGTCTGACGAGGAGCATTAAAGTTGTTCTGGTGGCCCAACATCTTATGTATTGTAGACTTTGACCCCTCTTTATTTCTCACCCAAGTGGGTATAGCTTGTGATATGATACAGACTGATATTGTACTTTTATTTTCTGGTTTACTATAAAACAAAAGTGTGAGTTTGATATGAGAAAATTTAACTGACTAGAAGGTATGGACAGCATTTACATAGCTAAATAACTATTTACAATGCAAATAGCCAAATAACTATTTACAATGCAAATATCTAATAAAAGCACCAAATGGACTTATTCTGGCTTGAGGTTTCAGGACAGCATCTACACAGGATCGAGAGTTTCACCGGGGCACCGGAGTGTCTCCCAAGAAGGACTCTCCCTGCATGAGGTACCGTTACGGGCTGTGGCTCACTGAGCTCGTTCTTTGTGCACACCACGTTCATCAGGGAACTGACGATCACCACATAGCATAGCCTGGGCTTTGCACCTGCTTGTCCAACGTCACATTTTTTTTTTATCCGCCCTACTGTAATGTTACGCGCGCGCAGACACACAAAACGTGACGGCACCCTTTTCATTCACGTTAAACGATCATACCCACCGGGTCCTCGGCGTAATGCTGCCCGATGGACTCGCCCTCCAGGTAGCCGTACTCCAGATGATTTTCCGCCATGCTCACTGCTCAAACATGGCATCTGCAAAGCGGAACGCAGCTTGCCAAAAACCGCCAAGAAAAAAAAAAGATCTCCCACAGGAAGGAAACGTATTGCTGGTCGACGCGCCACCTGACAGCATATGAGGTAAGCTAATAGATATCACCTGTGAATGAGACCCATGACGCGCTGGGTTGATTGACAGCGGCGCGCACGTGAGAGAGACGCTGGATGATGTCTTCCTCCCATTGGCGCATCAACACGGGGCCATCCCCCTCTCTTCCCCCTCGCGCCCTTCCCTCCCCTCTCCTCACCCCCACGACTTACAGCTGGTGAGATGGCAACTCATACAATCCTGAGATCTACATTCGTTTACAGTAAATTATATTATTCTTCAAAAATAAAACGGATTGTCTTGGATTGATTTGGTGGTGTTTGACTAAAAATACAGGACATGTCTAAGATACATTATGGCTGTTGTAGTGATCCTTGAGTGTCAATTGGTCATTTAAAAAATGTTATAATGTAAAATTTGAAGCCAGAATAATTAGGAAACGAGTAAAGGCTACATCACTGAGCAAGGTTTATTCACCCATCTATTTCCCCCAGTTTTAGGGTTGGAAGAAGTCCTTTCTGTCTGACAATATCTCATATATTCAGTTATGCATTGAAGCTATATGATGCTTACTGATTGAATTATGACTCACACACAACAGTTTTATGTCTGCACTATTCCATTAAGTGGAAATATTCTAGACATTTTGTTTGGCATCAATGGAAACTTTGGCATCTCCACTAGAATTTAAACATGTGGGTATGAATAAAGTTCTGACTCTGTAATGATGGCAGGTTAAATTGCCTGGCCAGAATGTTCAATGGATATGATTACATGTTATAAAATGTGTGAAGTCGCTTGATATACACTATGAACAAATGTTTTGAAGCATCTCTTAAATAAAAAATACTTGTGACAGTGGAGTGAGCTTGTTTGAGATTTGTATGTGTGGTATATATGATTAGTAATGTTAAGATCTGCTGCTATCATATTTCTAATGAGGGAATGAAGTTGACATAATACCTTTGAATGAGTATTGATTTTATAACAATGGATAATTTCCCTGTTCTGGGGATGTAGTCTCAGAATAAGACTGCACTTAAAGAAGAAAAGCAAACAAGAGTGATGAATACTTCATTTCATGTTTTAATTACACAGTTACATTGTTCAACACAGACAATAACCTGAATTAGAATGTTTTACAGCTTCACACATCCAACAGAGCGAACAGTTAAAGAGCGGTATTAGCAACAGGGAGGAAAGCATGCAAGAAATAAATACAAATCAGAATTAAATTCTTCTGGCACAGTTAACTTCATCTAAAAACGGCAACAGGACCTTCTTGAAGAGGGAAATAAAACAAAAGGAGAAAGATCTTCAAAGCGCCAAACTTTCCTACAGAAACATGTTTTTTTCTGTAATAATGTATTGCACAATACAGTATAGAATGCTTCCCTACACATAAAAAAAAACATAAACCTTTTTTTCAATTTATGTAAAGGTAAAAACAGGACCATCCTGAGCCATGGCTTTGGGGAAAACAAGTGCTGTATCCACTGTTTGCCACTTTAGCTTTCTACTGTAGCTATTCATCAGTGCCTGTTTCACAGGGAGGACGTGTCACCATCACATCGGATGAGCGCTGAAATATCATTGGTAGAGTTACTGGTTGGGGTAGGGAGAGACAAATGCCAACCTGCTAATATTTGCCTTTTTTTCTAAACATGCGTCTTGCCCATATCATGTACATAGTTAAAGAAACAGAAACGTGGCTGATGTAAAGTGTTCGGAGACCCCTTGGATGATATTCACAACAGCAGAGCCCTTATGCGTTTGCCATCTATGATATCTTCACAGAGAAAAGTATATGACACCTCGGCACAAATATCATTCGACTTGCGCCCAGCGTAACATAACGTGGTCTTTTGTGTCCTGACCAATGAAATCAGGAGGGAGAATTTCAGTGAGAGACAACTATATCTGTCCTGTACAGACTGCAGCCTCATGTCCCACACAATCGACCATGTTGACGTTCTCTAATGCTGGGACATAGCACACAAAAAACATTAACCAAAGTGAAATCAGAAGAGAAAGTTGTAGCTTTTGGTTGTATTTTGGTCATTTATAAGTGGTCTGCTAGGTTTGGCTTTGTTATAGTTTATCTGAGGGCTTACTTGCAGACAAGGAGACACACACAATGCATTAAAGAGTTGAATGGAACTGCCATTATGATGTTGTTTTGATGTGGGTGCGTAAACGTGGTATTTTACTGCACAAAAGCTGTTGCTACATATTGTGAATTGATCTGCCACTATAATCTGGGATGTTTCATTAAAGCTCTGAAAGTTTCAAGTAGTTTGTACAGAGACAAGAAGAAAAAGGTATGATTTTTCTTTTTTTTTTTTTTTTACAAAAGCACACACACCACCAGTCACACGCACACAAACACACACACAAACACACCATGCATTCTTTTTTTTTTCTCTGCAAGGCTTCGTAACTGTAAGAACAGGCAATCAGTAGGCCTTTCTAACGAAGATGCTTCTATTATTTTTTACAGAAGCAGTATTCAATATGTAGACGACAAGCGCTTTGATTGCTTGAATAAAAATTCTACACATTTGAAACTCAGCGTGTTCATTAAACATGCTCTTCACTCTTGTGCCCTGATTGTGTGTATTTCAGACACTTTGGTTAACTGGTGTAGTGGAGCTCTAACCTTATTATTTCTGGTCTGTCAATACACACTGTCAAAGCCTATTATGGCAATAGAGTACTTTGGTCTGTGCTTTTATTGGTTTTGGACAACAAATGAATGTCATGGTTGATCTGTGGTCAGTTTGGTAGTATGCAAGCTCGACTGTACAGTATGTGTACCTACTACTAAATTCTGGCAGTATCAGTTTGGTTAGTGGGATGTGATCAAAACTATGGATCAAACAGCTGAGGTCTGGTGAGAATAGAACATTTTCTACATCGTGAGTAATGACAATTCCTTTCAACAATTTAGTTTATATGATTTTCAGAAAGAATCATAAGATCACGTTTGAATGTGCGCACCATGTCTGCTCTCAGCCCAGCTTTTCAAAGTCCAGGTCAACCTCTCCTGGTGGTTAGCTGTATGGTCACAGGAGGTAGCTAGTTTGAACAATGGTCTGGGTAAGAGTGGAGGAGCTAGACATCAGGGGGAACAGAGGAAATGACAGCAAACGGCTGAGGTCAACACCATATCACATAACATACATACATAACTGTTACACACAGAGGCACCTCGTAGCTTATCCCATTCAAATTATGTGTCTCAGATAGTCCAAATAAAATGATTCACTTCATCCATCTGTTGATGGACATGTTTTCAAGTTTGGTCCACAAGGCCAACTTTGTAGCGTTTACAATAATCAAACATAAATTGGCGTGAGCATGGCTGCTAGGCCCTCATAAAGGCCTGGGGACTGTTTAGTATTCATGTGTTGAGCAGAGGCGAGCATACTGCTGCAGCATGTTGGAAAGGCTGTGGGAAAGAAAAGGTGACACTATTTTCTTGGCCTGCAAATAGAACTTTAGCTCACGCTCAACCTGTCGCTTTACAATTAAACAGTAATCTGTAAAAAAAAAAAGAAGCAACATTGCAAAGATTGGGTAACAAAATTAGCTTTTAGGTTTACTTCAGCTTAACACTGGCATATCACTTAATCCTACACTTGGGGGAAACAAATACTCCTAACCTCACACACACACACACGCACACGCACACGCACACGCACACGCACACGCACACGCACACGCACACGCACACACACACACACAGAGAGGGTCACTAGAGTGGCAGAAACAGAACACTTGACATGATATATCAAGTATGACAATTCTTGAATATGGTGTGAATGAGATAAATTTGAATCTGAGCCACGACTTTTTCCTCTTTTTTTTCAAACCATTGAATATATTTGGGATTTTCTTTGTCAATACACACTGTTGAGTCCCCTCCTGCAGGATATAAACTGATCTGGGGTGAATGAAGCACATGACACAACTTTGAGTCCCAATTGCATCATTGTATACTAATTCAGAAGATTAAAGTGAAACATAAAAATATGTTCTTGGTGTATACAATGTGTATTTTTTAATATTGTAAATTAAGATTGAATTAATTCATTTATAAAGTCATGTAGTGTCCATCCACCTTTGATCTGTTTTCATCCATTTTCAGCTATGCATTGTATGAAGCCACTTTATCTCCATTACCAACAGTCCCCTCCGCTCAGGGTCACATGACACTTTGATTTGAGTAAAATTTAAATTGATTAAGTTGTGTGAGAGAGAAAAAAAGGTTGGTAAATTTGAGAAATAAAAGGTACTGTGAAAAAATCATAATCTGGACATTAAACTTTAAAGGTTTCTGTTATTTGGCAAACACATTTTTGGACCTCTTTAAATACTATGTACATTCACATTAAGTTACTGATGTTACTTTAAATATATTTATATGTATCTATATTATATGACACCCTATGGGCAGTTGCCGAGGTTCATTCAGTAGCTGAATTCTCTTCATATTGCACCTCCGTCCTCTCACTGTCTTACAATGCGAGCAATACAAAATATTCTACAAGAGGGGTTTCATCTCATTAATATAGATACAACAAATCAAACAATAAGTACAATGCTGGGCTTCCTCTCATAAGCGACTGTCCTCCTTGGTCTGACCTCACTGCTCAGCCCAAACTTATAGGAGGAAAATTAAAGGAAACAAAACCAAAACAAAGTCCATCTTTCCGGATATACACAAGGGCAGCACATGTGGACATCAGTGACAAGAGACATTATTGAAATTTGAAAGAGGAACAATATCTACAAGCAGGTTTCCGAACCCTTCCCACGAGACTGCTCCACGGCTCTGACCGAAGGGGCAGACTTGAGTCAAGTCGTTGGGGAAGAGCACTAGAAGGGAGGTGTGGGGCGAGGGGAGGTAGAAAGAGAGAGGAGAAACAAGTCTACACCGCCCTTCACAAGGCTCTTTTTTATCCGTTTGTCATGCTTTGGAAAAGGAGGGAGTGAATGTAAAGGTAACATCAATTCCTTGAAATATCCCCTTGTTGTGGAGCTTTAAAAAAAAAAAAAGACTTACAAACAATCTTCTCATACGTCATAGTATGCAATGCCTTCTTGGACAATGTTTTCAAGCTTGTTTTGAGGTTGTTGGCAGCTCCTTTGCCATGTATGTATCATCATCTCCTTCGAGGCCGTGTAGCTTTTACTTTCCTCTTTTTTCCTCACTGTCCTCTCTAGTACCAATCACAAAAACAAAATAAATCACACTGTGGCTGGGTTTCCATCCTTTTCATGAAGTCCTTCTTGGAGGCAAGTTCACAGCATTGTCCTTATTCACTAGTCTGGGCCATCACTGAGGAGTCGCTGTAGTTTTGTCCAGACTACAGGAGGCAGCTGCGGGTCACAGTTTCTTTTTTAAACGTCTGACTATCTCTGGGTCCCGTTCAGCAGCTTCTCTGCAGCCTGGTCCTCTCAGGGTTGGCTTATCTGCTGAGGAGGTGATGTTGCTTTGCGTTTGGTTATAAGATGAGTGCTTCTCCTTATCGCTTACTTACTCACTTTGGCAGTGTAATACAAAGGTTTGGATCATGTTATTTCTCATTCATCTTTGAATTCATTTGGGTTCACAATGGTGCAGAGAGGTGAGTCCGGTGTAGATTTTCTTGGCTCGCTAGCAAGGTAGTTAGCAGTTTAAAATTAATTCATTTTCATATCATTATTATCGTTATTATCATCATCCGCATCATCACCACTACTATTCTTTAATTAGAATATTTGGACTTCTCTTTATTTTCCCTTAAAGCCAGAAAGAAACATTTAATAAATACTAAGCTGTGTTTCTGAGGAATTAATCGCATCACAGGTTTTTCGCTTTCCCTCATCCATTTGAAAAAAGTATTTGTCTCCATTAGGACACTGTAAATTAAGTGCCACATCAGTGAACTGTTTGCACAGGTAGTGCACATCTAAGGGCTGAGTACTGCACTCGCATTGGTGCTAAATTAAAGGGAAATCCAAGTGCTATTCAGCCTAGTCCTCCCCATCACTGTTGCCTACCACAGCCCTGTCTTGTGTCCTCATGCAGACAGTATTTAACATGTCTACATTACTGAGGACACATCTTAGCCACCTCTTCAAGTCAAAGCTCATGTTTTCAGCAAAACACATGTGATATGTTTCTGTGACTGAACACAGAGATAGGAGACACGTTTCCTGCTTCCCACTACACTGAGCCACAGGCAGGAATCTTTGTATTTGTGGCTGTGGTTGTAAAGGAGACAGAGACGGAAAAAAGTATTTTGGGGAGGGTGACCAGTTGAGTCAGTCTATCATCAGGTAGTGAGAAGATTTTCATAAGAGCTTAGGATAAGAGGGGAATAAGGACTGAAATAGGGGAGGAGGAAAGGGAGCAGTGTGCAATGAAGATTCCTCAGTTTGGTTTTGTGTGGAGTGTGGGCACCGTCGCATCAGTATGCAGGGAAGGGACAAGGGTCCGACGTCAACGAGAGGTGGCCTCCAGTAGGGCGGGGGTAGCTGGAGTTGTGGAGCGAGAGGCACTGCTGGAACTGCTCTCCTTGGGGCTGGCAGAGACACTTCCACTGCCGCTGCCAGCCCCTCCCGCAATACTGCTCTGGCCCGCCAAGGACAAGGCTCCTGGAGGAGTGCTCTCCGAGTGGGTGGGGGGCGCACTGGAGGACGCTGAGGAAGGGGGGCCTAGAGGGACACTGCTGCCCCCTGGCATCCCCTGCAGGCCCTGACCACAGACATGGTGGTGCTTCTCCCAGTCTTTGTGTTGGCAGAAGGAGCCGCAGTAGCGAGCCGTGTTGCAGCCGCTGCACGTCTCACTGGCTTTCCTCCCGCAATTCCAGCAGCTCTGTTGAGACAGTGGGGAGAGAGTGGGTTGATAAAAATAAGTCTCTTTTTGTCACAGGAATGTTTTCTCTTTCTTACATGAATATATGTTTGAACCTAACATAAGTATTTTTTCATAAACATTTAAAATATTAGTGTGGGGCGGAGGCGTGGTTAGCGCGCCGACGGCGCGAGGGAGGGGGGAGAGAAACACTCAGAACAGCTGCGTCTGACAGGACGCAGCTGGGTCGAATGAGTGGGCCGGGCTATTTTAAGCCGGCTGAGTTAGCAGGACAGGGCAGAGTGGAGTGGAGAGATGCAGAGAGCCGTAGCCAGAGAGAGCATGATGCGTGGAACCTGTAATAAAGATCTCTTGGAACCTGCAACGTATGTGTCCGCTGCGTCTGTACGAGCCACGTATCCTCGGGTAGGAGGGAAGCCTGCCACAGTGGCGCCCAACATGGGGCAGGGCGAACAAACCTTCGAGGAGTGGTTGGCGTGGCAAGCGCAGCGGCCGGAGGATCGAGCGCCGGCGTGGCCGGCCCGAAGCCAGCTGGTGGGCGCCGTAACGGCGCTCGACCAGGGGGAGGGGCCGGCGGGACGCCGGGGGAAAACCCGGAAGCGGCGCGGCGCCGGGGCCGCGGCAACGGCAGCGGCCGCACCGGCGACAGCGGAGCCGGACCCCGAAGGGGCCGGCGTCCAGGAGGAGACGGCGGAGGAAGCTCGGAAGTGGTTCCGCACGCTTCGGCTGGGGCCCGGTGGCCTACCCTACCAGTTCGCACGGGAGGTGCGGCAGGGGGCGGGACGGTGGCTGCGGCCGGAGGACAGCGGGACCATCGAGGAGGCGCTGGAGCTGGTGGCCCTGGAGCAGTTCATGGAGGGACTGCCGACGCGGATGGCTGCGTGGGTCCAGGGACGCCAGCCGGCGTCGCTACCGGCCGCAGTCACCCTCGCTGAGGATTTCCTGAGGGAGGACCAGCCCGAGGAGCCGGCAGATCCAGCCCAGCCCGGGGCCCCACCCCGGAAAGACGCGGCGATGGAGACAGACGCCGCGCCCCGGAAGGACGCGGCGAGCCAGACCCCCGACGCCTTCGAGGGGCCGGTCCCGAGGGCCCAGAGGAGGCCAGCGCCGCGGGCCCGGAAGAGCCCGACGTCGACGCCTCGCGAGGCGCCAACCCGGACGGAACCGGGCCCGGCGGTGCGGAGGAGATCGTCCCCACCGACCGCCAAGGGGGGACCGCGACAGGGACCCGAGCGGTGGGAGAGGCCGCGGACCGCGACTCCAGGGCCCGCGGACTGGACCACGCCGTGGCCGACGCGGGGACGCTGGGACACCTGGCCGGAATCAGGACCGGCGGCACCGGACCCGGCAACGACCCCCGGGAGTAACGACCACGACTGGCCGGACCCGAGGGGGGACCCGCGGACCGAGGGGCCGGTATGTTGGACATGCGGCCAGCCGGGGCACGTCCAGTTGGACTGCCCCATTATGGAGGTCGGTCAGGTGCTGCGAGTTGCCGGCCCGCCAACCCCGGCCCGGAGGTGGTGGCGGAAGAGGCGGTGCCGGCAGCGGGCGCGGGCCGGCCGGAGGGACGAGGCGGGCCAGCGGAGCCAGCTGATAGCCCTCGTCCAGAAGGAGGTGCGGGCGCCGTGGGAGCACCGGCGGGCTGCCTGGAGGAGTCCGACCAGCGGTCGGCAAGCCGAAGCAGGACGGCTGAGGAGGGAGAATGAGCGACTGCGGGGCGAGCTGCGCTGGGCCGTACACGACCGGCGCCGGGATATGGATACCATCCGGCAGCTGGGCAGGCGGCTGAAGGCCGAGCAAGCGGCGAGGGCCCGCGCCGAGGGCCGAGGGACAGACGGACGCCAGGGAGTATTGTCCTCGGCGGAGTTTATTGTTCCCTAACTTTCTCTCTCTCTCTCTTGTGTCGCAGGCTGTCGCATCGGACGGCGGACGGGGGCCGGTTTGGCCCGGGAGCAGAGGGGAGGGGAGACCTCCTAGGGCGCCTGACCGCACGCCGTCCGGGCCACGTCCCGTCCCACGGCCCACCAGGGGGGGGATGTCAACGCCCGGGCCGCCCGTTGACATCAGGCAGATTAGCCGTGACCCCGCGCGGTGGTCCAGGGGCCGGGGGGCAGATGGCTGTGGCCGACGTCCCCTCCCTGCCCGAGGGGGGGGGGGGGAGTTGGCTAGGCCGGTGGCACCCCGGCCTAGGGCGGGCGATGGGGGTATGTGGGGCGGAGGCGTGGTTAGCGCGCCGACGGCGCGAGGGAGGGGGGAGAGAAACACTCAGAACAGCTGCGTCTGACAGGACGCAGCTGGGTCGAATGAGTGGGCCGGGCTATTTTAAGCCGGCTGAGTTAGCAGGACAGGGCAGAGTGGAGTGGAGAGATGCAGAGAGCCGTAGCCAGAGAGAGCATGATGCGTGGAACCTGTAATAAAGATCTCTTGGAACCTGCAACGTATGTGTCCGCTGCGTCTGTACGAGCCACGTATCCTCGGGTAGGAGGGAAGCCTGCCACAATTAGCCTGATCACAATTTTGTACTTTTTGCACAGGGATTTGATCTGCAGGCTTTAAGTCCTGGTCCGAGGCCTGTGGTTTGTGTTACCAGCATTTGGTGGTCAACTGCTCAGTAATGACCTCAGCCTGGCACTCTGCGCCAACCATCTGGGTCCGTCTGCTTTTATTTACACTGACAACTGGATTGCTTCTACTAATAATGATGACAACATGACCAAGAGCAGCCAGCTGCATGGATTACACATTACAGCATAACTTGGAGGATAAGGGGAACTAAGTGAAGGGTGATGGATGGAGCAAACGAGCATTGAAGAGAGAGAGAGAGAGAGAGAGAGAGAGAGAGGGAGGTATTAGAGAACAAGTGAGAGTAGAATTAAGCAACATGCTGTGGGGGGTCTGTGATACTCACTTCACTGGAGTCCTCCTGCTGGTTGATTACTGTTAGTGCGTCCTCAGAGGCTTGCCTCTTGGCCTCGGCCAGCGCCCTCTCCATTTTAGAGCGTTCTACTGAAATCATCTCGTGGGCTTTCCTCTCAGCGTCTGACACTGCCTTCTGCAGCTCTGACATTGCCTGTCGCTTAACCTCATTCACTGCCTCCTCTGAGAAAAAGAGAGAGAGAGAGAGGTGTTAGTGCTTACGGCCATCATTCCGTCCTGCTCTGACATCCTTTGAGGCTCTTTAAGCTGCCATCTTGTTGTATCTCAGCGAACAGATGTACATCATCCAAGATTTAAAACTTTCTGCTAGAAAAGGGAAACAGCCAGACTTCAATAATTAATTAAAACACGTCTGGCCACAATCATTTCCAGTGCTGACAACAACAGATGTCTCCAAAGTTTTGTCTCTAACTTGGTTGTTCAAACAACATCCTGGGATTCCCTGTTTGCCTGATTGTCATCTTGTCAGGAAAATAATTTTAATGGAATTTGCAAGACAGATTTCACAAGGAAGAGAGAATAATTTCCCCACTGGTCGCCATCCGTATCCGCACTGCAGGGCTTCCTGCGATGTAGATTTTATCATGGGGGCTTTCGTTCTTGCAGCAGAAGCACACACTGTCTGAGTGAGGAGGCCGGGTTTTCACAACAGACAGGTGTGTAGACTCTTTTCCAGATGGCAGTCAAAAAATAGAAACTTCCCGCAGTCTCCTCTCAGTAAGAGGCAGAAGTGATTACATTTTGCCATCTTTCATTATTGGCCTCACGGTGCACAACATATGTACAGTGTATGCTTTCATGTTGATTTATACACTTGAGATACAGGTTTACAAATACACACCATCTATGAATACAATGCCAATGTGGTATCACAATGACATTGATTCCTCTCAACTGTCAATGTTGTCTGCAATCAGAGACAGAAGAAAATAACTTTTTACCCTCCTGTGCATAGTTGACACACTAAGACACGCATGTCACACATAGCCATCCAGGTGTGTCAGGCCAACCAAGTAGGAGGTGAGGCTGACGCTGTTCCCTCCATTGCTCCCTACTTCCTCCAGTCAATGTTTGTTTGAGTGGGAACTCATAAATAACTCTCACTTTTTCTTGCCGCTCCACTCCACTTTTTTCAAACTTCTGTGCAAAAAGATAGGCGGCGGAGGGAGCCTTATCCAACACGTTGCTGTGTATGTGCACATGGCTGAGTGTGCATGTATGTCTGAGTGCTTCTGTGCATGTCTGAGCTTGATTCCTACGCTAAAAAGTTAATATTCTGTCAATCATGTCAACATACAGTCACACTCAGACACATGTATTAATGGTTTCCTTCATTCCATCATTCCCCCTCTACCTTTATCCATTTCATTTCTGCTCCTTTTTCTTCTTATACCCCTCCTCCTCTTCTTTCTTCTCTTCATTGCAAAACACTATCTGCATTATCCCGAGCTTCTCAATTATCTGGCCTAATGCATGCACAACTAAGATTAGTTCGCAAATTTAATTAATTCTTATCAAGGAGACTGCATAGCAGATGCTGGGGCAATTAGCACTTAATGGAAAACATGGGGACAGCAATATTAACGTTTTAATTCCACAGGGATTTGGCAAGTCCCTGAGACGTGTTATTCCTGCCTGCTTTTTCACACTTCAGATCTTATTTTTCAAAGGCACTGCAGTCTCTCAACCTGAACCAGACCAGAGAATACGTGTCTGGTTTTAATTAAAAGCAAGAGGTGCTGCAGCTACATCAGGCAGACTACCTGGCTGCTGAGATAGAGGTTACACACGCTCACACACACACACACACACACACACACACACACACACACACACACACACACACACACACACACCAAGGTGAGATGCTGGGAGAGAGATATGTTACTCACCCTGCCTGTTTTGGAGGTGCTTTAGTGCTGGAGAGAGTGGGATGCTTGTGGTACCTGTATGAAAAACAAAAATTAAACTGCAATTAAAAGAGCTTTTTCTGCTGGTGAAAATGCAGCATGGTATTTTGCCGACAGCAGCAGCCAGCATATTTCCTCTGCAGGGTATTGGAGTATTACTGCAACATAATAGTGCTGGGACTGGGGAGGAACAAGGGCTGAGCCAGATGACTCCTGGGATGGGCTCTATCTAACATGCAGTGTACAAGAAGGCCCATGCAATGCAACGCTCCCGCCGGCTTCCCTTTGGCCTCAAAGGAAAAACAATAGCCATGGCCAAGACAATTTTGTCTGTATATCTAAATGTCTGTATTTGATATACTTCAGTAATACATTACTTAACTGTGCATGAGGCTAGAAAAAGCCTCATGCACTGTGTTTCTCAGGTCAATAGAGACCAGTTAAGCTCTTATCTGTGGTGTGCTGCCGCGGCCTGCTTTGGGCCAGGTGACTGCATTTCCACTGCAGCTGTAACTGCAGGGGCCTTTCATAGTGGTGACAGATGGAGGGCATTTAGCCCTAATGACACAGAGGGCCTCCAAGCCTCTGCCCTGATGGACCTACGGCTGTAAGGCCTCTGCTCTGTCTGTCTCTGTGGCCAGGGTGAGCGCCGTGAAGACTGATGGCGGTGACTGTGTGTGTTTTGTTAGTCCGTGTGAGGTCAATCATGAAGACAATAGAGAGATGGGGATGCTTGGCTCTTACCAGCTTTCCTCCAGATTTCTTCTGGCAGGTATCCTGAGGGAGGCCTGTGTAAGAAGTCTCTGTGGATCTCTGAAACACACAAGCAGGAACACATTCAGTCTCAATTCCACACACACGCACGCACGCACGCACACACGCACACACGCACGCACACACGCACACACACACACACACACACACACACACACACACACACACACACACACACACACTTTGATCTGCACAAACACACATCCACAAGTCTTTCTAATTCTATTGTTTGGACCAGTATACACTATAAATGTGACATTATCAGTAAATAAACTGTTGTCAATTGTATTTTATTATTTTTCTATTCTAATTTCCGGGAAGGAAATATGAGAATATGGGAATTAGACGTGAATACAAATCTTAATTATGAATGACGTGCTGTTAGCATAAGGGTGCAGTCAGTTAGTTAAAGATCCAGGTTGTTGCAACCACATTTGTATTGCCTCACAGTATGATCTTACATTTGTCCATTTGCAGAAGAATGTGATAATCTAATTTACTTTTTGTGTCTAAATTAATAAATTAAAACATTTTCAGCATTTTAAATAAGCCCTACCTTGCTGTGAGTGTTTTGTTTTACCAAGCATACCCTGTGTGCATTTGTCTACCTGTCTGTCTGCCTGTCTGCCTTTCAGCAGCCGAGGAAGTTCCTATGGGCAGTGACTCGCTGCTGCTAGCTGTGTTGGAGGAGGAGTTGTGGTGAGGAGTAGGAGGAGGAAGAGGAGGAGGAAGGCAGTGCTGTCCATTGCTCCCACCTTTTTTCATCTCCTCCACGTCGCTGTAGCGCCGAATCCAGTGATTCATCTCTTCCCGGTCAGCCTCCTGGCAGCGGCGCAGCACTGTCAGGGAGCGGCGCGTCTTCTCCACCATATCCATGATGCAGTTCAGGAGCTGCAGCGGGACAGGATTGAGAATGAGTTAAAACAGGGACTTTGTGATGAATCAATGGCTGTAGCTCATGGGGATGAGTGGTTGTCTTGCAACCACAAGGTAGCCGGTTTGAACCCCAGTCTCCCCATAGTTTGCATGTCGAAGTGTCCCTGAGCAAGACACTGAACCCCTAGTTGCTCCCCGAGGAGCAGCCCACTGATCCTAAAATTGCTATGGATGGGTTAAATGCAGAGAGCAAATTTCATGTATGTGTGCTAAAAATGTATGTAATATGATGACGTAATGTTTTTTTTGTTTTTTTAAACAGGAGAAATTCAACAGTGCTCCATTTAGTTGAAAATGTAAATCCTTACGACCTAAACACACGGCCAGGACAGGTCCCAAGAAAACTAATAGAAATTAAACTTGATCATCTCCACAACACAGTAGTAGAGTTTGATGTGTTTGATGTATTGATAAATCCATACAAAAAACAGACCTGTTTGCACGCGACTCGTGTGTCTGTCGCGGCCCGTTCTGTCCATGATTGTGTGCTTGTCAGTTAATTTCAATGTCTAAGAGCATTACAACAGCCATAATGTAACAGCTGGGCTGCTTATGAAAAAGTTGAGCCAATTGCTTCCACCCTTCTGCTCCGTTCCCTGCCAACTCAACAGATTTCCACTCTTCCCCCCCCCCCTCCCCCCTCCCACCCCTCACACACACACACACACATACACACCACCACCACCTCTGTTGTAAACAGTGTCACTTTTTTCCACGGTGTGTTTCCAGAGCCGGCCTGTTCTGCTAAATGGGTTTATCATGGTCGACATTCAATCCATATCATTATTCTCATTCATCTTTCCCTCTCACTGTCTCTGTCTTCTTTCCTCTGACTCCTCCCCCCCCCCACCCCTCCGAGTTAGCTATATTTATTTCAGTGAAGTGTTTCTAATTTGGCAGGGGTCCAGGCCTGGCCGGTTCTCTCCATGACTGCAGCTCTTGTCTCAGCTGCTCTCCCCAGCTGGAGCTGCGCTCTGCTGGGTCCTGAGCTCCATCTGGGGCCCTGTTTCTGGGTGTGCGTGTCTGTCTGTGCGTGTCTGTGTGTCTAGTCAACGTGATTTTGTCTTCATGGAGTTGGGTGCCAGGAAGCCATAGGTGTCTGTTTGTTGTTAATTCAGCACACTGACACAAACGTCTTATGGTCAGATGTCGGTCAACTGCCCACCCTGATGGGGTGGAGGTTTTTCTGTCTGTCAACAGTTCCCCTTCCACTAAAATTAACTTAAATCCCCTGCTTTATTTCCCACGGCTCCACGATGTTTATGAATAAAACAAAGAGGTGGTCAGCTTTAAACTTGGCCACCATGCTGATACATACATTATCTAGGTGCTTCCATTCCTCTGCCCACTCTCGGTCTGTTAGACGATGGTCAATCACCTCCTCTTGGCGTGCTCCATGTACTGCTAAAAGACAAACAGATGGGTGAGACTCTGCACATACACACAATTATGTGTTATGCCTCCAAGCAGCAAAACACAGGGTGGATACTTCACTAGCTATGCCCATGTTTGACTAACTCTATATCCAGTACATACTAATAAACAATATAATACTGAAAATGTTTCTATTTTCTGCCCAAATTTGTGTAGGGGCAGATGCCAGTTAATTAATATATTGTGGTGGGTGTGATGGACTTTTTCTCTTCTCTTCTCTTCTACTTTGTTATTGTTTTATTGTATTGTATTTTATTTTATTAATCATCAAGTTAGTAAATCAAAGTTGCATTTTTAAATTAAATAAAAGTGTGTCATGTGTCTATGCTATTACCTCATATCTAATCAGTAAGACAACTTGGCTAAGAATGTTTTTTTGGGGGGGAAGCAGAAGGAAGGCATATATGGTTGCCACAGTTGTAGCATATACGCATGTATGGATGTGGTCTTTATATAGACGCACTGCCACAAGGATTATCACACTAGACTGACAACTGGCCTTTGTTCTCTACATATACACCAGTCCATCGCCTGACCATATAACTGAGGACCGTACATGTATGGGTGCATCTGACAATGTAAATGCAGTCGTCCTACCTGTCTGCCGGAGCCTGTCCCGGCCGTCGCGGTGTTCATTGTGTCTGTAAGCGTCTCTGTACTGGTGCGCCAGGGCCATGTCTTCTAAGCGATAGTGTTGGGGTCCCACTTGGGGGTTGGGTGGGTGGGGCAGGCCGTTGGGAGGGTGTGTGGGGAGGCCGTTGGGTGGTGGGTGAGCAGGAAGACCCGTGCTGGGGCTAAAGCGCTGACTGGGGCTGATGGTGCACGGCCTCTTGGCCATGTGCTCCGGGTGCAACCCATCTCTCTCTGAGCTGTCTTTGGTCCTGCAGAGGAGGACAGAAGAGTTGGTTAAAACATTAGTGAATGTTAAAACACTCAGTAATAATATGTGGTATATGGCATCATGGCTTACCATCATACTAGATAATGTCAGCATTATGCAGTTATTAGAATACAGTATCAGAAAGTAGACCCCGAGCAAACTACTATGTAATACATGAAGCATTCAGAATTTAAAAACACAGGATTAAAGTTGTACTGTTTAATCACAGACTGAGGCCTGCAGCGCAGGGGGATGTTATGTGGTGTGTTATGATCGACAACAACAACAACAACAGATCTTTGTTGTAAAATCCACTGTGTATTAGCCAATATGCAATGCCCCTGCACAGGCAGACTGCATCTCTTAAACTTTGTTTCCTACCACCACATGTACCCTTATTCCACAAATGTCAAACCAAGAATGCATTAATTTGCTTCAGATGAACACTGGGCCACTCCAAAATTGTGTTGATGCTAGCATGACTACCCTCATTGGTAAAAGAAATCTACCACGGCATGGCTCATTTCTCACCTCACATTCATTCAGAAACATATTTTTGACACCATATTAAAGTCGGAAGAGAGAGAAATAACTTTTGTGCTGGCTACTTCATCTTTCTCCAGCTAGTCTATGGCCTTGCCAGACCACAATGAGTAATGTGAAAACTGTGTGATGGCTTTGCCAGGCTAAATATGCAATGCCAGTGTATTACTTCATAGTTCAGGAAAACATACCCAAGCAAAGACCAGAATGCCCCTGAAATCCAATCAAGGGGCGAAAAATTGCCCTGAGTAAAAATAAAATGTGTGATTGGTTGTGCTTGTGTTTGAGCTTGCCATAAACTGTCAGAACAATTTATTTTCAAAGATTACAGCATTTAGTATTGTGGACTATACCTGTGTGAGGAGTGTCTAGCAAGACATCTCCCACATGGTGTATGCAAACACACATACTCACACACACACACACACACACACACACACACACACGTATCCCTGCTGAGAGCTGCCCGTTGTTCAGTTACAGTAAGGCAGTGCTCCTCCAAAGCCTTTGCACAGCTGTACGCCATATGTATCAAACAAAGCCAAGTCCAACTGTTCACCCTGCGTCTCAAACTCTTAATCTGAATATCCCTCAGCCGACTCTTAGATTGCAAGTGTTTCCCCTTCCCACCCTGCTCTCGGGCTTAAGGGGCAATGTGGGCTGAACACTGTGTGTTTGACAGATGTTTAGTGGAACTCATTTGTGTCTGTGTACTTTTAGTGGGCATGTGTGTGTGCATGTGTGCGCGCGCGTGTGTGTGAGAGGCTTTTTTTTTCAAGCCATCTGGACAGTTTAAATGGGAGTGTTGATATTAATCTGTTTAGCTGGATGGCAATAGCCAGGCTTTCCGATGAAAATCAGTCTTTTATCATCCAAGGGATCAGAGGCGAATAAATGCAACACTGCCCCATGTAGATGCTGTGTTTATGCATTTGTATGTGTGTGTGTGTGTGTGTTCTCGGTTATCCATGTGTATATTTGTGTATGTCTGCTATACTCGTCCACATCCCTGGCTCTAGTATCTGACAACTCAGATGAAAAGCTGGCACGATGTAGGCCCTGCCCCAGCCCTCCCCCTCCTCCACCGAGCCTCTCCTGCTGTGTATAAGCCACAGGTCAGGAGGCGGAGGTGTGCGGATTACAGTGGGATTGCACAGCTCCAACCCCTAGTCCCATCTAAACCACCACTGCCCACCTCTCCACACCCCACTCAGAATGTGCTCAGTGTTACGGTCAGCACACCACCATCTGGACACATCCCTGACATATGGACAGCTGCTGGGAGCCCTTAGGGCCGGCAGCCGCAGAGAGAGAGAGAGAGAGAGTGAGAGAGAGAGAGAGAGAGAGAGAGAGAAAGAGAGAGAGAGAGGGAGAGAGAGAGAGAGAGAGAAAGAGAGAGAGAGAGAGAGAAAGAGAGAGAGAAAGAGAGAGAGAGAGAGGGAGAGAGAGAGAGAGTGAGAGAGAGAGAGAGAGAGAGAAAGAGAGAGAGAGAGAGAGAGAGAGAGAGAGGTGAATAACTTATCAGAAAAGAAAGAGGAGTAGGAAGAAAAGGGAAATTCCAGCTAATAATGTCTTGAGTCATCTGCTTGAGAAATGTTGGTCTTTCTGTCCGTCTTTGTTGTGCTGAGGACATATACTGTACTTAACTCCCTCTTCTCTTCTGTGTGTGTGTCTCTCTTTCTCTACCTACAATGCATTTATCACCCCTCCCTCTCAGACAGCTGGCAAAGCCAGCCTGGCATTGGGGCTGTCCAGACTTCCGCCTCCTGCACAGAGGATTTAAAGCCTCCCCTTGTCACTTGGCATTCTGAAATACCCTGAAATAATTCATCTATAACAGTGTGTGTGTGTGTGAGAAAGAGTGTGTGAGAAAGAGTGTGCCTATTTATATGTGGGTATACGTGTTTTGTGTTATTTGGAGTGGTGCTACCTGTCAGGGGTCCTTCTCTTGCCGTGCTCATTCATCTCCAGCATGATCTCAGAGGAGTCGAGGGGCGAACTAGCATTGGCGTCCAGGAGGAGCTGCTCGTGTTGGGCCAGATACTGAGCTGGAGTCTGCTTGGCCAGCCGGGCACAGTGGAGCAACTCTCTCTGCAGCAGGGGCAGGTTTGCCTTCAGTGGTACAGAGAAGGAAGACAGACATGACCGGATTAAGAATAAAATAAACTGTTGCAGGAAGGTAATAGATGTATTGAGCTGATGTAAATGTAAAGGGTGTTAAGTGGACAAGAAGGGAGCTAGAGGCTCATGGTGGAATAACAGATAGATGGGGTGAGAGTGAAATAAAGCCAGATTAAGGCGAGAATAAAAAGGAAGTTACAGATGAAGAGACAGGATGAGATAAGACAAGGCCCTTGACACCTTCATCTGCCATCTCTCTCTCTCTCTGGGTGAGCTGATGTATATATTGTGTGTGTGTGTGTGTGTGTGTGTGTGTGTGTGTGTGTGTGTGTGTGTGTGTGTGTGTGTGTGTCTGAGTGTCAGTGCTCTCAAATAGCTCTCTCAGACCTGTCCGGTTGATATAACACAGCCATTGCTGCAATGTCCCAGATGTGGAGGATCATCGCTTGCCAGTAGGTCACACACACACACACACACACACACACACACACACACACACACACAGCACTTTTAACGAACATTCACATGCACATCCAACTATATTTTCTACATAGCACTACAAGCAAAGTTAACACAGTATCACACATCTACAGGTTTCCAATCAAAACAAGGTTTCCCTGTGTGCCTCTCAGTGAACCCTTTCTGTTGGAGGCAGACAGGGAAGGACACAAAGCAAAGGTATACATGCAGTGTCTGCACACCTCTCACACACACACCTCTCACACACACACACACACAGTCCTGAACACCGGCCATATGGACAGCAGCGATGAGCTTTGAAGACATCAGCCTTGATCTATCTTACATAAAATCTGCGCACAAGTATTTACCTTCAAGAAGGGAATGACGAACGGCCTCAGAGGGAAATTGGTGGCCTCGTGAAGTTTGGAGTGAAACTCTTCGATGGTGAGAGTGGAGTTCTGCCCAAGACAACAGGAGTTAGACAAAGAGTCGCCAAGAGACACACTTTTATAAGACTCTCTTTTCCGATTGTTGCACAAGACACATTTCCAATATGTAAAATTCCTTGCCTCACATGACTTAACTATCATCAGGTATAATACGTAGACACAAAATTAAAGAGCGTCTGGAAGAATGAATGATATAGAGTAGTGTTGTTGGAAAGATTCCTTACAATAATTCAACATGTCTATAATCACAACTTACCACCAGCCCCAGCACAAGGCTGCGCACTCTCTCCCCAATCTCAGGCGATATGTCGTTGCCAAACTGCTGCAGCGTGGTCAGGAAGCGCTTCAGTTTGCAGAGTTGTCGGGCACCACAAGCTGGCGGGAGCTGCTGGTTGGAGAGCGAGGCCGTCGACGACATTGCCGGCCCATTACTGAAGCCGTTGGGAGTGGACGGAGCACCGTTCAGCGATGTAGGAGAGTGGCTGCTCCCATTCAGCACTGCAGATAAACAGAAGGAAGAGACAACGTGAATTGGGTCAGTAGTTTTGGAGAGGCCTTGGGGGGCTATCTGACAGATCTGGGGGCGTGATGTGGGCAAAAGCACTAATTTCCTGCTGATAGAGAAGTGTGTGGTTAAGATTAAATTTAAGTGAGGCACACAATAGACTCTAATTCGACACCATGCCTGCAGCATATAATGCGCATCGGGACTTCAGTCGTGCAATTTTCTGCCAGTTTGGCTGAGTGCTGTCAGTGTGTGTGTTGGCTTCAGCTGTCTCACAAGTGGTACCATCTAACCCCCCATCTCCCCCTGTATCAGTCTATATCACCCTCCTCGCCATCTCCCCCTCACTCACTCACTAGGACACAACTATAAGAGGAACTTGTTAAAGAGGGGCCAAAAATAGTCCTGTGGCCTGTGTTACTTTTATTCCAATAGCAGGTGTGTAGCTAAATCTGGCCCTACACATGTCCACCAGCTGAAAGTAGATTTGCAGCTTTAAGGTTCAGAATAGAATCAGCATTCATACACATATATAATCACTCATGTATTCCTTGCAATGCCGGCACAAACAAACTCACAAATAGCTCGCAAACACACGTTTGAACTGTCCCCTGTTTTCATATTCTCATACCCTAGCTGGATGAAATTGCATGCAGAGTACATTGATTTGTGATTTATGTGTCGGAAAACAAAACGTTATTTTATGAAATGCTCAAATCCAGTCTCGTTAGTGTGTCATTTGAAAAAACATATACATTTATGTACATTATATCTGTGTTTGAATATCTAATGATGACAAAATGTAATATATTATTTTCTTAGATTAAACAAATAGTGTTGTCTGTGTATGAAATATTGAGTTAAAGGGTTGTTTTTCATTATAGCAGCATATGCAAGCACTTACACTCGGCACGGCATCCAAACTATAATTTAATAACCGCTGCGGTAACTTTATCTGTTCAAAATGTATTCAGGACTGCAGTTAGCCATTGTGTACTGTAACACTACACCTTGTACACATTCTTGAAAACAAGACTATGTACAGTTTAGTGTTCAGTAGTCTAGTTCCTGTGGTTCCTGCGAGGCGTGCTTGCTGCTCTAATCTGTGGGTCGAGGGCCTGAACACATATGGACTAACCCATGTGATCCCAACAGGCAGCACTTGTGTTCTGGTTTTAGGGAGAGGTGCAAGGAGAGAGCTACGCTGCTGACCGCCCGCCACAACAGGTGAAACAACATGGCCTGTCATTGCTATATAGGGAAAAAAGTAGTCTACACACTGCTACGCCGCCCAACCAGCTGGTAAACAACATGGACACGAATGCGCACACACAATGCCACAGCCGCACTCGCACATGCGCTCACACTTGTCCCACTAGCAAGGGCATTCTGCACACCAAAAGACAAACACACACACACAAATAGATGCTTGCAACACACACCTGACACCCAAGTGACACTTGTTCACCAGAACAGGGAAGAAACACATATTTGAGATTTCTCTCCCTTTACACAAGCATATGAAGTGTCCATGACAGTTGAGCTCGGAGGGACAAGTGGCCGTGTAGTCCATTGTAGATGCCTTAATTTATTTGTGTAATTTATAACAGACCTTTTATTTTTTACATATAGCAGGTCTTAACAACACGCTGACACATCATCAGTGAAATCCTGCTGTAACAAGAATAAATTACATATTACTTCTAACATTGTTTTGGGTGGCAGTGGATATTTACAAATTGACAAGAAACAAAAGAGAAAGAGAGACCGGGTTTGACAAGCTAGTATTACTAATTTATTGTAAAGTTTTGATTTGGAGGCCAAATGGCATTTGACCTACAGATTACAAAATATATGACTCGATGTGCATGTCAGGTCTCTGGAGAATTTGCGATGAACCCAGCTCACAAATCTACGGCTGTCCAGTGCTTACTGAAACTGTGAAATGAGGAGGCCGTTCAGCACGCCTAGCAGCTCACTGTTTTTCTCACACCTGTCTGGTTAACTGCATGCTGACATGATGCCTCACAAAAGGGTCATCTTCAAGTCAAAGAAAACATAAATCTCACAGAACGTAAACTGTGGGTCTTGTACAGCTAAATCGTTTCAGGTTAAGATTTTCGACTAAAAGAATAGAAAGGGTCCTTACTTGATTTACTAGTAGCCGGGGTGAATGAAGCATTGCGATTGGTTGCTTGGCTGACAGCCGGGGGTGGAGGAGGCATGGTGGGTGGGGTGGACCTGGGCTGGGTTTTCACATCCGCAGGTGAATCTGGCATTGTTCCAAACTTCTGCACTCTGCTACCTGTGATTTAAAGGAAGAAGAAAAAAACAAGACAGTCATCAAGATGGAGCTCCAGAGTGAGTAAAAACCATACAGAGTGGAGACAGCTGGTTAAGGAGGAGGCCACTGACATTTTCACCTGGGAACCATTGATTGTTTCCCAAAACCATAAGAGACCAAACAAATCAATGCAGGGAGTGGAAATGAATCCAAACTTGTATTGTGTCTCTCTTGTTGGAGATTCATGGGCCTGGGAGACATACAGTAACACCTGCTCACTCGCTCAGCTGCTGCTGACTGAGAGCCTCCCCTCCCCCATCTCTCCCCTCTCTCTCTCTCTCTTTCTCTGACATCCCAATCAGTGCCCCTGCACTGTAACCTCCAACCCCCAGACACACACACATATATTCACATGCACACACTCCTCAGTCCTCTCCGCCTGTCCCCTCTCGTCCCCTAGTTCAGACAGCCGGCCTGACAGCCAGTGACAAGTGCAGCTGGATCTGCTGCTGTCCATCACTGGACTTTCAGCAGAGCTCCGTCCTGCGACCAGAAGCCTCACTGTCCTCTGCCAGACACCCTGCCAGCACCAAACAAGGCAAGGCCAGGCTCTGGAGGGTGAAGGGAACGTACGGGACGACAAGGGACATGAGAAGAAAACATGACACGCGGTGGATGTTCCACACGTGTGAGGACTGTTGCTTTACGCTCTGTATTGGTGGCAAAGGGCCTTCAACAAAAACACCGTCATGCATACAACTGCACATATACACACACACATATATATATATATATATATATATATATATATATATATATTAATATATATATAATGAACAAATAAACAGCAGGTCTGTTTTTGGTGCTTTATCTGTGGAGTGTTGACTGTCTTTTCGTCTATGCGTCCGTCTGTCACTGCAGCTGCTAGAACCAGATCTTTCTGTAATGTAAACCTGAGCTAAGAGGTGTGATGACTTGTTAGAAGATAGTTTTAGAGTATGTGTACATGTGTGCAACTGGCAGGGGGTGCACTAAATGTGCACTATGCAGTGAAAAACAATTAAATTAATATGCAGCACAGTCTATGTATTAGAACATAAATGTGTGTATTTCTGCACTATTACTACAAACCACCAATACACAGGCATTCAAAATTAAAGAGTGAGGACAGAAGACCCTTTTCTATGTTCAAAGCAGATGCAAACCACATTGTAGACTTTTTTGATTCTCAATAATTCTCTGTTTTTCTTAATGTATTATAGAATTAAAGAAATGATTTGGCCGGTTCTCTCAAACCTGGAACCCAATCAAAAGCCTTATTTCACATTGCACATCCTTATGAGGATAGAGTAGAGGGTGGCCCTGTCATGAGACATGGGGAAGGAGGTTATTATAGGCAGTGATTACTCCTTGTTATCCTACTAATAACAAAAACAATACCAAACCAAACAGCCAAAGGCCTTTCATACATCTGAACACTGTTACGGAACCTCTTCTGCAGCTGAACATGTATTGTAGTCACCAACTAACATGTTAAAGCACTTTCAAATAATGTGTTTTGTCATTTCACGCCTCGTGAGCCAACTGTGAACCCAGTGTTTTCCTCCACAAGACTCCTGCCTCAGTTGGCCCCAGTCCTTGGTGTTAGCCTATTTCTGAGAGCTCATGTAGATGCGTTCAACAGCTGGTGTCTGTATTTAAAGAGTGCCACTCTGGAGTGTGCTGTACGAGGGCCATTGACACAGTGATCCTCAAGAACACGAGGGGCACTCCGCTGTTTTCCCCATGCCAGACGCACTGAACATAAACACACAAGGTTGTAGATAGAGGCAGATGGGGAGGGTTGGTATAAATAGATGCAGCCATTCTCTTCTAAAGAACCCTAAACACACAAACAGGCTATCTCTGCTGCCAATTTGGTGGGCTGCTTCCTGTAGCAAGGCGGCCATATGTTTCAGTAAACATCCTCATTGATCAAATGTGCTGTGCCACTATATGCAGTGTGTGTTGAAGGACATGCAGTATACATCCGAACAAAAACAAATCATAATATTCATTATAATAACCAATCTGTCATCACATTGAGAACTCTGAAGTTGCACTCAATTGAACAAGAGCTGGGTCCACATATTATATTTTAGGAGAAGAGGAAAGGAGAGGGGAGGAGAGGAGAGGAGAGGAGAGGAAGATAAAGGGGCCGTCCTGTCTGTCTGTCTGCTCCCAACGTGGGATTATAGACAGCTGTTTAATCTGACCAGCTACAGGCACACAGGGCACACACATACACATCATGCACTGGATTCCACTTTTAATTCATTAGGAAGTCTGCAACCCCATCTGTGGCCATCTGTGCTCGCATTGTGCTGAAGGACGAAACGCTCAAACCGAGAGAAGTAGAAAAGGAGAGAGAGAGAGAGAGAGAGAGAGAGAGAGAGATGGCACACCAGGTAAAACAGACCTGTGGTTAAAGGTGCAGGTCTGGACCATGCTCAGGCTCCTGTCTGCAAGCTGCTCTATTTCCCCCCACAGGTTTTTATCTGGCTCTCTGAGAGGAGCCACTTTGGGATCAATACAGCTGAGAATAGATCTGCTCAGGATACAGATACCTTGCTGTCATTGTCAAGATACAGTCATTACTTCCCTTTCGGCTGCTGTCTGTCTCTATTTCTTCGACTCTCTGAATAGCTGTATGCTTGCACGTTTGACGTAATTTGGGCTTAACGATTGCACACCAAAGAAACAGTCTGCGGGCTGAGTTCTAAACTCTGTCTTCTACTCTCCTCTTGAGCCGTGATGAAACAAGATGAAAAACAATTCACTGCAAGACTGAAACACTGTACTGCACACACAGTATGTTTCTAAAACTTTCTAAAAACCTTGTGAGGTCTAAATATAGATTCATGGACATATGGCTCGATTAAACCCCTTAAGATACACAAATAAGTCCCATTGTGTCATGACTGTCACGCCTCGTGAATCGGACCCAACAGCAAACCACGGACAGCAGATCAGGAAAAACAAAAAGGAGTAATTTATTGTCTTTTCACAAAAACCAAAACTCAAAAACTCAGGCACGGAGGCGACACTCATACAAAACGTAGTCCAATAGTCCCTTCTGGAAACGTGCCGCTGCACTGGCGGCGAGTCGCGTCTTGTGTCCCGCGTCTTCTCCCGCAGAGAGTAGGCAATCTCCCGACGCCGAACCTCCGGGAGGAAACCACCTATAAGCTGCGCCGTGATGATTTAATGTCCTGCAGCTGCGAGCGGCGGCCGTCCTCCCAGCTGTTCCGCGTCTCCTTTAATCAACACACAGACACACTCTGGTCCCAGCCAGCGTTACAATGGCACCCCCTGCTGGTGGTGCCCAGAACCCCCACAGTACCCCCCCCTCAATGGACGCCTCATGGCGGCTTACCCGGCTTCCCTGGATTGTCCCGGTAGAACTCCCGGAGCAGAGTGGGACCCACGATCTGCTGACGGGAAATCCACGATCGCTCCTCCGGCCCGTACCCCTCCCAATCCACCAGGTACTGGTAACCCCGCCCCCGCCGTCGAACGTCCAGAACCCGGGAAACGGCGTGGACCGGGTGCCCGTCGATGATCTGAGGGTCCGGAGGGGGAGCGACCGGAGGACTAAACTCACTCTCCGTGACCGGCTTCAGGAGCGAGACGTGGAACGTTGGGTGGATCCTCCAGGCCTCCGGAACAGCCAAGCGGGCGGCGGAGGGGCCGACGAGCTTGGTGATGGAATAAGGCCCGACGTACCTGGGCGTCAACTTCTTGGACTCCGTAGGAAGCGGGAGGTCCCTGGAGGAAAGCCACACCCGCTGACCCACCTTGTATTCCGGAGTCGGGACGCGGAGCCGATCGGCCAGCCGCTTGTTAGTGGCGGCCGAGCGAGTGAGGGCCGCCCGCGCCGTACGCCACACAGCCCGAATCCGCCGAAGGCGGTCCCCCACGGACGGGACCGCGACCTCCGCCTCCTGCTCCGGAAACAACGGGGGCTGAAAACCAGAGCAGACCATAAATGGGGACATACCAGTTGCCGCGCTGACCAAGGTATTGTGCGCGTACTCCACCCAGGGCAAGAAGGTGCTCCAGGACACCGGATGTTCTGCGGCGACACACCGGAGCGCCGTCCCCAAGTCCTGGTTGGCCCGTTCCGTTTGGCCGTTCGACTGCGGGTGGTACCCTGAAGACAGGCTGGCAGTCGCCCCCCGGGGCTTTGCAGAACGCGCCCCAAACCCGGGACGCGAACTGCGGCCCCCTGTCTGACACCACGTCCACCGGGATCCCGTGCAACCGCACCACGTGCTGCACCAGCAGGTCCGCCGTCTCCAACGCCGAGGGTAGCTTGGGGAGCGGGACGTAATGGCGCGACTTGGAGAACCGGTCCACAATGGTCAAGACGGCGGTGTTCCCCTCCGATGGTGGCAGCCCGGTGACGAAATCCACCGCGACGTGAGACCACGGCCGACCCGGGATCGGCAGTGGCTGTAGAAGCCCCGCCGGGGGCTGATGGGACGCCTTGCCCCGGGCGCAGACCGGACACGCCGCCACGAACTCCCGTGCATCCCTGGTCAACCCCGGCCACCAGAACCGCTGACGGATGAGGAACGCGGTCCGCCGGGCCCCCGAATGACACGCCAGAACGGATGAGTGCCCCCATTGAAGCACCTGGGACCGGGCCGCCACCGGGACAAACAAGCGATTCTCGGGTCCCCCCTCCGGCGCCGGATCGACCTGCTGTGCGGACCGGACCACCGTCTCAATCTCCCATGACGCTGCCCCCACCACACAGGCGGGAGGAAGGATGGGAGCGGGATCCTTGGACTCCTGGGAAGGGAACACCCGGGAGAGAGCGTCCGGCTTGCCGTTCCGGCTCCCGGGGCGATAGGACATGACATACTGAAATCGACTCAGGAACAATGACCACCGGGCCTGCCGAGAGTTCACCCTTCGCGCCGCACGGATGTACGCAAGATTCTTATGGTCAGTCCATATCAGAAACGGCTGCTCGCTCCCCTCCAGCCAATGCCTCCACTCCTGGAGAGCGAGGACGACCGCCAACAGTTCCCGGTTCCCCACATCATAATTGCGCTCCGCTGGACTCAGTCTCTTGGAAAAGAACGCGCAGGGATGCAGTTTCTGCGACACGGGGTCCCGCTGCGACAAGACGGCCCCCACGCCGGTCTCTGACGCATCCACTTCCACCACAAACTGCCGACCCGAATCCGGATGTTTAAGAACGGGGGCACTGGTGAACAAAGTCTTTAGTCGGCCGAACGCACGCTCGGCCTCGGGCGTCCAACCGAACGGTGCTTTCGTGGAAGTCAGTTGGGTGAGGGGTGCGGCCACCTTACTAAAATCCCTAATAAACCGGCGGTAGAAATTCGCGAACCCGAGGAACCGCTGTAGATCCTTCCGCGTACCCGGCGCCGGCCAGTCGGTCACCGCTCGAATCTTCTCCGGATCCGGCTCCAGACGCCCCCGAGCGATGATAAACCCGAGAAAACTCACCGACGAGACATGAAAATCACACTTCTCCGGTTTAACGTATAACTTGTTCTCCAGCAGCCGCTGGAGAACCACCCGCACGTGTCGACGGTGCTCCGTGAGGGAACGAGAGAAAATCAGAATATCATCCAGATAAATGAACACAAAACGGTTCATCATATCCCGAAACACCTCGTTCATCATAGACTGGAAGACGGCGGGGGCGTTCGTCAGGCCAAAAGGCATCACCCGATATTCGAACTGCCCCATCGGGGTGTTAAACGCCGTCTTCCACTCGTCCCCCTCACGGATACGGACCAAATGATACGCGTTCCGGAGATCCAATTTCGAGAACACCTGTGCCTGACCCAAGGGCTCAAACGCAGGATCTATCAAGGGCAACGGGGTCTTGTTCTTGATGGTAATTTGATTCAACCCGCGGTAATCAATACATGGACGCAAGGACTTGTCCTTCTTTTCCACAAAGAAAAACCCTGCCCCCAGCGGCGCGGACGACGGGCGAATCAACCCAGCCCCCAAGGACTCCTGGATATATTTCTCCATTGCCAATCGCTCAGGACGAGAAATATTGAACAGGCGACTGGTGGGAAGCGGAACCCCTGGGAGCAGGTTGATCGCACAATCGAACGGCCGGTGCGGGGGCAACGTGCTCGCCTGCTCCTTACAAAACACCCGAGCCAGGTCATGATACTCGTGGGGGACGCCGGACAGGTCAGGCAAAACCGGCGATGCAACGGGTGGCAACGGTACGGGGTTCGCTGCTCGGAGGCAGCGAGCGTGACACGCCACACCCCAGCCTGCCACCGACAGAGAAGCCCAATCCACGAAAGGATTATGGAGCTGCAACCATGGAAGACCTAACACCACCGGCGACGCGGGGGATGGGATTACGAACAGCCGAATGGTCTCTGAATGGTTGCCGGAAATACATAAGATGAGGGGGCGTGTGTGGTGTGTGACCCGTGCCAACAACCGCCCATCTAGCGCATTGACCGTCTGAGGGCACTCGAGTGGTTCCAACTCAATGCCTAACCGGGCAGCGAGCCCCGAGTCTAAAAAACTTGCGTCGGAACCGGAATCGAGGAGGACACACGTGGAGTGACAACTTGACTGGAAGGAAAGGGTGGCGGGTAGGGAAATCCGGGGCGTGCTGCGGGCGGATGTAACGTTGCTCACCAGGAGGCCCACACTCACTGGCGAGCCCCCCCTTTTGGGGCCTCCGGGCAAGTGGCCGCGTAGTGACCCGGACGTCCGCAAGAAAAACACAACCGGCGGTCAGCCCGTCGCTGGCGTTCTGCCGGGGTCAAGCGAGCCCTCCCCAACTGCATGGGTTCATCTACCCCCCCTGAAGCTTCGAACCCAGTTCCGACGGCTCCAAAACCCGAACCCCCCGAGGAACCCGGGAGCGGACCCTGTCCCCCCCGCTCGCGTCTGCGCTCCCGCAGACGATTATCTATCGAAATAGCCAGCGAAATGAGCTGCTCCAACGTGGTGGTGGCATCGCGAGAACACAACTCATCCCTCATTGCCTCGGACAGGTTACGCGCGAAGATGGTCCGAAGCGTGTGCTCGTTTGCGCCGCTCTCTGCGGCAAGGATCCGAAACTCGATGGCGTAATCCGCCACCGATCCGGACTCCTGCCGCAGAGAGAGCAACCGGTTCAGCGCGTCCTGCCCGCGCACCGGGTGATCAAACACCCGTCTGAGTTCCGCGGAAAACCCCTCGAACGAGTGGAACATCGGCGACTGGCCCTCCCACAGCGCCGTAGCCCACTGAGCCGCCCTTCCGCGAAGCAGATTAACACAGAATGCTATGCGAGCCCTGTCAGATGTATATCTACCTGGCTGGAGATCGAAGACCAGCGTACAATTCAGTAAGAATCGGCCGCACCCCCCGGACTCCCCGGCGTATGGCTCCGGCAACGGGACTCGTGGCTCCAGGAATGCGGCGGTGGCCGACGGACCTGGAGTTACCGTGACGACCGGAGGATCCGGTGTTCTTGCTGGCGCCGCTGAAGTCTGTGCGTCCATCCTCCGGGTTAACCTCTCCACAGCCTCCACCAGCCGGTTTAACAACTCCTCGTGACGTCCAACGAGCGCCCCTTGCGCGCTAATAGCCTGCTGCACGGACTCCGGGTTCGCTGGGTCCATAATTATGGTCGGGAGATTCTGTCACGCCTCGTGAATCGGACCCAACAGCAAACCACGGACAGCAGATCAGGAAAAACAAAAAGGAGTAATTTATTGTCTTTTCACAAAAACCAAAACTCAAAAACTCAGGCACGGAGGCGACACTCATACAAAACGTAGTCCAATAGTCCCTTCTGGAAACGTGCCGCTGCACTGGCGGCGAGTCGCGTCTTGTGTCCCGCGTCTTCTCCCGCAGAGAGTAGGCAATCTCCCGACGCCGAACCTCCGGGAGGAAACCACCTATAAGCTGCGCCGTGATGATTTAATGTCCTGCAGCTGCGAGCGGCGGCCGTCCTCCCAGCTGTTCCGCGTCTCCTTTAATCAACACACAGACACACTCTGGTCCCAGCCAGCGTTACAATGGCACCCCCTGCTGGTGGTGCCCAGAACCCCCACAATGACAAGCCATTAGAGGGCCATTCAGATACATTTTGGTCTCATTTCACATTGGCATATGTCTTATTGTTGACTGTATGCATATCTGTGTGTTTGTGCATGTGAGCTTGTGCTTCCACTGGAAATATAGCTGCAACTTATTAGCTATAGCTAACCACTGCACAAGAGTCCCCTTAAATCCCCCCTGTCCATTCAATCTCTCGTACTCCACAGAGACTCTCACCAGTGACCACATTGCCCTAAAACTCTCCCTCTGTCTCTCGCTCCTTACATCCCTCCCTCCCTCCTTCCCTCCCACTGTAATTCCCCATGTCTCCAGGAATGCTGTTGTTTTTAATTTCTCCCAGCTGCTCTGGCTGGCTGCCCGGCCGCCTGCCTTCCCACATCTGTTCCCTATCAGGCCGCTGAGGAGTCCACACAAACAGAGCCTGAGCCCCTGGCCCCCAACCCCCAGCCTCCCACCAGGCCTTCGTATCAAAACATGGGGATTGTAGCCCTGTGCTCTGGACCTAAGACTTGGGGATACAGCATCTACAGAACCCTCCGCTCGCGTACTACCAGCCCCAAAGACAATCAAAAGAAAACGACTGGTGGCATCAGTAGCACACGCCCAATAAGTCATCTTCCTCTAACCCAGAGCAATCTACATTTAAAATAAAGTTATATTTTCTTACATATGTCAAATCTTGTAATCTGTGTGAAGTTGGAACTGTGTCACAGGTAAGATTGGAGTGTGTGTGTGTGTGTGTGTGTGTGTGTGTGTGTGTGTGTGTGTGTGTGTGCGTATGTGTGATTGTGTGTGTGTGTGTGTGTGTGTGTGTATTTGCGTGTCAGCACACAGGCTGCCTCTGCAGACAGATCCCAGACTCCACTTCATCTTGAGCTGATTTAGAGTTCAGAGGCTTTAAAGCCTTCACTAATGACAGGGTGGGAGACAGGCCTGTGCAGTGCCTGCACACACAAAACACACACACAAAACACACACACACACACACACACACACATAGATACGTATGCACACATGCTCACAAGTTTGCTGAATGCATATGCTCACGCTGCGGACACAAACACATATATTACCCTATGTTACTTGAGAATCCCTGTGATAGTACACATGCAGTGCCGGCTGAACAAACATGTTGAACAAAAAAACAAACTGGATGAGGGGGGTTGCTCCCCTTAATAAGCGCTGACAAAAGCTCTCCTGTCTTTGATCAGATCACCATGAGCAAGTCTAGTTTTTCCAAGTCAAACGCTTCATCGTTTACTTTAAAGGGTCTAAACTGGCCAGAAAAAACAAGGATAACTTGAGGACAGGCAGAGAGTGAGAATGGATTAAAGACAATCTATCCAGGGCTAAGGGGGCTAAGGGTAGAGGAGTTGTACGTCTGTCTCTCTGAGCTGCAGGGATCCTGTCATACAGTGCTTATATCTGTGAAAGCTGTTATTGATGTAATTGTATTGAAGTTCTAGCAACCATCTGTTCTCCTTTGGGAGGGCCTGGCTCCTCTCGTCGGCAGTGAAGTGGTTATGTGCAGCATATCACTGCTGCCGACGTGCTTGCAGAGAAAAAACTTCCTTTTCAGATTTTCCCAACGGCTGCTAATAAAATCCAGATGCTAGACTGGAGCTGCTTCTGCCTCGCTCCCTCGCCGCTCCCTCCTCCTTCTCTCCTCCCTCTCCATCTTCTGCCCTTCAACATCTCTTCTCTTAGCCCCCTTCCCCCGCCCCCATCCTCGTCCTTCCCCCCTTTCCTTCTACGTTGCTAATCATTTATTTTGCTCTTTTCATCTACCTCTCCTCTTTTCTCTCCCTCCATTCTCCCCCCACGATCCATCCATCCTCGCCTTACTCCAGCCACTAACCCAGAGCCATTCCTAAATAAAGGAAAGTATTTGTGACATTCAGCCGAGGCAGTCGTGCCAAGAACAACTCCCCGGCTAGCCAGACACATCTGGAGTGTGTTAGGACTGCACTGGGCGCTGGTACCAACACTGGCTATCCCACCACACATACACACAGAAAGTGGTCACAAAGACTGGACCCTCATTTACAACCTAAACTGCACACATTTTCACAGTGACTAGCTCGTTGTTTTCATCTCACGTTAACAACCGTAATTCTTGTTGCTCGCCAGACAGCCCAGCAGCTGTATGCATGAGTTCTCTGTTGTACTTGTGACTATGTTGTTTACCCTTCCTCAGCAGCAATAGAAGAATACACAGTTTAAATGCATAATTGTGCAAGTGCATGACTAATTTTATGTACTGTGTATATTCAGTATTCTGTGTTTGCATATGAACTACTTTGGAGCGCATGCATGTGTATTGTGCTTGTATCTGTGAATCTGTGTGTGTGTGTGTGTGTGTGTGTGTGTGTGTGTGTGTGTGTGTGTGTGTGTGTGTGTGTGTGTTGCTCCAGGGTCTCTGTGTGAGAGGAGTTGAACACCTGAACATCAATAACTGTCATGTGGGCCACCTGGGACCCCACAGCCAGCTTGCACCATGGGTACACAGCCATCACCAGCACAGCTGCCACAGAGCGAGAGAGATATGGGGGAGGAAGTAGGAGACAAGAAGGGGACGCACACACACACACACACAGCTATATGAGGAGTTTACTGTGCATGTACATCTGGGAATGGGTCAGAGAGACAGAACAGAAGAGAGAAGGACTTACATGTAAGCTCTGCTCTGAATGATAACTCTCCTTTGTTCCCTCTCATCTACGTCTTTCTTTCTTTTCCTCGTCCTGTCAGCCATGTGCCTAATTTTGCCAGCTGACAGCTCAGCCTCAGGCTGCCATGTTTCGATATCAGATCAGAATTTCTTTCGTCATTCTGCTTTCAGATGAGATGCGCTAGTGGGCTCCATCAGACATACAGTAACATCATTTTAATATCCAGAACGCTGTTGATACAGGTATGTAATAGAGCTCTGTACAATGTAATGCAACGCTTTGGCTACACTTGGCCTGTTCCCTTCTTTCCACTGAGCATTGAATGCAACACACGGCATGCAGGGGCCCAGATGATTTTCACAGTAAAAGAGAGAAATATTAATTTCTTAATGAATTACATTTGAAAATAACCATAAACACATGTATAATGAATAGCAATAAAAGAATAAAACACATTTGAAAACTGCTTCTGTCATCAGCTGTCGGAGGATGTTTACAATAAGTGCACTTACATAAATGAGCTCCCCGATCCAAACACCTGCAGCCTCACCCAGCACCAATTAGCTCATCAGGCTTTTAATCACACTGTTAATTGCATACAGGCAGCATGAAGGGCAGCCTGGGAATAGGGCAAGGGGGGCCTCCTGAGGACCCAGCCTGACAAGTCTGACAAACAAAGAAGAGGTTTTCTACCAACAGCAGAGACAACAGAGCCACTCTGGAGGCTGAGAGGAGAAGCAAAACAGGAGACAAGAGCTTCGAGTGCCCCATCAGCAGTACTGTGACTACGAGTGATATCGGATCAGTTGGACATGGAGACTGTGAGCTGAGTGGTGAGAGAGGCTGGGGGAAGCACAAACATAGAGGAGGAGGAGGAGGAGGAGGCATTGAGAGGAGCGGTGCCATGTAAAGAAAGTATCGCGTACATCTTGTGAGCCGCTACTTTACATCTGGATTAGATCATATTGGTCACAGGAGGGGGAGGGGTGGGGGGTTAGGGTTTGGAGTGGGGTGGTTGAGAGGAGCAAGCGTGGGAATGTCCCACTTTTAAGTTTAGGGCATGTGAGCTTATTGTATTTGTGGGAGTCTCCTCAGAGTGACCTGTCTGTCGTAGAGCTCTGCGATAACACAAACATCCTCTTGACTGTGTGTAATCTGGACACACAACACATGCAAACAGGACCACAAGGCCGCTGACGTGAGAAAGGAAACACAGCCATGGGAAACTCAGTATTTTTTGTTTTCACCTCTTAATATTTGGCATTTATTCCTTATCAAGTGGTTCTATTGATCTGTTTGTGCGTCAGCCTCGCTGTCTGTCTGTCTCCTCCTCACAGCAGATGTCCTCCCTCCATTTCTTCCAGGAGCAGTGTTTGAGGAGGTGTATCCAGGAAACAGTGGCCGGAGCTCACTTCCTGTGTGACAGGTGTGCGATGGAGGCCTGACAGCTGCTGTCCTGCTCTCTCTTTCCCTCTCTGTATTCCTCTCTCCTGTTTCTCCCTCTTTCCAACCAGCTGCAGCAGAGAGCAGCTCTGTTTGTTCTTACGTCACCGCTGCTGCCTGCTGATTTATGGAGCACAAAACACTTAGATTTGACCCTGGCAACACACCACGGCAACTGCAGCATCTCTGTCCTTCCTCCTCATAAACCCAAACCCCTTGTGTGTGTGTGTGTCTGTGTGTGTTTTAAATGGAATGTGTGAATTGTGGCTGCCTATTTTCTCCCCATGTCTCTAGCTCGTGCGTTTTGTGCACCGTTAAAAACCTGACACTGAGCTGCCACTTACAGCTAAGATAGGAAAACAAACAGCAGATTAGTCATTCTCCTGCTTGATGTCATGTATTTCAATTCATTCAGTGTTAAATGTCTGCTCTGTCACTATGGAGCTGTCAGCGCTGACAAAACTGTCTTGAACCGCTCCCAAGTCTGCCAGCGCTCTCATACCTCTTCATTTGGCCTGCAGGCACGGTAACAATAGCTCCTGACATTAGCCAGGCATGGGTAGGGTGTTCTGTATTATTCTGCAGGACCCCATAGGTTTCACACATACACACACACATTGACACACACAAACCGGTGGGAAAAAGAATGTGGTGGAGGAGGATGGGCGGGGGGGGGGCACTCATGTGACAGGTTAGAGAGAAGCTTGACAGTTTCTCCATTTAGCCTACAGCCAGCTCATGCTGGAAGCTGCTGAAATAAATACCAGCTACTCCTCTGGGATGCGAGCCGACTACGGGACGCCGCCACAAAAACAGAGCGAGCGGTGGAAGGAGGAGAGTGACTGCGGTGCAAATAACATGCTGATTATGTGAGCTAATTGGGAAATTATGATGGCCCGCTGTCATGTCATGGTCAAAGTAAGTGGACAGCAAACTATAAAGGAACTGTCCCTTTATGGCTCATAAGGAGTTTGATAAATTATATTAGAATATGTAAGTGTATGAACAGTTTAATTAATTCCCAAATTGTGCATTGGCATTGCCACTAAGTATAAGGTCAATTAGTGACACATAAAGCCAAATTAAGTAGAAGTGGACTCAACCCTGCATACAATGGTGAGATCTTCTGAGACATGATGTTGTTTTAACTTTCATCCTCTGGTTACAATAGCACTGCATTTTAGAAAAGTCCATGACAAACGTGTGTGTGTGTGTGTGTGTGTGTGTGTGTGTGTGTGTGTGTGTGTGTGTGTGTGTGTGTGTGTGTGTGTGTGTGTGTGTGTGTGTGTGTGTGTGTGTGTGTGTGTGTGTGTGTGTGTGTGTGTGTGTGTGTGTGTGTGTGTGTGTGTGTGTGTGTGTGTGTGTGTGTGTGTGTGTGTGTGTGTGTGTGTGTGTGTGTGTGTGTGTGTGTGTGTGTGTGTGTGTGTGTGTGTGTGTGTGTGTGTGTGTGTGTGTGTGTGTGTGTGTGTGTGTGTGTGTGTGTGTGTGTGTGTGTGTGTGTGTGTGTGTGTGTGTGTGTGTGGAGCCGAGATTAAGGTCTGTACAACTAACTGGTAACACAACGGCTCTCAGTTGCTCGGCCTCCCATTTGAAGAGACGGAACCATCTGTGTGGCACAGGATCTGTTTCCAGGAGATAACAGCTTTTTTAATTTCACAAATACTGTACACGGAGAGAGAGACCTCTCTTCCCAATCTCTGCATGCATGCTCCTGTGTTACACACTTCCCCAGACGTCCAGAGAGGACCGCTTTAGAGTAGAGGCCTTAATAACTTCAGTCTGTGTTCCTTTGTGCTTGTTTACTCCACCCCTGTGAGAAAGGCCTCGGTGTGGGGCAGAAGGAAAGGGAGGGATTCATTATATCAGGTAGCGGTGGCGATATGAACCAATTTTCTCTGTTGGCCTGTCAATTTGGTTTGATTAGCGCTACTGTAGATTAGCCCAGCTGCTTCCTCCGTCTGACTCTGATCTGAACACACTTCCTACCATGAGGCAGGGGGGGGGGGGGGGGGGAGAAGGTGCTGTTGAGAGAATTGGACAAGGCTGAGAGGAGGGTCAAAAGAAGGTTAGAGGTCAGTGAGGAAGTGAAAGGTGAGGAGGGAGAGCAGGAGGTGAAATAGGCACCAGACAAGGAAGGGAGGAGGAGGAAGTGCTATTTTTCTATAGCTATCAGCAATTCAGCTATTCATACTTTACATGTGAATTCATCAATGTTTTGAAATTAGTTTTGAGCATTTTTGAGCACTGGAAATGGGATTCTCTTTGCCAAATTAACGATTGATGGTGCAATTTGTCAATGCTGTATGTGCTGTAATTTTAGTAAAATGAAGAGTCAATTCAAAAAATAATGTTAAGTTTTCATCCTTGAATGCCACATAAGGTAGTGAGGATAATTTCACCTGCTCTGCATACAGAGAAATATGGAGAAAAGATTGAGACCTGGCCATTCCAGTGGATGCCGGCCTCACCGAGAATAAATGATGAGCGCGTATTTGTTTGTGTGCGATATATTATTCTTGGGAATCTGAGAGGATATGCCGGGAAGCGAACAGGGAAAAAAGAGAGGAAGAGTGATATTTCACACACACATTTAGGGTTTTACATGGCCTCCACCCTCTGCTCTGCTCTGCTCCCACGCTGTGGCGTCAGCAGGCCAGCCATCCAGTGAGTGTGTTTCTCATTCCATCAGATGTTGGGAAGCTGTTTGCTCCTCCGTTCTAGTCTCTGACATTCTCCATCTCCCCAGAGAGGCTGGGCAGCCTTGTCACAGTAATGTCAAACACATGTGGAACAGACCAGGGCAGACCAGAACACACACACACACACACACACACACAGGACAGAGGACAGAGGACAGAGGCAGAAGGCGGACAGAACCACACTTGTGCTTCCAACTGTGTATTAGGATAAACAGTGAAACCATAGAGATTCAATGCCGGGAACGTCACTTCATCACGCCTTAGGTTACTGACTTACCCCTATATCTACACAAATACACGCATTTACACACTGATCTCATTAAACTCACTTTAACTGTACAATAAGTACACAGAGTTTCTGGCCGAGGCTGCCATTAATCTGTCATCCTGAACAAACCACGGAATAATTAACAAAGTCAAATAACCTTCATAACATGTCGCTGTCTCCTCTTAACAACCATAATCATTTTGTGTACTGTCTTTTTGTGCTCCTATCACGAACACACACACAATCACAGGGCGGAAATGTTAAGACTAATATAACCAACAATTATGGCTCCCTCACGTTCTGCGGTTCTCATTTTACTGTAGCTATTTGTTCTCTGATACACAAACTTATCAGAGGATTTCATTGTCTCTTATTTTCAAAGTATATTTATCTATTGGAGCATTGCAACCGCCTACAATCAGCTAATCTTAGAAAAAGATAGTCCCCTTGAGTGGTTCTTAAATTGAATTCACAAATAAATACAAATTTGGAGTACAGAAACACAAACAAATGTCCAAATTGAGGGATGAAATATGTTTGCACATGTCAAAAGGCACCAATATGAGCGAGACAAACCACCTTGTTTTGAAGAGTCTGGTGCACTCTACTGTATGTGCAATGACACAGTTTTAGAGGGAGGGATTAGGCTCAGCACTTAATATATAACATGAACACAGAAACATAAACATAAATAGGCTGCACGCACACTGTGCAGCTTTGTGTCATTGCCAGATCTTAAAAACACCCTGGTGTAAAAGGAGAAGCTGTACAGCGATGATTTCTAACTTAGGGATCGTGTTCGTGATTGACTGAAGAGAAAGCAGAAGAAGAAAACATTTTTTTTTAAACTAATGCTCTTACCTGTATAGTTTAATATCTTAAACCTCTTTAACAACTAATGCAGTAGATACTGCTCCTTGTCAAGGGGTCACCTGATACAAAACTATATCTGTTTGTTGACTTTCAGGAGGGCCATGCACACACAGACACGTAAACACACACACACACACACACACACGTAAACACACACACACACAGGCCAGATGTCTTCGGCTTGTGTCAACCGCTTGGCTTGTCTTGTTTCTGATGGCCCAGGTGTCTGTGTTGTGCTGACCACCTGACTGGCTCGCTGTGGGCTCGCAGCTCCCACCCACCCGAGGCCATCTGCTCTGCTCATTAATGAGGAGACAGCCAGTTTCACCTGCACTGCCCGCATTTAGATCACAATAATTACCACACACGCACACAACGAGCCCACACACTAATACAGTAAACTCGTAAGCAGTACAAAGAGCCTGCAGCATCAAGTCGAGGATATCGAACGAGTCGCATCACCTGCACCAGATGACACAGAGATGATGAACAGCACCGACTCTCACCAGCTCCTGATAAACTAGTTAACATTGGCACGTGCTAGAAAGGGTACAAACAGGATTGGGCCTTTGATACCTTGATGGTACAACATAAGGCATGATATGGCTGAAATAGCAGCAATAAATCACAGACTAATGAAACAAGAAAGCGAAATCCCAACGTGAATAAAGGGCAGTGAAGTATGTGTCGCTTCTTTTAGTCATTAAATAGCAGACTTTATGCTGACTCTCCACTGGCCTGTGAATTAGCCTGCTGCCGTTTCTTTTAAAGTCCTTTGGTATGTTTCATTCCGCATATGAAACAGAGGACGTCCCATCACTGCACCTGTGGTAGATGGGAACTGAATAAACACTCGGCAGACTGGGGTCATAATGAATGGCCTGCCTTTTAAGAGAGCTACTTAGTGATGAAGTGGGGACATCTGCCTTAGCAGGCGGCTGGCCGGGCCCAGCTGAGCGGCGGGGCGGCCAGCGTTGGAAAGAGAGAGCCTGAGACGTTCGCTTGGTGGTGATGGAGGTATAATGTGCGGTGAGGCAGGGTGTCTGCACTGCGGTTTCACCCCTGCAACCTCCCATCCATTGTTCAAGACTATTATCAACTGTTCAATTATTCAGATGATATTTACCAGGGCCAATTATACAGGGCCGTGTCCTGCAGAGAAAATGGCCTGAGTGTTTTACTGTTGCACTCACAGGCAGAGGCGTGTGCTGCTGAGGCTGTTCAAGTGGGGGTAGAAACCTTTGGCTGATCCTGTTTCTTCTCAGGGAGTGTCCCTACAGTCACAAAGGCTTACTTTATATTATCCACCATGATTTCAGATTTTTAAATCCCCTTGCGGTTGTGTATGTTTTCTTGGGTTGCCATAGTGTTCCTGTTAAACATTTCCTCTGCCTCCTCCTTTAATGTCTCCACAAGTTGGTACAGTAATACAAACACCCTGCACGCTCTAGAAAGGACCGCTCTTCTTTTTGTTCACACGGAAGTGGACCCTGGTGATGCACCACAGTATCATTACAGTGGGGGTTGTAATCTGAGGCCCCATGGAGTTCAGGTCAGAGTAAATGTCTAAGTGTATCCCTTCACACCTATCGCCTCCATCCAGTCTCCAAGTTCATAGAGACCAAAGATTTCACTTTGATGTGCATCACAGACTGATGTGCACACAACTCATGAACCCCCTCCAGTCCCTCTGTCTCCACCTCAGCTCTCTCACCACTTTTTGCTCAAGAGACACAAAAGCAAAGGAAAGGAGATAAGCGCATATCTTCTTCATGATAATTATGGTATAATAATTAATATCAGACTCACTTTTTTCTGTCCATTCTACTCTGCTCTTCAGTCTGCATGTCCCAATCTCTACACCTTCCACATTATAAGCAACAATTAAATAATAAGAAGAAATTTGCTTTTTCACTCACACAGGATGCAATATCTTTGCCTATATATCTTAAACCCTTTAAAGACATATTATTATGCACGATTGTTAAATTAAAATAGATATAATTACAGAAAAATGTATAAATATAGCAAAAAGGCAGTCGAAGTAAATAGATCTATGAACGGTAGCCTGGATTGTCTTCATCTTGACATTAACACGCCGCTCTAACAGCTGCAATCATGTTGACCAGAATGTGAGAGTTTAAACTTGAGATATTTCAGCCGTCTGAGCTTTTGAATGTGAAACACTCCTTCCATTGTATGTTCTGATAATTGTTATAAAAACCAAAGACCCAGTGCATTTAAACACAATTCACACCAATAACAAAATGAATGTTTCCATTGATTTGCTTCAACACAGTTGAGTTTGCAGGTTGTACTTACTTGGTGAAGGTCGAGGTCAAGCTGAGGTAATTGTAGCGGTGATCATCCACATCAGATAGCTTCTAAAACAGGTTTTATATCATCTCAATCCTCATTATTTGGGGAAAATGATAAAGCCTTGGCTAGATAGTGCAGGAATAGTTTCTAGATAGTTCAGGTGTTATTCCTTTTTTGTTTTTGTTTTTTTAAATATTGAGAAGAAAAAGAAACAAAAAAAATGTTTAACTTTCCTTTGGGAGGTCAAACGGGGCTTTGACTTTCCAGGTATAATAAATTATGAGGTATTTCTCTCGCCAAGTCTCTTGGGTCCTTAAGCACATTGATGTCTTTGGTTTTGCAGGAACTGTGTGTGTTTTAAAGCAAACTGCTTTTTGTTTTGACGGTGAAAAAGAAAGAAATCACAACTTGTCCCAGTCATGTAAATCCGCTCTCTTGCTCATTTTAACTGCACCACATAGAAGAAGAAAAAAATCATATTAAAAAAAACACAATTTCAACTGCCAAAACGTGCTTTCTGGTCGTTATTGAGCAGCCAAAAGTATAACCGGGTTTCTACTTTGTCCACAAATCCTCGCGTGTCCCGTGTAAAAACGCAAATGGTTAAGATGCGGATCCTGTTGTCTGCAGGGTGCGACTGTTATTCCTCCTGTGACAACTTTCAACCCTCTTCTTTAGTTCACAGCCCAGCCACAGTCCGTAGTGTCAGGAGCAAGTCCTTATACATCCGATCAATTCTGCTCCTTTTTTCTTGAAAACCAGCACGGTTTCTTGACAGCCTGAGCGGCTACTCGACCACCACGTTTCTCTGTGCGGTCCTTCTCCTCCGCCGACGCGCCGATCCTCCGCCGACCTGTCTTCAGATGGTTGTTTGAAAGAAAACCACTTCTCCCGCAGAAAGCACTCACAGTCAGCTGAGCATAATTGACTGTTTCTTTTCCCGTCGATTCACAATTTAGGGGGGTTTGCAGACTTGTTTTGTCTTCACTGATGAACGGGGCTGACGAGCTCACTGTACGCAGTCACCGCGGCTCTCTCCTCCTCCTCCTATCTCTGTCCTCGCTGTAGCCTTCTGTCTGCGTTTAAACACCATCTGGAGCTCCTAACCTCCCTCCCTCTCTCCCTCTCTCTCTCTCTCTCTCTCTCTCTCTCTCTCTCTCTCTCTCTCTCTCTCCTTCTCTCTCTCTCACCCTCCCTCCCTCTCACCATCAGAGGCGCGAGCTGGCAGCTATGTACAGGAATCCTTTCTAAATTGAAGCTCATCCAAATTGTAGCCTACAAATATCCCATATTAGATACAACATTATGCATTTTTGGGCTAATATATTGCATTAAATTACAAAACGATATGAACGCATATTAATCCGTGATTATATTTTACTCTTGGCAAAAACTGATTTTTTTTATGAATGAAATGCATTCAAAATATATAAACAATATGTATAATGTGGATGTATGACTTGAAGAGGGCAGCCTAAAACTCATTATTTCCGATGCTACCACAGCGGTGAAATCAGAAAGCAAGAGCTGAGTGAAATACAACTGTCTGAGTCCCGCTGTCTGCCCGTGGGTGCCGCTGTTTCCTCATAACAGGACGACGAGGACAACAAGGAGAGCACCATCGAGTGCAGACTTTATTTACTTTAAAAATGCAAGAGCAGATTTCAAAGAACTGAACTAAAACAAAACAATGTATCTGTCTGCATGTGAACACAAGACAGTAAATGCATTGCTTGTAATATTTTGTTGTCTTTGTGTTGTAGTCAGCTGGGTGGATTGATGTGAAGATGAACAGATTCAATATTATTATTATCACTGCCATAATGTTGCCTTTTTACCACTCTGTGTTGCTTTTTTAAAATTAAAACCTGATAATGAGTATTTGTCTTATAGCGTATGTGTAATATTCCCAGTTTAATTATTGTTGCATGTTTATATCTTAGGAAGTTTCAGTGTTTTATATTCATTTTAAGATGTCTATAGCTGTCTAAGTAGGCTACTATATATTATGCTGCAAAAAATATTTTAAAAATACCAAAAGTTTCCAGAAGCAAGATCAAAAAAAGGTATTCAACAAACAATAATATTATAAAACAGAAAAAAGCAGCAAACTCTCACACTTCATTAAAGACTTAGAAAAATAATTCTGTCAATCAAGTGATTAATAAATCATTTCAGCTTTATAAATGACAAATAACCCTTTGGCTGACTTTAGTGCATTTAAAGTAATGTTTATGAATGTAAACAACCAATAAATAATTACACACATATATCAGAGCAGCAGACACTCAGAGAGAGACTGAGAAAAGGCTACTTCTAGTTCCCATAGTGAGAATCCTCCACCTGTCCACACTGGATAGTTACTCCCTTTGCCTCACCCACCTGACCCCTCTCTCCCTCTGCCGGACACATACACCAACACAGACACACACACACACACACGCACACACACACACACACACACACACACACACACACACACACACACACACACACACACACACACACACACACACACACACCACACCACACACACCTACACACGCACACAGCCGTAGAGGGGGACAGAAGACAAAGCTGACACCCTTCTGACCCCTCCTGTGTCTACAGAACAAACAGGACCAGCTTGTAAAGTACACACAGACAGCTGTTCTGCCCCGACTGCATCTCACCAGCCTCGCCAGCCCCCAACACAAACGCTGCCTTTATATGGAGCCAGGAGGACTTTTTAAAAACTGCTCCAGTCCTGATTAAATAATGTGAACAAGCAAGCAAGGGGAAGCCCCACAGCTCTTTGATTGCAACATACCCCCCCCCCCCCCCCCTCCCAGCCCCACCCCCCTCACCCCCCTGGCTCGAAGGAATAATCTTAGGTAACCTCAGGTCCAGTGCCAGTGTGTAGTTCACACCACAATATACCAAGTTACTGTAAGTCTGCAGCTGTAATGGTCATACAGACACAAGCACACACACACACACTAACACACACACGCACACACAGTGAAACCGACTAGCATTACGCTCATGAACAGATGCAAAGGCCATAACAAGCTGGGTCTGTGTAGAGTACCACAGTGGAAGTACAGTTGTCAAGGAGATGGATGGAGTGTTTATGAAACTCACTCTCTATATTTCTCTCTTTCAGAGTTATGGCCTTAGGGGGCTCTGTACATGCAGCATTGTGTGTGTGTGGCTTATTTGTTTCCCATGCAGAATACTGAAAAGGGAAGAGGTGTGTGTGTGTGTGTGTGTGTGTGTGTGTGTGTGTGTGTGTGTGTGTGTGTGTGTGTGTGTGTGTGTGTGTGTGTGTGTGTGTGGCCTTGAGTGACAGAAAGGTTGGCGATGGGGGTTGCATCCAAAGAAAGGATTCCTGTCAAGGTGACAGCTCCAAGATTGACAGGATGCTATTCTCCTCGGGAACGGCGTCAGTCAACCTGTCAGCCTCCCTGTTCGACAGCCTCTCACTCCTCTTAATTTGGCCTTTTGTTGAGCGGTCACTGGGTTAGCTCTGACACTCCATGTGGCCGGCCTGATAAACTGCACAATGAAACACACGCACGCAAGGTGGGAACTCGCTTCGATGAACCCTCAGCGCCATAAAACTGCAACTGGAAATCCCTTTGATGGCATTAATGGCGAACACGGCTTTGTCTCCCCCTTTCTTTCGATCCACTATCTCTCTGTCACCTCACAAACACATGATGTGGACTCTGTTATGTTGACAGCATCTCCTGGATGGTTGAGCTCTCCCTGAGATACAAGAACCAGGTTTGGTCATTGTGCGGGTCCCCTCACTCTCTTTCTGTGTGTGTGTGTGTGTGTGTGTGTGTGTGTGTGTGTGTGTGTGTGTGTGTGTGTGTGTGTGTGTCAGAGTAAGGAAAGGGAGAAGTTTGCAGCATTTCCTCCACTCACACATTGTAAATCCTTTCCTATAGCGGCAGTCACAGGCTAGTGTGTTGACGGGAGATAAGGCGCTGAGCCGACTGAAAGGAACGCTAGACCCATTGTGTTCCTGCGCTCTTCTCTCTTCTTCTATCCTCTCCTCTCTCGTGCACATTCAACAGACCACACTCTTATGGGGCTGCCATTAAAGTCACCATTGTAGGTCCCAGGCAGTCATGAAGGGATAGAGAGAGAGAGAGAGAGAGAGAGAGAGAGAATGAGAGAACATCTCACTTGGTCAAAGCAGAAAAAAAAGTTGTAAATATTATGCTGATAGAAACTCTGATAAAAAGAAAGATTGGTTTTATGTTGAGAAATCTCCCTTGGAGTCACACACACTTTTGATGTGCTTAAGAGGATGTTGTTCTCTCACTTTGTATGTTAATATCTTTAATTTGTGCATGTCCTCAAGCTGCTCCATAATGTTATGAAAGAGGATGAGACAGAGAGAGAGAGTCTATCTGTGATACGGTGCAGTGTAACGGATCATTGACCCGCCCACTCAAGCACGTATGCTGGAATGCTGCTTTTACAAATTGCTCCCATAGACCCCCTGACATTTTGTTTGCAATCGAGCAGCAAAGTGTTGGGTTGTTTGAATCATACAGACATGATGTGAATTTAAAAATTCAATCCATGCACTTTGGAGACAATAATGTCTTTTGAAATGCTTGACTTCCAGGGTTGTTTTCTGCCACAAAACAACTCCAATAAGAGCACTACACAATGCATTACTGTGGCTGTTCTGGGCCGTGTTTTTTCTATTCCATATACTTTTTCATATAATTCATCCTTGTTTGCAAATAATGATGTATTGAAAAATGCTGAAATCATATTTCACTAGTCTCGGATATATTTCATATGCCTTTCAAAACAGTAGACATATAGAAAAAGAGGATACCTGCAGATTGATTTTACCTAAAGGCCTCAATTGTACATATGCATAGTTCTACTGCCAACGGCTAATCAGGAAATGGGAAGTGAATAGTGTGAGACACTTTGATTAGATTATGTTTATCTGCAGGGGGATTTTAGGATGACTCCTCTACAAGCGTGTGGCCTTTAACTTCTACATGCATACAGATACAGTAAGTACATGCATCTGTGTGTTTTCTTTGGCCAGGCTGCGTTAGAGCTGCGGCTCGGGGTCACACAGCTGACCAACAGATGTGCAAACCGACAAAAGAGGAAGCGACACCTGATTATATCAAGTGTTGACTCAAGAACAGGATATGCAGCCTGCGCCAGAGAGAGAGGCGAAACAGGCAGTAAAAAACAATCCTCAGTATGCAGGTGAATACGCCCTCAAATACTCACATGAGAAAGGCACTGCTATATATGAATGTGTTTCCCAAGAGACAATATGTGTGTGCGCTTGTGTGTTTGTGCGTGTGCAGACAGTTGGTGGTGCTGGCACTGGAGATAGAGAGTAGAGGGGGATGAGGCACTGTATCAAGTTGTGAACATCTGTTCCTCATAGAAACCACAAAGCTGGTGCTGAGGAAACAGAGAGGATGACTTCTCTCACACACACACCTCATCACCACCTTGCCTCTCCTCCCACACATACTTCTCACTTTTTTCCATTCCTTATCATCAAGATGTATCTTTTCCCACATGTTCTAATGATCTCTGCCTCATTTATTTGCTTGTATCTAGGGCAGAGATACGGTGATGCAATCGTTAAGCAATGGCTCAGGGAAAAAGTTAAATTTTCACATATACAGTAAGGCCGTACAATTCTTATTACAAAATGTGTCTACTTTTTGCAGTGTCATTCTGGTTGTGATTACATTGTTCATCAGCTTAACTGCTGAGCTATGGTGACATGGCAAACTGCAAGACAAGCCAACCCCCAGAAAGGGTAAGAAAAGGGTGAAATCTTCATAAAAACATGTTCACACAAATCTACAGTATAGGAGACATCAAACTTCAAGTTCATAAAATTCATCAGGTAAAGCATTTTTGTGAGATTGTAAATCAAAGAGTGTAAAGATGAAAAGGACACTGGTACCAAAATCAATTTCAACAAAAAAATATTTTTAAGGAAAGTTGTGTACTTTATTTCCCCTTGTGAGAAACATCTGTAAAGAATAGCCTATTCGATAGAGGATTAGGATTGGCACAAAATTATGAAGTATATGATACAGCAGACATGAGCCAAGGCTTTGTTAGGGATTCACTGCACCTTTTCCCTCAAAGTCCCTTGATTTAGTCTTTTCTCCTTTTCTGCCTCTCTCCATCTCTTTCATTGCCTTCCTCCCTCTATATCTGGGCTCGTTGTGAGGGTGTGCTAGTGCTGGGTGGCAGTTCCTTATTGTAGAGTGTCTATATGAGTGTGTGTGTGTGTGTGTGTGTCTGTGTGTCTGTGTGTGTGTGTGTGTGTCTGTGTGTCTGTGTGTGTCTGTGTGTGTGTGTGTGTGTGTGTGTGTGTCTGTATGCTGTGCGCGGCTGATAAGACCCAGGGAGAAGAGCCAGCGTGCCGACATATTCTTGCCACCACGGTTATCGCCCGTCGCAGCTGTGCCTGAGCTCTGCGACATCTGCTCCCTCACAGGAAGCCTATGCTGCAGCTCACAACACCTCTCTCACACACACACACACACACACACACACACACACACACACACGTGCTCACAAACACACATTTCTGACTCTTTTACATACAGACACACACACACACACACAGGTTAACTACTTGAGACAAAAAGCTGTGTCTACAGTTCACATTGACACATTTTGATTTCCTCAGTGTATGCATTTGTGTGTGTGTGAGAGAGAGAGAGAGAGAGAGAGAGAGAGAGAGAGAGACACGAATGGGTTGGAGCACCGACACCACAGTTCTATTGGGTTTTTATCACAGAATTACAGGGGGGATGCTTATGACTAAGCCTAATTATAGAGGTCTTATCGCTACAACGTTCACAAAGCTCATTACTGCCAAGAGACGGCAGGCGCTGCAGGTAATTCACTACGTTGGGTATTAGTCCTTGCTCTGGCTTACAGTTTCTACATATTTATAGTCTATAAAATCGGGCCTTTAATGTCTGATTCTTAATGCATCTCTCTTTCCCCGAACCTTTTGCTGAATAAAGTGAAGGTTTTCTTTTTTCACCTAAAGGCACTACTAAGGTGTTTTCAGTGCTTTGAGAATCAATTAAGTTTTTTTTTCTCCCTCCTTTTTTCCTGGATGTATTTCAAGTATCGCTCATCTGTACGTTTTCACTCTGTCATTCATTGCACCCGCATGACCTGCACGTGTCTAGTATGAAGCCATTGAAGCTCAACAGCGAAACTGAAGAATCTAGGTCTGTTCCTTGCAGCTGTATGGGGATGCCCAGAGGAAGACCCCCCCCACCCACCCAATGCTCCAGGAACCTTTTAGCCTCTCCAGTGCCACGGGATAAATGTGCTCCACTGGGCTTGTTAACAATAATGACAAGTTTATTTGTGCTTGACAGCTCATGTGAAGAACATAATGCGTGGCAATAAGAGGATGCTTTTGAGAAAAATTGCTCGTGGTAGCCAATTTGATCCCGATTCATGATTCAATTTGATCTCAAAAGGGAATTTGTTTTATTTAAATGTCCCAAATACATTAAATCCACTGAGAAACAAAGCTGAGAAAATTTCACACATAATCGCTGTGGTGAAGAAAACTAATTTAGATGGTAATATTTGATGTCATTCTAACCTTGAAACCTCAGTTTCAATCATCAAATAACAGGTCTAGCAAGATGAAGAAACCTCACATTGCCCTTACAGCATGCGGCGCTAAGTCAACACAAACTGATTATCCGTCAATCACTCAAACTTAATGAGCAGACCTGACAGCTGCGGGACCCTCCATCACTCATCACTGTAACACACTGCCAAAATATTTCATGAAACAGGTCCTTTAAGATAACAAGCTCCTACCTTTGCTGCATCTGTAGAAGAGTCTGTTGGCCAGGTTAAGATCAAGGCTTCCAGGCTGGAGTCTGTTGGCAGTGTGTTTATCCCTCAGCTCTCTGTGGCTGATCAGCGTGACCGTGGGGACACGTGGAGCAAACGCTGGAGCAGACGAAGCCCCGGCTCTCAGGTCGGCCTTCTTCTGGCTCTCCAAATGGAGTTTGGCAGACATGCTCGGATCTTCAAATCGCGACGGCTAAGGTCTCAACTTTCCAATTTCTTTGCGAGGTGAGGGGCTACAAGGTTAGGTGAGCAAATGACAATGAATGCAAACTAATCCTGTGAGCTCCAAAACGCTACAAGGCATTCCTGCTTGACCGTCTTCTCCATCTGTCCTTGAGCCTGTGCATTTTGTTCCCTGTGACATCCAGCCAGTTTGCCTTTGAGGTCCCTGTAGATCATTGTATGACCCACTGCCATGCAAGGACAAGGACGTAGTGTGAAATCTACACTCTGAGAAAAACAAGAAACAGCCAGTGGTTGCTTCCTCTTCCTCCTTTCACCTCTTGACTGTGATCCTTGTTGTATTATTCCTGGATTCCTCTGATACGTTTTGTTTGCTACATGGCTGCTCACAACTTTGTGTTTTAAAAAAGGATAATTATATATCAATGCCCATCAGTAGTCTTTGTCCTCAGCTCCAATTCTCTTTTGCTCTCCAATTTAGATCTTGTGTGTCCATCTACCTTTCTTTCTTGTTTTCAGTTTATCTGGTTCGTTCTCGGTCTGTCTTCGTTCCCATCCAGCAGAGTGTGTGTGAGAGTGTGTGGGTATGTCAGGGGTAGGTCAGCTTGTCTCGTGGCTCTGGCTGAGGGGCTGTGCTCTCATCTGAGCCCTCCTCCTGCCCTGTCTGCCACTGCAGCTCAAAGAAGAAGTGTGTATCAGTATGTAACAGTTTGTGTGTGTTTCTGCATGTTGCCCTGGGGAGGCCAGGCAGAGCTGGCCTCCATCTGGGCTTCCGCTGTCAGGAACCAGCTGTGTCTGCGGCCGGCAGCCACTCCTTCCCTCCTTGCATCCCCTGTTCTAGGTTAACCCCCTTTCCTCGTTCCCAAGATCCTTTGCTTCTGTGCACCTTGCTCCTCAATGACACTTGTCCATCTGCCCATCCTTATTTGTTGTGTGTGTAACTCTTTAACATCAACATAGTTGAGCCAACATTAAACTTGTACTACCATGTTGTTTTGCATTTCTTAAATTAAAGGTGCTTAAATTCAATTCAGAACATAAATATAGCAGCAAACACGTGTTTGCCCTGCACTGACAGCATTTTTGTCATTTACTGTTAGGTGTGAGCCACCGACCTAATCTGGTATTTGGCATCTTTGAGTCGCTCCCCTTTGCCTGCATTACATTACATTATTACATTTCATTTAGCTGACGCTTTTATCCAAAGCGACTTACATGCTATACAGTAGACCGAAGACACAGCAACGGTGAGCAATTAGGGTTAAGTGTCTTGCTCAAGGACACAACGACGCAGACTGCCGGAGCCGGGGATCGAACCACCGACCCTCTGATTGAAAGACCGACTTGCTAACCACTGAGCCACAGTCGCATGCATGCATCTCTATGTTTTTTTCTGAATTCTTTCTTTGGCATTTTTTGTGTGCTATAGTTCATAGTAAAGTGCATAAGGAAATTCAGCCGAAGGTAAATGACAATTGCTTGTCACGGCACCTACCTGGATCTCCAATGTTTAAAATATAATACCATCAACCACATCTTATCACTATGCATTGTCCTCTACATATATTCCACATAAATGTGTATTAGACATGATGTATTTATAATGAGAGATATTTGCATTAAACCATGTGCACCAAAGTTGTCAGTTTAATGGGGCATTTTAAATTGTCCTATGATTTCGCAAGACTGGGCTTGAAAAAATCCCAATTGTCTGCTGGTATTAATGTAAGTAACATTTAAATTGGACTTTAAGCCTTGCTTTGGTCCACCTACTATCTTGATAGATGATTGACTTCCTACACCATCTGCTTTGGCTATCGGTGATGTTGTGTTACACAGTAAGCTGCTTGAAGCTACATCAAAGTTTGATATGTTGTGGATGATGAGAGCCGGGAGACTCAACCTTTTGGTCAATAGCGGCTAGAAATCAAAACAATAAGCTAAAAGAGTCCAAAAACTACAAATAACTGCAAAGCTGACCATTCACTCTGCCTGGGTTGTACACTATTAGTGCACAATAATTGTAACTATTAACAAATATGCACAGATTTCCAATGTCTTTAATATAAAAGCTTTGGGATCAGGAACAATGTAACTAATCTCACCAGAAAAATGTAAAAAATAATGTCAACACTTGCAAGGCACAGTCACATTGAAACAATGTCCTCCTATAAACATTAAAATATAATTCCCATTGATAATTTCACCATTTATTGTTTTGTTTTCAAGTTTGGTGTGGACAGTCCTTCCCATGAACTCTGTGTTTACTTCTCATTTCTTGCATTCCAGTTAAAATGTTGCCCTTGAAAGTCGTCAGACAAGAATAAAAGTCCAAGGTAGTTTCTTTGATCATGACAGTTTTACTTTTACTTTTGATTTGGTACTTAACTTAATTCCCTCACCATACGACACTATGTGGGTGACCGTAAGTCGCCACCTCTGAGAAAAAGCACACCGGCTCTGGGAAAAGACACATGCTGAAACACTGCTATCTCACATTTAGAATCAAAGATCTTAAAGTAAACTACACAACTACACGCTCGGACAGCTGAAAGGGGCTCTTGTGTGAAACTCTACCAACATTGTAGGCATCCCCTCCTTGACCTCCGACCCTTCAGAACTCATTAACCCCTAACCCAGATGGAGTGGTCTGTGCGTATGACAGCACTCCCACACACACACACACACTACCAGATATTTTTGTTGGAGCAAGTAAGTGTGGCGATGAGAGAAGTGAGAGGGGATGTGAGCACAGATGTGCCAATTGCCTGGGTGAAACCAACACACACATGGTCATCAGCAGAGAGGAAGTGAGAGAAACGTATGTTGCTGTCTTTGGCCATTGGGGGATGTGGGAGAGAGAGAGAGAGAGAGAGAGAGAGAGAGAGAGAGAGAGAGAGAGAGAGAGAGAGAGAGAGAGAGAGAGAGAGAGAGAGAGAGAGAGAGAGAGAGAGAGGAGAGAGAGAGAGAGAGAGAGAGAGAGAGAGAGAGAGAGAGAGAGAGAGAGAGAGAGAACTGATTTCAACCACAGTAGCACATAAGATGTAGGTGCTTTCTTTATTTTCAACAGACAAAACCAATGGGATTTCCCACATGCAAGTGAGTACAAGTGTTCGTGCATAAGACATCAACATGTTGTATTAAAGTCAATGTAAATCTCAATAACAGTGAAATCAAAGTGCAAATTTAAGTAGGAGAGCGTAGTTGCAGTCAGCGGGATGAGAATGAAAACATACACTTATTGCAGAACGTGAGCCGCGTGAGAACATAATCAGATGGTAGGTTTGGGAACAGACGGCAAGATACAGGTGCAAATGATGGGACAAGTCGGAAAAAGGGCAGAAATGAAGGGCAAAGTGACTAAAGGAGAGAATGTTTTAGCCTCACTTAATTTGATGATGTGGGCCAAGAGGGATTGGGTTTTACAGTTTTAAACTGATTAGATAATTGTGGGTGGAGGGAACAAAGTATGAACGTAAAGAGCAGAGAGGCGTAGTTAAACTAATCAAAGGAGCAAACAATGGCAGTAGTAAAAGCAACAGGAATGAAGTGATTGAATGCATGTTTAGTCCCATACAAGCAACAAATGAACTCATCAACTCTCAAAAGAGTTCCCCCCACTATACTTATGTGATCTAGTGTATCGTCAGTCTGTTACCATCACTCTTTTACTCATATCTGAGGCTATGTATACAGATAACGCATTTACAGGCTGAAAACAGATGATCGACCATCATCCCATGTCATCTTAATCTTATCACATTTATTTTGCATTCAAATCCTGCATCGCAAAAAAAAAAGCAGGATGGTGTGCTGCATGTATTTTTTAGCCTATGTACCGGGACTTTCTCGCCGGATACACAAACGCGAACACACACACAATTTCCCCTGTGTTACCTGTTATAGAAGTCTTTGCTCCTTCGCCTCCCCTCCCCTCAGATGTTGGCAGGTATAAAATGAGTTTTTGGGGAGAGAGAGATAATGATTCCCCCATAATCACCAGAGGCCAGCTCTGGTTCTGGCAGGTGCTATCACAGTAGCGACCCAGTGGTGCCTTCTCCCCTGAGATAAGGTCAGGGGGATGACGGGAGGGAGGGTTGGGTGTAGGGAGGAGCAGAGGAGGAGAGGAGAACGGGGCAGAGGGGGGCAAAACGTGTGTTGCAGTCGAGCGGCTAGCCTCGCCTTATCTCCCCCCAGCGGCTGCCGCTACTGGCTCCCAGATGCAGCGGGCCAGAGCAGCCGTGTCAGAGAGATCCCTCTATCAGCGACACACAGGCACCCCTCGCCAAATACGAACCCAGCAGGAGGACACACCAGGACTTCATTACCTCTTTAAAACTCCAATCAGCATGCAGGAGAGAAGCAAAAATAATCTGCAACTTTGTTGTATCGCAAATGCATCAAATCTGTCTTTCTTGCTTTCTAGCCGGGTTATTAATTGTCATACAAGTAGACTTTCCTAACAGTGATGGAACAAGTGTCCTTCCTTTATCAATGCAAACACCTACAGAGTGTTTTCAGCGCGTTGGTCACTGGGTGGAAAAAAAAGCAACTTTTCACCTTGTACAATAAAAGTCAAGCGTGTGAAAGTCACTGGTTGGGACGGCTGGTGTCTGGTGGCGAGAAGCAGCCATATGGCGAAGCGTCTTGACTGTCTGCGAGACACATGGCCACCACTAACCGGCTGAACTTTTCAACTTTGCAGCCGTCCCCAAAGCAGTTTGAGTCAACACACGCTCCAGTGTTGTACAACATTTAAAGATTGTGAAATGTTTTGCTCCTAATACAGAAGAAGTGACTGTTGCTTGACTGTAGGCATTTACAGACAGGCACAGATATGAAACAGCTTAATCCTGAATACTATAACTGTGAAGGTGATTCACTTTTTATCACAGTTAAAACTTCACAAATGTTTCCCTAAATAAACCAAATTATTTCACATCTGGATTATTTGAATTATCCTGGAAAGATTTAGAATTATTATGTTGTACACTCGAGTACACTTATATGAAGAAAGAACATTATTATAAGAGCTTGAAGCTAAAATGCTTCAATATGTTTCTGTTTGGATGCTACAAACTACAATGATGTTGCAGGCCCCAGAACTGACAATTTCAGTAATAATGTCTTGTACTAAAACCTCACTTAACTAGTTTCTTTGTGAGCTTCAACAGCAGCACATGGGATTCTTCACCATAAAATATGAATGTGACAAGAGTTTGAATGTGTCTCCATTTGCCCACAGTGAGACAGAATGAATGAGAACACTGTAGTGCCTCTTCCAGGGGGAGTTACTGCAATGAATTTGAACCCACATAAAGAGGAAGAAAAAACACAGTGGCAGCCTCCTTCTATCAGTAGAAACCAGACAAATAAGTCAGTCGAGGCTTGTTCACCTTCTCTCTCTGTGGTGTTTTTAGAATACACACCTGTTTGGCACAGACAGCGTCAGAAAAACCTCCAGATCTTAACAGAAGTCTATAAGTTAAACCGTCCCCATCTGTCACAGTCGAGCTCCACACAGAGGCACATTGAGCACCTCCTCTCTTACCCTTCATACAGCAGACTTGGCACTCATTCAAGAACTGTCAAAGCACACCTGCTAAATTAAGCCCGTTCTCATACTTACACACACACACACGCACACGCACACGCACACGCACACACACACACACACACACACACACACACACACACACACACACACACACACACACACACAGAGAGACATACACACACAGATGCTGATACATGCTTACAGTGATATTAACTGATACAAATATATTTTTCATTTCATGGTATACATGTGTATTTAAAGCCCAACAAATACCCATGACTACATCAATTTATTTTCTCAAAATGATAAATACGTTTTACAGCTCCTTTTTTTTTATGAAGTCAGAAAATATCTAGTGACAAAGATACGACTGATGGTGTAAATTCATGATCATAAATTATGCTTAAAACGATTACTGTTAATGTGTTTTCAGATGTTTCTTGACTGTTTGGCTGTGTAACCCATGGATAGATTAGCTACCTCTAAATTATTGCTATTAGTATGAGTCACTAACTCGATATAGTATGTTGGCCAATCCCAGACCGGCGAGTCGGATAAATGTCCGGGTCATGGCAGGTCACTTCCTGTTGTGATGCGGAACAAACCGTGAGCGGGTGGTTCCGTGAAATTCTCTGCAAGCAGCGGTGAGTGTAGGAACAATGTCACGGGTTTACTTTGTATTTAGCTTCCGCTAACTCGGCAATAAGTACGTAGTTGTGAGGGAACAGTCTACGAGGGATTAGCAGTGAAATGGCTCCCGCTAGCTTAGCTATTAGCTCTACCGGGGGGGATTGAATTATTTTGTTTGGTAGCCTGTAGGTTTTCCTTGGGTTCTCCTAAATGTTACGCATTGGGTGGGTGGGTGTGTGTGGGTGGGTGTGTGTTACCCGAGCTGTTGATACTTGAGTTGTTGATTTTGCTGTGTGTGTGTGTGTGTGTGACCTGTCGTAGGTCAGGTTTTTACAGACGGATCACAGGAATTGGATGGCGAGCTACAATTGAACCCGAACCAAGCCCTCCTCCACAATTGTGGTAGGATTGTGAACTCTCCTTTGTTCCCCTAAAAACCCAGAGCTGAACTCTTTCTTTTTTCCCCCTACACTCAAGACCGGAACTCTGTTTTTTCCCATCCCCAGCACATCCACCGCACCTCCACCTGAATCAATGATTAATTGTATACATGAATGGTTGTGTATGTATAATTGTGTATTGTACGAACTGCTCTTGGTGGAAGTGTAGTAAAAATGTGTTGACCCAACTTGGTGTCTGACTCATGTTCTCGCAAGAATTGGGCTCCCTAGCCGAACCTAGTAAAGAATCCATTTTGATAGTTAGCATGACTGTGGCATGAAGCCACCGGTTACAGCTGCAGAAAAGTATGAACGTATTGTTTTTGGGTTGTGTTTTTCTATCTTTATGAAGGTCTGTTTCTTACATGCCTTTCTGGAAAAAGTAATCTGACAGCTGTTGACGAACTGATTAGATCAGATATTAAATATAAATGCAATAAATTGCATAGAAGCTGATGTATTAATATGATAAAGTTGTATATGACAGGCTAAATATCTTTATTATGCCTCAAATACATAACCCCATAATCTTCTGCTCTAAACTCCAATCTGTTGATACCCAGCGCTCTTGACCACCCTAAACCCAGCCTCTCCCCTCTCTCGTGGCTCCTGGCATGCACAGCCGCTGAGCCGCTCTAAATGTGTGCCACTGTGAATTGGAGACAGATGGAAACGAAGGTTCCCTGCAGAGTGGTTCCCCTGCAGCTGTGCTGTGTACCCGGTGCCAGGGAGTGATGACAGCTCAGCAAGGGGGCACCCAGAGACACATAAGACAGCACCATCTCCGTCGCACTCCCTCCCTCACACACACACACACGCTTGCAGGCTGTGCAAAGGTGCAAAGAGGAGGGGTGTTAGCTCCAATACCAGCCTCCAGGAATGTGAAAGTAGAGATTTAAGTGAGGAGACAAGCGATAGACTGCTATAACACAACACATTTCCACTGCTCCATAGCAACCAAACAGACACACTAACACATGCCTACAGACTCATACATTAAACATCAGCACACTGCCCCGCAGGAAATAATAATCAAATGGGAAATTAAATGAGGTGTACAGTGATGGTCTCCCATTTTGACTATATAGCAACAATAATTTAAAACTGTCCATGTTACTCAACATTTAAAGCAATAGTTGTGGATGTGGGGATGTATGCTTATTCTCAAAAATATGCTGTCTTGATGATATATGTGAGACGTTTCATACCACGGTCTTATCTGTGCACAGCCAGCAGCTAGGTAGCTTAGCTTAGCATAAAGACTAGAAACAGAGAGAAACAGTGTCTGGCTCTTTCATCCATCAGGACTCTTTCTTGGCCAGGACTTCATTTATCAATCAAAATCTATTTTTCTCACCAAGACCTGCCAAAAGATTAAAATATGTTTCCAATACCACAACAGTTTGTTTTTGCAAAGGTTAGATCCTGACACATTAAAAAAATGATTGAAACTCTAATGTGACCATTCATTTGCAAGATATTAAGTCACATCTTTGAGACACATGTTCTTGCCGAGGAGGCAATTTAGTAGAAAACTGACACTATCCAGCAACTGTAAAATGTGGTGAAGTCAACACTCCTTGAGACAGTGTGACACTTTGTGCAGAGGAACCATGTCCTTTGAATGAGGTGTGTGCGTGCGTGCGTGTGTGTGCGTGCGTGTGTGTGTGTGTGTCATAGAGCAAAAGAGCGAGCGAGGCCTTCAGAATTTACCTGCAGCTAATTATCCTTGTCTAGCAGTCTGACATATTGTGTTCAGGGTCATGTATATTTCATGAGAGGAGGATCCCTATAAAGGTCATTGTGGAATTTTCGAATGAAGAGACACCTGCTTTATTCATCACATATAATTGTATGAATTATCAACTCTTTGCCTAAGTTTCAACTCTCTCTGGAGGGAAATACAACAGTCCTTGGTTTGGAGCCATCCACTCTATTGAACACAATAATTCTTAGCAATTACAGTGTACTGAAAATGATTATTCGTGTAACACTGTTGGAATCATCAGAGTGGTTTTCTTGCAATAATTACTGCCGCTGCTGTTATGTTGAATTGTATTGTGTGTGTGCAAGTGTGTCACTTTGTGCTGAAAGGGAGAAACGGTGAGAATGGGGTGAGATACAGGAAGTGTCAGGGTGCTCCTGCTCATTAGAGCTGTATTTTACACATAGAAGGGAGTCCAGGGAGTACTTCTGTTTGATCTGCTTTGCATAAACCAATCCAATCTAACCCTGCTTGAGAAGAAAAATCAATTAAATTCTCCTTAATTGGACTGACAGTGCACTCCAAAATAGAACAGCAATCAATATTAAAGATGAAAAATGAAGCCAAAGGCCATCTCACTCCATTGATTTACACTGGGAGGAGGAGGGATCTAGATAGTATTGCCACATAGGAATATGAGCTATTGAGCTCCATAATGTTATTGTCTCAGTATTGAAATGGATAGACGGGTAGTGAGCATAGGCTGACAGCTCCAATTAAGGGTCACTGATGTGTAAACAGACCAGGGTCAAATAGTATTTGCTAATTCTTTCTAAGCTTTGTTTATTCCTCTTGAGAACCATATGATTAAGAGGTTGAGTTGGACAAAATACAGATTACATGTTTATGCGCTCAAATGTATCCTATACTCACTTTTGGGAAACTCATCTGCTGTACAAGTGACATGAAAAATGTAAGTTACTTACTTTCACACATACTCATTGAAAGTGTAATTACATGACTTTGCAAACTACTCAACAGCAGAATTAATTATTTGTTACTGTTTTCTACTTTTATGGCTTTTTCCTTGTATGCCTACAACTTCAGAGTCACTACAACCACAGCCTACATGTACATCTTGTGTATTTAAAGCGTGCTGAAATAGAAAAGAAGACATTGTGGTTTAACAAGCATCCAGCTTCAACAACAGCTAGCTCAGCCTTGGTGACTACAGGCAGCCCTCCAGAAGCCTCGTCCTCACGGTGAAGCTGCTGGGTTCACACACCCTCTGAACAAAAGCTTGGTCATTTCTGATTGTAGGCGTCCCAGTGTAGACACACAACCAAAAAACAACTTTAGAGTTAGAGGCCCTCCTCTTGTTTCGGAGGCATGCTGTGTCTGCACATGCACGTGCTGGCTTCCAGCAGGAGGTCCTCTTCGATTAAACAGTGTTCAGGTGTCATCTAATGCTTTTTATTTACTTTATTTCTCACTGTCCTCACCCCCCACTGCTGTACCACAGGACAGCAATGTTGCTCACGTCCCCCACACATTGGCTCCAAAAGCTGGCAGAAGAATAGACAGACAGATGTGTACTAATCAGCAGACAGATGGATTGACCAACCATCAAAAGACAGGCAGATGTTCAGATAGTTAGACAGTGAGATGAAAGTACACTTTTGGGTTGTGGAGGATGCAAAACATAAAACATAAACATGTCCTGTAATACCTCTGGGGGGGATGATGTGTATCACGCTGGGGCTATGTGTATACATTCATGCAGTATTGCATTGAGGCTGGATCCAGGTAATAAGAGGAAGGGATAATCTCACCGTGTTTCACCTGCATGCTCATACAATGTTGTCTTGTTTTGAGAAGTTTTTAATGAGAGACTAGGTGGAGACAACTCAAAATGTTCAGTGCAGTATAGTATAAAGTTAAGGGTCTATGGGAAGGTCTATTATAATTGTCTGAGGCAGACGGCAAGAGAGAAGGAGGTAGGAAACAACGATGAAAGTTGGTGTGCTTCAGAGTAACGAGAAACTCCTTCTTGGTTGGAACTGCAATGGACAATCAATAGTAACCTTCGTCCCTGAAGTAATTTGGTTCAGTGTCTTTTTGCGATTATATGTTACCCCAAATGAACTGAAACAGAGAGCTGTGAGCTGTGGCGATGCAAGAGGGCTGACACTCACTATGTCGGGGCCTTTACAGTACGGTAGGGCTGCAAGGCCGAAAGTTAATTAATTCCCGAGACTCAACAACAGGTTTCTCAGACTGCTCCCTGTGCCGTGACAAAAGATCTAAGTGGATCCAATCAATATACATTCATTGTGAAAAAATAAAGAGAGACTGTAAAAACACTGAATGGTCTGGGCAAATAAAGAAAGATGAACAATGAACAAATGTGCTTTCCTCTGAGATTGTGCGTCAGACACTCATGAGTTTGAGTGTTTTCCAGAGTTTAAAAAAATCTTTATTGGGGACCGTCATGATATTCATGGCCATTGGTGCTCAGAGAGGGAGAGCGTCCTTCAATGTCAACAGCCATACATCCCCACAACCACCACCCACTCCTTCCACCTCTCACTGTCCTCTCCTGCCTGTCAGCTTATCAGGACCCTGGCAGACACTCTGATCAGGGTTGCTAAGCGCTGCCCGTATGTTTGTTTGCTCCTTATCCCACCTTGTGGCATGGCATGCGGCACAATGCGCCCCAAGCCCCTCAGTGTACCCTGCATGGAGGAGAGAGATAAAACAACAAAAAACTGCCATGAAGATTGCAGTCAGGGAAGAGGCAGTCATCACTGGAGGAATCTGAGTGCCCTTCCCGGAGGGGAGGAGAAGAGAGGAGAGGAGAGGAGAGGTTTGGTTTTCAAAGTCCCTTTAATGGACCATTTTCAGATAAGATTCACAACCACAGAAAAAAATCAACATACAAAATACAGGACAAAGAAAAAAACAAAACATACAAAAAAAAACACAACAACACTAACAACTATGTGCTTCTTCCAAATCAAAAACCAACCACCAACTCCCCCCCCCTCCCCCACAGAGCACAACACTCCCCCTACAGCCCACACACGACTGAACACCAGCAAATTGTCCGTCATCTGGTAGTAAGAATGTTCCACCCTCAATCGGGCCTTGACCAGTCCTTCCAGAACCGGCACTGGCTCTACACTACCGGCTCCCTGAGCCCGGTTCCTGCGTGTTAGCCAGATGGCCAACTTTGCCGTTGCAAACAAAAAGTTCAGTAGAATGTGAGCAGTCTTTTTTTGCTTTGTGTATTTTGGACCAAAAATGAACAATTCCAAAGAAAAAACCTCTCCAAAACCCTGAACCCACTTTTTAAGAATCTCTAGCAGATCTGCCAGCCAAGGACACTGAATAAACAAATGTTCTAGTGTTTCCACCTGAAGGCAAAAAATACATCCCTCCCCTAGCTCGGGATCAAGGTGCACTCTGTATCTGTTTGTAGCTATAGCCCCATGCACAATCCTCCATTGAAGGTCTTTTCAACGGGCAGTTTGTACAGGGAACGCCAACTGCCTTTCGGGGAAGCGTCTGAACCAAAAAACTCAGTCCACCTCGACTCCTTCAGCTCAGCCAAAGACCGCAGGTTCAGGACCTTTATGCAGGTATAATAAAGTGCTTTCTTCCCTGCATCTTTAAACTTGTCCAGGTGAGGGGTTGAAAAAGACAGTAGCTGGCCTGCTTCCTCCCTCCATTCCCCCACAGATGGGGTGATGGTCAGAGAGGGGAAACTGTACTCCCACCCCTCACTCCACTGATCACACAGGGTCCGATTCTCTACCAGAGTTCGTTGATGTTGCTTTAGGGTAGCACAAACCTCATTCACCACCCTGTTGATCAGCCTAATGGAGGTGATGTTGCTACTCACTCTTAGGACGTCAACAGATGTGGCAGTCATCTTCATCAGGTGTCCCAGTTTAGTACACCCAGCCCCTCTAAGACTGGATCGCAGGCTAGCAGACTGTAGAGTTTGAGTCCTTAAAAAGTTGTTGAAAAACAAAGGTTCTTCAAACAGCCACATTCCCGGAATTTCATTTGCATCACGAGAAAATTGTAGTATCTGCCACGCCTGCAGCACAGAACTGTAGAACGCTGTCAGCCCAGTGAGGTCCATATCCTCAGTTTTTAGAAGGAAAAGCTGCTTGTCGTATCCCACTCGCCCAGCTCTCCTCAGCAGCAGTCGGGCTGTATCCAGCCAGCTAGGGCCACAGTTGTACAATAGTCTTTGTGCAGTCTTGATTCTAAAGGAGGCAATTTTAGCCTGGATATCCACCAGCCCCTGGCCCCCTTCAGCTACAGGCAGGTAGAGCACTGCTGCCCGAACCCAGTGCCGCCCCGACCAGAAGAAATCAACGATGGTCCTCTGAACGTCCTCCATCAGGCCTCTTGGTGGCACAATAGCAATGAGCTTATGCCAAAGGGTCGAGGCAACCAAATTATTGGCAACCAGAACTCTTCCCCTATACGAGAGCTGGGGTAGCAACCATTGCCATTTAGACAACCGAGCGCACACCTTCTCCTTCACTCCCTCCCAGTTCCTCTTGACAAAACCCTCAGAACCCAAAAACACTCCCAAAACTTTTAACCCTTCTTTTCCCCACTCAAGTCCCCCTGGCAGACTGGGCACCGCTTTATCTCTCCACTGACCTACTAACAAAGCTTCACTTTTGGCCCAATTCACCCTTGCGGATGTGGCCCTTTCATACAGAGACAGAGCATCCTGTAGACTCTGAACATCCTCCTGGCTGCAGACAAAAATATTGACATCATCTGCATAGGCTGAGACCGCAAGCGGACGCTCAATGCTCGAGGACCCAGGCAGGACAAAACCGCTGAGTCGAGCCCTCATCCTACACAGTAAAGGCTCGATTGCTAAGGTGTATAGCTGTCCCGAGATAGGGCAACCCTGTCTTATCCCCCTATTCACAGGAATGGGCCGGCTCAGCCCTGCACCTGTCTTCACCAAACACTGTGCCCCATTGTACAGCAAACCCACCCAAGACAGAAAACCATCACCAAAACCAAAAGCTTTAAGTGCAGAAAACAAGTACGAGTGATCCACCTTATCAAAAGCTTTTTCCTGGTCCAAAGAAACAATGCCAAAATCAACGTCATACATTTTACACACATCAAGAATGTCCCGAACACCGAAAATATTGTCCATGATCGACCTATCTGGAACACAGTATGTTTGGTCCGAGTGTATAATTAATTCCAGGACATTCTTCAATCTGTTGGATAATGCTCTGGAGAGTACCTTATAATCTGTACAGAGGAGGGAAACTGGGCGCCAGTTCTTAAGCAAAGCCAGATCTCCTTTTTTTGGCAGCAGTGATAACACCGCTCACTGACAGGACACCGGAAGAAAACTTGTTCTAAACCCCTCCAGCATAACCTCATGAAGGTCTGGTCCAATAGTCTTCCAGAATTGTTTATAGAAATCTGTGGAGAGACCATCTATCCCCGGCGCCTTTCCTGTGGCCATCTGGTTGACCGCAGCTGTCAGCTCCTCCAGCGTTAGCTCGCAGTCCAAAGCAGCTCTCTCCTCCGGACTGAGCTGAGGAAGATCCTCCAGAAGCTCCTCACGACACTCCATGCTGCACTGTTGAGCCCCAAAAAGGTCTGCATAAAACTCCCTCGCATGACTCCTCATCTCACCCGGACTGGTGGTTACTCTGCCCCCTGGGATCTGAAGGCATGTCATTTGTTTCCTTTGTGCCACCGATCTCTCCAGACCAAAAAAAAAGGAGCTTGGGGCATCCATGTCCTTTAACTGGAGGAAACGACACCTGACCAGAGCTCCCTTCACCCTCTCGTTCAGAAAAGAGCTCAATTCCATTTTTTTCTTTTTCAACAAGTGCCCTAAAGAAGGGTCAGAGTCTCTATTTAAAACCTCCTCAATACCTCTAATGTTGGCTTCAAGTTCCATTACAACTGCATTGATCTTAGCAGTGGAATGGGAGGTGTACTGTTGACAAAAAACCCGAACTTGCGCCTTGCCAACGTCCCACCACTGCGTCAAAGACTTAAAATCTGCTTTTTTATTTTTCCAGCACTTCCAAAAGTGCTCAAATGTGTGACAGAACATGCTGTCTTGTAAAAGTTTGTTATTAAAATGCCAGTAGGACGTAATCCTCTTACCTGGCGAGATGATCAAATCTATAAAAACACAGTGATGATCCGTGAAACCAACAGGAGTTATCCTACTATGGACTAGTCTAGAGTTAAGATTTTTTGAAATATAAATCCTGTCGAGTCTGGCTGCACTCACCCTATTATTAATGACCCTCACCCAAGTGTACTGTCGCGATTGTGGATGTTTAACCCTCCATGTATCTACCAAATCCAGCTGCTTAATGGTGCTGTTCAAGCTCTGAGCTGAAAGTGGGTGAGGTTCCTCGCCTATCCTGTCCACAGTAAAATCAGGAGTACAGTTAAAATCCCCACCAACAATCACCTGCTCCTGATGGTACTTACTTAATTCGTTTTTCAACTGAGTGAAAAAAGTCACTCTTTCTGATCCCTGATTAGGGCCATATACATTAACAAAACAAAACACAGAACTCTCTATCTCTGCCCTGACAACCAGCAGGCGTCCCTTTACTACTTCTGTAGATGATATAATGTTTGCATTAGCAGCTGCCTTAAACAGAACAGCAACCCCTGCGCTAACGTTTGTGCCATGGCTAAGAGCATGGGGACCCTCCCACCATATACCCCATTCTGTCTCAACTGCTGGATCAGAATGTGTTTCCTGCAAAAACAACACATCTATCTTTTTCTGACTAGAGACCTCAGAGATTAAAGCCCTCTTGTGCCCATCTCTCCCACCATTGATATTAAGAGATCCTATTTTAAGGCTCCTCATAGAAAAGTCAGAAAAGAGAAACAGACAAGTTGAAACAAGCACAGAACAATATAAAGAGGAAAAATAATTAAGTGTCATGATCATTGGAAGTTCTTAGCCTTTTTGAAGTTCTACATTCTTTTTCCTTTCTTATAGTTGTAATATGCTTTTTTAGGCGATAACGTTTCTTTTTATCTAACAGGTCAAAACCAACCAGTCTTTTCATTACAGCAACAGACTTGATACATTTTTCTGTGTCTTTGAAGTAATCAGTCACTTTCACAGACCTTTTAAAAGTTTCATTCAGAAAACGATCTATTTCCTCTAATGAATACAGATCTGTGCTCAGATTACCTTCTCCAACAGATACAGTATCAGACTCTGAATCGTACTCCATGTCTTCACTAGCACATGATGCCTGACTGCTAAGTTGCCCCGCACCCTGTTCATCAGCGGTGATCACAGTGTGACCTCTCGGAATACTTGTGGAGGCTACTTCCACCGTAATTCCTTGCTCTGATTGCACTTTAGCACCAACCAAACCAGTATGACTCTCTTGTGGCACCTGAACCTGCTGATGCTCAGACCGGCTCTGCTTCTCTACACTACTTGTGTTGCATTTCGCAACCGCTTCGCCGCTGTCCGCATCTGCATCGCCGTGATCTGCCGCCACATCCCCAGCAGCAGCTGCTCCAGCTACATTGGACCTTGCACCGGGTGCGATATCGGCCGACCCCGGGCCGCCAGCCCCCATCGCGGCCGCCTCTCCATCAGGAGCAGCAGCCTCGCCATCAGGAGCAGCAGCCCCGCCATCAGCCGGCGCCTGCTGTCTGTGGGGACAAGCAACACGCTTGTGTCCCACATCCCCACACTCAAAACATTTCAACTGTCCAGAGCTTGCATACACCATATAAGACCCGTTACCATGCTTCACTCTGAAAGACACCTCCAGCGTCTGTGTAGCCGAGTCCAGGAACATGAACACCTGCCTCCTCAGAGACTGCACATGTCGCAGTTTGGGATCTTTACATCCCAAAGTCACAGTTCTAAACCCACTGGCAAACTTCCCATACCTCCGAAGCTCATTCGCCAACAACTCGTTGGATATGAACGGCGGAACACCGGATACGGTGATTCGCGTAGATGGAGTCGATAAGGGGGAAACCTGCACAAAACTTTCTCTGATAAGCACACCGCTCTCAATCAACTGATGAACTAGCTGCTCATCCTTCATAAACACAACCACTGCTTTGTTCATTCTGGATGCAAAAACTAGCTTGTCATAGCCTACCTGTTCACCAACCGCCAACAGAACCTCCTCCACAGTAACATTATTCTCCGGGGGTACTACTCTTATTCCCTGCCGGAGAGTCGGAGGTGGCGTCTCAGAGGACGCCATTCCTCCCGAAAAAGACGCTCGACCGAACACCCGATTCCTCAGCAGACACTCCAATATAAAACTAAGAAGCTTACCTGATCATGCACAAAAAGATAGATTGAAAACGCAGTCGAAAACCCCGAAAAACCAGGGACAGAAAACAGTTTGAAACTCCGCGCCACTCGCACTTCCACCACCACCACTCACACGCTCACCACGCACACTCACACGCAACCGGAAACGGAAACGGGGAGAGGAGAGGAGAGGAGAGGAGAGGTTTGGTTTTTAAAGTTCAGTTTATTGCTCCTTTACAGGGAGACACAACTAAACACTGTCACGTCATCAGTTCAGCCCTGAGGATAAATAAATAAAATCAATAAAACAAAAACAAGACAGAACAAGAAAGATACATATCATCATAAATTGACAATCAGCTCCCCCTCCTCCCCCACGGAGCAGAGAACCCCCCCAAACGCCCAAAAACGGCTGAAAGCTGTCACATTGTCCATCATCTGATAATATGTGTGCTCCACCCTCAGCCGGGCCTTCAGCAGCCCCTTCAGCACCGGGACCAGTTCAACACTGCCGGCACCCTGAGTCCGGTTCCTTCGCGTCAGCCAAATGGCCAACTTCGCAGTGCCAGAAAGATAGTTCATCAAAGTGTGTGTTGTTTTCTTCTTAGCTGAGTATTTCGGGCCCAAAATGAACAAAAATAAAGAAAACACCTCCCCCAGACCCTGAAACCACCCTTTCAAGAGAGCAAACAGGTCTGCCGGGCGAGGACACTGAGCAAACAGGTGGACTACATCTTCACTTTGAGTGCAAAACAAACACCCCTCCCCCAGCTCCGGATCAAGGTGTGCTCTGTACCTATTCGTAGCTATTATCCCGTGCACCATCCTCCACTGGAGGTCTGCTGTCCGCTTCTCAATGGGCAATTTGTACAGAGACCGCCAGCTGCCTTTCGGGGAAAACCCTGGACCAAAGAACTCAGCCCACCTCGACTCCTTCAACCCTGCCAGAAACCGCAAATTCACCACTTTGACACACGTGTGGTAGATGGCTTTTTTCCCCGCATCCTGAAACTTGTCCAGAAGCGGGGTTGTCAATGTGAGCAGCTGACCCTCTCCTTCCCGCCACTCCCCAACCGAGGGAGCGATGGCCAGAGAGGGGAACCGGTACTCAAAACCCTCACACCACCGGTCACACAGCGCCTGGTTCATAGCAAACTCTCTCTGGCGGACTGGCAGGGCGGCACAGACTTCCTCCACCACTCTGTTGATCAGCCTGACGGAGGTGATGCCGCTTCTAGCTCTCAATTCGTCCACCGATGTCGCCGTCGTCTTCATCAGATGGCCCAGCTTGGTACAGCCGGCCTCTCGGAGACTCGCTCGCAGGCTGGCAGATTGTAGAGTTTGAGTCTGGAAAGAATCGTTGAAGAACAAAGGTTCCTCAAACAGCCACATTCCAGGAACCTCAGATGTGGTGCGTGTGGTCTTAAAGATCTGCCATGCCTGCAGTACGGAGCTGTAAAAAGACGTAAGACCGGTCAGGTTGAAGTTCTCCATTTGCAGTAGGAAAAGCTGCTTGTCGTAGCCCAAACGGCCAGCTCTCCTCAGCAGCAGTCGGGCTGTGTCCAGCCAGCATGGGCCACAGTCATAAAGTAGCTTTTGAGCTGTCCGCAGCCTGAAAGAAGCAACTTTTGACTGGATGTCAATTAGTCCATGCCCCCTTCATCAACAGGCAGGTAAAGAGCGGCTTCCCGGAGCCAGTGCCTGCCAGACCAGAAAAAGTCCACGATGGCTCTCTGGATGTCCTCCATCAGGCCTCTCGGTGGTGTCAGAGCAGTGAGTCTGTGCCAAAGAGTCGAGGCGACTAAGTTATTGGCAACCAGAACTCTTCCCCTATACGACAACTGTGGTAGCAACCATTTCCATTTAGCTAACCGAGCAGACACCTTCTCCTTTACTCCCTCCCAGTTCTTTGCTTGGAACCCCTCGGTGCCCAAACAAACCCCCAACACTTTCAGCCCCTCTTTCCCCCACTCAAGTCCACCCGGCAGACTGGGCGCTGGCCGATCCCTCCACTGCCCCACCAACAAGGCTTTGCTCTTAGCCCAGTTCACCCGTGCAGATGAAGCCTTCTCATATAATGCTAAGGTCTCCCGCAGTCCCTGAACATCCTCTTGACTGGTGACAAACACACATATATCATCTGCATAAGCAGACACAACAGGAGAACGCTCCAGATCAGAGGACCCCGGCAATGTGAGACCGCTAAGCCAACCTCTCAACCTGCACAGCAAGGGCTCAATAGCCAGGCTGTACAGCTGGCCTGAAATAGGGCATACCTGCCTTATCCCTCGCCATACAGGGATCGGCCGACTCAGCCCCGCCCCCGTTTTCACCAGACACTGAGCACCCCTGTACAGAAGACCAACCCAAGCCAGAAAACCCTCACCAAAACCAAAAGCCCTAAGTGCAGAAAACAAATAAGAGTGCTCCACCCTATCGAAAGCTTTCTCCTGATCGAGTGACACAATCCCCATGTCCACATTATTGTTTCTGCACAAGTCCAAAATGTCCCTTGTGAGAAAAATGTTGTCCATAATTGTCCTGTCTGGTACACAGTACGTTTGGTCGGTATGTACAACTATGTCCAGGATGACCTTGAGTTTATTTGATAAAGCTCTAGAGAGCACTTTATAATCCGCACAGAGGAGGGCTACTGGCCTCCAGTTCTTTAGTAGCGCCAGGTCGCCTGTCTTTGGCAGCAAGGAAAGAACCGCTCGTTGACAGGAGCCAGGAAGCGATCCAGTGTCAAAACACTCCAGAAAGACATCCAGCAAATCTTGTCCGAGGATGCTCCAAAAGTGCTTCATGAAATCCGCAGAGAGCCCATCGATCCCCGGCGTCCGTCCTGATGCCATCTGACCCACTGCCACCGTCAGCTCCTCCAGCGTCAGCTTGCCGTCCAAGGCCGCTTTCTCCTCCAGGCTGAGCTGAGGAAGCCCCTCCAGGAGCTCCCGCCGACACTCCTCGTCACACTACTCCGCCCCGAAGAGGTCAGCGTAGAAATCCACGGCATGGCTCCTCATCTCCCCTGGACTGGTGGTCAGCCTGCCTCCTGGGAGCTGCAGGCAGGTCATCCGCTTCCTCTGTGCCACCGATCTCTCCAGGTTGAAGAAGAAAGAGGTCGGGGCGTCCATGTCCTTTAGCTGGAGGAAACGAGACCTAACTAGTGCGCCCTTCACCCTCTCGTGCAAGAAGGCGCTCAGTTCCAACCTCTTCTCCTGTAGCGGACCCCCTGTAACAGGATCTGAGCCCCCGTGCAGCCCCTCCTCAATGGTCCTGATGCTGGCCTCCAGCTTCTGGACTGCTGCTTTAATTCGAGCAGTGGAGTGGGAGGTGTACTGCTGGCAAAAAATACGAATCTGTGCCTTACCAACTTCCCACCACAGTCTCAGAGAACCAAAACCCTCTTTCCTGCTTGTCCAAATTTGCCAAAAATGAACAAACCGCTCACAGAAGACACTGTCCTGCAGGAGCTGGTTGTTGAAAACCCAGTGCGACCTGACCCCTTCACCCGATGAAACCATCAGCTCCACAGTGATGATGTGGTGGTCACTGAAGCCAACTGGACTGATGGTGCTATTTTTAATTGTGGAACTGAGCCTGTGCGATATGTAAAATCTGTCCAGCCTAGCTGCACTTAGCCTACCGTTGCTAACCCTAACCCAAGTGTACTGCCTGGTTTGTGGGTGTTTTATTCTCCAGGTGTCTAACAGATCTAATTGAGTGATAGTGTTGTGGAGACTCTGTGCTGACTGAGGGTGTGGTTCCTCATTATTTCTGTCTATGGTGAAGTCCAGTGTGCAGTTGAAATCCCCACCGATGATCAGTTGCTCCTGATGGTAGCACTGCAGTTCATTAAGCAGTTTGGTGAATAAGCCAGCTCTTTCCGGCCCCCGATTCGGTGCATAAATGTTGACAAGGCAGTAAACCGAGCCCTCTATCTCTGCCCTCACCACCAGCAAACGGCCCTTCACCACCTCAGTGACAGACAGGATTGCTGCATTAGCTGCTGTCCTAACCAGCACAGCTACACCGGCACTATTATTGGTGCCGTGGCTCAGGGTGCATGAGCCCTCCCACCATAAACCCCAGTCCACCTCATCCGATATAATGGTGTGAGTTTCCTGCAAAAAGAGGATGTCCAATTTTTTTTGTTTCACCACCTCCATTACCAATGCTCGTTTAACCCTGTCCCTCCCACCATTCATGTTTAAAGATCCTAAATGAATGCTCTGCATAAAAAGGTCAGAAGATAGAAGGACCAGAAATAGACAGATACTAGAAAAAACCGTGTGACACATGATCATGTTAAACAAAACCAAAAAAACCTACTTAATTATTTTACCCCTTTTACTTTTCTTAACTTTCCGCAGAATGCTGATGAGTCTCTTTAGACGGAAACGTTTCCGTTCATCTAACATATCAAAACCCACCTCCCTCTGCACCACCCCAACAGATCGTATGAACTTCTCTGTATCACCAAAGTACTCACTCACTTTTACAGATTTGTTGAACGTTACGTCCAAAAACGAATTTATCTCTCCTAAAGAATATAGATCAGTGCCTTTAAGGCCTCTTTCTACATTGGATGCAGTCTCTGATCCACTGTCGTACTCCATGTCATCTCCTTCCCCTGACAGCTGGCTGTTGGACACGGGCCCTGCACCCTGCCCTTCCTCCGAGTCCCTGGGAGGATCTCCACCTACAGAACCTGCAGCTGCCTCTTCATAGTCTGACTGTGGTGCTGCTGTAATACCAGATGTAATGAGGCTCTGCGCAAATAGAGAAGCCTCCTGGTGGTAAGACTGGCCCTGATCTTGATCGACATTGATGTTCTTAGCGGAAACGGGAGCGCCCATGGGACCAGCAACGTCCACAGGGCCGGCCACAAGAACAGCTAAGGCCCCACCAACAGGACCAGCAGCGTCCGCGGGACCAGCAGCGTCCGCGGGACAAGCAGCGTCCGCGGGACCAGCAGCGTCCGCGGGACCAGCAGCGTCCGCGGGACCAGCAGCGTCCGCGGGACCAGCAGCGTCCGCGGGACCAGTAGCGTCCACGGGACCAGCAGCACCCACGGGGCCCACCACGAGAACAGCCTCAGCCCCACCAACGGGACCGGCCGCGCCCCCGGCGCAATCCGCGAGGAGCGCCGTATCCACGGCGCACGGCCCAGCAACACCCGCGTCCGCGGCAAGTCCCTCCTCACTTCTCGGCTGCTTGTGCGGACACGCGAAGCGTTTGTGTCCGACATGTCCACACTCAAAACACTTGATCTGTCCCGAGCTCGCGTACACCATGTACAACCCGTCCCCGTGCTTCACCCTGAAAGACACCTCCAGTGTTTGTGTTGGACCCTCCAGGAACATGAAAACCTGCCGTCTAAGAGACAGCACATGCTTCAATTTGGGATCCTTACATCCCAGACTGACTGCTTTTAACCCGCTGGCAAACTTCCCAAATCTGCGCAGCTCTTTCTCTAACAGGTCATTAGGTATAAACGGCGGAACACCGGACACGGTGATCCGCGTTGATGGCACCGAGAGCGGAGATACCTACACATAGCTATCCCTGATGACAACGCCACTCTCTACCAGTTTATGGACACACGCCTCGCTGGTCACGAACACAACCACCGCTTTATTCATCCTAGAGGCGAAGGAGAGCTGGTCGTGTCCCACCTGCTCTCCCACCGCCAGCAGCACCTCCTCCACCGACACGCTGCTGTCAGGGGGAACCAGCCAGACTCCCTGCCGGATTGACGGGCGTGAAGTCTCAGAGGACGCCATGCTCCCAAACAACGCCAAACACAAACACCAATATCTGCTTCGTCTCTTACCCGATCGTGTGACCGAAGAACAGAGGGAAACCAAAGCAGTGACAGTACTGTCCAAACTCCGCGCCACTCTCACATCCACCACTCACACGCTCACCACGCACACTCACACGCAACCGGAAACGGAAACGAGGAGAGGAGAGGAGAGGAGAGGAGAGGAGAGGAGAGGAGAGGAGAGGAGAGGAGAGGAGAGCAGAGGAGACTTTTAGACATTTAAATGTCACTCTAAAAAGTTGTTGAGCTACAGTATGTCACTGATATTCTTGTCACAGGTGTGGCAGTTAATTGTCTGAAAGCTTTAACTGACTGATTGGCTGCCAAACCAAGTTTCTTTCGGTTTTAGTCGTATTTGCCTGAAGGTTCGGATGCAGTTAAAAGCTGCTGTGCACAGCTGCCTGGTGAGGAGAGTAAGGTACAGCAGTGGGAGAGAGTATAACTTGTTTAAGGGAATCATCCCTTTGGGGCTTGCACCACATCTGGTGCCTTTTGGCTACTAACATTTTTACAATATGATTTCTCTTAAATTCTTTATTGCCTGATGTTGCAGAGACATTTACATCTCTAAGTGCTCTGAAACAGTTGTTCTCAAACTGTTGTACATGTAACACTCAGCACTTAGCAGAGCAGATTGGTTCAATTTCCGCTAACCAATCACCACAGACCAACGTACCTGCCTGAATTCATCATTTAAGGTTGAAAGGTGATGTGTTGCTATGACAACTTTTTTGACTGGAGCAGAGAAAGTTAAAAGTGAAAAAAAAGAAAAAAGAATGATGTCGGTCAATTTTGAGAAGTAAAATTTTAAAATCAATGTGTTAATCAAGGGGGTCATATCAAATTTAAAGCTATTATTTAGAAGTCCAAACGGGCAATTCAGAGATGTCGGGTAGTTCTCCCATACAGACCCCAGATCTGTTCTTGGAGGTTACACGTACATGTTTTAGAGATTCACATTGTGAAGTGGTGGCTGTCATAGCTTAACGTTACAATTATGGACATAAATGAGGAAAAGACTAGAGAAAAGGAAAATGCTGTTAGAATTTCAACATAATCAGTTAATTTAATAGACTTGGAACAGCATCGATAGCAGCCTCAATGTTGTCTGTAGCGGTCTCCACTCCTATCATTAGCTTGAAAACAGCTTGAAAACAGCTTGTCAACAGCATTAGTCCCGCCCATGTAGCTGAATGGCTAATTGTTAGTGGTCGTCCCGGGCGCTGATTGGCTCAAGTCCATTTTATTTAAAATAACGCTGTTTCATGTCACGATGCCAGATTAATCTGTCGACTCAAAGCTCTGCCACCAGACAAAACTATGCACATCATTCTGAAAACTCAGCTCATGAATCGCCAAAAAACTCTAAGAGCAATTACATTGTTTTAATGTCAACCAGGACGGAAATCGTATGGATTGCCACTTTAAAATAAAATTGTCAATGTTAAAGATATGGAGGATAACGTACTGGCAGAGCACTGGAGTTGTGTTTTCATTCGCTGGTAGTATCAGCTCCTTGATTCATATTTCACCATCATTCAGCAACGTCTCGGCCAAAGCTGACTGACATCCAATTGTATTCACTCGGGGCTTAAACTTGCTTTCTTGCAAATGGCCAAAACGGGCGGCTCTACTAGTTGATTGTATGCAAGTCTATGAGAAAATGACCCAACTTCTCATTGAATTTATTACCTCTGTTCTGCTCTCATTTGCAACTTTTAGTCTTCACCAATACAGCATAATGTTTATGTAATAAAGGATGGTCCCATTTGGAGTAAAATAGACAATAAAGTAGAGTTACCATGGCGTTGTCTGATATTGCTATCTGAGTTCACCTAAAGATGCCTTAGTTAGCGTCAAGCTGTTCTCAGCTCCACCCTCACAAGTCACTTGGTTGCAAAAAGCCAAGATGGCGAACAAACCAATGATGTCAAGGTGACTACATCCAAACAGTCTATGAGCTGTACACAGCGGCCTTGATAACTTGTATTCACTTATACCTTCTTGGCCACTCAAGATTAAATCAAAATGCTTGTTCAGATTCAGATTCAACTTTATTGTCTTTGCACAGAGTACAAGTACTGGGACAACAAAATGTAGTTTAGCATCTGACCAGTAAAAGTGCAGTGCAATGTGGTGGATAAATACAATGTAAGACAGTATAAACAGTGGATATGCAGATATATAGAGTCTATATATATATATATATATATATATATATATAATATAAACAGCAAAGTGTGCAAGTGTGTATAGACATTGGAGGAAGGTGTCTGGTGTGTGTGTGGGAGGAGACCGGTTGAACACGGTTAACCTTTTCAATTAAATAATCGATGCCTAGTTGATTTTAGTTTTGCGAGGTTTGTGTCTCAGTGAGAACAATGTATTATAGTTAATAGTTTGTTTATGTGGGTCATTGAGTTTTGGTAAGATGGAGGTGGTATTGGGATGCTTCAGAGGCAGTACTTTGCGTTGGCTCTCCTGTCACTATAAGCAGAGGCAGGATGAGATCTAGAACCCAGACCTGTCTGAGCAAAATATCCCTAGCGGCAAGTTCTCACACCTAGACGATAAGATAAGTGTCTGCTAGTTTCTTCCAAAACAACCCATACGATTATTCCAAAATGGACTCATCTAAGTGTTTTCTAATCTGACACTTAATAGAGGTTTGGTTGAGATTGAGATGGGATTTGAAGTGCAAACTCCGATGTTAAAGCCACAGACTTTTCATAGTTGAGAAAATGTGTTACAAATAATGTTGTTGTTATTTTTCAGGTGAGGCCAGCGTCCTGCTGTGTGTTGTAAAGCAATCTCCCTCATTATGTATGTACTATCTAAGTGCTCCCCTACTTTTTAGCCATTTACTTGAAAAGCAAAGCAATGTCCAGAACTTTATGTTGTGGTGAAGGTCAGATGCAGATCAGGACAAAAAGATATACAGTAAAGAGAATGGCAGTAAAAAAGAGCTAGTGTAGATAGACATAGCCAAACAGAGCAAGGGAAACAGAAAGAGGAAGAGATGAGAGACAGCACAGTGCCCGGTGGAGGAAGAGGAGGGAGCGAGTAAATAGTCAGCGGCTCTAATAGGAATATCAAGCCAGTGAAAGGTAAACAGGCTTCTCCAGGCAGATACAAAGGGAATGTGGCGGCTTTGAGAGCGCTGGAGTGCCGGCACGCCACTGTGGCGCTGCGATAACGGCCCAAGGCCTGCCTGCATCCCAGAGATAAGGCCGAGCACTGGCATGTGTCGCCCCTGATCCCAATTTCACAGTCAATATTCATCCAGCTCGACAAACACGCAACATTTAAGATAAAAAATAAATATAGAGTCCTTCTGCTATTACCTCCTGTTTATTAATCTGCACACAGCACCCACTGCCTTTTAAACAGTGGTAAACACCCAGCCTTCCCCACCACACCCCCTCTCTCCCTCCTCCCTTCATCAGACAACCCCCCCCCCCCCCTTCCAGGCACCCCACTCCTCCTCCCAAACCTCTCGTCCTCATCTTTGCCCTGTCTTCCTGCACATCTGGGGATTTGCATGGCTTCACTTATTCTTCTGCAATTGCTGCAGGCGTGTGTGTGTCCCTGGCTGTAAGACTGTGTGAGTTGAGCACACCTGTGTATGCATGTGAACATGATATTGTTCCCAGATGTCAGATATAAGTGTGCCTAGATGTGCATGTATGCCCACTTTCTATGCTTGCTGCAATAGGTGTTTTTGTGAGCGTGTTTTAAGCTTATTTCTGTGCAAGGTTTTTGTACTTGCATGTTAACACAAGGAGTCAGGGCCCAGCTGTAAACGTGAATCATCCTCTGTCTCCCTCTTAACCTTCTCCTTCCCACCTGGCACCCACACTGCGACAAAAAGTGAATATAACAAGTTATTGACGCTGGTGTTACCTTTCCAAATCATCCGTTTCTCAGAAAAATATTAGCAAAATATCTTTTGAAATCTTCCAACTAAAACTAAAGTAAAATACAATCTTAAATGACTTCAAATGACTATCATTTTGAAATGCAGGCCTTAAACTGCAGCTGACAGGCCAGCTGGGCTCTGATTACCATCTCAACAATCACAGAGAGGAGTAAACCAAAACCTAAGCAGAGCTACTTGGCCTGCTTGTTTTATTTCCTTTGGTGGAGTAAGCACAGAGCACCCTCTTCAATTAGCTTCATTTGTTTTGTGAACTCACAGAACGGTTAAACGGAGTAAAGGCGAGAGAGCGGTGAATGACACAGGCACATGTGAGGCACATTACCACAGCCAGTACAAACCTGGACAGTAGTTTTCACAGTTAAAAGCAGCAACATTACATTGAGCCTGTTCTATTATTTGTTGGCAGCTGGACTATAATCATTCTTATCAGCGCTCTTTATTGCTCCCTGACCACCAATCCTCAGCTCCCCTATCATGCTCGCCATTACACCTGACCTGCTTCATCACAGCTCACTCGCTCATCCCCTCCCTTCTCTGTGGCCTTCTCCTGCCCTTCCTTTCTCTCCCTGGTACAGACCTGCCCATGCCTGGCCAGCTGGCCATATCCCTTTAAATCTGGCCTGGGTCGAGCCGCTGTCTCCTGGAGATTACTGCGCACTCTCTTAGGCTCCACAGATGGGAGAGGCAGGCTGCCAGCTGGCAAAGGGACACCCACTATCCCCACTGGAGACTGGCCAACAGGCCTGGCTCTCTGCTCAAAACTCTGGCCATTCACACTCCTGATAGCTAGCCACTTCCTGCTCTTATATTTCTCTGTCTCTCCCGTCTCCCTCTCCCCCAACGCTCTCTCTGCCCAATCTCTCTTGCTCTTTCCCTACACAACAGTGATGGAGGAGGCAATCAGACGTATAGCAATACCATCCACCACGTGAACTCAAAAAAGTAATTTCTGCATTTTGAGTTTAGTTTAACGAGACTTCCTGATGATTATAATGTGGGTCTTCTCCTTGTACTTTTGGCCATAATTACACCACAACAGTACTGTATTATATGCATATCCTTCCAGATACTGTACCATTGTTCTGTTTGATGTGCAGAGATGACCTCATCCTTGTACAATGTATCTCTCTGAAATGTAAAATATATAAAACCGTAAAATGGTTAAATTTAAGTACAGTAAAATAAACTCAAGACTCGACAGATACACTTGGATAAATATACGTTCCACCGCTGCTCAGGTTCTCACAAGATGTTGCATCTGACTTTCCTCTTTCTTCCAATCACTTTTTCCCCCTCTTCTCTCTCTTTCCTGCACGCACTTTTTCGTTCTCTCCCGCTAACTGTCTTACACGCACGCACATACTCACACACATGCAAACGCATACTCCTTATCTTTCTGGCCCCCAATTTTAGAGAGCAGCGGAGAGAAAGATGGGGATGGAGGTTTATTGAAAGGTGTCACATGTGCAGATGTGATAAGGGTGCCAGGTAGAGATAACCAAGCGCCCTTCATCACTATGTAACAACACACATGCTGTCCTCTTGAGGTAAAACAGAACACACACATGCACCCACACACACACTGACATGTATAAAATGTACCAGGATGGGTCAAGTTCATTATCCCTGTGTGTGGTGGCATGATAAGGACTAGATCTCCTGAAATAGCTATGCTATTGAGCTAAGACCTTCCACTGCTAAATAGAAGAAGAAGAAAAAATCCCGAGGTAGAATATATATCATTATCCTCTCTGCTCTGTTATCTGTCACCTTCCATTACAGGAGAATGAGGCGCTTTCGTCCCAGAGGTAAACAGCTATCGGGAAATATGTTTTCTGATGTAGTGAGGACACAGTGTTGTACCTCATGCCATAATGATGCTGTTGTCCCTGCTTACATGCACCTCCTGCTGTATTTCCTTTTTGCCACTGTTGGCACTTTCCACATGTAGACCAGCCCAGGGGAATGTGTCAAGTGCACCAAGGCCGGGGACAGCGCTGTCAACACGGCCTTCTCACTGCTGCAGACAGTAATATGATATGAAAATCTATCTTTGGATACATATGATTCTTTCCTTTTTGACCTAAGATTTTGATTTACTTCTTCTCTCGTTACACACACAGAGTTGTGTTTAGGTCCAGTTTGTTTTCACAAGAAGTTGTATCATGAATACTGCCGCCTAATGTTCAGCATATATATGCTCATAGTTCTATATATCGCAGAATGGCCTAAGCTGCCTAAAGAGGAAATGTGCAGAAACTTCTCTCCCCAGCCTTCTGCCGGACCACCTGCTGAACACTGAGATGATTACAGTGCGAGATTGCTGTGCCAGATTACTGTGACCCCAAAGACCCCTCCAGATGGACACACATACACACACACGCACACACACACACACACACACACACTGCACCGACACACAGACAGCACCTGGCACCTCATTTTAGGACACTATCGTGCAACCATAGCTGATTGTGTTGATTATGCACCCATTGCATACAGTACATACTTACAAATACTCAGTCATCTGTCACGGTCCCTCGCCATGTGCTTGCGCAAAGGGCAATGTGTCAGCATTAGGAAGCGCCCTACAGGAACTAATGCTAGTGTGACTATGGGGCAAACGAGAGCTGTCAGAGGATCATACACTTTTTTACGGCCAACTGTTAAACTCTTTATTTGAAGGCACCGTGTAAGGTGAGAGTCTCTGACATGTTTGTAATAATCCCTCATTCCACAGGGAAACTTTGCACACAACTACAACAAGTACAGGGGGTCAAACCCTGTGAATACCAAAACCCGCTGGCCGGATCATATTATCGACGGTCATATCGTGTGTGATGAACTCTTGTCCGAAAAAGCAACCAAATTGAATCATAAAATTGTGATATTTCACCAAAAATACTTTATTCCAAATGGCTCAAATTTTCACCCCAAATAAACAGTTTGCATTAACTAGATCCTGTAAAAAAAAAAATTAAATGCTGTGCTCTTCAGTGCAACTGGGAATCCATTATTGAGTCACCTGCAACCACCAGTAACATGACAACAACTCTGTGAAACTGGGATGGAACTGCAGGCAGAGAGGAGAGGTGAGGTTGGAAGTGGAAATTGTAAATATGTAAATAGTTCAATATATAACACATGGAGGCATATTCTTAATAATCCCCAACATTAGTAACCCCTGTGGGCACTTCAAAACATGTTGGATATTGTAAATAGATTTTATTGTTTTCCATTTTTTGTAAAATACTCAATTTGTGTCATTATTTATGGCATTACATAACTGTGTTATGCTGCACACAAGACATGTTTGAGTTATTTCTACTTCTGGCCATTATTGTGCTGTTTCCATAGTGCAGGAGTTAAAAACAAGGCCACAGAAAGTGAAATGTGGTTGAAGCAACAAAAATAAAACCAGCCCAAAACTGCTTGAGGGAGCAGAGTCATTCATAAACTACAAAACATATTTGATGTTTGATGTTCTGACTGCTTGTCTTCCTTGTCATGACTCCGTCTCCTTTTTTGATAATGGTCAGAGTTATCATGTAGGAAAATCACAGGTGTTGCTCATAACATTACCTGTGGCTCTGTTCAAGTGTCCCAGTAAGCAATGACTTTGTGACAGTGAATGAGCCAGCGTGCAAAATATTAGCAACCTGAAACTGAAGCAGCTAAATAGAATTCAGCTGTCATTCATTTGGTTATTTATGCCTATATCGTTACTGTGATGTGTCAAAATATCAGCAATTATTTTTGTGAGTATTTTGTGAAAAAGCTGATAAATCCACATGTAATACTTATTTAAATACCTCTTAAGACAAGACATCTTCAGCTCTGTGGCTCTCCTCTTCCACTATATATAGAATGAGTTAATTAACACAGGTGAGACACGGCTCCCAGGTGCTCCCATCGGCATGATGACAACAACTTATCCATGAAAATGTCAAGGGACAATTTTCACAACACATAAATCAACATGCTGTTCCGAACAACAATAATGTGACACCAAGGACCAAACATCTGACCAAAAGAGTTGGTTATTGTCTATTTGAAGGTGTTTAGCTGTTTCTAACAAGCTGTCATCATTAAAATGTATCTACATTTTGGACAAAAATGATTGAAGCTCATACATTTCCACCAACTCTTCGCTGCTTGATTGTGCCAGTGGTGCACACGGAGGAAGGGCACAGCAAATTCACAGAGGAAAAGAAAAACCAAGAGCCTATATGTAAAATGAATAGAGAGAAACTGAGGAAGAGGTTTATGTTAACTGACATGACATCACTTAGCATCATGTGTGATGGACTGTCATTACGCTTCACATCCAACTGCACATCTCTCTTTACCAGACTGTGGACGTCGCATGGTATCAGTGAAATGTTGAAGTTAACTTGAGGCTCTGTGCCCTTCCCTTCCTCTCCATATATGCTGCCCCATGCATTCAGCCCCCCCCCCCCCCCACACACACACGCACACCCTTCCCCCATCTCTCCACCCTCACCCCATACACCACCCCTCTCCTCTCCTGCCATGTTTGCAAGAGCGAGGGCTTTGGAGGGTGGCACTCTGATGGCGTGAAGCCAGATGGCAGCCACAAGGCAGGCGACGTGGCGCGGAGCAACGAAGGGTGCACACATACGCACACACCCATACACAATCACTCACTCACACTTTCTCTCCTTAATGAACACCCATGAATTATTCATCACACACACTTACACGTACACACACACACACGCGCCTCTTGCAGGGCACATACACAGCTCCTGTCAGCAACAGAAGGCTCTGTGACTTCTCTCTATTTTATTATCATTTCTCTAGGCATTTTCGGTGGTTGTAAAGGAATACCAGGTGGTGCTCGACCCCTCAAACTATCAACTCCTCCTCCTTCCTCCCTTCCTCTATGCACCCTGTCCCTCGTTCTCCCTCTCCGTCTAAGTCCTTGTCCTCTCAGTCTTTTTTTCAGTTTTTCTTATTGCATCTTCTTTTCTCCCCTGCACTTGCTTCCCCTCTTTTCAGCTCTTCGGTAGTCTGCAAGTCCATACAGGGAAGGAGAAAGCAGACCAGAGAGAGGAATCTTGGAGGATAGTCTTCCAAGAGATCTAAAATAAAATCCTCTCCTCCAGCCACAGCAGCTCCCAGATGTCAGGAACTGACTCAGTTGATTGTTCAAATACATTTAAGGCTGAAGATTGAGAAGTTATTGTTCCACAAACAAGTTTGTATTTTCTCAGTTTGATCTGAAACACATATGCATACACGATCATTACCACTGTATCTCAGTCTGTTGATACCATGCGAGTGGCTTGTAGACATTGTGCCACCACGACGAGGAACCTGATAACTATTACTAAGCGAGGGAAAATTCATTTATCTACACTGTTTATTGAGCAAATGCATTTAGTAAATGTTTGACACATGGCTCAAAATGAACATTCACACTTATTTAATTTAAAAAACTTGAACTGGTAATACATTAGCCAGAATAATCTTGTTTGATTTATCCTCTGAAATGTCCTTGCCTATTTTACCCTGACAGTGTTAAGTATGTACTTTGTAGCTAAGTACTTTTTCCTGGAGCAAAGTGTTGACTGGTACATTGCAGAACATGTATTTCTTTCTAAAACCATATTAGCTAGTAGCTTCAATATATCTTGTTTTATTTTTTCCGCTGTTATATTTAAAGTGTAGACTCACATGCCTTGTGCACCTGCACCCCCAGATTTCAACCATACACACACACACACACACACACACACACACACACACACACACACACACACACACACACACACACACACACACACATACAGACACATGCACACACACTCATTGGGATGATAAAGGTGTTTGGAAGGGGGTGAGAGGTATTCTACTGTGTATTACTGTGTAATACAGGGTGACATGTAATCCTGATTTACTTTGTATCTACTAAAATTGTTAAAACACAAACCTCCACCTTTAAGGATCCAACCAAAATGCTTTTTCCATCAAAACCATCTTCAATTTCAAAGCTAGTCTTGTTCCTTGATTGCTTCACTGCTTTGTTGCTGCTGTTGGTGTCTGGAATATATTATAGTATGTAACACAGTTATGTTTTGTTTGGCTTCTCCTTTTCCCAACATTGGGTTGGGGGAGGGGGGTGGTAGTGGGTGTAAAGTGACTCTGACAGATATGACGGATGGATAGATGAAAACTTGCCCTGGCTGTCAAAGAGGTTCAAGGTATAAACGGGAGATGTGAAGGGGAAGGGGTGGGTTTGGTGGAACAGCGGGAGGAGCAGATCTCTCTGGGGAGCGAGAGGGATGAGAGAGTCTGATAAGGTGTAGATGAAGGATGGAGGAAGAAGTGAAAAGGGAGAGGGGAGAGAAGGACAGAGCTATAGAGTGACGGGAGGAAAGGGACAGGCTGCACTATGGTAAAGGTCGCCAGCCTCCCCTGTGAGGTCGAGTGGTATTTTAACCTCACTTCTATGGTTACAATGTCTATTCATTGTCGTGGTGTGTGTGTGTGTGTGTGTGTGTGTGTGTGTGTGTGTGTGTGTGGCAGGGGGCACAAACCAAAGCTGAGTTTAATTGTCTGTAACAAAGACCCAACTCCTTTAGGATCCCTTGATGTGCCGAGCATCATTTAGGAGACCAAGCACACACACACACACACACACACACACAGTAAAGCATAAAGGGCGTGTTTTTGGACTGGGCTCACCATTAGGGGTAGGTAGTGTCTCAGTGACTAAATGAGAAAGGTTGGGAATTACACGAGTGGACAGAATTAAGGACAGAATGACAATGATCACATGGCGACAGGAGTGAAAAGATCAAAGTGATCACCTGAATGAACTAAAGAAAGTTCATTCTCCAAAGTCAGGAAACATCACTGCAGACCTTTCACACCCCGGACCCAACCTGTTTCAACTTCTCCTCTCTGGTACGCGCTGCAAAACGCTGTACGCCAAAACAACCGAACACAAGAACAGTTTTGTCCCCACATGCCATCGCTGTGATGACCCATTAAATCAGTCATATAGTGCAACCATCATTTACTTTATCAAGTAAATTAGTTTAAATACTTGTGTTAACATTATCACTATAAACATAAATACAAGAGAGAGTATAGCTGCCACAAATGTAAAACCTCTCTCCAGAACTATTGCCAAGCAATACTTAAGGAGAAAGTGGAGCAACGCCCTCGCTAGTTGCTTAGTATACAAATAGCTGGGGGGGTACATCTATGTTTATAAAATAAAAAAAATATTTAAATTTTTGTTTATCTGAAACCACGGAACTCTGCAATGTTCTGATCTTGTTAACCAAAATGAATTCTCAAATTCATGTCATTCATTTCATTAATTGTGGTTTCAGAGATTGTGTTTGCTTGCATCAAACTTGAAATATTTAATTTCATGATATTTTCAAAAGAGAAAAGGGGAGTCCAGAGAGAGAACACACAGAACAAGTTGGTTCTACTCGTCTCTGGTGGCTTTTTCATGCAAACTAATTTGGCATGCAGTGACAGATACAAGCAAATGCTTTTTCCCCAGCAAGAGAAGGGTATTGTATGTGAAGTCTATTGTAATAAAAAGTGTCAAGTAATATTAGGAACGTCTCTGGATGTGGCTTAAAATACAGTACGTGTGCTACATATAAAACATGAGACCAACTATCAAATTGTCTAGCTCCTTGTTACGTTTGAGAGACATGAAAGCCTTTATTATTTTGGTCTTTATCTGTTCATTCGTATCTTTATTTGAATCGGGTGGAGATCATGATGCAATCTAAAAACACAGCAATCTGATTATAAAGGATCAGAACGCCATTGTTCTTGGTGTTTTATTTCTGTGAAAGTAAGTGTGACTAAGTTTGAGAGACATGAAGACAGTGAGCATGTGTGTGTGTGTGTGTGTGTGTGTGTGTGTGTGTGTGTGCGTGTATGTGATTGAGTGTGTGTTTATCTGAGACGGAGAGAGCGATAGAGTGAGAAAGCAGCAGGAGGCTTGGGGAAGATGTTTAAAGGCCAGTGTGATTGTGATGAAGCAAGACAAGGAGTGAGGGCAAAGGAGGCCGCAGTCATTATCACCTGGGCTTTTTTTCCCTCCCATGAGGCGCCCCTCTGCACACGACTCACCAGCAGCACCTAATTTTCTTACCCCGCTAATCAATAGATCTTTGCTCTGATTGGTTCCCATTGAGTCCTCAAGAGGAGTAGGCGGCTGTGGAGAAGTTGATGACCTGCTCGTTTCATCAACCAACCTCACGTCGATATCCCTCTGCACTCACACACTTGTGTGAAGAACAAAAAAGGGTTGAGTGAGTATGTGTGAGGAAGGCAAACCGAGGTGGAAAAAGACAAACAGGATTTAGATAGTTTGAGATGCCAAAGTCACTCTTTTTATCTTTAACTCCTATCTCTTTAGTTCTCTGTTATTATGTTGCAATCAGTGATACCATGTTTTTCTCAATAGTTACAGATCCCATATCACCTCATTCTGACAATATGAGGTATTACTATGCAAGTTCATCAAACAGTACTGTCTAGCATGCAGATGAACACCTCTGATCAAATGAAGAGTCATCCGACAACAGAAATTGAAAAACGTGAATGATTAAACTCAAACTGTAAAGTCTAAATTAAAGCACAAATTGATTAAAGGATTGTGGAAGTGGAAGAAAAGCGGAATTACATCGGCCATGTTTGTAAAAGGTTTATCACATGGCAATCAGGAGGAGCTCAATGCAGGTGAGTCAGCCTTTAGTGCCAGTTTATCCCAGTGACCAACTGCAGCTCAGTGAAAAAAAGATCCCCTGCAGGCCAGAAAAAACATTTTTCCCAGGATTGCTACGTCTGTTAAAGTGCTGACAGGACACATTAAACTGCAAACAGGTCAGTTGTTAAGATGAATTTCAAACCATTAAGAATCCACATTTGTAAAACTTCCCCAGAGCCTGGAACATTTATTAGTATGTACATGATATCACCTCAGTCTTGAGGTGTGGGACAAGTGGGTCATGATAAGATGAAAAATGATATATAATATAATATTGATATGAATTATGCAAAGAGATTCCAGAAATGAATGTGAGAAGTAAGAAAACATTCATGCATGTACATTTAGCTGATGCTTTTATCCAAAACATGCTATACAGTAGACCGTAGATGCAGCAACAGTGAGGGTTAAGTGTCTTGCTCAAGGACACATTAACATGGACTGGCTGAGCTGGGGTTTGAACGACCGATCCTCTGATTGAAAATCGGACTTGCTAACCACTGAGCCACAGTCACAGTTATAGTTTGGTTATGTTTCATAATGTTTGGGGTTCAAGCCACGCTTTCAGTGTCAAATCCAGCTTTTCATCTAAAACCGGGTCTTTCAAACATACTGTATAAAACATCCGGCTCCATGAAGCCCGAGTTGGAAAGCTGTAAGCGGTTGGGGCCTCCCTCCCTCTGCGCCTGTCCTAAATGGCTGTGTAATTACAGGGCTGCTGTTCGAGGGCTCCTGCTGTGTAGAGATGAGAGCTTGACTGCTTCAATCCTGACCCCTTGATCCCACCTTTCATTCTGTCTTTTTCACTCTCTCTCCCTCGTCTTCTGTCTATTTGACTCTTAATTTCCATTTCTTTCTCTCCCCCTTTGTCTCTCTCTCTCTCTCTCTCTCTCTCCCCCACAAATACAGTGAAGCATGCATACTGACCATAAGCAGATACATTTCTCTCTGTGGTAAATAGTCTAATGTCCGGCCCAGCAGGGAGGTGGGCACACGCAGGGCTGGGCCAGGTTTTGTTAATGCACAGGGGTGTGGGGGGCTTGCAGGTGCAATCTTTAAAGCCTTAACAGTGACATAGAGATAAAGAGAAGAGCACACTGAATCCATTGTTGTCACTGCATGGGGCTCCTCCATCATCTGTTTCAATAGCCCCCTCTGTAGAGATCACACAATAATGTGATGAAGAGATCTTTTCAATGCATACGTTTGTTATTTCATGCAGTCATTTTAAGTCATATTATACACATACATTTGTTTATTTTTTTTAATTCAAAATGTAGAATCTGATATGACTTAAATCTTGTCCTCGTTATTTTTATTTTAGATTTTCTTTTGCATCACAAAGGCTTTCAAAAAAGACCAATCTAGTCTAAAGTTGCAATGTTCAGTGGTTGACAGACAGATGGATGAACAGATGGATCCAGGGGACAGTCTTGTAGTTTTGTGAGACTAAAGCAGGGGATACTTAATGATCAATTTCCTTTTCCCTCCCGAACACCAAATCCTTGCAAGCTCATAACAGAAATATTGCCATAATGTTGTGTTTTTCTCTCCAAAGTTCAGAGGGATTTAAAAGAAACAGCCATTAAAAGTCATGTGTGCAGCTTGGTTTCACAGCAGCTGTTGACATAATTACAGAGGGAAAAAAAAGTGTGAAATTTCAAATTTAATGTAAATTATAGTGATTGGCAGACCTGCGCTAATCGCCATTCATGTACAAAGAAAATATGCATGCCTCGAGCTTGTGCAAGTGTACAGGGAGCAGTTCAGATAAACAGACCATCAGAAAACGGACCAGATACAGAGGCGCACAAAGATGAATGTAAAATGCATGAAAAAACACACAAGCCTTGAGCAACAAAAATGAAGCTCCACATTGTGTATGACGTAGACACACTAATAATCCTAACAATAAAATAGCATAAAATAGTATTAAGTTCATTGCAACATTGTCATGTTATTTTAACTTGCAGACTCTGATACAGACTCTGTTTGTCCTTTCATGTGGCCTCAAATGTGCATTTTCATATTTATTCATGTATTTGACTCAATTAAATTAAATATGGATACATTTAAAATGCCATGTGTTCCTCAGATTTCCTTACATGTCATGTATTATTAAAAGCAAACATATGGAAATATTAAGTGTTTTTTAAAATACAGTATTTTCAACAATTATAACTTCTCCTATGAACACATATTTTTGCATTATTACAGCTGTGTTTTTTCATTCTGGTGATCAAATGTAGATAATTATGAATTAAGTCCTCACCTTTATGTCTTTCTACAACAACATTAAAGTGTTAGTGTGTTTTTTAATTATTAATTATTTATTTATTTACTGCTCAGTAATGCTAAATAGGAGGTTACAGTATTAAATCGTTTTCACAATATTATTATTTTAAAGCTATTATATTTAGTTTTACATGTATTATGATTATTTGTGATTTTCACCACCAATTCTTTTGTTTGAGTATTAAATTAGTTTAGTTTTTACTAGCTGAATATCACATTTATTTTTGTAGGACAACAGAGTTTGTTTATATGATATATTGAATTAGTTTCAAATTCATCCCCGGAAGGGAAAGTCGGAGATGCTTATTTTTCAGAGTAAAAGTGACACTGCAGATTTATTACAAATTAATTATATAAAGGCTTAACATTTAATTTCAGAAGTTGTAAGGTACTGACTTCTTGTTTCAGCCTTTTTGTGTGCGTGTGTTTGATTTAAATGACAATACAACATCAAAAGCAAATCCGGTTTTATTCAGTGTCTAATAAAAACGTCTAATGAATAAATGTCTTTGAAATATTTTCAAAACATCTGCAGGCACATTTCATGCTAACATCTGTTACGTCTGCAGTGAAAAGCCACCAACACACATATTCTGCCTTCTTGAGCTGGTCCGACTCAGTGCACACATCAAACAAAATCATTCTGTTTAGATGATAATATCAAAAAGCCTTTCTCACAACTGTTATGACAACTGTTGATCGTCTTCTGTTGGGGATATTTGCATGTGAAAAAGTATCGGGGAAACTGTTACGTGTTAGGTGACAGTCAGTTTAATCAAGGTCATTCCCAAAGGTCATGTTACATGCTCTTCTTATTTACAGTGCTCGCATGGCTATTTCTTAATACAGGTAGGTATTCATTTTAATAACATTAATTCTGAGTTACTGTTTTTAAGGCAATGCCATTTGAATCTGGCTTAAATTAAGCTTTAAAAAAAATACTACAGGTTGCACATTGTCAAAATATCAAACGATATGAGCTAACATTCCAATATAATATTACAGTTAAAACATTTACTTTAGTTAATACATAAATTATGTTTGATATTACAATAAGACCTACATTATTTAGCAATATCCTCACAGGTGTATGATATTTTTAAGTCAATATGTATCAATATGTAGGGCCCTGTTAATGAGCCAGTATTGAGGTGCATTATCCAGCATCCAAGTTACATTAATGTTTAATTACGCACCAGAATGCAATCAATGCATAATCTATCTCTGCTGGCCATGAGAAAGAATGTAAGTATAGGCACTTCCACATTGGCAACCCCCACCTGATTTCACTGCTGTCCTCAGTCACATCCAGAATCAGCTTCTCCTTTGACAGAACTCAGTGTTTGGCCCATAAACACTTGCTGAGGTGATTAGCTGTGATCAGGTCAAAGGGTAAGTGGCCAGAGGCAAAGTGTGTGCGAGTGTGTATGTGTTTTCTTAGAAAGGAAGGGGAGAGAAGATGGGGAAAGAAACTAAGAGTGTGTCATGTTTAAGTTGTGACTGTTTATATGCCAACTGAATACTTCATATAGACTAATGCATACACGCAGAAATGTGCTGCAGGTATGTTTTGTAAGTGTTTGTAAAGAGGGGAACTTCCAGTCAGGCAATCACTTAAAGGTTGTGGTTATATGCAGATATTATAGATAATATTCAGAACTATGTTTTGTTTAGTGTATAATGACGTGAAACTAAGAAAAGTGTTTTTGTTCATTTATATCCACACAGGGAGCGGGTCATCTTACACACAGCCATATTGCACCACCACATTTCTCCAGCAGCTCAGTACGGACACTCTAAAGAGAGCCTTTTGCGTTTTACGCAATACGAAGGTAGGGATGCGTTCCAAAACCCGGTATTAAACGGGCCCTGTTGTAAATAATTAAAGATCGTTGTCTTGATAAACCTCGATGTTACTAGTGTTTTTAATTAGTACTTTTAAATGTTTTGGCGTCATTTACTGTCATGCTGCAGAAGATCTGCTCTGCTCTCTCTGTTGTGCTGAGCTCCTCCAACTACACATACACACACATACACACACACACACACACACATTGAAACAAACACGGACACACGGGAAGTTCGGGCAGATAGGCCTCTGTAGTGAAGTGGACCAAGGGAAGGATACTTTACAAAATAAACTTCCCAAATATGGTTTATTTAGGGTCTAGGTTTATTCACAGAACAAAGCTTGATTATTTGGGTTGGTTGGGTAAAAATAAGAATATTTGTTATGTAATTGGCCTTCGTTAAGCATGGACGTTAGCTAACAAAATTATAGCAAAATAAGTCAACGTTCTTTATGATATATCAGTTGCTCTCGCTGTCTAGTAATGACACAGATGGGTTTACATTGGAGTTAGTTGAAAGACCACTGTGTCTCACATACCGATGCACTGATCGGTATTTGACAAGTTGGGAGTGAGAATGGGTTGCCACAAGAAACTTGTTCATCTTGTTGAAATGTATATCTAAATTCATCGACATGGCTAAATTTAGAGAGTACATGAAATAGGCAAGTTCGGAAAAATGTTTAAAGACATAAATGCACACATAAAGACATATTTAAAGACACATTTGTGTGTTTAAAGACATAAATGCACACATATATAAACTATCTAAATCATGTATATATATATATATATATATATATATATATATATATATATATATATCCTATGGTCTGTCACTCTGAATATAACTCTGGCATCTGGAGTATACCCACCTCCACCCAAATTAAAACAAGGAGGGCAAAAATATATTTTCCAATTCAGCAGATGTGAGTCATTTTATCTTGTGATTCAAATGAGTTTGGTGTTTTGTGTGAACAGATGTCCGTACCCCGCCTCCTTTATCAGCATTAGCTGATTGGGTTTTAGCATGCAGCTTGCCGTGCCTCTGCCTCACAGGTACTAACACACTAATCTGCCTCTGCACAGCTGTGCAGCACTGTGGAGGAGGGAGGAGGGGAAAAAAGCAAGAGAGCAAGGGCAGAATGTAGAAATGGAGGAGTGCTGGGAGGGATGGAGAAAGAGATGGAGAGGGGAGATGGAGGGAAGGTGGGTGAGACGAAGAGCCAGAGGGCGGCCTGGAGAGAGGATGTTGGTGAGACAAAGAGAAGACTGGAGAAACACAGATGCTGGCGGATGGAAGAGGACGAATGAGAGTGAAATAAAGGAGAGGTGGAGTGAGAAAGTGTAAATAGAAAAATGAATGACACAAAAACTTTCAGCCAAAGAACACTGAGGGCATAAAGTTTAAGTGTGTGTGTGTGTGTGTGTGTGTGTGTGTGTGTGTGTGTATGCATGCATGCGTGCATGTGTGTGAGTGGGGGGGAGGTGTGTGTGTGTGTGTGTGTGTGCGTGCGTGCGTGTGTGCATGTGTGTGTGTGTGTGTGTGGTGAGGGCACTGGTTCAGATAACCCCTCAGCAGCTTCTCAGCCTGTAGCAGAGAGCACAGAGAGCACCTGCAGCACAGCGAGGGTCACACTATAGTGACACACTTTCTCTAATAGCCTGTGTGTGTGTGTGTGTGTGTGTGTGTGTGTGTGTGTGTGTGTGTGTGTTGCTGCATCATTGTAATCCAGCTTTGTGTTGCCCCCCCCAGCCATGTTAACTCCATTCTGCACTCCTACTCCTCTGAACTGAGTTGTTAGATATCTGTGGGTGTGCATCTGATTGGTGAATATGTGTGTGTGGGGGGAGGGGGGGACAATGTGGCATAGACCTCTGGTGCGTTTGTTTACCCAGCCGTCCTGCCACAACAACGGGGCTCTTTCTGTCTGCGCACCTGTTCAGCAGCCCTGACATCAGCAGCACTCAGCGCACAAAGACCACCTCTGCACCCCAGAGGGGAGCAGCAGGAGGGAGAATGAATTAGGGCTTTGGGGGGAAGCCGACTGTAGAGAGGGAAAGTGCGACGATAAGAGAGGGAGGTAAGAATGAATGAGAGGTGGCAGAGGGATGTTGAAAGGCTGGATGTGAATCATGTGGAGACAGTGTAAGAAAAGAAAGAAGGATTGGGGGAAACACAAAGATTCTACGAACAGGCTTAGGGTGCGGTCGGAAACAAAAATTTGGTTTCAAGCATAGAGTGGGTGGTGGTAAAAATGGGAAAGCGATTGGAAGGGGGGGTGGCGACAGCGAGGTGAGGTGGTTGGGTGCTGTGTCCCTTGCGTCATTCTCCTCTACCCCGGGAGTTGTTCGGGTGCACTCAGCTTGTGGGCTCATTAAAAAGCCCCATTATCCCGACATTTGCACGCATCGCATGCAAAACTAATTTACTTGTAAGAAATTAAAAGTTCATTTTAATTGAGCTCGCTCTGCAGTATGCAAATTAGGAGTACATAATGTACATCGATGCGGAGCAGACAACACACTGAAAATGGACTTAACCCTTTCATAACAATACTGGAAATCCTTAAGACAACATTTTTAACAAATTGCAAACAATACATTACAATGTACGATAGAGATAATGTGTGTCTTTGTTAGTGAGGATACATAAAATATGGTGTAAAACTGTAGCAGCATTAGTTACATTGGCACACTCATACACCTTGATGTAATCTGCCTTGTTTACTCGATCATACAATCCACAATCTAGCCCCCACTTACCTCCATGACCTCCTTCAGGAATACACTCCCTCCCGCACCCTCCGCTCATCCTCTTCTGGACTGCTAACCATCCCCACGTCACGCCTCAGTACCATGGGTGCCCGAGCCTTCAGCTGCTCAGCACCCAGGCTCTGGAACTCCCTCCCCCCACACATAAGACAGTCAGACTCCATCACATCATTCAAGTCTCAACTCAAAACTCACCTGTTCAAACTGGCATACTCTTTGTAACTGGATCCTGTGCACTTCACCTGTTTTTATGTTGATGTTCTGTTTTAATGTTGTTTCTATCTTTCATGCTTTTATCTTTTATCCTGTATTTTTATTGTAAGGTGACCTTGGGTGACTTGAAAGGCGCCTCCAAATAAAATGTATTATTATTATTATTATAACAATATATAATATAATAGTCCAATATCAGTAATGTTACCAGCAACATCCAACCTGTGCTTATATTTGTTTAACTAATGTTTATTCCTGACCCAGAGCTGCTAATTTAAATTTCTCTTAACATTAGAGGTCTGTATCATACTTGTGTGTGAGTTTATGTGTGCATATTTAAGTGTCCAAAGTTTGGCAGGCGTGTTTTCCGCTCAATAAGTCAGCGGAGCAGTGCAGATCCATGCGGATATTGCCCATGTGGAGGTGAGAGGTGAGAAAGAAAATTGGGGTCGAGCAGTAAATAAGATGGAACTGAGCTGTGTGTTTGTGTTTCCTCCCAAGAGTGTGCCAGCTCAACCTGAACCCTGTGACCTTCGTGACCCCGCCTCCCACCCTGTCAATAGCCAATAACACGTCAATAACACGACACAGTCACCTGGAGAGTTCAATTAGAAGAGGAGAGCATTGGCGGATGGGTCACAGTGGGGTGTGTGTAAGCATCTGTGCTTTACGCACTGGTATGTGGGAGTCTTCAGTGAGTGTGAAGCACATTTATTTTGCATCATTTTGCTCCAGTTCTTCTACAACACAGGTTGATTTGAGCATTTGTCGAATTCAAAGCAGAATCTTCAAATCTTTTTTAAAACCCTCTGCATTTCTGTCTGCTGAAGATAAAACAAAGTTACCTGGATGTGTACATTAGTAAATGTGCAAACTAGTAATGTTGCTAAATTGCTATTCAGAGCATTCATATAGAAGCAAACAACTGTTTGCTATGTAAATATATAGTGGAGTAATGCCGACCTGAGCAGAGAAAGAGTCCCTCTCCCTCTCTGTATGCTGTTATCAGAGCTTCTCCTTGCTTTGTTTACATAGTCTGGCCGCTGGCTGTGCTTTTAGTGCATTTGTGTGCACGTGAGTGTGCGTGTCACACTGGCTAGCTCAGGCCTCCCTCCTAGACGGGTCTCATTCGGCGGTTACAGGTAACACCCTCCAATTCCCCCTCAGGTAAACACTGTTAGCTCTGTCAGCACTTTTCCGTAGTTTGAAGCATGTTAGCTGTTAGCACCGTTAGCTTCGCGCTGCCGGCTAAGCCGTCACCATGTTGATAGCTGTTGAGAGGCAATCAAAAGTCCCAATCTCCTATTTAGCATCTTTAATATTCTAACTTTTCCCATTATGAATTATTTTTTAACAGAAAAACAAAAGAAAATGTAGTTAAATTGTGTGACTTAAAGTCTGTTGAGTCAGCACTGACTCTGCAAAGTGTTTCCTCCATGCTGCTGTGTTTCCCAGTGACGACAGGTGAGTCTGGCACTCGCAGAGCATGGCTGGTTGGCACAGAGGGTCGGCATGGAAGGCGGGCGCGTTGTTAGCTGGCGTGTGCAGGCCCTTAATGAGCAAAGTGTTGATTTGGCGCTGATCCTAATAGGATCAAAGCTGTCATTTGGCTCCCCCGATGGCTGACAGGAGGCCAGGCCTGGCACACCACCAAGAAAGACGAGAGACAACATCACTTTCACAGGCTACGTAAGTATGCATAGTCAAGCACAGCCTCTTCTCTTTTTGCTGCGTCTTGCTCGTCCCCACTAGGTCTCCCTACTTTGCTTTTGATGTCTTCCTTGTTCTGTTTCCCAGCTTCTTTTTAACAGACAGATATGTTCACACAAAACATACAAAGGAGCTAATGGAGCTCCAGTGTGTTATGGGAATGTAAGTCAGGAATATAATATAGGCTTGATGCATGTTCATTTATCTTTGAATATTCTGTCAAGCCTCAAGGCCGTTATTTCTAGCAAACTGAAGTCACCCACAGTGAGGGCAATGGGAACGATGTTTATTGAATGTAGATGATATTGTAATGCACTAAGGAGCGTCTCAGCTGGCTTCAGCTCATTGAGAAGAATGATTTATTGTGCAGGAGTAAGTGGGGTTTATTTTGGCTTGGGAGCGCTGCATGCCCTGTGGGCTGGTGATGGATTCACTCACACACATGCATGCATTGTCATTTAGAGATATGCACACACACACAAACACACACACACACACACACACACACACACACACACACACACACACACACACACACACACACACAGACATACAAATGCACACACAAAGAACAACTTGAAGGGAGATGGAGTCACATTGAAATACTGAGAAACGGTATACAGAAGAAAATCAACTGTACAATTCCAAATGTAGATATAATGGATAGAGCATGAGCAAGGAGACAAAGACAAAGAAAAAGATACTGATTGAAAAAAGCAGTCCCCCCTCCACTCCCAAATTAAAATGCAAATGTTTTTTTTCTCCGTTTTTTTTGTTATCATTATTTGCCTCATCCTCTTCATCCCACATGCCACCCCCACCCTTTTGCCCTCCACCCCCGCCACCCATCCCCCTCGTCTCCTCCATCCTTTTGTCTCAAAATTAGTGAAGCAGAGTGCTCGGGCGGCTAATTATGTATTCAAATGAAAGAGGCTCGTTAATGTTGCACTGGGGAGAGGCAAGATGATTGGGAGAGGGTGATGGAATTGAAATGAGTGCTGGGGTGTCGTTCGCTCGCTCACTCGCTCGGGTGGCGGTGGTGGAAGAGGCGGTGGTGCATCTGGAACCAGCCGAGCACATCCCGGCAGATGTCACCTCCCGGGGGGTGATTGGAAGGCAGGGTGGGAGAGAGAGAGAGAGAGAGAGAGAGAGAGAGAGAGGTGGGGTGTGGAAGGAGGTGTGAGGCAGGGGTAAGGAGAGGGGGGAGTACGGTCAGACAGGAGACGCACACTTTACAATGACAGGATGGGTGGGGAGTAGGGAGGGGAAACGAGAGGCGGGGAGGGAGGAAAGGGTGATGTGAAGGAGGGGTGTGTGTGCGTGTCGGGGGGGGGGGGCATGGCTTTGTTTCTGTAGAGGACACACAAAGAGGAGACGTGGGATGGTTAATTTAGCTTAGCAGAGAAAGAGAAGAAAAAAAAGAAATGAGCTAATGAGCATGTTGTTGTTCTCGTTGTCGCTCTATATGGTCGCTTTGCTATGTGACCTCCGCCAGCTCGTGTCTTTGAAGAATCATGTGACGAGGACGACAATCAGGATAATTCTGTCTAATAGACCATACACCCGCACCCAGAAAATTGTTAACCAGGCATGCATCTGAGCATATATCTTAGGGCTTTATCACAGAGTGAAAAGGTGTAAATATTGAACCTCGGGGTACAAAAATGTCTGTGTATGACACAGGATCTACTCTGTGTGTGTTTACTGGAGGTAGATTCAAGGTTGTGGGGTGTTGAGGTGAGTGAGCAGTGAGGCACATTGAGTCATGCTGCAGAGGAAAAGGTCCAGGCTGAATGATGCACAGAGGCAAGGAGAGATGAGGTGTTCATACAGCTCCAACCAGCCATCTGCTCTCTGTGTCCTTCATCTGACATACTTCTCACCCAGATTGGCCCGTACAGACGCATGCACGTGCACAGAGACACACTCGATCTGTACACACACGCAGTCCTATCCTGTATTCATGAGGGCTGTCCTGCCAGCTCGGTACCCTGAGGCCCCTGGCCCTGTGGCCTGCAGCTATCATTAGAGAGAGCCTGTACTCTCATTATTGATCCCCTGCCTGATAATGCTATGCATGCTCAGTCCCTAGGGGGCACCACTGGGACCGGTGGCCCCCACCAGACCTGCACCGCTGCTGTAAGGGTGTTCCATCAACGACACATCAGTACACACATGCACACAAACACACACACACACACACACACACACACACACACACACACACACACACATATATATATATACTTTCAAACCAGCCAGCAGAGAGGCATGTGATACGCATGCCTAAACAACACATGTGTGACTGTGGCAAAATGGATATTCTGAAGGTAGTGTTACATTGGAGAGAGATAAAGTGATGAAAGAGGATCAATCTATCTATCTATCTATCTATCTATCTATCTATCTATCTATCTATCTATCTATCTATCTATCTATCTATCTATCTATCTATCTATCTATCTATCTATCTATCTATCTATCTATCTATCTATCTATCTATCTATCTATCTATCTATCTATCTATCTGTCTGTCTTTTATGTTTATCTAACTCTCTTTCTGTTTTTTTCTTTTTTCCTCCATCCCCTCCCCAATTTTTTTTTCTGTGAATCTCTGACGGAGATGCATGGTGTTTCTAATTTGGCATGCAGACATTAATTCCAGCACAGCTGCTGCCTCTTCCTCCTCCTCCTCCCTCCATCCTCTCCCCTCCTCCCTCCCTCCTCCACCCCCACCAACCCCCTCAACCCCACATCTCCTCCTCCCTCCCTCTCTCCCTGAAGGCTTCTCTCTAATGTGCAGCTTCAGAGAGGCGCGGCAAATTAACACCATTTGTTCTGCGGAGCATGCCTTCTTCTCAACACTACAAGCATATCTTATGAGGTTTGTCTAAATGTGAGAGGGAGCAGGAAAGAGAAATGTTGCAATGTTGTTGTTTTTTTCGCCCCATTCAAATCCACAGCAGATACAAGCCCAAAACACATTTCAGCTAGACTTTTTGTTTTGTTTTTACACAAGAGATTGTAAACCTTGCTTCTTTCTTATCTCTTCAGAGTTGTGCCTTCAGCAATAGACAGTCATTTGCGTCTACTCACCAGCACTGGCAGAGATCAAACTGTGAAAATTGTCTCTGTTTTAGCAGCCAACATCTGCCCATAACTGCTGAGATATATGTCACCTTAGACAAAATGCTGCGGCCGTACTATTCACCTATTAGCCCACATCAAAACAAATGTTTTATTCAAAGTTAAACCCCCATTGGAAACAAATATCAGTTTTGTCAGCGATATAGTTGGACCATATGTGCAAGGAGAGCGAGGTGAGAAAACAGAGCAGTGGAGGTGGAGGAAGACAGGTGGGGGGAGGAAGGTGTGGAGAGGCAGGATAATCTGTATACTCCCAGACAGGTTGTTTTGGTATTCTAAGTCTAGGCTGACAGGAATATTGAATATGGCAGACCTGCCTTTGCATACTGCACACAAAGAAACACAGCCACATGCACGGATACACAGCCCTCCAGACGGCCACCTGCCCCCCTTCCTGCATAGACCCAGCAGGGCTCTCTCTCTGTGGGCACAGCTCCTTTTGAACCATGGGCTAATTCCCTTTTGCACTTCTTGTCCTCCCTCCCTCCCACCCCTACTTCATGTTCTTTTATTTACTTTTACTTTCTCTCTGCACCGCCTCCCCCCCAACCTCGCTCTCACCCCACATATCCTCTCCTTTGCTCCCTCCTCCCTCCGTCCTCCCCCTTGCCTCCGAGATAACAGCATTATTAACTGGCCTAGTTGACCTACACTCCTGATAAACTCATCCCACCAAGGATCCCTGCTTTTCTTTCCCTGCTGCTGCATGAGGATTACTATCTTATGGACCAGAGGACGCCATAAACATTGAGTGATCGGAATAAAGTCTACCCAGAAAGAGATGGTAGATACAGATACACACAGTTGCAGAAACAGAGAGAAAATGAAAGAAAGTAAGAAAGGAGGGAAAGAGAAGGAAATGTAAAAAAAAAAAATGAAATGTTTAGAGTAGCTAATAATTGAAGAATTATATTAGCTGCTAATTTGCTGATGATGTAAAAGCAATTTGATTAGCTGGAGTGGATGTGGGCTAGAGAGTATTCAGCTGTGCCTCAGCTGGGAGAGAGCTGAATAACCTCTTTACCACAGGTGCATGCTGGGAGACTGCAGGGGGATCAACTGCTTGTAATAAGTATAACATATATCAATTTAAAACACCTTTTTATAGACCTTTTCATGGTTAGGGCAGAAAACAGGAAAGGGTGTACATTTGTGTTATAAAGCAATCTTTTAAGGGAGAGACAGACGAGTGAGACAGAGACAGGCAGAAAGACAAGGGTAGAGGATGCATTGAGAAATGGACAGACAGGAAGGCAGGGCATGCACCTGAAGAAGAAGAAGAAGAAGAAGAAGAAGAAGAAGAAGAAGAAGAAGAAGAAGAAGAAGAAGAAGAAGAAGAAGAAGAAGAAGAAGAAGAAGAAGAGACAGCGTAAGAAAAGATGGATGGATGAAGTGCTTCTGCACTTGGAAAGCTGCCGCCACATCTGCTCGTCCATGATGTCTGCGCGGCAGCCATCAGCTGTCGTTTTGGACCACAGTCAAGTGGAGCAGAGGTACCGCCTGGCTCCCCGCCTTCTTTTGTACCCAGAGTGTTGGCTTATCTTTGAAAATGAGACTCTACTCTTTCCTCCAGCCTTCCGCTCTTTTTGCTCTTTTTGCTCTCTTCCTTAAATACAAATTATTTTGGGGTGGTTCACAAACAAAACATGTCCATTCCAGGTCCCTGCTGCCAGGATATGGAGGGCCACTACTTGGCCAGTGAGGAAAATCATAAATGTTACTTGGGCGTCTGCTGATAAGTAATGGCGTCCAAACCTCTGTCCAAACAACAAGCCAATCCATCACGGAAAACATGCCACTAACAGCCCAACAGGATGCATTACTGTGGAGCATTTAGCCCAATTATCACCACCAAACAAAGAATTTAAGTGTCCCAATGCATTAGACAGGGTTGTAAATAATGACATTGTATTTAAGCACTACCATTAGGCTTCACAGACAAACATCAGTTATTCAACACTCCATTCACTCCCCACCCATCTGCCTAATAAAAGTGAGGGAGAGAAAGATGCACGATAAAAAGAGAAATCAAGAGCATGGTAAAAGAAAGATAGAAAGGAATGGCAAGAGAGAGAATGATCCATCAAAAATGCCCACAGATATGGAGGATGGCATGTGTATGTATCCAGGGAAACCGCGCCAAAGAAAAGAAAGAAAAAAGCATGTGGTGAGTGACTCTGAGAGAAACAGGAAGGTGAGAAGATGCTCTTGCATGTTGAACTGTTGTTGTGCATTAGACAGCCAGGCAGCAGGGTGATGAAATAAATAAATAAGTGGTCTCTGGTCTGTGCGGCGCGGTGCTGTGCTGTGCCGAGGTGCCTGGTTGCCCATGAATATTCCATGAGGCAGAGAGTGGGGAAGTGTGCTGCCTGGAACATCTGGTCCGGTCCACAGGGACCCTCGTGGCGAGAAAGCTGCAACTTCAGGAAGAAAGAAGGAAAGGAGGGAAAAAATGCCAATAAAATGAAGGGAGAAAAAAAAAACCAGCAGCAATCAGCAAGCCTGCGCATCATATGGTTGATTTGTTTTGCTAATTCGATTTTAAGACCGGCGGCCCCAGCCAGTACAAAACAAACTGAATGAATGAATTCAATAATCAAAATAAATCCTGCTCCACAGCATCAGGGTCATCCTTTTTTCAGCTTCAGCTTTCTGAGTGATCAAACATGTATTTCATTCCATATTTGTATATGACGCACTTGTTTGCATGGTGATACATTAGCATTCAAATTGGCAAGGCTCAATATTGTTAGATGTTTGTTGTGAAAGAACCGTTCAGATTTTGGCTGATTTTATTCAAGATCCACTCTGAATGACTGCATTGCATGTGTGACTATGTTGTTAATCACAGAGTTGTCCGCCTCTATGTTATATTAGTATGTAGGCGAGCGGGGAGTTGAGGGTTGAACAGGCAAAGCGGTGATAGGGATCGAAGTGAAGAAACCTGTTAGGATGGAAATGTGAAAATGGTGAAGAGCCATGCGAGGCAAAGAGGGACTGTTATGAGTATAATAATGCATATGGCAGATTGCAAAGCAGGCACAATGACTGTGGCCTTGGTCACGCATCTGTATTCTTGGAGCGGTCCAAACACTTTGACTATAATGAATATGAGAGGCTGTCCTCACCAGAAACATCATCGACGACAACGATTTCACAAGGACCTTAAATACATTCAGTTACATTGTTCACGAATAATCTGTGCATGAAAACTATGGTATGGTTAAGATAAGTGAAATATTGTGTCTATGCCAATAATCTATGATTTAATGTACTGTGGTCAATAAAGGTCAGGATACTTCAAATTATGAGTGGTTTCTTCAAACGGCATCAGAATGAGCTTTATTGGCCATGTGTGTGTACACAAACATGGAATTTGACTCCGGTTACACATTGCTCTCGTCGTACATATGTATATATGATATACAAAGCTATTTACAGTAGTTTGTTGTTAAGTTCCAGGAAAGTCAAAAGACTATTCTTCTCTCTGACTGAAAGTCAGTGTTTCTTTCTGTTCAGCATGAAGACAATATTTTCCTTTAACAAGACATTTGGTACATCTTTAGACACTATTTTCACCATAAAATGACGATATATATATATTTATTTTTTAATTTGAAATGTTTAAAAGTATATTTTCCGAAATGACATTCAATTTGTGAACACATACAAAGTGTGTGACACTACAGTGTGCGTCCCATCTCCCATAACCAACTCCGGATCATTGTACGAAACTGACAAGAGTTGTCTTGTTGTCTTTCTGGACTGAGGACTTGATGAAATATGAACAATCACAATAAGTCACACACACACAGATACCGACAAGAATGTGTGGACTCACATGCACGTTCGCACTGTATGCACATACTGTATAAAAAATCTGGTTTTCCACAGCAATTCCAGTCTTTTTGATTAAAAGAGATTACTCTGAGTGGGGAGAATGCTCAGAAACATATAATGAAGTTTCCCACACTGAAACACCTCAAGGAGAAAGCATCTGACATTCCTTTTCAAGAACAAAAATACCAACCCTTGTTGCAATACAGTAGTTGCAAGGTTACTTAGAAAACCCTGCCCCGGGTGTCTGTGTGCTTAAAGCAACTATCTCAGAAGCGAGAGATAGCACGTTGAAATTAATTAATTTGTCTGACTCATTGTGCTTCCTCCTGTGACTTCCAGTGAAAGTATAAAAATATGCTTGTTTGTTTTCAGGTCTTGGAAATCATTTGCTCGTTTTGTTTTTAATAACTCTTTTGTTACTTTTTGTTTTGTATATAATTAATGTAAAGAAGGGAGCACCAGACAACAAAAGATCAACACCTCAATTATGTTGCACTGAATGCTGCATGCAGAATATTTATGAAGTGTGTCACCTTTGTGAAATCTGCAGCAGTCTCACTATGAAACAACTATGGCAACTGACATTAAACATAACTTAAACATAAATTCATAGGAAAGCACTCCACTTGGACACACAATGTAAACCCTTTACTCAATCATATTAAGGAAACACAGTATACAAGATGATGAAGTAAAATCACTTTTAAGCCATATTTCTTAGCTCTTACGAGATTAAATGAGGTATACCAGTAGGCCGCTGTAGCAGCTGGAGCCCGGAGCTGAGAGCACTGGTGGATGAGGGTCAGGGTACCTTGTCCTGGATACTGGCTCATGGAGATCCCCTCATTAGGCAGACAACCCTGTGATGATTCGCTTTCAACACCGAGCACCTGAGCACTACTCACCAGACACAACATTGCTGCTGCCTGCCATGCTCTGTCTGAGGGCTTCAGTATCATGGCAGTTGTACAGTACTCGCATGAATGTTTGCTGCAACAAGACTATGCTACTCTGAAATGAACAATATATGGTTGTACAGTATAAAACTAATCCTTCCAAACAACCTACATTAAAAAAACTATACACCACATCTTAAAATCTCTGCTTAATCTCTTAATGATAAAAATATCATCTGTGATTAAAAAACATTAATTGCAGAATATTTTTCCCCCGGAAATATATCAAATATAACTGAGAAACCAAAGCAAAATAAATGAAAATGCGGATTTGATTTTATCAAACGATTTGTCCCAGCAGACAGAATAGGGAATAGGGGTTTTAACAGTTGTAAAGACGGCCTTGGTGTCAGACGTTAAAACGGGTTTTGGCTTCAGTGGAAATTGAATAGCGCTAAGCACAACATAACTTTTACAACAACTTCATCCCAACAAAACTGTCGTCACTCTGAACATTATTTAGGCTACAGTACGTATCTTAAAATGGCCCAAGATCACTTGATATATGCGTTAGAGACAATTTAACATCAGATGAGGATTTTGCATTACTCTACGACATGAACAGGTTGCCTGCTATTTAGATAATATACACCTTTTGATGTGGATGATATCAAAGACAATGAGTGTTTCAGATGAGATTAAAAAAAAGACATGCCACTGCTGGGGGAGGCTCGTATACCCTGCTGGCTAGACACTCACTACCGTTGCCGTGCATCGATGTCGATGGATGACATGTCTCTGAATGAAAAGGAAAATCAGTCAAATACAGCTGGTTAACAAATAATCAATTACACTACTTACAGCAGAATCTAATATAAATTAAATGACAAATGACAAGTGTCAAATATGATAACAGTGTATAATTAGCTGCTAACGCTTTCACGTATTGCTGGATATGGCAAACCAATGGAAACAACATTGAAAGTGCAACGCCAGATGTGACACCCTTATCGATTCAGTTTTCCAATGTCATGAATGAGGCGGACATTCCAGCAAGTCGTCAAAAGTTAATATGGCTGAAGTAGTATGCTGTTATGTGTTGTCTTTCATCAATTACTGTCAAGTGATCCAGGTTTTATAACGGATGTTGACAGTTTTGTATAAGGCTCTCCCAAAATCTTTGTGCATGACTAATAAATTATACATTTGAAAAATGCTCGGTTCATTTGTAACAAGTGATTAGCTGGGAAAATTGCATTTGTACATGGTGCGTACACTTAAGAAATGTAAATTACTGCACAGGCATCATTTGTAACAGGTGAGGTAGATGAACACATTTTCGGGGATGATGAATATAAACTAGTTTAAGGGAGGCAGAGCTGTTTGTAAATGACTTGTAAATGATTCAGTGAAACATTTACACCTAATTCATAAAAAGGTGAGTAACACTGATGATGTTATTCTTGAAATAAGTTAAACTTAAAGAGGCTTTGTTTACCTCTTCTAAATGTATTGTACTTAGTCGGTGCATGTGGCCCATGTCTTGTGTGTACTAGCTGCAGGAGGTTTAAACCAATAACAGTGATTCATAATATAGAAACAAATTAATTATCAATTTCTTTACTATTGACGTGTTTGTGATTATTTCAGCAGTCACTAATGGTTTATAGATGATGTACATTTATGAATGTTAACATTGCCATTATCATTCATTTACAAACATATGGAAATATTTTTTTTAAGATTAGTTTATTATTAACTTAATTGACTAATTATTTTAAAGTGTAACCAAATATTGTATAGTGGTTGTTTCTCCAGATTATCTTGATTAATCTAAATCCAAATAAGAGTCACCGAATGTTTAGTTTTATTTGCGTTTAGCTTTATCTCTACCTGCTGGTTGACACACAGAGACTCGTAAAACACTGTGATTGAGTGTTCAACCCTCCGAGTAATGCGGATTTAACGGAGAGCTAGTGCATCATCTACTGTAACAACATCAACATGCCCTTAAATTACTCTCGCTTTCATATGTACTCCAATATGCATTATTTTTTTCCCCATCTCACTGTCAAATAGTAGCTAAGCCATGTAAATATTCAAGGTTAATATAAAATACTGGCTTTTATCTTACCACTTGGAGTATATGTGACACTTTGGATCCTCGGTGATCCATTCAAAAAGCTGCTGTAAGCAACTTTTGCTAAGGAATGGCGAGACCCCATATATTTCACACATGTGATTTATGAATGGGGTTACCTTAATGTGCACGCAGTGATTGATTAGTCAGTGTTGGTGAACTTTTCATAAAAATGCATTGACAGGAATGTTGTTTACAATGAAGGTGTTTGACTGACTAAAATGGTTCAAAGGATGTCAAAAGAAACAACCAAAAAGCTGAGTCCATATGTTTTAATAATTTCACTGGAGTCTCATGTGTGATGATCCACAGCCTGCAAAGTAAGCCATGGTCCACCATTATGTCTCTCAGAGTTGACTATATGCACATAGTTGTAATATCAGGTAGCTTCCATCAAACTACATTATTCTGATACTGTAGGAGTAGCTTTAGAAACTGAGCAATGAAAAATGAATATTGATATATAAATATTAGTGCTTTAATCTTCTTCAAATGCCTTTAAATGTCTTGATAATCAGGGATACAAATACTCGCTGTACTCTTATTTTTCATCTCTTCCTGACACGTGATTATTCAGGAGGCAGGAGGTCTTTGAGAGTGATTATTGTTATTGGTTAATGACAATGTTGGTTATTGAAACTTCTCGAGATGGAGAGAACATTAGCTAAATATCTCCCGTTATTTAAAATAAATGTTTGTATTATGTATATTATGCAGAAACACAGAGAAAAATACTTCTACAGCTACTACTCGGGGGCGACTGTGGCTCAGTGGTTAGCAAGTCAGTCTTTCGATCAGAGGGTCGGTGGTTCAAACCCCGGCTCAGCCAGTCCATGTCGTTGTGTCCTTGAGCAAGACACTTAACCCTAATTGCTCACCGTTGCTGTGTCTACGGTCTACTGTATACTGTATATCATGTAAGTCGCTTTGGATAAAAGCGTCAGCTAAATGAAATGTAATGTAACTCATCTGCTCCGCAATGCACAGGACTGATGGGATTGGAGGAATCTCTGGGTCCAATGTGCTCTGATGTATCGTCTGTTTGACCATAATATCTGTGGTGAGAGACCACATTAGCACACCTCATCCATCACACACAGGCACACCACACATCTCACATACACACATCACACACACACAGAGACACGTTCACCTTAACATCTCGCCTACCCACATATTTCCTTTTACACCTGAGACCTTTACATCCAGAAAAAACACACACATCTGTCCTTACCCCCTCCTCTACAACAGGGATGGCCTCTCCATCTTCACCTCTACCCTTTTTACAGCAGGGCAGGGAGAACAGCTCTGCTTCCTGCCCCCATGACTTTGCTAGTGCTTCATAAAATGTCGAAACAGCATGGGGCACTTGAGTGTATTTGAAAGTATCTAACCTTCAGCTATTCACATCTAGCTTATTACAAGGGGAGATAGTGAAAGGAAACAGTGAATTGAAGAAAGGCCACAAAGCCAAATTGAATTGAGTTGAAAAGTGTGTAAGAAATTCTCCACTGCTTTGCATTGTGGGTGTTACAGTTTTTGCCTATTGCTTACACACGTTTTGCTAAATTTGGCTCATTGTGTCAAAACTCTACACACAAGCAAATAAGACACAACACTGGGAAATAAACCATTCGCATCCATGTCAAATTGAAACTCTGCTATCAAAACCTAACAATCCTTTGTCAAAATGTCACTCTGATGACAAAATGATACCCACTTGCATCATATGAATACACTTTCAGATCAGCAGTAACACACTAGTTTACTTTATATAAAAAACTGCAGTCTTTTGTTTTCAATGTTTTTATTCAGTTCCATAGAGGGCATGTTTTCACAACAACCAAAAAAAATGAAATACTGAATTCAAAATCTTTACATTAGTATATTTTACAGTACAGTAAATTCAGTTAAATAAAAAATAAAACAAACAATACACTACTGTAAACACAGAAAAACACAATTGTGCGCAAGTGGGCTTATGGATCCTGCCGTCTGTTGGGGTCTGGCCACAGGATCTCATCAACGTCACAAGCAATGTCTTCTCTCGCTAAGCATCGGGGAAAATATCCCTTATGTCCTTATTATGGATGAAACTGTGAAGCGGCTTAGATTAGGATGGACTCTCTGCCCAGCTTCCCTCATAGTCAGGCCATGGTTTATGACATGGTCCACCAAAGTTGCTCTTATGTCATCTGAAATAATGGTCCTTGCGTGGCCTCTTTGACCACATCCTCCTCTCTCTCTCTGTCCTCCTCTTCCTCCTCCTCTTCCTCTTCCTCTGCCTCTAGCTCTCCCTGCCTCCATGCTTGCAAAGATGTCAAAATGGCTTACAGTTTTTCTTGATTGCTTTGATGCAGCAGTCAACTCAAACTCCACATTTTCAAAACAGTTAACACACAGGCCGAAACAGTGGCACTCATGGTCGAAATGACACATTTTGTTTGCAGAAGGCTCTAACCGTGCCAAAACATTTAAAATATGCAACAAAAGCAAATTTTGCCTTCAAACAACACAACTTGCAAACAAGTGTATGAGCTCTTCCAATCAACCATTACACAGTGGACAACAAAATACAAAATACAGCACTCAGTGCGAATCAGTGCACCATTGCTTGTCATTGTAGCCAATTACTGTACGTAGCTTTCATGCCAGTCAAATTTGTTGTCAAATTTGCCTTCTTGCAAAGAATTGGATCCAGAATCAGAAATGCTTTGATGCAAATTTTACTGATTCCATTGATTCTTTTTTTCAAACTGTGGCTGAAAACTGAAATACTTTAAATATTACACAAAATACATGTAAACCAAAATAAAATCTATTACAGTAAAGTATAAGAAATAGCCACTATTGATACTCAGTCGCTTCTGTCTTGACGATGGGGCCACATGGCCTCATCCACATCACATTCAATATCCTCTCTTGCAACCCAGACGCTGCACCTTTTAAGGCCTGCAGACTGATTGCTAATTGAAGATTTGTGTGAAGGAGTGTCAAACAGGTGCTTCAGTGGTTTCATACTGATGTAGGTAGTTTCTAATAGTTAGGAACAGATGGTTTCTTTTTGGTTACCATAGCTAAAACACTGCAGTTTGGACTGCTTGAATGACATCCGTGTTAACTGTTCTGCAAAAGGGTGGAGAAAATGTGTCAATCCAATGAGAAAGGGTTAACACATTTGCAAGAGGTGTCTTGTGCTCTGCTGAGACAGTGACGATGAAAACCGAGTGGATCCCAGTTTCCTCAAGCAGGTCAAAGCAATCAAGAAAAACTGTAACTGAGGCCTTTTTGTAACTGGCTGATTGGTGTTCAGTTTTGTAAGTAAGTGTTTTCAGGTGTGTGTCTATGTCTTTTCAATTAACCAATGTGTGTTGTATTTTGAATAGATGTGTTTTCCCAATGGTACCCTGAGATTTAATTTTTGAACTAAGTGTCTTATGTATGAAATAGTGTGTAGTGTCTAGGCGCAAGTGTGTTGCAGAAAGGAGCAAGTGTGTTACAGAAAGGAGCAAGTGTGTTACAGAATTGCAACTAAAGTGCAAAGCAGCGCTTTTGTTTAAGGTATGGTTACACTTTGTTTAAGGTATAGTAACAACAACTTCAAGTTATGTTACTTTGGTTTAAGCATGTGTCTATAGTGTTCAAGCAACGGACAAAAACTGTAATGTTGAATGTTACAGTTTTGATCAATATTGGTGGAAAAATGCATTTACTGGTTGTATTTACTGTGTGTGTACAAAAGCAGTATTCATTTTGAGATGCATTCAGAGATTTGCCTTCCACTTGGCCTTGTAGAGGTTTTCTGCATTGGCGCATTTAGCTTCTGCTAACAACAGCATATAGTTGTCTATACTGTAATTTAGTTTGAGTTGTGTTAGTTAGTTAGAAATATTTACATCGTTATATTGTTCCAGCATTGATAAGGAACATTTATGTTCTTATATTACTCTCAGCGCATGCTGAATGCTAACATAAATAAAGTAGTTTACTCAGTAAATTTTTTCTGAAATTTTGATAAATAATAAAATTGATAAATATTTCCCTTTAACCCTAATTTACAAGAACAATGAACCAAATTAAAACAATGCTTTTCCTATTGAAACATTTGCATCATTTGGAGATAAATGATATCAGTGTGTGAATGTTTTCCCCTACATTTGTGTGTACGGTATGAGCATATGCACATAAGTGTGCAGCGTGTAGTGAAGGAGAGGTACTACAAGATCTTGACTAAAGTGTGCAAACTAAAGCAACTTAATGCATGCATAACATGTTTTATACATGGTGCGTGTACATACAGTGCTCTCCGTCATGTCTCCCTATACTCCCTCTATCAAATCAACAATTTAGATAGGATGTTGGTCTGTTTTCACAGCAGACGCAAGGAGTAAATTAAAAGCAGTGGCTGACAGAGAACCATATGGTACCATTCTCTGCAAGAGAAAAAAAACACAGCAAAGATTAATTGATAATAGCTGGCACTTCTACCACCTCCAACAGGGATATTAGTGCGTGTATGTGTGTGAAGGCGCCTGTGTATATGCATGCAGTACATGTGTGTATGCAGGAAGATTTCAAACAGCATGCTTATATTGAAAGGCCCAGGAGGGGGACCTGTCAGACAAAATGGTTTGTATTGTCTGTAGCATCAACATGCCTACATTTTTAAACTTGCCATCTTGTAAGAGATGCTGAAGACTTAAACAAGCAACACATTACTCATGCATGAGAGCTTTCAGGGCACTGTTGGATTCTATTGTTAAATGTGGGTTTCTTTGACTGTGGCTGTTTGTCCTTGTTTGCATTCATCATCAACTCCGGTGCTTTCTCTCACAGTTGCTGCTGCAGGAGGGAAAATATGACATTAACACAAATACTAAGCATTATTAAAGGGTTTCAACTGTGTGCAAACAATTCCCCACAATCTAAGAAATTCAGGATCACAATTGTATCCGCGTGTCTCTTTGTATAGTCCAATGGTCAGTAACCCCTCCAGGTCAGGATTGGCTGGAATTAAATCCTGATGTCAGACGGGTGAAGCAGCCTGCAGGGGTGGAGAGGGCTGGAGGGGGAAGTGCGGTCAGAGAGGTTGTCTTGATATGATAGACCGATGCAAAGAGAAGGAGAGAAAGAAAAAGAGTAGAGAGAGAGAGAGAGGGAGAAAGACCACTCAGGGGAAATCAGCTCTCTCCACTCATAAACAAATTCATCATCAGCTCTGACAAACCACACGCCGCATAACGATGAGCTTAAGTGCACAGAACAAGAGGAAGGGAGGGTTAGAGCGAGAAATAGACAAGGGACGAATATCAGGAAAACAGGAGGTATATATATATTAACCAGTGGCAACCACCATGCATCCATACTTAATTGGTTGGTATCGTTGCAGCCTGGATTCAGGTATGTTGTCATGCAAAATATTCTGCGTAAAATTATTTCCAGATCATTGATTCAGCTTTGAATGGTGGAAATTTCAATTCTAATTAGTGTATTAATTATCAGCTTTACTATACGTATGATGTAAGGTGTAGAGTGATGTAGCTTCAAAGTGATATATTCTTATGTGAGAAGTAATGGCGGTGAATGATGGCAGTCTGACTGTGGTGCAGCAGAGGGGAGGACATGGACCCATGAGATGGAGAAGGGGAGAGGGTGCCAGGGGCTGGACTGACAGCCCATAATTACGACTCATTTTCAGTCATTAAGGCATGGAGTGTGAGCAGCTCTCACACTAAGGGAAGGGCCCTGATTAATAATGAAGCCCCCCAACCCACCTCCCTCTAATACACACACGCACACAGGAATATGAAGACATGCACACACAGACACACAAATTGCAAGATGAGTACACACACACACACTCGTATGTGCTCTTTTGACTCTAATGACTGGCAATGACGAAGCCTGTCATTGTCGCTCCCTCAATTAGAAAACTATTAAAATGTATGGATAGAAATATAGAAGTTGGTTTCAAAAGGTTCCAACATCCACTGCACAACTTCATGTTGTTGAAGACTGAGGGAGCTGTCCAGGATAATGGTGGTGCTGAATTTAAACTGAGCACACAGCAGTGCCTCCCTCCCTTGCTCCCCCTTCCCACTCGCCTTCTCTTCTCTTCCCCCACCTCCCCTACCCCCAGTCTTTACTCCTCCTCCACTCTGTTCTGGCTGGCTGTCAGAGGACCCACCGTCTCCTTTGAACTCCTACACCGGCACCCTGCAACGATCAAACTTCGAGCTGCTCCCCGCCATGAAATATTTACCACACAGAAGGGACATATTCAGCCAGTGTCGGTCGAGAGGATGGTACAAAGGTGCAACATGAAAGACAGAGAGAATATAAAACGAGGAGAGGAGGATTTTGAAGCTGAAACTCTGTCCTTTCTACCATGAAACTGCAAAGAAACATGTCTACTCCGTTAGCATTTTATTGAGTGATGTAATACTTTGGCAGAGGATAACTAATGCATATAATTCCCAAAGAAGAGGAGGAAGTCAAACAGATGATACATGAAAGCGTTCTCACTGGCATCCAAACATGTAAGAGTCATACAATTAATGCTATTTGCAAAAATACAATACTCACTTAGTTCAACAATACATGTTGCTAATAGTGCTACGAGCTTACTTTGTTGTTGAGTTCAATCATCAAACAAATTTTAATCTGCAGACCCCAATCATGCTTCTGTCAACGTCGTAAATCAGAAATAGAAATGTGAACAAAGTAACATTTACTTGCATGTCTGTACGATGCAGGAGAACGCTGAGTTCAGCAGTGTGAACACCCACCTCTGCCTGTCATATGCAGGCGCCACCAACTCCCCACCACCACATACACATACAGTAGACACACACACACACACACACACACACACACACACACACACACACACACACACACACCAAAACCAGCAGCACCAGCAGAGAAAGGGCCGGGACAGAGCTGGCTGGTCCCAGCTGGTCCCTGCTAACACATTCCACTGCACCCTAATGACAGCGGGCCCCCCAGCTTCTGTGACCCTGGCCCTAACACCCCTTCATGGGCCCCAAGGGATCCCACAGGGCCAGGAAGGGTGAGGAGTAGGAAGGATGGGGGAGGAGGCGTGGGGAGGAGTGACACAGATGAGGGAGGACACTCCAGGTGGTGGGACAGCTCTGAGGGAATTGGAAGTCATGAATATATTAACTGACAGGAGGGGGAGTAATGAATTCAAATTAAATTATATGTGCTGAGCACCACACGACCACGAGTGAACACGCCGGGGATATTTCAAGGGGGCCGACATAATTACACCTTTCATGAAATTTGATAAAAAAGGAAATATGTGTAAGACAATCACAGATGCAAAACACAGCTGCCAAGCGTGTGCTACACTTTTAGAAAGTTGGATACTATAAGAAAGGAAAGTTTTATTGGGTTTGTGTTCGCTTTTGCTTTCCTCCCTCTTCCTTGACTTTTTTCTTTCATTCCTTTAAATTTTTCATTTTCAAATTTACTTTTCATTCAGTCGTAGCAGTTAGAACTTAACTATCACCATTGCAAACAACAATAAGCTGTATATGTGCAGATGAAATAGTGACCCACATGGCTGTCGTCCCGGCTGTTTTCTGATCTACATTACAGTTTTTGTCAGTTGCTTGAACACTATAGACACATGCTTAAACCAAAGTAACATAACTTGAAGTTGTTGTTACTATACCTTAAACAAAGTGTAACCATACCTTAAACAAAAGCGCTGCTTTGCACTTTAGTTGCAATTCTGTAACACACTTGCTCCTTTCTGCAACACACTTGCGCCTAGACACTACACACTATTTCATACATAAGACACTTAGTTCAAAAATGAAATCTCAGGGTACAATTGGGAAAACACATCTATTCAAAATACAACACACATTGGTTAATTGAAAAGACATAGACACACACCTGAAAACACTTACTTACAAAACTGAACACCAATCAGCCAGTTACAAAAAGGCCTCAGTTAAGCCATTTTGACAACTTTGCAAGCATGGAGGCAGGGAGAGCTAGAGGCAGAGGAAGAGGAAGAGGAAGAGGAGGACAGAGAGAGAGAGGAGGATGTGGTCAAAGAGGCCACGCAAGGACCATTATTTTGGATGACATAAGAGCAACTTTGGTGGACCATGTCATAAACCATGGCCTGACTATGAGGGAAGCTGGGCAGAGACCATCCTAATCTAAGCCGCTTCACAGTTTCATCCATAATAAGGACATAAGGGATATTTTCCCCGATGCTTAGCGAGAGAAGACATTGCTTGTGACGTTGATGAGATCCTGTGGCCAGACCCCAACAGACGGCAGGATCCATAAGCCCACTTGCGCACAATTGTGTTTTTCTGTGTTTACAGTAGTGTATTGTTTGTTTTATTTTTGATTTAACTGAATTTACTGTACAGTAAAATATACTAATGTAAAGATTTTGAATTCAGTATTTCATTTTTTTGGTTATTGTGAAAACATGCCCTCTATGGAACTGAATAAAAACATTGAAAACAAAAGACTGCAGTTTTTTATATAAAGTAAACTAGTGTGTTACTGCTGATCTGAAAGTGTATTCATATGATGCAAGTGGGTATCATTTTGTCATCAGAGTGACATTTTGACAAAGGATTGTTAGGTTTTGATAGCAGAGTTTCAATTTGACATGGATGCGAATGGTTTATTTCCCAGTGTTGTGTCTTATTTGCTTGTGTGTAGAGTTTTGACACAATGAGCCAAATTTAGCAAAACGTGTGTAAGCAATAGGCAAAAACTGTAATTGGATTTTGGTAGAAGGCCTCTCTTCGGGCCAAATCTCGTAGACGTTGGTCATGTTCCAGGCCACGGATTTGGTCCTTATGGCTGCTGACCCCCTCAAACCAGGAGGTTAGAGGGAGTCCAGCTGTCTCCCAGGGCTGAAACTGACTGAGGCAGCCATGCAACCCTACCCCCTCCTCCCTCCTGTCCCATCACCCACTTTGTCCCTGAGTCTGTTTTTGCTTCGCCAGGGGCAACTGTCAGCCCAAAATCCCCTCTGCTGCGGTTTGGGGCCAGGTGACCAGAGGGCAAACAGCTCTGCAGGATGATTGGTCTGCAACAACAAGCGGGACAAGTAGCCCCTGAAATTGTCCCTGACTGCAGAGGAGAAGGGGGCAGATTGGAGGGGACGCTAGAGGACAGGAACAGAGGGTGAAAGACAGGAAGGGTGAGGTCAAGATGATGAGGAGTGTTGGTTTGAAGGAGTAGAGGGAGAGAAGTGGGTAGGGCAGTCTCTTACACCACCTGAGGCAAAACAGGGATAGAGAGCGGAGGGGAGAGCTCCCCTTCCTATTGTTCAGCTGATCCTATAAACAATATCCCAATCCCGGTGATCTGCTGAGGATTAGCCTGTCTGTACGGACCTCCCTGCATATAACAGCAAGACAAACCAGCCAAAGTAAACAGGCCAGATTTATATAACCCCTCTTCATTTCCTCAAAACAAGCCCATTGATATTCAGCTTTCAGACCATATTTTCCCCCGACCTATTTGTGTTCTATGTCCTGACACCACAGTATTCACTTTTACTTTTATTTATTTCCTTTGTTGAAAATGGATTTTAAGCAAATTGTCTAAACAGAGCCCTGGATAGACTGGCGACTTGTCCAGGGTGTACCCTGCCTTCGCCCAATGACAGCTGGGATCGGCTCCAGCGCCCCGCGACCCTAAAGAGGATAAGCGGTTCAGATAATGGATGGATGGATGTCTAAACAGACAAAGCACCAAATGAATCAATCTTGAATCCAGCGGGGAGTTGAATAAATGCAACACTCATAATTTTCCTCATTGCGAAGGTTTAGATGCAAAAATGCGAGAGCAATTTGAAATGTAACGGCAGGCAGTTTGTTGTCTGCACGTTAAGGCGCTGTGTTAATTATGGATTCTGAAGACCAATTAAAAACCACAATCATACTGGGCTTTGTTTCAAGTTTTCTATTATTTGGTGAGACTGGAAGATGGGTAAAGATAAGGCGCGAGGCAGACGAAGATAAACGTAGACTGTGATGACGCAGGGATAACCGGTTATCTCAGCTTTCACACGCCTTCGGCTTTGTCCTTCCTTTCCCTCCTTCCCGCTCTCTCTATCTCTGCCTTTTTATCGCTTTCAGATCTCTGACAAGTAATCTGTTTTTCCCCCAGCCCATGTCCTCATGTCCTCTTTCAATATAACATGCTTATTTTGGAATGTTGCATCTAATACCCATATCTCACCATCTCCTCACACCTCCTTTCCATACAACGTATATAGCTTTTCGCCCCGTTGTCGCCCTCCGTGCCTTCTTCATCTTCTTGTTATCTTGATGGGCACAGCCGGAGCCCTGCCTCTCACCTGGAAGAATTACACAGACTTGGTCCATTACAGTAAGGTGCAAAGGAATAAAAATGAATACAAATCTCATGCAATTTATATTAATCTTCATTGTCTACCAATCCTCGACGGATAAATATACAAACGCAAAGTTAAAGGGGAAGAAACATATTGCGTGTGTGTGTGTGTGTGTGTGTGTGTGTGTGTGTGTGTGTGTGTGTGTGTGTGTGTGTGTGTGTGTGTGTGTGTGTGTGTGTGTGTGTGTGTGTGTGTGTGTGTGTGTGTGTGTGTGTGTGTTCTATGTTGCAGATTAGGAGGTGCGAGACAGCAGATGGGTATGTCAAAAAAAGCCCCAAGCTCCCAACACCAATCAACGATTGCGGGTAGGGATTGATAGATGTTGAGGTGGCAAATTATTTCATTGGTGCAGATGAAAACTGATCATTAGATATTAAAATATCACCACATTATACAAGTAAACAAAATTCTTTGCAGAAATTGCAACAAGACTTATTTTTCCTCTCATAAAATGCTTGAGGGCTCACACTGGAGAGCAAGATGACTCACAATCAGGCAAAAGATTTGACTCCAGTGCAAATGTCTGTACAATGTTTCATAAAATAACATTTATGTATGCTTCAACGAGACAGCTGCTCATCCAACCCCATCTTCCCCTCATAAATAAGTATACAAGCACATCTTGCTGTGTCAGTCCCGTGTCTGTGTGCGAGTGTGACAGATGAACATGGACTAGTGTATGAGTGGCTGATGACAATGACAGGACTTGATGAGCAGATACAGCCCGCTGCTGATGCCCTGACCATATGGACGGGTATTGTTGTGCCTCCCCCTCACCACCACAGATGGTGCCCGCAGCAACACAACAAAACAAAACCTAAGCCATTGTTTTACCAGTAGCAATCATAATAAAGGGAAGGAGGGAGAGAGCCAGGGAAAATAATTACTTCTGCAGCCAGGATCTGTCCTTCTTCAGAACTGGTGTCCAGACGGGCAGATTCCTGAGAGAAAGCACCCAGAGTGGTTGTTGGTAATTGACTGATATGGTAATGAGTGCCTAATTATACCCGGTGCACGGGCGCAGAGGACCGCCTACACAGTGACTGCCCCATGACCCGCTTTCTGACAAACTGTCACTTCATCTCGCCACATCACTCAAGGGCTTATCAAATATGACCCCGAAATAGACATGCGCTAATAAACACACATGCTGAGTTGGACACACACAAATATGTACAGTACACTAGCAGGTGTGCTACAGACACAGACAAATGATTGCACACTTTGTGTGTGAATATTATGACACACTGGCGTCTTCATAAGCAATCAGTGTGAACGGTAATATACCTCAGAGTCATGGCAGTGACTCAGCAGTGATCTTATCGAAATCATGTTTATTGTTTCTCCTCAGCCTCAGTGTCCAAGAGAGATCTAGAGGATCATAGTATTGTGTGACCAAAAATATAGTCCTGCATTGCAGGGCCTATCTTCACATTGGTCTGGCTGCACACATTATCATTCTGCTATCGGGGAAGAAAACGCTCCAGTCTGTTTGTATTTTCTTTTAACCAATCACAATTGTTTTGGGCGGCGCTAGGCACAGGACCCAGCAGCAGTTGCCTTGCAGAATAGATATAGCAGACAGCGGAAGGGGAGGAGAATGCCTCCTGAAAAATGGCAGGCTTACACCCTCAGTCTACATCCGGTTAGTCAGACTACCAAAAATATACAAAACAATTTCAGCATTATTTTCAGCATTCGTTGCTTTAGTCCATGAAGGTTTAATAGACAAATGTCTATGTTCACATTCATCACATTTAGCGCTGATTCAACACATTACAGGAAAACTGTTACTCAAATTCTCCCCCTTTTTTAGTTTACTCCAAATGCCCGCTAGCCCACCGTCAACCCTTTACCTGCCCTCACAAGAACTAGAGAATTGCTCACAGCTGTACGTATCCCTTGCACATCTTAAGGAACTCTGCATGTTAAAGAAGCAAAAATGAAACAATGCAACACAAAAAGAATGATAGAGAAAGAAGTTAAAGGAGAGAGAGAGGGAGAAGGGGTGAAAGGGGAAAGATAGAGGTTTAGTCTGGCGGTAAGACCTTCAGTGAAGTGAAACACGTTATTAAGGGTTGAATGGAGTTACCCATCAGTTCATCCCCGATCTTTTCCAGTATGAGACAATGAGTGATGAGAGATGGATGGTGCTCGAGGAGATGACGTGGAAGTAGAAGACGCCGTCATGCTAAAAGAGACATGAAGCTTTAAGTGTCTACCTGGTTAGAGGTGAACAGTCCTGTGGTGCCTCCTTATGTTGGGATAAAAGGGTAGTTTTTTATTTCAATCCAAAATATTTCGGACATTGTCTCGACATAACTTTGAGCATGAATAGAACATGTGACTTGAACATGAGATGTCTGAGATCTGTCACACCTGTCCTCTATTTTTGGATCCCAGAACAAGATCTTCAGCTGTTATATTGCTTTGACACTTTATAGTCCTATTGTTGTGCATCTGATGGGGGCAAGGTTTACTCTGCGGATTAAAAAGCAGAATAAAAGCATGCAAGATGATAGCATTGTGTTTGTCAAAATATGTATTCTGCATACTTAATAAAAATAATAAAAACATCTTTACTCATTCTTAATGCTAAACTCTCTTGCACAACTTAACTTGAGATCTACTTTATAAATATTTTTTTTTAAACATAATCTTTTTTCTTTTTTTTAAAGAGGGCCATGGCAATTATCTGGCACATCATTCAAATTGCTAGCCATTGTTCACAGGGCATTCATGTAACCTAACATCTGATTTTATTTTTGACAGTGATGTGAATGGTATTCAAACCTTCTCAGCAGGGATGACAAATTAAAAGAGTCTTTCACTAAAAGGTAATTTTTACTCATCAGAGTGCCCAACAGTTGCTGTAAAAAGCTGTACAGAGAAAGTACTCCAGGAGGGAAGAACATAAAAATAGAGTAGAATAACCAACATGTACACTAGCAACTAGTGTACATGAATGCATACTTGTTATGTATGATTTTCATTTTCAGAAACATAATCAGGTTGGAAAGCAGAACAAAGTGCATTTAGATAGTATCATGTTTGTTAGTTTTGTTTGTTCCATTGTCTTTCTGTGTTTTGTTTTTGATCCATTTGTCTCAAATTCATGTGAAGCATCTTTCTGTACTTTGAAAAGCGCTATACAAAATAAAAGTATTATTATTATTATTATTATTAATATTATGCAACATACTGTTGCACTGTAAAAAAAACAAATAATTTGAATACAAGCAGTATGTAACAATAAGAACAAAATGGGTATCTGAGGAAAGGAAGCAATTTTCTTATGTTTATTTCTTTCTACACATTGTTTTGTTTATTTAAATGGTTTGACAGTTTGGAAAATTAGCTTTCTTATATAATTTTAGAGAGATCACTTCTACGGAGCTACAGCCAGCAGCTGCTCATCTTAACTCTTGGCACAAAAGGAAAGAGGCATATTTCACAAAATTTTGAACCAAGTCCTTCAAGTTTACAGACTTTTAACACAGAACAGTTATTTAAATCAATAATCAAAGAAAATGTGCATGTTTATAATCTTTATTTGTTTAAAATTAAAGCACTTGAATAAGAAGGTTTGTCAGTAAATTCAATTCTGCTCAGTGCAAAGGTGTTACAATTACGCTCGATATATTTAATTACATCTGTTTATTCAACAAATATCCAAATCCAATGTTTTCTACAGTGATTTTCTCCGGTACAGCAAAAAGCGTGCTACCACAAAGGTTTGATGTTACCAGGTGGAGTTCTCAAAAACGACTCAATCGCACACACCACCTTCCCACCTGAGTTACCAATATAGTGCCAGCACAGTTGTTTTGAATATGCACACCTCCTTTTCTTCAACACTTATCTTCCTCCCATTAGGCTGGTTGTTGCAGAATCGCAGTAAATCCTTCTGTCTGGGTGACGTCTCTGTAATCTTCACAAGCTGTCAATTTTCCTCTCTCTGATTGGGAGTGGGAAGGTTAAGTGCCAGAAAATGGTCCTTCGAAATTGGATGAAAACACACCGTAAAGAAAAAATATTAATGTCTTCCATGCTTTTAAATGTCAAGGTGAAAGACACTCTGAAACACAAATAATGTATTGGCAATAAAATATTCAGGTTGGAAAAGGACAAAGATGTTATGTCTGGGGATAACTTACAAATTGTTAAACATTTGGTAAAACATCATAGTGGGGTTGAGACACTATTTGCATAAACCATTGACCTTAGGACTTATGCACGTGAGCCTTTTTCCAAGCAAAATTTGAGGTACTACTGATAACATTAACAAGGCTTAAATATGGGACATTAATCCAGGAGCTTTTATTATTTTAACTGTTTAGGTTTGGCTATAATTAAAAAAAAAAAAAAAGTAAGTAAGTGTCTTCTAATTAAGAGCGGTAGAGTTTGTTCATGCATACAGTCATGCACCACTCATACTACTGGGACTACAATTCACATTTATCTATATCTATGTTTACAATATACTTGGTGAGATTGTTTTAGATTATTATTATTATTTTTGTCTTTCATGCCTATCATACCACTAATTCAGTTTACGGATGAACAGCCAAAAAAAGAGAAGCTGCAGAAGAAGATGCAGAAGGACAAGCACTAGACACGCGGGACGTTTCCTGTCATGTGATCATGTATCGTTGGTCAGCATGCTGGGTCAGACCCTCGCAGTATCAGTCCGGAGAGATGGCCCACCATCCAGATGGCCTCGGTCCAACAGGTGGTCCCATAGTGGGGGTGGAGCTGAGAGATCTGACATCTGCCTTCTACAGCACACACACACACACACACACACACAGACACACACATATTGTACACAGTAGCACCAACTAGTTAGCAGCAACACCTTCTCCTCGCTGCTCTCCATCTCTGCGGTGGTGAGATCTCGGGCCCTGGGGCTCAGTCTCCTGCTTCCTCTATCTGATTTCACCCTCATCTCACACGTCGCAGCTCAGTGTGCTTTCATTTCCATGGGTAATGCTTCAAACAATGATAACTCATTAGCATGTATTGTAAGGCTTTGGATTATCGTGAACTGACAAAGAATGAATATGGAGTCCATTTGCTTTCCTTTTTTTTCTTATGTTATTATAATCTGAGTGTGTTGTGGCTGTTTGGGCTCTACCTACAGAGCTACATTGTATACAACCTTGAACTTGTTACTTTTCTGAGGATTATTTAATTGCTTATATAAGAGTGATGCTACACATGGGATGTGACTGACCTAAAGAGTATAGAACATTAGAGGGAGATCGCTTTCTCCTCGGGTGATGCGAAGCAGATATGTTGTTTGTTGGTTTCTCTAAAAACTAAATACACTTATTGTTCCAGATCTGTGGCCCGTCAGTCGGGGACATATTTGGTTGAAAGAGAGGAAACAAAGCAAAGAGCATGCTGATCATTCCTGCGAACATGTTTCATAATTGCTTATATGCTAGTGAATGATAGTGATGACGTGCCATACAGAAAGTTAAAATGCCAAAATAACTATTACAGATATCATAGTAAATTCCTTTCAAATGTACTTAGAGTTGTAACAATATAAATATAGCTTGAAAAGAAAACCGCTGTCTGCAGGTCTACTCAAGGATCATTGTTCGTAGTCAGACAATTTCTCTGTGTTGTCAAAGAATAAAGTGACAGAAGACGTATGATGCAGTGATCTCTCTGGGAAAGTTCAGGAGAACTTGCTGCTGAAGTTGAATTATTCATCACACATCATTGCCATTCTTCTCTACCTTCAATTGATCGGTGTAGGTGAGTCCATATGACATGTGGGCCTGGATACACACACACATACACACACACACACATAACCAGAGAGTGTGTGTGTCTGTCTGTGTGTGTGTGTGTGTGTGTGTGTGCATTCGTGTGTGCGTGTGTGCGTGCGTGCATGTGTGTGTGTGTACATGGAGGTCTTGTTAGCACCACAAGTGTATGGCTAAATGAGTCTCCTCTATCCATCACACCTGCTCTGAGACCCTGCAGCTGTCACTAAGCTCATGTCTGTCTCTCTGTCTATTTATTGGTGGTTTAATGTTTCATGCCTCACATTGATGCATCAGTTACAAATTAAGCTAGTTGAGTGCATTCATCTGCTTAAAAAAATATCTGAATTCAACTATTAAATAGTTGCATACTGATTCAAAACTGCTCTTCTGCCAGAACTGGCTTATTTCTGCAACTACTACTTCCACCATCAGGGATATTAATATTACAGCCAAGTACATTTACTCATTTTACTGAGACACTTCACTTTTTAATTTTCTTTTTTTTCTTCTTTTTACTTCTACTCCACTATATTTCAGAGTTAAATATTGTATTCATTACTCCACTCTAGTTTATTTAAACATCCAGGTTTCTTAATCTTATAAAATAATGCATTGATTCAACTAACCACGCCAACAGTATATTAAATACTATATGATTACAACAACATTAACAGGATCCTTACATATTTATGCATTAATATTAATGCTAACACAAAGTCTATAACACCACTTTGAAAGGGCTCACTCTAACAAGTAATTTTAATACATTAATACATTTAGTACAATTACTAAGATAAGATATTCAATATATTAATACTGATCATTCATCTGCCAATCTGTGCAGGTGTAAATCATCAAATTAACATAGTGTGCATGCTGCCACACTGCAATTGTTTGCAGAAGTTAGAGACCGTAAGTCTTGATAATCTTATTAGTAGCACTTGTGCGTTTTAGCTATTATGATAAAAAATCAATAAAGTCAATCTATGTTTTTTATTTCTTTAAAGTCACAATAACTCCTATTTTCATACCCAATATAAGTCAATGTATAAATAATTGTTCTATATCCCTTCCCGGGGAACAATGTACTGTATCTGTAGTTGCACACAGTTCCAGTGAGTCTACAACGTCATGTCTTTATTAAAACACTAAAGCAAACTTATGTTGCAACTTTAAACAATAGTCGTCTGCTTCACATCCAGCCGGCCTTTTGCCTCGACTCATTAAGCCACTGTTTCTCTTTGCGGACTTTAATGTCTCCTCTCTCATCTCATTAACTGAAATGTTATGCCCGGCCATGTTTATCTCCGCTTGTGCAAAACTGTGAACAAAAGAGGAGCAAGGAAGAGCAAATGGACCAGAACAGAAGTGGACAATGGACCACAGAAGTAAAAGGTTAAAAGGTCACTTTGCTCGTGACCCCGGTGGTCAGTTTGTAGCGATGTGGTCTGTGCTGCCACCACCTCAGCAGCTTGTTAGTGCTGGTCAGGTCACCTCTATCTGCCCTCTCATTAGGCCACACACACGCAGCATGCTGACAAAGTATGCAGAATATGTGGGTTATATACAAATTAAACTATATTTAAATGTGTTTGAATGCTGGAAAATATGCATTTTTCTCATGTTTTCTTGTTACTTTTTTTTCTTTCTTCATGTCCATGCTATCTTTCCATTTATGTTAACTGACACAGTGTGACCTTCCTCCGCTATACAAGCTGGCTCCCAGAGCCTGCAGAGACATTCACAATATTGCTTTTGAAAAGGATCCAATAAACAAACAATTACAAGGGAGGAAGACATATCAGGCTGAATTGCTTCACGATGGTGAAGCGTTTAATTTCTGATTTCACAGTCCTTTGGAAGAGGGGACAGGGGGCCAAGCCAAACAGCAGTCACTTTCCCAGAGACACAAACACTGCTTCTCTTTCTCTCTCTCACACACACACACACTTTTATTTCATGCCCTACTGTTTTTTTTACGGCCTGTAATTACGTCTCATAGCCCTCATGGATCCCATTTTCAATTTAATGTATAGATGTAATGCATTGTGGCCTGAGGAAAACATCCATCTCTATCTGGGTTTTTACATGCTGCTCATAACTGAATTGCATATTGAATAATTCAATTTGCAGCCATATATAATCACTACATGTTGTGGAGAGTAACCACAGTTTCAATACTCACCTAATGGATTGATTCAGTTATAACGGTGGGCTGGAGTAAGTAGTTTTCCTACAGGCTTGTCTAACCGCAGTGTAGCCATAAAGACCAACATTAAGTTACACACAGATCAATACATACCACTGGACAGGGTGGTGGGGGAGAATATCTGTAGCAACATCCCGATGAAGCCTTTTCCTTAGTGAAAGTTAAACGTGAAAGGATATAAAACATCCTTTAACGCCTCGACTGTAAGATGCCTTCATGTTTTGCTGCACTAAGTAGTTTTGAATCTCAGGTTTACAGCAGGGCTTCCTAACCTTAAGGGTCAAGATCCCCCAAGGGTCACAGGATAATTAACAAGATAGAAAAGAAATGAAAAAATCTTTCTCCTTTTTTTTTGTAAAATACTGAAAAGATTGTTTTAAGTCTTTAACAGATATTGTGATACACAATCTAAGAAGGAAACATCACTTTGACTGAAGACATACAACATCGTATTAGCAGCCAAAATATAAATAAACTGGTGTTCAGTGTTGAAAACACTAATTAATAGCCTTCGAGCTACCTAGGAAAAAATAGAACCACCATAATGTACAAAGAACCCATTAAACTACTCATTCAAACTTGAGGAAAAGTAAGGAATATTAGCCGTAAATTGAACTAATGTATTCCAGTAAAATGACTCATTCAAAAGACTGATTCCTTCCAGGTTGTTAAATATTAATGTTTTAATTTGTTACAAGCATTGTAATGGTGTAGCTGGTCCAGGTTCTGCTAGAGCTTACTACTGCATTGCACTGCTGTTTAGTAGTAGTCACGTTGTGTGTAATTAGTAAAGGTTGCAGGTAACTACTGCTTGCTGCAGTCTTCGCTTTATGAGTGTTTGCACAACACCTACAACTATTAAAACATGATGAATTATGGGTTAAGAACCCAGTCAGGATTTCATCTTATTAGTATTAAATTAATGAGTAGCAAAAATAGTATTTATTTCTAAAACATAGTGACATTAGAGTACCTCCAAAAGGAAAAGCTTACTTTAAATACCAGTACTTCTGTGCTAATTCTCACTTACATTACAGAATATAAAGTGTGAGCAATTTATGGACTCATGAGTCCCCTCACTTTTTCTCTTGCACCCCACCCTCCTCCATCTTTGTGTCTGTCTCTAGACACACACACACACACACACAAACCAACACGTGCGCTTGCCTGCTCCCATTGTTCCTGTGGTATTGTTCTCGGTGGATTTGTGCGTATCATTCACAACCCCTATACATCTGCCAGCTCTGATCCATTGTCAAGCAGCGTGCCACACAAACAGGCACCAATTAGACAGGCCGTCCCTTTCTGTGGCGATGTGATTGTTTTGGCCTGGTCTCCATCGCAGCACCTGTCTCGCACATGTTGGAGTCCTTTGATGGGCCGTAACTTAACTCCTGCTCAAATTACACAGGGGTAAAAATAGCATGGTCATGTGCAGCTAATGATTAGTTCAGTTGAGATCTCTTTACTGTACAATTTATTACAACCGACCACGGGACAGCGCATATGACACAATTGCCATTTTTTATTACCAGGGACATCATGGGTATTAACATAGAAAAGGCTTATTAAAATGTCTATATATTACAGTGATCACCCTGGACTGATTACTGCTGCTGCTTTTAGAAGTAAGGTCAGTCCTTTTGGAGCACACTTAAATTGAGAGTGATGATATAAGTTGAGGATAACGTGCTAAATCATGATAGTCATCATAGGATTACACAGGTTGTCCTTTTACAAATATATCAGGTTAAGGTCAGACAAATAATAAAATAAAATGTAATTCCATTGTCACACATAAAATATTAACTTCTTCATTAAATGTTATTGTTTAATTCATATTGACTCTGAATTCAAATATTGAATGTGATCTCTGCCCCTGCCTGCAGTAAAGTATTTTGTGGATATGTTTTCTTTGTATGAGAGTCAACAATAGTAAAAGAAAAAAAAGAAAGATGGGGGATGAAATTCAATAAAAGTCCCCAACCGGACTCAAACCTGGTACTTCCTGGTCAGTCTCTGAAACACCATGGCACCCCATTTCTCTATAGACTACAACAAAGCATTGCAGTTTAGTTCTGCTCATTAGATGTACATGTAATCAAATAACATGTCAGTCATGTGAAGGTACCTACGCTTGAGTTGTGCAAATGGCTCAACTACTTTCCAAAAGAACATTGTTGTAATGGGATTCAGTGGGGAAGTTTAATTCTCCACAGTCTAAATGCTGTTTCAGGTCTTAACCTCTGCCAGAAATAGATACAGCATCGCTAACTGCAAGACTCTTGTTTTGCTTTTGTTGACAAGGCAAAGTTTAAATAAAGTTAAGTAAAGAAAAGGAGTATTGGCACACATATCAGCACCGGCCTCTAAAAACACAAATCAGTCAAACTGCATTTATTGCACTCCTTGCTTTTCTGATAAAAAACACCTTGGCTAAGAAAGTTATTCTGCACATGGATCTTTGTCAAAAAGTATTGAGTAAAAAAAAACTCTGAAAGGTGTCTTAAATACGAGCATTGCTGATAATTTCTTTATGATATTTTACTCTGTAGAAATGCTCTTAAAACAAACAATGCATTTCGCAGTCACCAGACCTGCCATAATGTGACTGCTAGTTGGGTTCACCTCGGTTTTGCCAGGAACTTTGACATATTAGACTCCTCCAACAAAGACTGCAGGAGGTGAAGAGCGGGCATCGGTTAGCAGAGTGCTGCAAGGAGCCAAAAAGGAACAAGAAAGCACTCACAACACAATCAGAAATACACAACTGCTGACTTGAGTTAGTATAGTATCTGCATCATCTGAACTCCAGCGTTAATAATCATCCTTAGCTGCTACGAAGAGTCAAAAAAGGCTACACAAGTCCCCCTTGTTCTGCCAGAAGTCACCAGCATAACGTTCACAGATCAAAAGTCAATACACCCCGTCATAAAAATACAGTTTAAAACTGTAATAACGTCCATATCCTGACTTTATTGTTATTATATTTATTGTTTTTTTATTTCAATCTAAAGATTAATTGATAATAAAGATATTTGTTAAAAAAGGAGAGAATGTAGTAAACCAACAGGAAACACATGATTTCACCCTTGCATTACACTGGATCAAATGCCAGTTTGAGAACATTTCATGCAAATTTAATGCAAATCCACACTGAATTATAGAAACATGAACATATACAAATTAAAGCAGAGTAGAATAAGTCACAGTGTGTCTGTGAAACAGAAGCCACTGCATATTTCACTCATCATAATATGATACTAAAACACTTTTGTAAAATATTAAAGAAACAGTACAAAATAAAATCCTTGTTTTCTGTAGTTTCCATATGTCAACATCCACTAATATGCATTTTGTCTATGTCCGCACGGATGGAGCAGAAGTAAATATTAGCTTGTGTACGAAAAGATACTGTTAATCTGTTCTCAAACTTCATGGTTTAAAAGAACCGCAGCTAATTAACCGCACACCAAAACAGGAATACATTTTAATATTGATCCCCTTATGTCCCTGGTGCATTGTCTGTGTGCATATATGTGTGTGTGCATATGTGTGTGTGTGCATATGTGTGTGTGTGTGTGCGTGTGTGTGTGTGTGAGTGTGGGTGTGGGTGTGGGTGTGGGTGTGTGTGTGTGTGCGTGTGTGCAGGCAAGAGTATGATTATGAATATTTTAAGAGCACATTTAACATGGCGAAGCCAGAGCAGCCTCGGTGAGGGATTTGCGCCTACTCTTCAGCTAATGACCCCAGGCGCTTCCAGCAAAGCTTCTTCATATTTTAAAGAAAGTCGATAGAGCTGCAGCCCAGTCAGCAGCATTAAGATTCATACAGACGCCACAGGGACCCTGAAAAAATTAATAACACGCGTGTCTAACAATCCTTCCTGCGATTTAGTGGAGCACCCGAGCTCTGTGCCTGAAATGCAAAGTAGTAATGAACACACAGATAAGATAAATTCTGAACATGCATCCCCTGCCCCTCAAGTCAATGCACAAACACACTCTTTACACCCACACTTTCCTTCAACCTCTTCTCAGCCAACACACCCATCACCTCCCCGCTCTCCTGACCAGAGGTATCCAAACACACTCTTTTAATCGCTCTGCATTCAACAGCTTCACTTTTTTTTCTCTCATTCTCTTGAAAATGATAAGAAACCACAAATCCAAGGGCTTTAAAATACCTAAGAAGGCACAAGTGAACAAAAGCTTTTATTCACTTTGCCTGGCTGTAATTAATTTTTCCAGACTTCTCATCTGCAGGTGTGCAGAGGCATTGTCAGGTCCTCTCACTGCAAGGTTAGCCTTTGTCTAGAATCCTTCTCAACGGCTCTTTACATGTTTACAGTTTGATAGAAGTGTTCATGCTGCACTGCTAGTAGCACTTCCTATTGTCCCATAAGGCGGGGATGCTGGGGGCTAAGTGCAGACATTTACAGTAGTTTGTATGTATTCCTTCTTTCTTTGAAAAAATTACAAGAAAGCAAAAACCTGTTAGCATCCTTGTAAAAGAGCATGCTTCTTCCTCAACATGTCTTCCCCAATAAAGATAAAATACGCTTTTCTATCTTGAGTAAAATCTGGATAATGTATTCCAGTGCGTGAACTCCAAGGGCTTTCTCAAATACACAATCCAAAGAAATAAGTAGAGTTTCATGGCTGAGGTGTAATGCAGCAGTGGGCTTCCCTTAGAGTCAGGACAACAGTGCAGCGGTAGGCTCTGCTCTCCCTGGGAGGCTAGACAACATATGGCACCGACTCCCAGAGAACAACACACCACCCAAGCAGCCTGGCAGACTCAGTGTGTGTGTGTGTGTGTGTGTGTGTGTGTGTGTGTGTGTGTGTGTGTGTGTGTGTGTGTGTGTGTGTGTGTGTTTATACATGTGTATGAGTGAGTGTGCTTGTGCCAGCCTGTAGTGTATGCATGTTTGCAGATGATTGAACAAGAAAGATGCCTGCCAAGTTTTTTTTGTCTTGGCAGAAGAAATAAATTGATGATGTATGGACATTTTCTTTTTTTTTTTGGTCTTCCATGTCCACATAAGCTAAACAGACATTTACAAGGCTTTCAGCGGGATAAGAAACAACCATATCAGGATTTATACTCTGAGTACCTATTTTTTTCCAAACTGTATCATAAACATGCTTGATAGAAACCTAAATATTTCACTTTACATCTGGCAGAACATTGGTCTGCTTGTTTGAAAGAGAGGCCATCACCCTGTTTAGGGGCCGCATATTGTTGAGGGTGCAGGACAGAGTTAGTGCGTTGAATTAGACGGAAGAGCGGACGTCCTGATCGCCTGTCTAGCAAAAGAGTTTCCATTTTCATGTGTGTGAGTTAAAAGGGAAATAGGAGAATCAATAAGGCATTAGTGGAAAGCCATCAAAAAATCTGCAGCGATCTGAAACTACAGCCAGTAGGTCAGGAAGTTGGATATCATTTATTTAGTGTGAGTTTCCTTAAGACTACAGTTAAGTCAACTTTATTCCTTCCATTTGACTGTGCTGTCTGCCTCAGTTATTCAGAGAACGTGTAAATTACAACAACAAGTTGCAGGCCTCTTCATATAACCTTTATTGATATACAGTGTTTGTCCCCAAAGGATTTGTATCAAATATAAAGCGAGAGCATCTCTGCAAACAAACATGTCTCCTCTCTACAGTTAGTATCCCGTGCCAACCCAAATAAAGCAGACCCACAGCATATAGCCACTTCAAATCCTCTAGTGGAGATATCTCTCTCTAAGGCTGTGATGAGAGGCTCGTGTAAGCAGCTCATCGGCAGCCTGTTTGCCCATATGTGCCTCACACCCCACAGTCCCCAGTGGGTCCTGGCTCTGTGCAGTGATACCATCTCATCTGCCAACATGGACCACTTGGGAAAAAAAACCCAATCCCTCGTCTGCTCGGCCTATTCTGCCCTCACTGGCATGTGTTATGATCTGCACAAATCTGCAGCCAGACTGTCCACCAAATCAAGTGCCCAATCATAGGCTGACCAGTAGGAACAAAAGAATTACGGGTGAATACTGAATAGGTCATGATGTCTGTGCATATTGTCTCACAGTAAACACATACAGTGCATCGAAATAATAACAACTATAATGAAACACACAATCCAAAATCTTCGGAAAATGCACTTTGTCTGATCATCAAATTCACAACAGACAGACATCCTTGACTCAGGAGAGGCAGCAGTTTTGTTTCGTCAAATCACTAAGGTGTGAATCCTCGGGGCCAGTATTGATGATGACATATGCTGTGGGAAGCAGACAGACAGGAAAGCAGGGTCCAGTGTCATATCTGCAGTGTGTGTCTGCAGGTCCCGCGCGGCGACGGTTCGCTTATCCCCCTGCCACCGCACATATGTTCGGGAAACTGAACAGTTGGACGTGGCCGAGGGCTAAAATGGGTCAGACCGACACAGATGGAGAAAAACTCCCACTGGGTCACTGTCAGATGACTAACACCCACAGAAGAATGTGAGAGAATATATATGTGTGTGTGTGTGTGTGTGTGTGTAAAGATCCTATTTTGACAGATTCTAACAAATTGCCAACATTTCTCTTGAAACAAGCCTAGAAATAAATACTAACACAACAAGTTTTGAATTAAAATTGGGTCACGCTGCGCTTGAGTAGCTGAGAGAAAACCACGCAATCTAGTGGATGTCAAAAATCCTTGACATCACATTTCAGCTTTCCGCTTTTTTCAACTTCTCTTCCCTCTGCTGCTTTCCTTTCTTTTACTTCAAATATAAACAGTCAAATCAACATGATTCATAAATTGGGTTACTGTTCATGTTGCCATTTAATACTGCAAATGTGATCACAGTAAACACACTGTGACGAAAATCTTTTACAAATAGCTTGGAGCGCATGAGAGCTTACTTTGGGGTTACAATGAAAGCTTTGAGTTTATTCCCTGGGAACGTATCAGGAAATCAATTGAGAGTGCAAGAGAACCCAAACACATCACTTGACAGGTGGAGAAGAGTTGGTATTCAATGCACCTCGGTGTCAAAATGGAATCATCCAGACCAGTAGATAGTGTATTCCGAGACAAAAGGTAAAACATATAATGGGGTAATCTTCAGGCAAAGCTGTCACGCCTAAATTGTATTCAGGGCACTTCAGGCCAATGTCCTTGGTTGTCAAAACCTCCATTATAAATGGAATGTGAGGCAATAATTGCAGAGTTGAAAGGTCACTTGTCCACTCGTTCATTAGAAAAATGGGAGGGAAATTCCTTTCAGTGTAATCCTTGGCTGCCTTTTGATTTGATCTTTCAACACCATTTCTACAAGTGATGGGCCAAAGCTGCCGGAGGAAGAGCACTGATCCCAAAATGCAGTGCATTTCTGATTGTCGCTGCTACTTCTGCTCACCGTGCTTTTGTTGATTTGATGCTTTAAAAGAAAAAGAAAAAACATTTTAGTAAGCCAAGAGCTTCCAGTTGTCCATTGTTTGCTTCTGCCCGAGCCTCTTTGGAAAGACTTGTTTTTGACATACATCACACAGGGAATCATCACAAAGCATCCTTCTTCTTTCACCTCAAATGAACCATGCCCTCACATGAGGTCACATACAGTAAGTCCCTCTGCGCTGGATAGAAGCATTAGTATGTGGGTGGCACGTGCTCTGTGAGGCAGTCATATGTTTACAGTGAATCTCTTGGATGAAAGTCAAGTTTGCAGCTGCAGCCAGGGAATAATTCATCGCTCGCCTTTTTACCCAGGAGGAGCCACAGGTAGTTGATGAAGTGGCAGTGCCAAGACTCCCAACTGGCGAAGACGAAGCGCAGCTGCCAGGAGTCAGCGCGGCCAGATGCCGCTGCTGATGTACCATGTGTTCCAAGCAGGGCAACAGTGTGTTTGTGTGCGAGCTGGGGTGGGAGGGGAGAGAGCGGAGCGCTTGCCAAGAGATTCTCACATTGATGCCAACCTGACACATGCTTGGGTACTCCCCACGGTTTGTGTTACCATCCCAGCCTCTCTCCCAGATCTGTGGGGGGTCCCCTCTTTCCCGCTTTCTCTTTTCCTCAGATGCAGTCCTTTGCCAAGATGGGAGTTGGCGCCTGCTTGCGGCCGTCCTGCCCATCAGTGGCTGGATCCTTTCAGGTGTCCGTTACTGAATGGTGGGTTGGCAGCAGGCCACTGCAACAGAATGCCAGCTTCTGTTGGATCCTAATCATCATTTGCCACAACCGTAACCATAACTCCTTATTGTAGCCATGTCTCGTCCTCTCACCCCTGACAAACAGACATATACGTGATGCTCTATATCATCTTCCTTCCGCCATCCACGCTGTCTCCAGGATCTGTATATAACTCCTTCGACTGATTAGATTCCAATTCCCAAACAATGCAAGGCAAAAATATGGCCAACTTCCAGGGAAATCCAAAAAACATGGGTCGTCTGTGTCCTATTTCGTTTCTTCGAAGACGACATTCGATCTTATTTTAGGTTGAATCCTTAGAAAATGCGGCACTGCCATCTGCATCAAAAAAGACTAAAAACTGTGCAAATGGCTTACAAATAAAGGAGTCTCTGGAAATTACATTGCTGCCGGGGTAGCATAGCATCCCCTTGAATAGCGTTTTCCCCACAAATGGGAACGAGTGGTCTTTGACGATACTATTCCTGAGAGTGGAGGGGAGTTCTCTGAAACAAAGGCTCCAATTTCGTTAGGAACATGCCATCATCGTTTGCAGTGTAGGGGGTTTGGGGAGGGAAGCGAAAACTTTTTGAACGTGTGCCATGTCTGTACCATTCTCTTATCTGAGGCACGCGACTGCCAGCTGGCGGCTGAATGTGCCCACTTGCACTGTGATGATGAAGCCAGCCAAGCTAGTTGGCACACAGTGGTAGGACTGGCATGTGATCTAAAGCCAAACACAGCTCTGTGTGTGATAACTGCATATATATAATGCATTCTCCCTTCCCCTGTGCTCATCTATGGTGAACAGCCTCTCCGCTGGACCTGCAGGTCCTAAAAAATGAAGGACAACAACCACCAATCTGAGTTAAGAATCCCAGGATGGCAGATAACAACAACCACTCATGCTAGTAGCCCTGTAATCAATGATAAATGTATCATAAACAACCTGTCTGTGGGCTGTAATTAAACTATTAAAGAGATATAAATTACTGTCTTACCTCTGACATCTAGTATCCTACAAAGTATCTATATGCATAATAAAAACAGCTTTGTTCCAGCAGCCATCACTCAGGTGAACACATTATAATCATAACAGTGCACTGATATGTAGCTTTGTGTACTTTTATCATCAAGTTTGTCTTGTTGTCTGTGTTGTTGTAATGTGTGTTGAGATGGATGTCTCGCTTTCTACCTACACAAATAAAGTAACCTCAAGTACTGCATCAGATAATGTGTAACATTTAATTAAACTTTAAAAATATTTAAAAAGTATCTAAAAATACTAAATTAATTAAACCTAAAAGCAATATAATTTATATCTGCAGAGATGTGTATTTAAATAATTAAAGTAAAACATCATCAAAGTAACAAAACACAATGTTCTGGGACAATATTTGTATCGTATATATATATATATATATTATTGTATATTGTCAGCTGTCACTCAGGAGCTGGGTTTGCAGTGTGTACAGAAGTTACGAGGCAGGAACCATTGAAGCAAATAGTTTCACGCCGGAAGAGTAATGCGGTTGCACCGTCCTCCAATAGACGGTACGGCTTATATTTAGGGTAAGGTGAATACTAATTACAGTAGCTATTTGTGCGGCGGAACATGGACATTACTTTATACATTTTCATGTAGTATTCGCAGTAGGAAGGATACTTTATTGTATGCATTTCGTTGCCGCTGTCCCGGTCAGTATCGGGGTCACTGACAGTTACCTAACGTTAAGTAATGTCAAATGTCACAGCAACGTTTACGGTCAACAGCACGTTATCTGCTGTGACGTCACAAAAAGAACAACGAACGAATCTGTCCTGAACTGGACGTCGTTTCACTGCATGTCGTCATACTGGTGAAGAGTTTACACACAAGCTACTTCTTTTTTTTGTCTGTCACTTTTTTCTGCACACCACGTTTTAAAGTGATAGAATAAGCAATACATTGAAGCCACGTGCAGTGAGTTTGTGTTAAATAGTGCAAAGCTGGAGGAATTAAAGTGAAGGAAACGTGAATATTTCAGAGATAGGTCAAACTTTGTGTGCTGCTTGATAAAACTACACCTTTGTTTCCCTCTTAACTCACAGATGACTAATATAAGCAGTGTGCAAGAGGCTGAGGATGGAGCTGTCTTGATGTTCTGACTCCAGAGGGTCTTAAAATCTACAAACATGCTCTCTGGACGTGTTGCTGCTGCCTGCCGCTCTCTGAAGTGGACATTACCTTGCTGGAAAGCCACTCTTAACAAAACGTATAGCCCATCAAAGCCAGGGCGGTGGCTACTGGGAACTGTGGTTCAAAGAGGGGCTCATAGATGGACTACAGCGCCGTCATCGAGGATAAACCAGAAGCCAGTGTTTAAAAGAGCCCCAGCATTTGGAGATAAGCTTGCGATCATCGACAGCAGCGGCGGCCACAGCTACAAGCAGCTGTACAGCAGCAGCCTAAGTCTTGCAGGTAGAATCAGCACCGCCCTCAACTCTGACTTTGGGGGTCTGGAAGGGAAACGAATATCCTTCCTGTGTGCTAATGATGCTTCCTATACAGTGGCCCAGTGGGCTGCTTGGATGAGTGGTGGAACGGCAGTGCCACTCTACCAAAAACACCCTGAATCTGAGCTGGAGTACGTCATCTCTGACTCCCAGAGTTCACTGCTGGTGGCAGGGCATCCCTACGCCGACACGCTTGAGCCACTGGCACAGAGGCTGGGGCTGCCATGTCTGACACTGCCCTCCACTTCCTACCTGGGCACTTCAGAAGGGGCAGACCGCCAAGAGGAGGAGACGGGAGACATCACAGACTGGGCTGATCGGCCAGCTATGATCATCTACACCAGTGGTACCACAGGGAGACCCAAGGGAGTTCTACATACACACAGAAGCCTCCACGCCATGGTAAATGTTGCTTTCTTAACCATACTTACATTGGAGACGATGTAAGTATTCTGGCATCCAACAACATTTTCTTTTTTAGGGTTTTGTTCTTAGGTAAGAACTGACTCTACGCACACTAGAGAGCCCACTTTTGTACATTTGAGTGCTGACATTATTGTGCAAAATAATTGATTATTGTGTTCTCTTCAGTTGTGTAGTATTTTAATATTTAAATTACAATCATATTGTTTTGATCATTTGTGAGATTATTTATTCATTATTTAAATTAATAAACACTAAACAAATACTTCATCACTGAACGAGAACTAGCATCCCATGCATCTTTTTTTTCTTTGTTATTATTTTCTACGTTAGGAGCCTTAGTCCGGTGCTTCATCCTCTTTTGACTTTCATTTGGGCATTCTTGAATGAATTCTCTCAACTTTTCTTTTCAATGACGCACACAGCCCTGTAGTCTCATACACTTTAATGGCGACTTGCCCGTTGCTCCGTGTTAATTAGGATCAACTGGCACACGCTTTCAGTTTACGAGGACGAGGGAATTCATCATTATAAGAACACAGTACAAATTATTCTGCGGTTAAAGAACGTGCCGTGAAACTGAAGAGGATTTACCTTTCTCCAGAACAATTTGAGAAATAACTTATGAAGATATCGGTGAATTAACCCCATTGGCTTCTAGTTTGATTAACAGGACATGTATGTCAAAGGTGAAAAAGATTGTTTCAAACCTTTGACATCACAGTGGATGAGACATCTTGTGCTTATGGACTTAAAATAACAAGCCATGTGTGTTGTGTGTGAACCCGTTGTATCTGTTAGGTTAACCTACACCTTAATGGCAGCTAAACGTAACACTGTTTCACAGTAATTAAAACACTGCAAAACGTGTGTTTACATAGTCTTTATGTAATACTGTAAAATCATTAACCTAATTGAAAACATCCATATAATATTTAAAATATTTTTGATGTTTCTGTGTTGGTTATTAAAAATGTATACAAGGGACTTTATCAAACTTAAGTTTTTTAAGATTTATTATAATTTATGTATTAACATACTGTGTGCAGTCATCAGAATATTTGGGGGGCTCTAAATGCTCCTTGTTTAGGAAGCTCAGACATCAGTCAGGAATATTTTTTCCCCGCATTTGCTAAATTGACATTATCTTTTTTATGCTGTTCATGTTTGTCTTCTGAGTTTGATTTCAGCCTATTAAAACACAACAATAGCTGTTTCATGTGATGAAGTGACTATCCAGACCTCCAACAAATGGAGACATGTAAAATATATGCATGTTTCAAGTGTTTAGACATCCCCACACCCACATTTGACTCCCTGATTAGCATCAGCCCTCTTTTGTTCCAGTCAAGCTTTCTGAATAATCACTAATTTATGCCATTAGAGATCTCCTGAAGATTTGCCTGTATATTTTTAAGTGAAATTGACCTACATGTCCAATAGAGTGGAAAATTAAATCCATCTGAAAGAAGGCAGAGCTTCATATGTCTCTGGTTGGCCCATGGACGTGAGTGAGTAGATGATTAAGTGATTCTGTCTGTTTTCCTGCAAGGCAACAACATCAGGTTGTCACAGTTACTTGAAAGCAGCTCAGTCAGGTTTATGGGAATGAAGACTTAAAGCAAACTTGCAACGAAAATACATATGCTGTGTAACTTCCAAATTTGTGATATGATCCTAATCTTCCACCATTTAGTTGTGTACAACTAGTGGCAGAAGTTTCACTGGCCATAAACAAGGGAAGATTATACTTGTATTATGCTAATGTCAATATGCTAACACACATCCACAGTGAACAGAACACAATAACCAGGACAATGTAACGCAATTAAATATATCTCTAATGTCGAAATTATAATTCTCGCACAGCCTCGACATACATTTAACAGTATAAGCTTCACAAAGGAGATGTTTAGATTAAGCTCACACATAGTTGTTGTGTTCCTCCATTACTTGACATTCACAGCCACAAACTTAAAACTTTTTATACGGACACACTTCCCCTGCATACTGCGAAGCAATAGCATAAATGGATTCAGCAGCACAAGAAGGAAGTTCAATCTGTTGCCATGCTCCACAGTCAAATCTAATTTTGGTGACTAAATTAACCTTAATGGAGAGTTAGTGGAGTTGTTTCCATATTTGGATCAAGGATAGAGGGTGTTGTATGTCGTACAAGACCACATTGTATGAATAAAATGTATAAATAAAATACTTGCAGGGAGAAATCAATTGTTGAAGAGATGTATGCCAATGTCTCCACTGTTGTGTTTCTCGAATAGAAACAGTAAAATAAACCCAGGGAAAGAGAGTCAAGGACATCGGACAAATAAACAATTACAACTGAAAACTACTTTCCAAAAGAAAAGCGGTACTGATTATCAAAATGAACTACCTAAGTCCTAAATCAAAGACCACAATACAAGACCAGCTGATAGGTCCCGCTACACCAACCCTGGCACTCGCGGATCAAACATAGAAAACAGCATCTACACACACACAGCATGCACGCTGCCACCTGCAGTCTCAACAGGAGCCTCAGTAGAATAATAATGCAGTTAGATTATAATGATCTTGAGTTATTATTATGCTCGCCAACTGCAACCAAATTCACTCTTCGCTGCGGTTGTCAGAAGTAATTCTTGCAGCAGCAGGAAATTACTAATTACGGTTTTAATTCAGCAGTTTAGAAGGAAACCTGGTACAAAAACAACTCGACGGGACCGCAACGCCACACAATAGCGAGACAAATATCTGCAACTGATTGAGGTTGCTGACCCCCTCCTGTCTTTCCTCCCCTGCTTACCCCCTCACCCTCAGGTCCAGTGTCTGCTTTCAGAGTGGGCGTGGTCCAGAGACGACGTCATCCTCCACACCTTGCCGCTCCACCATGTGCACGGCATCGTGAACAAGCTGCTGTGCCCGCTGTGGGTGGGCGCCACCTGCGTCATGCTGCCTGAATTCCAGCCTCAGAAGGTCTCAACTGCACTCCGTCTCCCTCTCTTTCTGGTTTTTACTCTTTCTCTTGATACATTACACTGTTTCATTAACACACCTGAACAAAAGAGGCAGTTGTAAGGCTCGGGTGGAGACTATGAGAAGTGTTTCATATGTAGAGGTTCTGTGTGGACAAGGTGCTGCAGAGGTTAACAAGACATTCAGCTTTTTCCCCATCAATCCCTCTTTTTCTATCAGTGTTTCCATTTCCTCACTTTTCTTTTTCCTCCTTTCTCCCCGCTTCATCTCCTCTCCTTCTATCAGTCTCTCCTCCTCCTTTTCCCTCTTTGACTGTCAAACTAAGTGTTTGGGGCTTAGTGATGAATTGCCTTGTGTGGCTTTGTATCTGACCAATGCCGACTCACGGCAGGGGCTTAAGCAGCAGATCAATCGATGAGCTGACATTGAAGGATGATGGTGCTTGTTTGGCCCTGGGAAAGGAGGGGAAGATGGGGTACTAAGTGTGTGTGTGTGTGTAGGTGTGGCTTTGAAACAGGGTATAGATGCACATGTTTTTTAATGTGTGTGTGTGTGTTTTTGTTTGTATGTCAGGTCCTCTGCAGCTGCGGCAGTGAAGGTGGATGGAAAGGAAAGGTCTTTAAAGGACATATCTGTCAACATGGGTATTGCTTCACTGTTATATCAGTATTCAGCTGTTATCCCTGACCTTGTGTACCAAATCACAAAACCCCTCTTCTCACCCTCAGCAAAAAAGCCTTTATTCTCCTCCTCCTGAAGTAACAGTACATTGATGAAGTGATCGATAGTCTGTCTCTTCTATCCCCTAAGATCTCTGAAGGGTAGCCCAGGCAGCAGAGGCCGGCATTGATTTCTTTCTGATTTTGCCTGGAGATAGTGACAAACATTTTCAGTGCAGGAATTGTGATCCAGTAAAACGCACATACAGAATGTCTATTTCAAGTGTGCTGAGGCAGACTGACGGGAGCAGATACTCCCTGGGGTCATTAACACATTAAAAAAAACATCTCAACAGACATTATTGAGATTTTTAATAAGAGAGAAATAGAGATAATGCATACAAAAACATGTTCTACCAGATAAAGGCATTTTATTTACGGATTGATAAAGTGATACTTACTAACTCACAGCTGCCTATTCTATAATTTGAAGATTTTCTAGAGTAATATTTCATACAAGAGACGACAATGTCTTTATACAGTTGTCGGTCTGTCCACCACTTTGGTCCCAACAGAAATATCTCAACAACTATTGGATGGATTCCCATGACATTTTAAACAGACATGCATGGCCCCCAGAGGATGAAGCCTACTGGTTCCCTTCACCTCTCCATGGTGCCAACAGCAGCACAAAGTTTAAATGTGTCCAGTGAAATAGCTTAACAACTACTAGCTTTATTAGCACAACATTGGGTACAGCCATTCATGATCCTCAGAGGATAAACCATTTCAACTTTCGTGATCAAAGGAAATGCCTAAAAGTAAACCTGAAAACCTGACAGTTTTCAATACTCAGTGCTTCAGACTCTTCCACGTTCAGCCTCCAGTCCTTCTGAGGAAGAATTAGCGATTATTGTGGCCCTTGTGGAGGCCTGAGTAGTCCATAGAGTTGTTTAGGATGCAGGCCGTGGCCCTCTGCTCTCATCACATCCTGTCCCCTAGGTGGAGTTCAACTCTTTGATGGACATAAATTGCCTCGCTCTCCCCCCCAGACTGGACTTGGTGGAAGCGCTCCACTGCACTTGATAGACACCACCCAGCATGGTCAGGGCACACTCGGTTAATAATCCGTCTCTGTACAAAGTTCTATTCTGTATGTGTACTGGTGACCTGTGAACGCCCCGTCATTTTTATATCAACTTGTAATGATATTGTGAGATCATCTCAGCTGTATTTGCCTATCTATTTCAGTTATGTGTGTTTATTTGGGGCAGAGGAGGTGAGAGAAGTTAGATAGATAATAGATTAGGGGAGTCTACAGCGAGGTGACTCAAAGGAGGAGTAGAAGGAAGAGTTTAGAAATTGCTGGCATATTAAGAAGGATATGGTGCTACTGTAGGTGAGATGGATGAGGGGAGAGACTGCATCTCTCTGTCTGTGAGTATGTGTCTAGGTGTATGAGAGAGAGAGCGAGAGACTGCAGAGGCAGCGAAGCAGGAAATTACGAAATGGAGAGAGGAGGTAAGTGAATGTGAGATAGGAAGCAAAGGGTGGAAGAAAGATGAAGGGGAGCTGTGGGGTCAGAGATGAAGGTATGGAATGAAAAAGAAGCACATGGGGAATGGAGGTAGAATGAAAGAAAAAGAAGAAGTGAGGATAAGTAGACTGAGAGGGGAGGGGAAGGGGAGACAGTAGGGGAGGAGCGTTTGTCTCCCAGGGGGGGAGAAGCTGTCGTTCACCTTCGCTTAATTCATGATGTCGTCCCATCCTCCCGTCGTCTACTGCGGGGGGTAGAGAGGAGGGGGAGGGGTAAAAAAGCTTTGTCCTTGAACAAGTGAGTTAATGTGATATTTGAACAGTGTTTTTATATGAGCATGGCAGTAGTTCACAATGTATGCTTATGGGTCAATGACATGACATGCATAGTTTTGTGTCCGACTGCATCATTTTCTTTTTAAATAGTTTGAATCAATTCGTGACATGCATCACTTTATTCTTTTTAATCTATTTAGTTTGAATACATTTTCAGTAAATTAAATAAAAATATATTATTTTGTGTTTTGGCGTCTCAAACCCCCAAAATGTCAGGTGGCGCAACCGTCCGTGCAAATTAACAGACCAAAAAAAGTATTAAAAATGGTGTTTTAATGATAATAAATTCAAAGTAAGATACTGTGGCATGATTTTATGTTTGAAACCTTTCAAATAAATCCAATTTTCCAAATATCAATACTTTGATCTAGTTGAGATAATTAAAAAAACTTTTGTCCAGCAATTTGTATGTTCTCAAATGTCAGGGTGGCGCAACCGTAGAAATGTGGCTTTTCTTCTGAAGTGGAATGTCAATAATAGTAAACAGGATATTGCATCATCCAGAGGACCCCAACTGACCTTTATGATGAGTGAAAAGGTTGGTAATCTTCTCTCAAATTTTTATATAAATAGCTACTTTCACCTCATAGTTAGATTGGTACACTTTTTATGTCAGGTGGTACAACCAATGTTAAACTAGGGAAATGTTATTTTATCATAAAACTCTTTTTTATATCAAAATATTATATGAATTAACTTGAACTTGAACTCAAAAACTAATACAGGCGTCCAACTAGAGGCCTGTTTAATTTGAAATTAGAGGGGAAAGTCAGGTGGTGCAACCAGGTAACATTTGTATTTAAGCCAATAAATAATAGGTTAAAGTGACAAATGGTTTCAAACTATGGTGTGCATAGCTATTGTATTGAATACATTAATTTGTATATTCGTAAAACTATTTTTCTGTCTTTAAATGTAAAATTGGATGCTTAACATTTCAAAATACCTGGCACTAGGCTGCAACAATTTTAAATTGTTGTAAATACAAAAAAACAAACACAAAATAATAATCTGTTAAGCACTGTATACACACTAAGGAACACTTGCTAAAAAAAATTCACTTTGAGTAAATAGTAGGTAAATATATATATTTTTAAAAATATTTGGTTGCGCCACCTGACATTTTTTGGGTGGTGAAGTTAAAAATACAGTCAAAAAATGAATTTAATCACTTTGAAAAGTTATTTATCAAATAAGACTCGTTTAAACACATTGCTCCAATTTCAAAAACATGCATTACATCCATTTTGAAAACACTTTTAAAAAATATTTTTTTAAAGCTTCATTTGTCATTGACCCTTATGCACATTAGAGCCTGCGTGTTTAAAGCAGCAGGCTTGATGCGGCTTCTTCTGTAACAGCCAACAATGTGCAGAAAACCTTCTAACTGGCCAACACGCCTGCTCTGCCCTACAGCGGTCTCCTCCTGTTTGCCTCCTCCTGACCTTTACAGATCTACAAATCCTTTTTCTTGTCTTTTCTTTAGCGTTGTGTTGACAGGTTTATAATGAGGCTACTGTCCGGACCTTACTCTGCTATTTACGTCACATAAAAGAATATAACGGCACTCTCACGTGTGCAAATGGAATGAGCCTGCATGTACTAGTTAGTTTGCATGGCCATGTCCATTAGATACATTTCTTTCCTTTTCGCCTTTCCTCATCTCCCTCTGCCTTTCCCTGTTCAGTTATATGTTGTACGTCTCTTTCTGTGTTCCAGGTGTGGGAGATGCTGTTAAGCTCCAAGGCTCCCCTGGTTAATGTGTTCATGGCCGTGCCAACCATCTACTCTAAGCTGATCCAGTACTATGATCAGCACTTCACACAGCCTCACGTAAAGGACTTTGTCAAAGCAGTCTGCAAAGAGAGGATCAGGTACTGGCTGTGGGCAGACAGCTTACTCATGGGTGGATGTACAGTATATGTGGATGCATGCATTAATATAGAAGGAAAGAGCCGCAAACAAAGTTGCTTCCTGACACGGCTGAAGATGTCATTGTATGGCTTTCATGAATGATGATATGAATCATATGCTATGGCCCTTGCAGTCACCAGATCTGAATAATTAAGCGCCTTTAAGAGATTTGGGACCAAAGTAGCAGACAGAGCTCTCCATCACCAGCACCATCGTCAAAATGGAAGAATGGCATTCATCCCTCCTGCGGAGTTTCAGAGACTTTGTACTATCTGTGTCAAGGAACAATGAAGCTGGCGTCTGAATGTGCGCATACACGTTTGAATAGCGACCAACAGTGGATTTCAGAGGGTGTTTTATGTCCCCTTGATATGTTTTGATGATGCTCATGAATATTGTCACAACACACTTAATCTTTTACTAATTTCTACATCGTGAGATGGGATGCGTCATCCATCGTTTTCCAAGTGTCCACATTTTCCTAATTTGTTGGCTGTGAAATGCCAATATTTTGTACTACTTTTTCAAATTGGGCAAAGGTTTATCGATGTGACACCGTAGACAACATTCAAACTAACTCTGTGACTTTCACAAACCACCCACGTCATCTATTCCTAGATGATGTGGGTGGTTTGTGAAAGTCAAAGAGTTAGTGACAACGCAACAAATAATATGGATGAACAAAAATGCTCCTAAACTTTCAAAGCCATCATTACTTTGAACTGCTAATTTCCAGTCCTGATAGACTTTAAATTAGATTTTAATTCTCTCTCTCTCTAGGCTGATGGTTTCTGGCTCGGCTGCTCTCCCTCTTCCCACTCTGCGGCGCTGGGAGGAGATTACAGGACACACACTGCTGGAACGCTACGGCATGACCGAGATCGGCATGGCGCTGTCCAACCCGCTCAGGGGCTCACGCATCCCAGGTACACAAGCTTTACTGACTGGATACACCCACAAATCATCTGTTACCTTATTGCCTGGGTTTACAGATATGATGCAACCGCAGTAAAGACGGCTGGTTTGATTCAGCCAACGTTCGTGGATTATTCTCCACTTTCGACCAAAGAAACCAAGCTGTTGGTGTGACCACACACTTTGTAACTCTCCTTTTGTTTATCACATATCTCTCAAATATCTCCATAATAATATATTATAATATTCTACCTCCCACCCTCCCCTCATGTGTTGTGTTTTGATCGTTGACAGTTTTCTCTGCTGTGATGTCAGGTAAAACCCCATGATCCCAACGACACCTCCCTCACACGTACAAAAACAAAGGCAATGTCTGGAAATGAGGTCAGACTGGTGGTGGTTGCTTTCTTCTCACGTCTCGTCCTGTCCTCCCCCCATTCTCTCCTTCCCCACCTTCTCCTTCCCTTCCTGCTCCCCAGCCAACTCTTCCTCTTACAGGTAAAGCTAATTAGCTTGCGAGTGGATTGGGTAATCCTGTGTCTGCTGTTTTGTTGGGGAATTGTTTTGTTTGTTTGTCGGGTAGTGTTAGCCATAAACTGAGCAGGCTTTGTTTGATTCCTCTCTGGTGATTATTAAGAATAGTTGTGGTTCTATTGATGTTTCCACTGCAGACAGTGTGGAAGATGTGTAGGTGTGAGTGTATGCAGGCATGAGCGTGTGCCTGTTTGCGTCAGTGTGTTCTTGTCTTGTTTTTAAGTAGGTTAAAATGGATCAATAGCAACCGCAGGAAACACTCTCAGAAGAGTAGTGGAGGGGAGTCACCCTCTCTTACACACACTCACTTTCTTTTCTTTCTGCCCTCTGCCAACTGAGTAGCTCTTTATACTCGTTTTGACAGCAATTGTATTCATATTTTTCTACTGTATTTAGGGCATCTAATTGGCCCGATTGCGTTGTGTAGCCTACAGTTTTAGAGCATTCCAGATTAACAGCATTGTGGCTTTCTAGGTCATAGAGTCCTTGTTGACATGTACTGTATATATGTTGGATTAGTTCATCTGTGTTCTTTTCATCTTATAATTATCTCTCACTGCTATCCCTTTCATCTTTCTTATTCTTTTTCTTTCAATTGTTCAGCCGTGGCGTCACACCTTCCAGCATACGTGTTGGTTTCCTCCTGATGTCAAGCGGCCAGAGCTTTGAGTCTTTCATTAACTTCTTGGTAGAATAACTAAAGAACAATCCTTTCTGGACCTTTTGCCGTTCCCAATCCCTTCTCCACTCCACATGGAGCTTTTCCCACAGAGCATGTAGCGTTCATAACCTGCCTGTACTCTTCAAAATGGCACTCAATCTTGTTGAATCATCGAGACCCAAATGCTACAAGATTTCTACCGCTCCTGATGTGAGATGAAAAAAATGATGATAGAGGAGGGCGGAGACAAGACGAACCCTAACTCATTTTGTAGATTTGTGGTGTTTTAGCCGGCCAGGGTGAAGAACTCAAGCAAGATTACTCGGTCTACTCGTCTTCACCCGATCACAGGAAAAGAAGACGAGAGGCTGATTGATTTATCTTTGTTTTGTATTCTCTTATTTACCAAGTTTATTTTCAGTATTATTTTTAAAGTTTTGTCCATCATTCCAATAGCTTATAACCTTTGGAGATTTGGGAATGTAGCGGGATTGCTAAGAAGTGTGATGGGGCACGAAACCAAACTGTCAGATGATTAGATGGGTTTTAAACAAAACACGGCAGACAAAAAAGTAGAATTATTACCTTAACTTGCTGTTTATTGCCAACATTTCAGATGTCTTTTAACTCTAAATAGATTAGTTTAAATAATATGGCTACCTTCATAATTAATTAAATATAAAAAATGTCAAATTTAACGAGCATTATCCTTGAAAGAAATCTAACTTTGAAGGAACATACACTTGACATCAATTAGTCCAAACCCGAGAGCCTTGATCCCAGCGGGGGACTTTTTTATTCAGGTGACCCATATGTGGAGGCATTAAGGGTCAGTTTATGCAAGAATATATATATATATATATATGCTTGCATAAACTGACTAAAATATATATATATATATATATATATAGGATAGGATACATGTATGCATATATATATACATGTATGTATATTGACTTAACCATGTATAAACTATATTGACTTAACCATGTATAAACTATATTGACTTAACCATGTATAAACTATATTGACTTAATCATGTATAAACTATATTGACTTAACCATGTATAAACTGATAGGCAGGATAGCAGAGCCAACAGTATACTTTTTTTTTTTATTGTTTTGTGCTTTTATTTTATTTCTATTTATTTATTTAGGATATTCAGACTCAATCTTGTTTGTCATCCTGCATGTCTTATGAGAAACTTCTAGTTACTTCTTTGTGTCCGTTGTTTTTTTCCCTGCACTGAGAACATGAGATGGTGTGTGATAGACATTGCCAATCAGGACTGGAGTGGATACGATCAATATGAAGTGAGGGAATCACTCTTTAATCAGGACCTGACCTGCTCTTTATTGGGAGAGCAGTGGTCTGTGAAATGTCATAATAGCCTCAAGGGAAGCACGCTAACACACACACACACACACACACACACACACACAGACCACTAAGGCCTTCCTTGTGTATCTCCACTGCACTCTTTGCTAGAATTACTTAACTGAGGAGTTCACATGCACGCACACACACACGCACACACACACAAAGATGGAGGCTGCAGGTGGTTTCTGTACATGTGGGGATTTTCAATTTGTAACACATTTTTTACACATTTCTTAATGATAGTTTCCCTTAAACGTTACTGCAGCTCACAGTTCTGAATAGTTTTGCCACTCAGTTCCTATTGTATTTCATAATTGGGCAGCTCAATTATCACATTTCAAGCAACTGTGCTGCAATAAAAAGCCTTGTGAAACACTCAACAGTAGTTTGGACTGAAGGGCTGAATTCTACTGTCGAGTCAGAAACTGCACAAGACATAAAAAAGTAGAGAGAGTATAACTGGCAATGTGGGTGTTGGAGGAGAGTGATATTGTGAATTATGGGTTGCCTTAATGTCGAGGATGCTGCAGTTCAGTCACATTCTGAGACTCAATACTTTTGATAGATCACAATTTCATGGAGTGTGTTCTGGGTCTGATATCTGTTCATAAGATTTCTCTTATTTGGTGTTTACTTGATGTTGAAGTGTACAGCTGCATCAGGCATTTCCCAGAAATCCAGTCAAGTGACTTGTGGTGACTATGACTGAGATGGCATTCAGTTTAGTGTTTTACAAGCTCAGCAAAGCATTTAGTGACCTAGATATGACCTAATTAATGCCACCTGAAGGAGAGCACCTCAGTGTCGTAGAAATCATCAGTCTGTCGATCACTCTATTGGTTATAAATGTTCAACTTCTGTAAAAGCACCACAACTTATCCCATCTTGCTTTCAATAGTCTACCTTCCCTTTGTACTCACGTGTTTTCTGTGTTTCTGCTTGGTTTGTTGACAGGGGCCGTAGGATTGCCACTTCCCAGCGTCGAAGTCCGGATCGTCATGAATAACACAATAAACACCACAATTGTGGAGGGGAATCACCGCGAGACTCGGGTAACAAATGAACTAACAATTTCTCATCTGATTTATCTTCAGATAATGCATTGAAAACAGACAATCAGTCATGAAGTGTAACTGGGTTTCAATTTCAAACTCCGATATTTATCCGTATTTTGCCTGCAGTTCAGCATGTGTTGCCCTGCAGATGTCGGCTATTGCATCAAGTGGATAGTGCACTCAACTCTTTCAAACTGTCTATATCATCTATCTTGGTCTCTCCCTTTATCTCAATCTAAATATTGCAGGTACGTCCAGGTCTGGAGGGGAAAGAAGGGGAGCTCTTAGTTCGAGGCCCGTCTGTCTTTAAGGAGTACTGGAACAAACCTCAAGAGACCACAGAGTCTTTCACCGATGACGGCTGGTTCAAAACAGGTACCAAACCCCCCTGTCCTCTTCCCCGTTCTCTCAACTCGCCCTTCAACACTGTGCATGCCTACACACACACATTCCCTTGGAGGGAGTGAAGTGTGCCACTAATTGCATCTACATGAGTTGTGCTGTCAGCGGGATTCACACAAGGAGGAAAGATGTCAAAAGATTTCTTCGTCTTTTGTACAGACTGCACTTTAAGGGGCTTGATTTTAAAACCAGGAATCCAGTCCAGTAGGCACACACACACACACACACACACACAGAAATTGTGTGTGTGTGTGTGTGTGTGTGTGTGTGTGTGTGTGTGTGTGTGTGTGTGTGTGTGTGTGTGTGTGTGTGTGTGTGTGTGTGTGTGTGTGTGTGTGTGTGTGTGTGTGTGTGCATGCGCACACACATTTTGGGTGACTATGAGGGAGTGATAAATGGACTATGTGTGTTTTTGGTGCTGCAGGGCATTTTTCCTTCTAAGTGGTTGTGACTGCTCTGGGTCTTGAGAAACCAAGTATTGCTCTCTCTCTCTCTCTCTCTTTCTCCCTTTAGTGTGTGTGTGTGTGTGTGGCAGCACACAGGGAAGCTGTCATCTCTCTCTCTCCCTGCAGCCCAGAAATTCGCTCTGCTTCACTGCAAAGCCACAGGGAGACAGGCGTTGGGTTTGCGTGAGGGGAGGCTTGGGGACACAGAAGGGAGGGCAGAAGCGATTGGAGCTTTTGATTGCCGTGTAGACAACAGACAATAAAAGGCCAGAAGCAAAAGAGTGAGTAAAGAGCTGGAACTATGTGTGGGGCTTAGTTAGAGCAAGTCCGCTACAGAGGGTGGCAAGTAAGGCCCCAGAGAAAGTGGGGACAGTTAAGGTGAGGATGGAGAGCCGAGGATGGAGAGCCGATGATGGTGATGGTGGTGGAGGATGAGGGGTTGTGGGGATGAATAGAAGCCAGGAAGGAGCAAATGATGGAGAGCGATGCTGGGTAAGGCAGTGGCAGAGCAGGGCAGAGTGTGTTTAATTGGCTTTGCAGGCTGGAAGGACAGAGATCCAGAGCACAGCACGCTGCTGTCACACTCCATTACAGCCACTGGCCACATAATGAGAGCTGTGCAATCAGCTCCCCACAGACCAGTCCCTCAAGCCACACACACACACACACACACACACACACACACACACACACACACACACACACACACACACACGCCGTTGTCTGCTCAATATGAAGGTATCAAACACATTACCTACCCACCCACCTGCCTGTGTTCCCTGATGCCAACTTAAACGCACACACACATACTGTAGATGTGAAATGGGAGGATTTTTTTTTTTGTCCATCCAGGGTACCAAAAGTTGAAAGTTTGGATTACTTTTTGCTTAGACAATGGGAACCATTTGACGAAACAACTTCTTTTTTAAATTTGTATAGTTGTAATAATTTAAACTGCCAGACCGATGACCATAACGTTAACCTGGGGTTCTGTTGAATTATCCTGTTTCTTTGTTCATCGAGCATATTCTTAAAAGAAAACTTTCAAATGTGAATTTACTCAAACCCACACCCCCAATGCTCATCTTTTGTCACCTTCCATCAATATTTCTGTCTCTCACTTTTTCTACATCCATTGTTTGACCTTCATGTCATTGAGGAAAATGAACAGTGTTGAGAATTAGACTTTCAGGGATCTGACTAAGATGATGTGCCTTTTTGGAGGCAAAATAAGACCAAAACGCAGTAAGATATGCATATCTCATTCATCCACTAATAAGGCCAGAGTGAAGTGCTAAAGGAAGTCCCCTAAATTGTTCCTCCTAAGCACCATCTACTCTCAGGCTGCAACGCTCCGTCAGTCTGCCAGTCAGGATTGGTATGCAGCCTGAGAGAATCAACTCGAGCCAAGAAGTGCCATTTATCAAACTAGCTTCTTGAGTGCAGAACCAACATGTTAGCTTTTCAAAAGAAAGCCCTCAAGGTTTACAGTTGTCTGGTGGCTCTTTTATATAATGTGTCTCAGATCTACAGGACGAACAAAGTTACAGTACAACAGAAGTAATGTGCAGTCAGGTATGTTATTTCTAGTTTAGTATGAATTATTACAAAGATTGTTTGAAGAATATATTTTTATTTTATTGATCATCAGTGAGATAATAGACTAGTTTCGGGAAGCTTCATTTTGAGGAGAGTTGCAGCTGTGAATCTGAAGCTTCAGTGTACACATGCTTCATGTACATTATTATTTATTCGCTAAGTCTGTTTCTATACTACTTTGACACATTTTCTTTTTATCAATACATCAACATTGCCACCTTTTTATGCAATATTTCTCTGGCATTTGCACTAAAAACAGGCTGATGGAAATGCACTTACTTTTGAGGAAAATCACATTCCTCCCAGTTATCCAAAGATGGATTAAATAGAGCACTTCAGGCCGCTGCATTCACAACCTGTTTGGTCAGCCAGCAGAACGGCATTTAGCTGAAATACAAACAAAAATGGTTTTAAAATCCATTGCAGGGGGGAAATGTGCACTGTGTGGATGACACAAAGTAGAAGATGAAGTCTGAGAAGTAAATACAGCTTAGAGGGGAGACTGACAGGCCAATAGGAAGAGGACACAAAGGGAAAGAGAAGAAAAGTAGAGCATAAGAAGTGAAGAAGAGCGTGAGAGTTTAGATCGATACGTTCACAGCTGGCCAGAGGTGTCTTCTCCAGTGCGAGCGGGTGCTGTGTAGCATGACTGGCAGCTCTATAGGCAAGCTGTCACCTTCTCCGGAGGGCTCTCTCTTTGCACTCATCTTCATGAACATCTCAGCACACATTGATCCGCTCTCGCCTTTTTAAGTCTGCCGTCCAGAGCTGCAGACAGCGAGGGGCTTCTGTTGTTGGATTTGATGTCCACATGTGGATACTTCAAGTTGGGGGCAACACAGGTGAGGGAGAGCAACTAACATCGGTGTTGTAGATGTGGCTTTAGTCGTAACCTTCCAACCAAGAGAGCCTGGTACTCCACCCGGAATGAATTATGATGTCCTGAAATAAGCCATAAATATGTGTATGAATACATAAATGAATAAGGACTTGTGGGAAGAGAGGTAAGCTGAGGCATTAGCGATTTAGCGGAAGCTGTGTTTGTGTGTGTGTGTTAACCCTGCCTCATCTGATATTGAATTATTCATTTGATTAACGTGGAGAGACTCATGCTCCAAATCAAAAAAGTTAACAAAGGGACTAAAAGGCTGTCATTGTACCTCAGTATTACACTCCTATTCAGCTCCAGGTCTGCAGGGTAAATTCTCCTCCGATAGACAGACAGACAAACAGAAGTGTGGCTCATATCCTGCAGAGCCATCACTAGTCATTTGTGCATCGCTCTTTTTTTCCTCCCAGCTGTGCTCTCCTCTTCCCTGCCTCCATCCCTCTCAGTGTTCCCAATGTCATATTTAACCTCAAGTCACATTGTGTCCTCCTAACTCCAATGTCAGAGCTCCCTGTGGGGTTCACCAACACCCCACGTGCCCAGCATTATGTTCAAGCCCACCGCCTCTGTAACATTTACAGCCTAGGTGTCAACACATGGTGGTCTGGGTTTTATGAACACCAGTCGCAGGTACATGTGGTGAAACACTGCTTCATATCAGCCACTAAACTCCAGGAGTGTTTGGCAAACTGGTGAAGCAGCTGCCACTTTGTTAGCTGTATATCTTTCTGCAGAAAACCTCGGAAAAGACAATTTAGTGGTGGTAAAACGTGTATTTACCCTTTTCAATCTGAGTTTATAAATCTGGTTCGCTCCGTGTTCAGGCTAAATAATCGGCGTCTGTTTTGTGGAAGCCGATGCGTCTTGCTTGGCTATCAGATGTGTGTGATTCAGTGCAGAGAAGGACCATGTAAACGGCAGTTAAGTAGTTTGCTTGATGAACATGGCCGATCTGAGACAGACATCCATCCTCAAGTTCAGCTTGTTATCTGCTGGTGGAGAGGCAACCCAGCAAGGAATGTAATCAGCCACACGAATATAAAGCAATTCAAGCTCCTTTAATGGCGTTATATTAAACAAATTAGATCACTCATTCAAGTGCAAAGTGCTTTCTTGTACGATATTAATTACAAAAAAAAAGAGCTGTGACAAAAGTTAAGGATGATAAATAATGCCAGAGCTGAGATGTCACTGCTTGGCTGTCTGTTATTTATCCTCATTAACTCTTCCATCCAGGCATCGGGGCTTTAATGTGAAACATTAATATTCATATATGCTAAGTGTTTACAGTCACTCTGAGAAGAGGCAGAAGTCTCATCTAGACCTCTCACATCTCTGTGCAGATAAGGCGCTCCTCTCCACGGTGATGATGGAGGACACTCAGCTTTAACCCCGCGGTGTGAGAGTTTAGGTCTTGCCGAGCGGAGTGAAAGACTGTGACTCCACTTGTGCCTTCTTGCCGAGGAGAAGCATCTCCTCACGTTAGGCACTTAAGTGATCCTAGTGCAAACACAACATGGCTGATGAATAGTATCTCTGAAAAGGAAAAACAGGTGTAATTTTTGGAACTATCTATTGGTTTTTGAACAAGCTTTTAGCATGCCGAGGTGTCTGCAGGGATGGTGTACAGAAGACTTCCCTGTACTTCAATGCACTTATTAGTTGGACTACAGAGGTGCACAGATCTTTGCCCGGTGTGTCAGCAATGACCACCGTCCAGACTGCAAGTCTATCAGACGGGTTTTTCACTTCCCCGTCTCATACTACAGATACGCTGTGATCTGAATCCATGCAGATGTCTGCACCGGCCCAGTGTGTTGTCGGTTTATTCAAATGACGCTGCTGGGAGATCTGATGGAGCCACTGGTGTCCACAGTGGCCCTAAAAGGAATGAGAACAGAATTATAAATCAGATTTTAGGGACGTTGTTGTTGATTGTCATAGACAAATCAGATCTTTAATTTGACATGCTGGGTGTATTCTTTGACGTGCCAGCGCTACCGAGCTGGCTGGACGTGTGATTGGTCAGAGGGCCAGCGTGACTTTAGTCAACAGGAAGCAGCTCAGCTAGAGCCGGCCAGCTGGCCAGCGCTGTGGAGCTGGTTGGAGAGGCAGGGGTAAATGTGACTGGTTCTTGTTGATGTGGACTACATGCATTGTCCGTTAATGACGCAGCATCCCGTCATGCGCATATTTATGTAAATTATATCAGACGGCACTGAAGGCCCAGGTAGAAAATGCACGGCCCGCCACTGCTACAGTTTCCTTTGACCACACTCAGCGTGCACTTTAAAGCCGGCTACATGGCCGCCACATCTCCAGGGTTGAGTGGAGTGTGCAAGCAAAACACATGTGGTGAGATCAAGGTCAGCCTCGAATCACATCCTGTTACCAACACTTGGATAACAGTTATTTAGCAGAAATCTGTTACGGGCTACTGCTTGAAGGTCCTGAAGAACTATTAGATGACTTCTGTCACCGCCACACAAAAAAATGTTTTTGTAGAATTTCAGTAGCCTCTCTCTTTCCTCGACACCTCCAGCGGCGCCGCTAGTGGCAAACAGGCTGAAGTGTTTTTGCGATGTTGACCTTTGTCATATGTCACACGCTGCCCTTTTCTTTCTGTCGAGGCAAAGAAACATGTCCAGACCATGTGTGCGTTTGTGTAGTTTTGAATAGTCGACCAAGAAATTGTTTGCCAAAGCACACGCGTGCATTCAATCAGAAATTAATTAATAACAGCAATACATTATTTGGGGAAAGCCTGGAAAATACCCCGTAGCTATTTCTGAATTGTGTCAAATCATAGTTCAACAGAAATGGTACCATCACGGTGGAGCCCCCATACTGCTTCCCTGCCAGCTTTGAGAGTTCGAGGAGTGGGCGCTGAGGGAGGAAGGCAAACGGTTTGCTTGATGGGTAAAGAGCCAGAGGCACCGTACCTGGAAACTAAATAGCAGGTAGACTTTGCACGTTCAAAATTGTGTTGGAGAAATTGTTTTTTTTGTGTTTTGAAAATGTGTTTGTATATTACCTTCCAGGGACAGAAAAATATAATTCTGTTTTCTGCGGTGTGGAGGCAACGTGGTTCATGATGCATTTTGCTTTGACATCTTTAGCGTTGCCTTTACAGCTGGCTCTGCAGACTATTCATATGTCTCCTCTTTCCTCTGGTTTATTCAATTTAATGGGCTTGGTTTACCATTGAAATTGTCAAGAATGACACCGCTGTCTTTGAGAAACCAAAAAGAAGTCAGCAGGACTGAAGGCCAATCACATAGTTCTGCTAAGATGTTAAAATGTCACGCTCCAACAAAATTGCCTCTGAAGGCAATTTTGTGTGACTCTGAAAAATGTCTGTGGCTGGAATTTTAAACACTGTTCATAACACACTTCTTTCCACCATGTTGTTTTTCCTGTTAAGAAAAAATTATAATTAAGCACTTCATTTTTAGTGTTAATATCAAGAAAATGTAATGACGCTGTAACAGGATGATGCTTTCTGCAGAGCCACTTAATATCATTTTCTTCCTCTCTGAAAGACAAGATGGAAGTTTTCTCTGCCCTCCATCCTCCAGTTAAAGTCTTGAACTGTTTTTATTTCTTTTTTTTTCCACACTGTGTGCCTTCACTTTCTTTAATGCCTCAGAATGAGATGAAAGCCCAGTGCAATTAGGCTTCTTATCGTTTTAATTAAGAAAGCCATTCGGCCATATCTGCCTCCGACGCCATAACACATAATGGCAGAGAGTCTCTGATGCCTGAAGTAGTGTGTGTGTGTGTGTGTCTGCACTGTGTGTCCACATACAGTATGTCTGTGTACAAGCTTGTGTGTATGTGTGCGTCCTAGTAACACAGTTCCCAACAATCTCTCCCGCCCTTCTTTCCCTCTTATCGGTCTGTGTTCTCCAATCACTATTCCCACTTGTGCCTCTCTCCAAACATGCTGTTCTTTCCCTCGTTATTTCCTCCTCCTCAAAGAGACAAGGTCAAAGAATCCTGTATAAGTACTTCAAACTCGATTCAAGTATGTTGTCTGAGTGTTCCTTTTCAACCCTTTTGTCAAACGTTGCCTCATTAATGCTGTTTTCTTGCCTTACACTTAAACAGTTGCAGGCAGATGGACAAATTCAATGGTAATTGTATTTGTTCCAGATCAGCACACACACACACAGGCCAACAGCTTATTAATATGCATGGACACTTATATTTTGGCTCATATCTGCATGAGATGAAACAGAGCTACATAGGTGTAACCACATTAGTCCTACAGTTTATTTTATTTGTTCCCCTCATCCAAAAGAGGAGGAGAATAGGGGAAACTGTGACTACTGTTCGTGATGTTAACACCCAACCAAGCTGCTCTACTCCCTCCCTCTGCTCTCCCTCCCGTCTCCCTCCCCTCCCCTGTTACCTTGGCCTATCAGTGCGGAGCAGTGGTCTGTGAAGAAATTCCCAATATCTAAATTTACACACTGTATCAATCTTGTTTAATAGACTGGAAAGCTTATAGCCGCCGTTGAAAGCCGGCAGAGAGGGCAGCAGTGATAAATTGTCGGTGTGCAGGCGACAGCCGCCCGTGATGTATAATGAAATATTTATGATTTATCCCAGCTAATAAACTGAAATGAAGTGCGTGATGTATGGGAACAGATGGGCCCTCTATTGATGCTGAAGCGGAGAGGGGGGAAGAAGAGACAGTGAAGATAGGTGGAGAGAAGGAAACGCGAGATGTGATGAGAGATGCTCCAGAGATAGTGAGAAAAAAATGGAGGGCAAGGATGGAACCAAAAAAAACTATTTAAAAAGCACAGTTGTGTGTATCTGGCTGACACTGAGAAAGTGGACAACAATGTAAGATGGATAGATGCAGACGGAGGTGAGACTAGAGTGATGAAGTGGAGGACAGACGGAAGGTGGCAGTTAAAACAGACCACCGTCAAAATATAATTCTCCTCCTAACATGCTTCATCGTGTCAAGGCCATTTCTGTTATTAATTCCATATTTCAGGTGTGGACTTTTTCCTGCTGTAGTTTCTGCAAACATGCACAGCTTAAGCTGTTGGAAACGCTCCTAGCGGGGCTGTATACCCTTATAAGAAATAAAGGAATGGTCCCAACGTTTGGTGAAATACATTATTTAGGTGTGAAGATGTCATAATCCATTATTACCAATAGTATTTATAGTACTTTATTGCATTTCATATATTAATTTAATCAATATATATAAAACCAGTATGTCTGAAAAGGGTCTGTAACCAAAACATTGTTTCTATAATTAAATAAATGTGCCAATTTTAAGATTTCTTTTATTTGCTGTATACAATTTGTGTACAATTAGTTAAAAGTTAAAAACTCATGGTGTATATTTGTGTGTAATTGTGGAATATATATTCCTCCTTATCCATTCAGCAGATGAATTGTCCTCGGTTGTATTGCAGCTACAGCCTCAGCCCCTATCCCTGACCTTTGTTGACCTCTTAGTCCACCCCCTCTATTCAACCCTCCAACCTTAACTACAGTGTCCGCTTAACCTCATCACAGCCTCACCCCCCCCCCCCCCCCCCCCACACACACACACACACACACACACACACACACACACACATCTAGTCCCTCCTCGGTCCCAGCTGTGGACCTGTAATAATCCAAACGGACTTCTTCCTGTACCTGCTTTTCCGCTCTCCACTCTTTTCCTCCTCTGTCCATTTGTCTCCCCCTCTGTCTCTCTCCACTCATCCATACTGACCCATTTCCTCTGCTCGTCATCCCCAGGCCCAGCTGAGCCCCTCATCCCACATACTGTACTCATCCTCCCCCACACCTGTCCCCCAGACACCTAGTGTGTGTGTGTGTGTGTGTGTGTGTGTGTGTGTGTGTGTGTGTGTGTGTGTGTGTGTGTGTGTGTGTGTGTGTGTGTGTGTGTGTGTGTGTGTGTGTGTGTGTGTGTGTGTGTGTGTGTGTGTGTGTGTGTGTGTGTGTGTGTGTGTGTGTGTGTGTGTGTGTGTGTGTGTGTGTGTGTGTGTGTGTGTGTGTGGGTCTGGAGGGTGGTGTGTGGGGATCTTAAAAACACTCATCCATCCATTGCAGACTGACCCCCCCTGTCTCAAACACAAATACATGCTTACACACACTCACACACACACACACACACACACACACAGGTATTGTATTCAACCAAGTTTACTAACCTTATTTTCTTTGTATCTAGTCATTAAGGTCATAATGGAAGATAATGCAAAAATGAAGTACAAATGCTAAAATGCTGCTGATTCAATCAACAAAATCTTGTCTGATTGTTGTTCATTTTTAGCAATGCTAGCCGCATGAAACATCTGACTACTATTGGATGCATCAACGTTAAAAATGTATATATCCCGAACCTTTCCCGTTGCGCCACCAGCAGGTGGCTTAACCCATTGTCAGCATATTATCATGCTGACATCAGCATTTAGCTTAAAGCACCATTGTGTCTTAGAAAAGCTTGAAGAACCTTAGTTTGTTTCAATATGCAAAATAAATCACCTTAATTACAACCATTGATTTCTCTTTTTTTTGTCCTTTTTCTAATCTGTTTTATTCTTAATTATTTCGCACTGCCCCTCTCTTTGTATGTTTTTCTTCATTTAGGAGACACTGCTGTCTACAAAGACGGTGTGTTTTGGATTATGGGCCGCAGCAGTGTTGACATCATCAAGAGCGGTGGCTACAAGATCAGTGCACTCGAGGTGGAGCGCCACCTCCTGGCTCATCCAGACATCATAGGTAAACGTGCTGTAGAGGTTTAGTCTGTCAGTAGATGTTGTTGTTGTTTTACTTATTTTTGGCTCTGTTCCGTAGCACATCTTATTAAAGTGTCAGGGAATTAGAGTGTGGTCATCAATAATAGGTCAACACTTAGAGGGCTTGTCGCCCTTTAGTAGAGTTTTTCAAGACTAAGCAGTGTAATTTTCTTCACTGTTCCCTAAAATGAATATACTTATCGAGAAAAAGGACTTTAATTCCTACACTGTCCATCTGATGTGCATGTAAACACCCTCTACTTAAACATTAAAGTCAGCTCTCTAAACCCCAGTTTGTATTCCCTTTTAAAAGCAATGTGCTTTGAAGTACAGAGTGTCAACGTCCTAATACTTACTAACTAACTTATGATGGTAGGATTTGAGCAGTTGAAACTTAACAACAACATGTCTGCCTTTCTAACCTTGCAGATGTGGCTGTAATTGGGGCCCCAGATGCCACTTGGGGTCAGAAAGTCACTGCAGTGGTGCAGCTGAAGACTGGGCAGACTATGACCCTGCCGGAGTTGAAGACCTGGGCGAGGTACTGTGACTCGACTAGAAAATCTCTCTTTAGCCTGTTGCTTAGCTCTCTGATTACATTTGGCTATTATTGTGTGTATATTTGCTTTTTCTCTCAAACTGTCACAGTTTGATAATGGATTATTTATTCAACTACTTTTAACTATTGCTCACAGGCACTGAAGTGTGGAAGAAGCTCGTAAACGCAGAGGTATCCTGCATCCTTGTGTCTGAGGTTGTCTGAAAAAAGACAACCCTTTCATTCATTTCCAGCAAAGAAAATGCAGACTCAGCGAAAAAGTTGAACCCGGCTCAAGCAGCACAAGTTCACATTCCTGGAAGAAGTTGGTTTTATAGTTGCTTGCTCAAATTCTTTCTCGTAGTATGATAATCTTTGCGGCAGCAGGTGGTCTCCACACCGTACCACCAGTGGAGACTGTGACCTGAATAACTTGCAACCAATCCACCATCCGTAATTCACAAACACAAAAAGAGCACCATATCCCATTATTACAAAGGAGTGCTGACCCCGTCTTGGTTAAATCTTGTTACGCTGATTCAAGGAGACCATTTCCGCAGCTCTTTGTCAGTCTTGTGGTAAACAAATGAAGGCTCCTCATGCCGACTGTACAGTTCAGCACACACATCCCCAGCGACCGGCCCCGCAGTCTGCAGATCAATATGAAGGGATGTGAAAGAAAGAGAGGCCAGAGATGGACTAATGAGGGGAGCTGAAGGAAAGAGAGAAGATGAAAAAGAGAGAGATGCGGAGGAAGCGAACAAATGGTTGTTACGAAAGGCTTTGTCTTACGTACAAACTGATTTTCTTTTCTGCCCTTTCTAAATGTCAGTGGAGTTTATTTTGTCTAACGCAGACAGTCGGTGGTGACATGCCGCCCTTCGCATTGGAGCGACGGGCGGCACAAACATTCCTCATCTTCCCCCACTATATCATTTTAGTTTCTTCACTTTCCCACCATCTGCTTTGGTCCACGACACTCTCTTTCTGCTACCCACCTCTGCCATTTATTCACAGCTCTGTGTGTGTGTGTGTGTGTGTGTGTGTGTGTGTGTGTGTGTGTGTGTGTGTGTGTGTGTGTGTGTGTGTGTGTGTGTGTGTGTGTGTGTGTGTGTGTGTGTGTGTGTGTGTGTGGCGGCTGTGGGCCCCATATGGTGTGGGGGTTTTAGATCCTACCGCTGTGGCCTGCTGGTCCAGCATGGTGGCTTACTGCGACTGCTTGTGACCCAGGTTAACACACACTTGCACACACACACATGTCCACACACACTGTTTGCAGCCAGGGGTGCTGCCAGCGGACAGGCGGTGCCAGCACACAGCCCACTGCTGAGCCCAGGGTGCAGGGGAGAGAGTGAGAGGGAGATAAAATGAGACATAAACAAGTAGATGGATGCTCACTCTTCAGTGCCCTGGCTTCAGCTGTCAGTCTGAATCTCTATCACACCCTCTGCGCCCACACTGCCTTGAACACACACGCTCGCGCACACACACAAACACACTGCCCGGGAGAAATTGGTGACACGAGCAAGCCCCATTACAGAAATGTGTATGTATGCACATATACTCGCTCACACTTTACTCACTGAGTCAGAGAGACGGAGACATCTGCTGAAAGGAGTGTTTGATGGCAGCCGTATGAGTCATTATGCTCACTCGCACCACAAGCATGCACACAGGAACACACGCGCGCACACATACGCACACACTCAGGCACAAACAAACAAACAAACTAGGTTAGAAGATAATAGAAAAGCTCCAGGCTTCAAGACTTGACGTAACAACCGTGCACTCAAAAGCGAAAAAATAAAACACTTTTAATTATCCCAGCCTTCTGTTTTTCTTTTTATTATTTCTTTTTTTCTTTTATTTCATCTCACAGTGATTATATTGTTTTGCACGAGAAGGGAATTGTCTGTGTCTGGAAGGCGAATTGGGGATATTAGGGAAGAGAGCTGCCGAGTGTATGAAGGACATTTCTCTTCTTATCTCGACTACTCTGCCACAGGGCTAGCCTTTGTTTTGCAATTGTTTTTTTTTCTTTGTTGTTGCATATGTGTGCGTGTGCATATTCCCATCCGTGTGTGCACATTGATCAGTGTAGTTCTCGTCTGTGTTTATCTTCCTTTCTGCAGTAAACAATCTTCAGTGTATTAACATCAGTGTTTATTGCAGGGAGCACATGGCACCCTACACCATCCCCACAGGCCTGCTGCTGCTGGAGGCGATGCCAAGGAATCAGATGGGCAAGGTCAACAAGAAGGACCTCCTGCGACACTTCTTCCCATGACTGGATCCCCTCCATATGTATGTCAACATAGATGTTCCTGGTGAGAAACTACGGGTGGTCGCCACTACACGGCTGTCCTAAGATCAGACAAGTGTGCAGGGGAAATACAGTGTAATGGAAAATGACTTGACCTCTGAGGTAATCACAACTATGAACACTGCTACAAAGGTAATTCTATTACATTGAATGACACCTATGTTTTGCATTGTTTATCAGTTACTGTGAAAGAAAGTGTCTGAAGCATCAAAAATAGATTAAAATGTAAACTAACCAATCTCAATGTGACAGACATATAATATCTAAAACGTTGTCATGCACTTTTTATTGTTATGCAACGTAAAAGGACCCACTTTTGTAGGGTTTGTAATTGTAGTGGTGTCCCAGTTCCATCATGCAATACTGTATGAACTCTACGTAGGTTGAGTTAGTAGTTAGTTCACACAGGAGACATGAATACAGTAAGTGTGCTCAGAACAGTTATTACGCAGACTTAATGGACACAATGGAATGGACAAAGGAAATGCAGATGGGAGTGAGACTTTTTATTTTTTTGCTTTCTCTCTGAAGTTCATGTGACTTTGGCATTATTGGGACAGTTTCTTGATTTATTGTATAGTAACTGCAAACATATTGTACTTTTAAAGATTAGTATATAGTACATACTTTGTAGAATTATTATGTAGTACAGAACTGGCTCTAAAATGTGATTTTGTTACTTCAAAGTCAATATTCCTGTTCATGAAATGTCTGCACCCAGTAGAACTGTTCAATCTGCCTTATTCATGTCAAACCCTGACAGCCATATGGCAACCTCGAGTATCTGCCGACACCGGTCCAACAGCCATTTTCCCTCTTTTAAACAACTAAGATGTTAATAACATTCGTATGGATGCACTTTGCCTCACCTAGCCATCTAAAAAGCATCATGCACTGTGAAAGAAATAATCTGCTCCCCAAAGGAAATACAGAGCCCATAACTTACTGCTGCTCATTTTCTTCTTTAAACTGTTCCTCACAGCAGCATTTTGGATGAGTCAGCACCATTCAAACATTCAAAATGAAATTTAAATTGTACATTTGTGTAAAGGACATTGTAAGTGTAGTGTAAAATACTTAATATAATTTAATACTCAATGTGTCCGATACTATTTTACTCTATGATATTTGATTCAGGGAATTCTGGAGCGATACCAGTACTGAGCGTTGAATCCGCGTGTCCTTTCCATCAATGAGATATTTAACTGTTCCAATAAAATGACTGACTGGTACCTACTGTATTTGATTGGTGTATTCTGATGTTATTGCTGAAAATGGTTTGATCAGAGAATACTAATGGAGCGTGACCAGAATCAAAAGGCATGCGTAATTAAATCATACGAAACCAAATAAAAGACAATGTGGTGGTAGAACAGGAGACATAATGAACTCTGAAATGAGATCGGTGAGAAAACCCAGTTAATGTGAGCATTGTACACACGCTGGTGCACTCGGAATTACGGTAATTATTATATAGTAATTTTTGTTTGATACTTTTTCAAGAACTACAGTGTATCACACTTGTTTTCTCTGTGCTTGTTTGTGTGTGTGTGTGTGTGTGTGTGTCTGTGCAGCTGTGGTTACACAGGTGTGATGAGAGCCTGAAGGCGGATTCTCTAGCAAGGCACAACACCACAGCTGGATGCCCCGCACTCCATCTGACTAACCCTGTCGCTCCGCTCGCTCTTCTCACCTCTCATCCGTTCTCATCACCATTTCTCCAATACTTCACCTCTTCTGTCTTCATCACAAGCCAAAAGAGATTGCAGTAGCACCGGGACCAACTTGACTGTGAAGACTTCTTTTGAATGAGCCCTGGCGCGCTGCCAGAATTGGCAAGAGTTGTGAGGAGATGTAAGAAAAAGGCCCAGAGAGGAGAAAACACATGAAGCAGAACTGTGAGAGAAATTGAAGCCTTAAACAGAGCTGCCTCAAATAAAAAAGTTGATGGAAGAGCGGTGGATGACAGAAATTAAAATGTAGAAGAAAGTCAGTGTAGGGTTTGTAAATGAAGAAGAAAGGCTTTAAAATATGGTTGAGATAAACAGTCGTGATGAACAGCTAGAGTGCTGGAGATGGAAAGAAACACAAGTGCAACCCCCAGCTGATACAACCTCCTGTCCACACACACACACACACACACACACACACGCTTGTCCGCCCACAGTCACCAGAGACCTGATTAAGAGAGCAGAGCTATCGATCTGTGGGCTGGCAGGCTAGGATGGATGAGCAGGCAGGGCTGCAGGAGCACCAGAGGACAGCTTCAGTGCCCCCCAATCCCCCCGCCACCCCACCCAACCACCCACGCCAGACCTGGGAGTTGGCCAGCAGGGCTGGGGCTGCCACGCCGAGGCTGCAGCTAGCAGCAGAGGGTCAAGAGGAAAACTGAAGAGGGTAGAGCTGGTGTGAAGTAATAGATACACTCTACTCTAGGTGTGTGTGTGTGGTTAAGGGGGGGGGGGCATAAGGACGGGTTCCAGTGCCTCCCTGGTGCACTAAAGGGGGGAAGGGATGCTGGTGAATATTCCCTGGACTCCAGCTTGATGGAGTACTCGTGCCCTTGAACTACATCCACCTCCCTTTCTCAAACACACACACACACACATTCAAACCCTCCCGCCCTGTGTTTGCTGGAGCATGGTGAGGGAGGTTGTCTGCAGATGGCTGCTTATTGGGCCCCAGGGTCCTGGAGGCTGGGTTATGGGGGACACCGGTGAGGTTGTTTATGTGTTGGAGACACTTAGAGAGATTGGGCAGAATGGCAAAGGTTTAAAAATAGTAGACGATGTTGTAAAGAGATGACGGGAGAGTTTACACTGTCATTTTGTTTTGGTGTCGTTTTACTTTCACACGGTTTTTCCTTTTAATGTAAGTCTGCCTGCAAGGTAATATTTATTTACTTTTCTAGATTAGCGTAGCTTCCTTTTCCGACGATGGACACATTAGGTTATAACAGGAGCCAGCTGGCATCACAAGCTAACAACAGATTGAAACAGTATTAGATTTCAAAGTGAGATTTTTTTTTTATTGCATCCAGCACACTGATTGAATGCCAGCTCATTCAATCATTGATTCATTTTCTCTACCCGCTTCTCAGCATCGTATCCCAGCATACACCTGGTTGAAGGCAGACAGAAAAGCTTGACAGCATGCAACTGATGACGGAGACCTATGTACAATCCATCACGTTGTTGTTAGCAGAACAAAGGACACAAGGACAGGTATGAACTATCTCCACACGTTCTAAAGTTTCAATGGGCTTCAGAATAAGAGCAATTAAAGAGCAACTGAACACCAGCTGATCCCCAGTGGTTTAACCTCCAGTGTCAGTACGCGATGACATCACGGTTGTGTGTGGTTACAGGTGCACCAGACCTTTCTGACCACACCCAGCAGTGATGCTGCTGAAAAATAATGACATTTTAGGGAAATGCTTATTCACTTTCTTACCAAGAATTGGATGACGAGATTGATATTGATCTTCTCATGTAACTCAGGAAGAAAGCGAGTAAGCGTTTTCTTCCCTGAAATGTCTTTTTTCTTTTTTTTCACAGTACAGCCCTGAGAAAAACACTGGTTAGCTTACTATAGGTTACTATATGGACACAACAGTTGAGAGATGAACTAACGTATTTAAACGTCACAAAGCAGCCAATGCGGAGAGGTCACTGCTGTAGTGACATGCGCCTGGTACTTGTGCATACAGTGCGTTGCTTTGAAGCTCATCCTCTGTCACTCTGACTCCACAGAGGTCTCGGTCTGCCCGTCATTCTGCTGTGAACATGAAAGCCATCCATCATATATGATTCTGGAGGAGAAAGAAGATCCTCCCTCTTCTCTTTGAACACTGACTGCATAATAAACAGGTCAGGCTGAAGTAATGAGCCACAGAAACACTGGTCTCTGAATGTGTGGCAGTACTTACACACTGCTGCTGTGTTGTACTTTGCAGTCACAAACAGAAAATCAGGCTTCAATTATACAGTCAAACATTACCATGTGCACTCTTTTGACAATCACAAAAGGCTTCGGGCCTGCAGCTACTTGATCAACATGACAGGCTTTATGGATGTAAGTGGGTAGAGAGAGGAGTGATGGGAGGATGACAGGCAAGGCTCTTCAGCCCCAGGGACACCCTGAGTATACAGTACACACACACATACAAACACACATCACTGAATCCAGAACCCCACCAGGTCTGTGTGGGTGCGTAACCGATGCTTGTAGTGGCAGGTTGTTGTTTACATGGAGCTCATGTTTATTCTAAAGCTACTTACACCTCACTGGCTCGGCCTCGGGCTTCGTTCCTGTGGAACTCCCGCTGACTCGCTCTGTTTTCGTATTGCCTTTTTCTCTGTTGACCTTTTCCCCCTCTTTCTCTTTCTCTCTCTCTCTCACTCTCCTTTTCCTCTTTCTTTTCCTCTCTGTAATTATGTTTTTCTAATTTTCTGTGATTTAAAAACATGTTTTTAAAATCAAGGTGATGACGAATCAAGTTATCCTATTTAGTGCTGCACCACTTGTGTGTCCAGTGGTGGAAAGCAAATAAGTTCAGTTTCAGTTTTACTCAGTTTACTTACTAATATATAAATATATATATATATGTGTGTGTGTGTGTGTGTGTGTGTGTGTGTGTGTGTATATATATATAGCCTGACATGTCCCCTCTACATTATTATCTGTGTCTTTGCACACGATCACAGCTAAAAAACTTTTTGGTGAAAAAAAAAGAAAAATACAGAATCAATAGTGAATTATCATGTTCTAGCTCTCATAATTTGGCCCGCTCAACAATGGAGAGAGACAAGGTCATGAGAGAATAAATAGCAGGCAGACTAGCTAATGATCTATCATCCTGGACAAGCGGCTGCACCCGAGAGCGGGCCGGCTGACAAGATCATTAATAAAAGCTGCTGGGAGAGTGATCGATCGGCTTGATGGATGATCAGAGCCACAAATACTATAAAACACCTGGATGTCAAGCCTCGTCTCTTTGAATAGGGGGGTTGGGGGGGGGGGGGGGGCAAGGGCAACAGGGAGTTGTCAGTGGGGATCAAACCCTGGCACTCAACCTCTGTACGGCTCTGGAAAATTAATTCAGAGGCGCGAGTATGATTCTGTGCATAACTGTGCCGCACATCTCCGCGTTTGATGCAGTCAGTGTGTGTTGTAGTCCACAGAAGCTCAGTGTGAGAGCATCAGTGTAATTTGTGGCAGATCAGGGAGTCAGCAGGTGTCGTGCTGTACAGCCGGCTGCAGCGGTCCACCGCGGTTTAATGGGAGGTATTTATTATTGACTTGCTCCTCTCACACCATTACTGAGCTCTGTGGTGGTAATCTGTGTCTTTACTACGTATCTCCACTCCCTCCATCTCTCCTCTTTCTCCCTGTTCTATCGGTAGTATCTGCCAGTGTGTTACAGTGTCTCTTTTGTCATCTACACACACACACACACACACACACACCTTACTCAGCAGTTCATCTTGATTCCTAATCTTTTCAGTGAGAGAGAGAATGAGTTCAGAAGGAGTGTAGTCTCCTCGCATGGCTGCGTGTATCAATATCTGTGCATTGATCTGGCCGCACCTCTCCTCCTCTATTCGTCCAGATATAGATTGGTTTTCCCAGCAGGTATCTGTGCCTAGAATCTGACTGATGGGCGGAGAGCGTAGGGGAGGGTGTATTGAACCAGGGTGTCCCACATGCCACTAGAGTGTGTTAGACCGCTAAGCAAAAGGCAGCGGGAGGAGGAGAGGAGGGGCGAGGTTACACTTCATACAAGTCAAGCAGACACAGGGGAGAGGAGTGACACTCTTATCAGTTTCTGAATCGATGCAGCGGCGAAGATAAGGTGTGTAGGGTTCCAACTATCATTTTTACTGCCCCATTATCGCTTTTAGAGTCATCGATTCATTGCGTAGTCTATAAAATAGTCAAAATAAAAGCCCGTCACAATTTCTCAGAGATAAAGCAAATTTCTTTGCGTTGTTTGTTTCCGGATACGTGTTCCATTGTTATGAAACACAGAAAAGCAGCAAATTCTCACACTTGATAAGCTGAAACTAAATTACTATTTTAGTAATTAATGCTTTAGCAAAATGTATGTCAACTGATTTTCTTTGGATCGATGAATGATTTATTGTTTCAGCACCAATGGTGTGTAAAGAGGATTTAGATAGGGTTTCCAACCCTTAAATGCATGGGTGTTTTGCCAAACATTCCCCTAGTATATACCTCAGGTCTTAAGAGACCCGAGGTAACAGATTTAGCTACAAATGAAATGAATGTTTGTTGTTTTTGCCAATAATTAGCTTTTTCTTCAACACGTGTTGATATCTTTCGATGTCACCTGCTGTGTGTAAAACAAATTGCAATATGTTACAGATAACCTACTCACTGTGTCAGCACACTAGTCGCAAATCACAGTCACGACAAAGAAACTCTTGCATATATTATTTTTAGAGAAACAGTTAGAAAACCAAAAAACAACATAATCAGCATCATTTTAAAAAGCAATTAGTTTGTGGAACAGCAATACAATTCTAACAATATGTGTTCAACTGTGTTGTGTTTTCTGTTAATATATGAAAGCATTAACCTAATGGATGAACTCTGCATTAAATACAAAAGGTCGTAGTCTGATTTCAGACGGCGTGTCTGTGTGAGGGTTAAGGAGATGTGTTATGTGTGAATGCAATTCGTCTGCATGTGTCTGTGCTGTTGCCATCAGTGCCTGACCATAAATCAGAGGCCCTCAGGCCGTGGGATTGCCCAGCTCGTGGCTCCATGTGTAAATACAAAGCTGACATTTAAACAGCAGCAGCCATATTTCACTCTCGCAAGCGCTGGACGCAGAGTGGTCTACGGATGGAGTAAAAGTTTTCAACTGCAAAAAAAAAGAAAAGGGAGACAGGAAAAAATCAATAAGAGATAGAATGCATTCTAATGCCTTGTTAATGGACCCGCATATTAATTATTCAACGGTGGCCATTTTGTCTGCTCATTTAAAGTGGCAGCTGGGAGGAGAAATGTTCTGCATTACTCTGCCCTGCTCTGCTCGGGCAGCGTTATTACCACATGCTCAGTTTGGGCTGCTTATCCTCTCATAACAAGGATTCGGATCTGTTGGTTTGACACGCGTCCGCATTGTGTCTGTGTCCCTGCCTGTTTCTATAAGAGATGCTATCTCGGTCACATGTAGCAGATCTTTTATTTAAAGGTCAAATGCACCATGAAATGTCATCTGTAACGTAATCAAAATTCTTCACCTCAGTCACGACATGTCATGTCAATCATTTTGGGAAATGTTGGAAATCGTTACGCCGGCTCAAGTGAACGAGGCAGACTGAGGCAAAGTGGGAATATAAAAACTGGCAATTACATCATCTGATAACAGCTCCGTGCCACGGCTCAACTCTGTCTCCTAGATATGAATATTGTTTATATGAAACAGGATCACATGCAAAACAAATTATATTGATACCAAGTTAATAAAGTAGATAATCTATGTATTTACCTTGAAACGCTGTTAAATAAAGCCAGGAAAGATATGTTTCTATTTTAAATAATGTTTTTCAGTACATCTGTAGTTATTACGACACTGAATGGCATGATCTGTGGTATTCAGTGCACCCCAGTACAGTGACATATGCTGATTTAAAAGCTGCTGCAAACAAGATTAATTCTCTCCATGCTTGATTTGTCACGTTTAAATTAAACTTCAGTAAAAGTACAAGGAAACGCAAACAGAGTTTTGCATGATGATTCGCATCAATTGTGCATTATTATGGTATTGAAAAAGCCATTAATCCAGGAAGGGCAAGTAGTGTTGAGGATGAGTTTGAAGGCTACTATTGGCAGGACCGGCCAGTAGTTAGGAGATGTATGTGAGGTGGAGGCTGTGAGACAGGGGAAAATTAAAATTCCTCTTTGGCCTGCTGTCAACCTGCGTCTGCTGACTGCTCAGAGGAGCTGCTGCGTGACGGGATTCCTAATGACACTGCAGCAGAGCCATTGCCACAAATTGCTTTGACTTGATTTATTTCTCCTTTTACACCCCTCCGCTCACCACCACCACCCAGCCACCCAGCACAGCTCCTCCTTCTTCCCCCCAACATCCCCATTCACCATGTAGTCTCTCTCTCTCTCACTCTCTCTCTCTCTTTATCTTCAGAGACACACACACTGTGTGCACATGGGGTACCATATCCTCTTCCGCACCGCGCCAGTGGCATGGAACATCTGTCTCTAGGTCCCCTGCCACACAGTGTTAGAGTCAGGCTAGGTCGCTCACTCCACTGGCCAGTCTGTAAAGGCCTGTGGGCAGAGCAGGGCAGGACTGGCTCGCATATGAGGGCGTCCAGGCGGACATTTGTCCCCAGGTCCATCCTGCTTTGCCTGCCTCATGTATCTGTGTGTGTGTGTGTGTGTGTGTGTTGGTGTTTGTGTGGAGATTTTGCAAACATAGACAGTGATTTTATAGGTCAGGGGGCACTAAGGCATCAAAAACAACCACAGGCTGCTTATGTGTCCTCTCGCTCCGTTCGTCTTTTGCTGAGCGTCTCCCTGATGTGTGTGTCTTTCTGTTTGACTTTGTGAAATGTGTGTTTGCCACGCACAAACCTTGAGTGTGTGCTTCTGGTTCTTGCAGAAGTGCATAACTAGCAGCGATGCATCCCCGTGCTCAGTCGCTGTTTGGCCAGTTTTAATCTCCTTACATTTAGACTGTTTAAATAGTCTCAGCTCAGTTAAGTTCCTATTTACCTAACCAAAGTGGAATGCTATCAGAGGCAGCAGACAGTAGTGTGCCAGTCACACAGCAGATAGCTCCTTCATGCAGCGACGGCCCAGATAAGGAGGGATGGGGGAAAGTACTGTTTAATCAAATAGTGGAGGGAATAGGGAATGAGAGCAAGGAGCGTGGACTAGGTTGTCCCTGCGGTTCATAAATCGTAAAAAGTGTGTAAAGTTCTACTTAAAGGCACAGTGAGTAGGTTTTTCCTCAGAGACAAGTCATAGATTCATACACAAATAATCCCTCTCATCCTTACTTGACCATTTAAGGTTGTAGTTTCCGGGATTCAACCTTTATAAAAACGGAGCAGCCAGGTGACAGATCGTAAACGACGGACACAGCGCCGAAAAAAACATAGCATGGCCAAACGCCAAGCGGACAAAGCTTTCTCCAAAACAACAGTGTTATACCAAAGGGGCCAAAGGCCTTTCTCTGTCTTCTTCTTGAATTTCTCCCACTTTTTCCCCCCTATCCCTCCATTTCGATAACTGCATCTGTCTCTCTCTTTCCCTATTCATCCATCTTTTTCCATGCCCTTTTCAGGAGGTGGGGCATTTATCATCTTTATACCTGGAGGTTTGAGGGCCATGCGTTGGCCTGATAGATGGGCTAGCCACTGATGTGCAGCCACCTCAGGAGACACAAACCAGACAGCTATTTAGTAGCTGAACAAGACACATCGCTTTTCTTTTATTGTTTTCAAACTGCAAAGGTGTGTGTGTGTGTGTGTGTGTGTGTGTGTGTGTGTTTGGTTGGTTTGAAGGAGGTTTAAGAGGAGGAGGAGGAGAGAGAGGAAGAAAAAAACAACAGATGCTCCTTGGCTGTCCAGAAAAATGCAGCAACTGTGCACAAGATGGGCCATTATCCATGGTGTGTATCACTATGCTGTTGACAAATCAATGGCTCTGACAGTGATGACTCTGTGTTACAGCAAACATAAAGCACTCAGACAGTCTCCCTGCCTGCTATGGAGACTGCAGCAAGGGAGCACTCGGGGCAAGGGTACTCATAGCCAGGAGGGGTGTGTGTGTGATTGTGTGTGTTTGTGTTAGCTTGTGACAGGGAGAGTTTTCATTGAGCTTAAGTGTGTTTTTTCTGTGCTTGCATGCAGGTGTGCGTGTGAAAAGGTAATGTAGACACAAGAGGCTTGCTCATGAAAGATTCATGCCATTGATCACATTTTTTGAATCATGCATATTGTTGCTCAGGCTATAGTTTTAATATTAATTCAAAATACCTCTAAGATCCAGACATTGTCCCGGTTTCTGTTAGCGCAATGGGCAGCACCGTGCTCTGATTCTTTAACAAAAATCCCTCTTTCCACGAGCAGAGGCTAAAATGTGAGACTTGACCTGCTCCTCCTTAATGCTGCTCAGCATTAATATCCTGCCGAATAGAAACCTTCAGAAAGGGTTGTAACTCGGCTCAATAAGGACCCACAGCTGCCGCCTGTAGCTGGACGTACTACAGAACTATAATCCATTCATGCACACAAAATGTCCAGTACATGGGATTTATGGTTAACATGCAACATGCGTGCAGAGACAGGGAGGCGGTGCGCTCCAGTCGGCACGCATAGAGATATCATCTTTGTGTGGAAGCTGGGAGCCGGAGATGGGGGCACGGGATGTAATGAGTTAGCCGAGACTTGCATCGTGAGTCAGAGAAAGGACTCCTGAGTTTGATTGACAGGTAGTCTCAAAGCCCCCAGTGGCAGGTGCCAGGGGCAGGTCACTGGGGCGAGAGCACCGTTACCCATACAGATAGAAACGCTTGACTGCTGTTACTGGCATGGGGGCCTCTCGTTACTCAGGACACATGAGCCCAAAGGTTTCTCATCGAGAGAGGAGAGGAGTTCAGCGAGGTTTTCAGGGACAGTTCAGTTCATACTGAAGAGCAGAAAAACTGCAACATGCCTGTTTTTAATCTGTTCTCTCTGTTCAGATGCAAAGGCTCCAAAGAAACTAAATGGATTACTCCAAACTATTAAATTGTTTCGGTTAGATCAAATGAAAACAGTAAAAATAATAGAATGTTGTGTTCAAAGACATGTACAATACAGTACAGAGCCTGAAGAAATGACAATGAAAACCACATTGTAGTCATAGTTCATATATCTCTGTATCATGTGAACAAATGGCATCATATTCCAAACAATTTTATATTTTTATAAAACAATGAACTCAAAAGCACCTCAAAGTGTTTTAGATTCATAATAAAAGATTAATAATAGCAATGTACAATTGCTTGATTGACTACAATTACAACAATTAGAGAGGCTGTCTAGCCAAGCAGACAGACTTTGTATTTATTTGTCCAGGTTTTAAGATTTTTGCCTCCATCATAAAAATGAGTTGGATGGAATTTGTTTTTGTGGTTCAAAGCACGTAACGTTACGTAGAGCTAAACATAGTTTTTTTTTCTCCAGAAAACAAATACTCTGCAAGGATCGCTTCACAACATTTACCATCGTTCTATTTCCAGAGTCCTCTCAGACTCTAATAACCATTTTGATAAATAAAAACATTTTGAACCCAACTCAAATTGCATGCAGTATGTTAACTTATTTTCTATAAAAACATTGATGAAAATAAAATAGTATATTGCCCAATACTGTGTAAACCATTTTTCATTTCGTTCAAATTGAGCAAGGAATGCAGCTACAATCCTTATTTGGATTTGGAAAAATATGGAGATTTTATTATCAGAATAAGGTTCAGAAACATGTTTATTGCCAAGTATTTTCTTTTTAAGGAACTTGGCATATCATGAAGGAATTTTGTATGACCTTCACAACAGAGGTAAATGTTGATTAACCACCTTATGGGTTTTCGAAAGATAGAAACTGACTCCATTGTAATGCATAACAAGCACGAGCGGAGGCTAAGCGACGTCTCTGAATTAACATTGACTCTGTTACTGGAAAGACATGCTGCTGTTCAATCATGGTTTTTTAATGTTGTGAGCACCAGGATTTAAAGAGGCTTCAACATCTATTGTGATGTTAAGTGAACAGAGAGCGGCAGGGAGACAAAATCATGCCAGAAGTAAAAGCCCTGTGAGTGTAATGCTCGACTCGACTGAGCCTCTGATGTTATCCACGCAGAGCAGCAGGGGGACGGGGGGAGCTCGAGGGGTTAAAAGGGAACAACGTCAGCGGCACACAGGCAAGAAGACAAGTGTCGACGGCGACAGGAAAAAGACGGAGGCTGCCCATGTGCCTATGTCTCCTCCACCCGACCCCCTCGGCCCCCACTCCCCCTCCACCGCAGACAAGCATATGTGGGCTGACAACATGACATTGCCAGTGAAGAGAGCGAGGGACAGAGAGAGAGAGAGGGAGAGAGGGAGGACCAGGAGCCCCGGTAGCCCTGACATCCCCAACTCTGACAGCTGATGGAGGCAGATTAGGCTCATGCATGCACACAACTGTCAACTCCGTGCCCCCCCCATCCCCACACCCGTCCCCATCCACCCCTCACCCCAATTCTGCCCCCCATCCTAAAAGCCACGCAGAGGCCTTCCTCCACAGTTCTCAACGGCTTCTCCTCTCTGCATCTCTCCATCTCTCCTCCCCCGGCCATGCAAAGAGCAGCACCGACTCCCAAGCTCTCCTCCCTTTGCCTCTTTTTCAACCACATACGCAAAAACAATGAGACAAACGCACACTTCCACACACATTTCTTCCAGAAAGAGTGAGCATCACAGGCTCAGCACTGAGAGGATAATATCGTATGGGTGTGTTTGCATCACACATCGCCTTAACAGTTTGTACTGATGCAATGTTTATGCTTCTGCTTAGCCAGCTATGAGCAGCTATATCGATAGCCGCGGCCTAACCACCAAATCAAGATGCAAGTCAGAAGCAACAATGTCGGGACCGGACTACCGAGAGCAAGTTCGCGCAACGCGTCTGCCTATTACCGCTCACAGCAGATATCCATTACCCTAATGTCTGTAATCCCCATGACTCAAGTGCCCTCACAAAGCCCGGGCGCCTCCTGTGGGGTTACCTAGACGTACGAACACACTAAGCAGAAGGATTAGATATGTATGTACCCATAACGTCACTGTGCATATCAGGCTTTTTTGCACTAGTTTCGTATCTCACTGTGAATAATGAGGTCAATTTGTCTAGTTGGAAGTTGTTGTTTATGGTTTGAAAAAACGGAGCAGAAAGCCATTTTTGGGTGTGTGTGTGTTGCTTGTGTGTTTCTGCGTAAGAAACAGAATGCTCACATTTAACTCTGTGACTGAAAAGACGGAAAGAAAGAGAGTGTGTGTGTGTGTGTGTGTGTGTGTGTGTGTGTGTGTGTGTGTGTGTGTGTGTGTGTGTGTGTGTGTGTGTGTGTGTGTGTGTGTGTGTGTGTGTGTGTGTGTGTGTGTGTGTGTGTGTGTGTGTGTGTACACTGAGGCAGACATCCACCCTGGGACAGTATGCCATCGATTGAGCTGCAGGAAGAGGCCTATTATCTCCAGCCATGGTTCAAGCGGGGGAGTCAAGTGTGTCATATGTGTTGGCTCTAATTGGCAACCCACCACGGTGGAGGCTGACGGGGCGAAGGCAGAGCTGCTGTAACCCGACCACCTCCCGCTCTCAGACACTCACCTCTGGAAATGTTGCATTGTTCTGTTCCAGGCTTTCGAGTCGCTGTTGTTTTTCCGCACTGGCAGATGACATTACAGATATGTAAATCAGCTGATTGGCAACACACAGTCAGAGACATTATAGAAAACAATTTGATTAGCTGACTATAATGCAGAGATCATTATCATCATTTTTTCTATGGCGTAGAGGCGGAGCATGACGCACAGGCTTTTGTGTCTGTGATATTTTGATTAGCAGACTGGAATCTTCTACCTCGCTGTTGCTTTGTGAGTCACTGTTCTTCTTCTTCTTGGTATTGTGCCCTCCATCCTCAGGGTCATTTGCTCTATTCTTCAGACGGATTTCTTATGAGACAAACACTCATGTCTCATAAGTTTGCTGTCTCTCCGCTCCAGCTGAACGCTTACCTGATCTAACACTGCCCTCTGCAGGTGTTTAGAGTCACAACATGTGCTGCAAAAAGAAAACGTTAGCGTCCGAAAACAAAGGGACAGAAGAATTACATCGACGGAAGTCAAGAGTCAAAACTGACATAAACTAATGTCTTATCCTATGATAATATTAAATAAAATAATTTTGTAGCTTTTTATTTAATAAATTATTTGTTTGATTTGTTATTTTCAAAATAAAACAAAACAATGTTTTGCTGTGTTCATTTCATTTAACTGAGACAATTGCATGGCTTTGAGTAATACATTTAGTTTCTATGAAGCCTTTAAACATCTGTACAGGGACAACAGATGATAAACTGGCCCATTTTACAGCTTCTCTGCTCGTAAATGCAAACTATCCCTGAAAAATGCAACATTTACTTAATATAAAAATGAAATATTATAGGACATGAGTGAATTTTAAAAGCATTAATGCACAAATTAAACACAACTTTCATTTGAATGTGTGATACTTATTGTAGAAAAAAGTAGCTTTTCAACAAATTGCCAACGTTTTGCAAAACTGCAACTTTGGCAAACGTTTCAGCAGCCGATCGATGAGTCACACTGATGATGTCGGTTTCTGCATTATACATGCAGAAATGATATTAGTGCTTTGCAATGCACTTCAAAGGGTGTTAGAGCTTTGCCCCAATTAGCCGCCTAGAGCCTGTAATACTTTGTTGGCACTGGAACTGACTTCCTGTGGAGGTGGCAAGCAGGCAAACAAAACTGTAATAATAACACTAAAATAAAGTAATAAAATAAGTCGAGTTGCATTAGCTCTCTTGTATAGGGGGTTTTCCAATTTATTTTCTGACTGAACTAAATTATAAGACTAGCATTAAGTCTTGGATTTTCAACACAAGATGTGGTTGAACTGAACAAACATCAAGAGACACGAGCTGAAGCATCCACAAAGTGAAGCAACCCTGAAGGAGGAGATCTGTACCATGGGTTTTACACAGTAAGCGCTGTCAAAAGATTCTAAAACATATGTAGGTCTTAAAGCGGATGAACGTCTACTTTGACTAAAAAGAGTGTATTTCCAGATGGTTCACCACTGTACCTGTCACTGGTGTCGGTGACATGGTGTGAAAACCAAGTGCAGGTTTCCTCAGCCCCCCTCCGACCATCAGTAATTGTCTTACTGTCTCCCTGGTGAGCCAGACAGCTACGTTGGGTTCCCTATTTCCTGATCAGTGGGGCTTCGAGCCACCTGCATGTTCAGAGGAATATTGTGTATGGTGATCTGGCTACAGCTTCAAGAGCGCTGCTATTATCGCCTCAGTGGGACCCTGCACCAACAAGCCTTTGAAACTCGTGATCTCATTTCCTCTTCTGCCGGGCCTGACGGTGTGGTGCGGTGCTCAAATTCTGCTTTTGAACGTCATCTTCCTTCCTTTGTAATGAACTTACACATTTCTGAAGGTGGTGTGTAGTTTGCAATATCCAGAAATATGCAATGATATTGTCCAAACTGTAAAATACTCTCTCACTAGTTTGATTAGGTCTTCCTGAATGACTTAAACAGCAATATAAAAAAAGCTAGCTGCATGACTAGCAAGCAAGTACAGTGACCTTGAAGGAATTGCAGCATCCTGCTCAAATCTATACGGTTTTGTACACGAGAAGACAAGAAAAGAGTAAAGTTAATGAAATACAAGCAAATCAAAATTAGCTTTGAGTCACAAAAGTAAATATATTTATTACACAGTAACACTTGCAGAGTTTTGAACTATTCATTATTCATAAACTCCTATGTTTTGCCTGTAAAATCTTTACTCTGATCTACATCGTTTAATGTTTATCTGCATCCAAACAGAGTCTGCTCGAATGGGATTGGTCAATACTACTCCGAGCCATCATCTAGTCCTGTTGCCGACCTGAAAAGGCCAAATCTGTGTATAGAAATGAAAGTACAAGTACCTCCAAAAAGTACAGTATTTGAGTTACATTCCACCACTGACGTTTTGTTTACATGAATAACTTGTTCTGCTGCTCCCAAGTGGACAACCATCAATTGTATTGTATTTGATTCAATAATGTAGCGATAAAAAACTCAGCTCAGAATATTTTAATGGTAGTTTCCATCTTTGGTATACTTTTAGTTTTAATAGGCTCCCGGTGTAATCAATCAACTGATCCACCAGAGTTACAGTTTTTTTCAGGCGCTACCAAGCGTTTGTCCAAACAGTGGTCACATTTTCAAAACTCTAAACACAATTAGCACAGCATCGGTCTTTTGTGGCCATATCATTCATACATTTCATGTCGTTTTCAATCAATATGCAGTCAGTGAACACATTTCCACAATGCTTACATTTTCTTAACAGACAAGCTATACCTCCCAACAAAATTATGGATTGTTTTTGTATTATTTAAGAATGTTAACACACAACATCCCACAATGGCAAAAACAATATTCCAAACCTTAGATACAGTCTAAAAACCTCTTCTGCAATGATATCAGTTCTAAAACAATATATCTCAGCTGATAATAAACAAACAATTGAATAATTGACACACAGCTGATTTATGTTGGGTAAATTGGGCAAACCACAGCTGATTCCAGTCTGGCTTCGACTCAGTGGCATTACTTATACAGTAAAAGGAGGACTTTGAGGAGTGATGTTCCCCTTTTTATCTGGGCTTTTTGCCATTGTTTTTTTGTTCAGAATGCTCTTGTGTGTTTCATGGATATTTTGTTCACTGTAAGCAACACTGTAAAACCTTTTCTGTTCTATCATACTGTAAGCAGTATTTATACTGTACCTCCTGTAGTAAACAGAAAAAAAACTGATTTGTTTTTTACTGGAATGCTTTTGAAAAACAGTGGATTGCATGTTTTGCATGCATATACCTGTAGGCGTTGGTGGTATAGTGGTGAGCATAGCTGCCTTCCAAGCAGTTGACCCGGGTTCGATTCCCGGCCAACGCAGACTTTCTTTTACGCACTTTATAAAAAGGGACAGAGCAGACTCTTTCTGCTGAGGAGACTGAGGTCTTTTGGGGTGCAGGGAGCACTGAATACCTTTTTTGACTCTGTGGTGGCATCAGCCATCTTCGCAAGATGGCGCCTCTGATGGCTGCCTCGGTGTGTCGGTGCTCGTTGTTTTGTATTGTTTTTGTTTTTAATTCGGTCTTCTGCTGCGATTCCCGGAGCTCTTTCACCAGAGATGAGCTCATGAACATCAGGGGAACAACTCCAGCGGACTTACTTCCAACTTTTTTGACTTCCGTGGAACTTCTGGACGTTTTCGTAAAAGGTGTGCTCACCTTAACTCACGCGGTGAGACGCCGCAGGAGAGGGAAACGGGCCGGCGCGCTCGTGCGACTCCGCAAACGCGGATCTCGCACATCGCTGCGGGGCATATTTCTCTCCAACGTCCGCTCACTGTGCAACAAACTGGACGGGCTCCAGCTGTTGGTGGGGAGAGACAGAGACTTTTCTTCATCCTCCGTTTTGTGCTTCACGGAGACCTGGCTCAGCGGATCGATACCGGACTCCGCGTTCCAGCTGGCGGGCTTCCAGCTGTTCAGAGCGGACCGCGACACGGAGCTCTCCGGCAAAGCGAAGGGTGGAGGAATCTGCTTCTACGTCAACAACAGCTGGTGCAACGACGTGACAGTGATTCTGCAGCACTGTTCTCCGGACCTGGAATCATCCATCATCCACTGCAAACCCTTCTATTCCCCCCGTGAGTTCGCTTCATTCATCCTGGCCGGAGTTTACATGCCACCGCAGGGCAACGTGCAGGAGGCACAGCGGACCCTCGCCGAGCAGATACGGTGTGTGGAGCGGACCTACCCGGACTCCTTAGTTATTGTTCTTGGTGACTTTAACAAAGGAAACCTCAGACATGAACTCCCTAAGTACAAACAGTTTATTAAATGCCCGACTAGAGAGGAGAGCACTCTGGACCACTGCTACACCACCATCAGCGGGGCCTATCACGCCGTCCCTCGAGCTGCACTGGGTCACTCTGACCACGTCATGGTCCATCTGATCCCCTCATACAGGCAGAAACTAAAGCTCTGCAAACCTGTGGTGAGGAAGTTCAAGAAGTGGACCAGTGAGGCTCTGGGGGATCTTCGGGCGTGCTTGGACTGTACTGACTGGGATGTCTTCAGGACTGCTACCAACAGTCTGGATGAGTACACAGAGGCTGTGACTTCCTACATCAGCTTCTGTGAGGATAGCTGTGTTCCAACCAGCACCAGGGTGAGCTACAACAACGACAAACCCTGGTTTACAGCGGAACTCAGAAAACTACGGCTGCAAAAGGACCAGGTGTTCAGGAGTGGGGACAAGGACTTGTACACAGAGTCAAAATACAGGTTTAGCAGGGCGGTGAGGGACGCTAAACGACTGTACTCTGAGAAACTGCAACACCAGCTCTCAGCAAGTGATTCTGCGTCGGTCTGGAGAGGGCTCAAACAGATCACCAACTACAAGCCCAAAACCCCCCACTCCATGAACGACCTCCGCCTGGCAGACGAGCTGAATGAGTTCTACTGTAGATTTGAAAGACAATGGAATAGTCCTGACGCCATCCCCCACAGCCCCATCAACAGCCCCACCAACCAGCCACAGACCACCAGCCCTCCCTCCCCCAGCCCATCAGGGGCTCACGCCTCTGAACCATAGTTAACAGCGCCTCCTACCCCCTCCACAGTGATGACCCTTCATTATCCAAGAGAGAGACGTTAACAGGCTTTTTAAAAAGCAGAACCCCCGCAAAGCAGCCGGCCCGGACTCTGTCTCCCCCTCCACCCTGAAGCATTGTGCTGATCAGCTGTCCCCGGTGTTTACAGACATCTTCAACACCTCTCTGGAGACATGCCATGTACCAGCCTGCTTCAAGGCCTCCACCATCATCCCCGTCCCCAAAAAACCTAGGATCACAGGACTCAATGACTACAGGCCCGTCGCCCTGACCTCTGTAGTCATGAAGTCCTTTGAGCGCCTGGTCCTGTCCCACCTAAAAACCCTCACTGACCCACTCCTGGATCCCCTGCAGTTCGCCTACAGAGCCAACAGGTCTGTGGAAGATGCAGTCAACATGGCCCTCCACTCCATCCTCCAGCATCTGGACTCCCCAGGAACCTACGCCAGGATCCTGTTTGTGGACTTCAGCTCTGCCTTCAACACCATCATCCCGTCTCTGCTGCAGGACAAGCTCTCCCAGCTGCACGTGCCCGACTCCACCTGCAAGTGGATCACAGACTTCCTGTCTGACAGGAAGCAGCACGTGAGGCTGGGGAAACACGTCTCAGCCTCTCGGTCCATCAGCACCGGTTCCCCCCAAGGCTGCGTTCTTTCCCCACTGCTCTTCTCCCTGTACAACAACAGCTGCACCTCCAGTCACCAGTCCGTCAAGCTCCTGAAGTTTGCGGATGACACCACCCTCATTGGACTCATCTCTGGTGGGGACGAGTCCCCCTACAGGTGGGAAACAGACCACCAGGTGACCTGGTGCAGCCAAAACAACCTGGAGCTCAACGCTCTGAAGACAGTGGAGATGGTTGTGGACTTCAGAAAGATCTCAGCCCCACCAGCCCCTCTCACCCTGTGTGACTCCCCCGTCAAAGCTGTGGAGTCCTTCATTCCTGGGCTCCAGCATTACCCAGGACCTCAAGTGGGAACTAAACATCAGCTCCATCTCCAAGAAGGTGCAGCAGAGGATGTTCTTCCTGTGGCAGCTGAGGAAACTCAACCTGCCAAAGACAATGATGGTGCACTTCTACACTGCCATCATCGAGTCCATCCTCTGTTCCTCCATCACCGTCTGGTATGCTGCAGCCACTGCCAAGGACAAGGCCAGGCTGCAACGCATCATTCGCTCTGCCGAGAGGGTGATTGGCTGCAATCTGCCGTCCCTCCAGGACTTGTTTGCTTCAAGGACCCTGAAGCGGGCGAGGAAGATTGTAGCTGATCCCTCTCACCCTGGACACAAACTGTTCGTGTGCCTGCGGTCCATCAGGACCAAGACCTCACGCCACAAAAACAGTTTCTTCCCGTCTGCAGTCGGGCTCATCAACAGAGCCCGGGTCCCCCACAGACTCTAATGACTCTGTCACCCCCAGACAATTCCCACCGGTCACTCCCCTGCACATAGCCTTATACTTAAATACACTTGACACTTTAACATTACACTTGCCACTTTCACACAACACTTACACTCATGCACATTCCATGCACTTTATCTTATTTTTGGTATTTTGATATGCTACTGTTTCAACAAAAATTGAATTCATCCATTCATCCTCATTTATTGCACTGCGTTAACTGTTAAATGTGTATTGTTAAATGTTAAATGTATGCACCTTCCCGCCAGGACAAATTTCTTGTATGTGTAAACATACATGGCAATAAATGGTTCTGATTCTATGGAGTGGTCTTCTGGTGCAGCAGCATCACGGCAGCTGACAGGAGGAGACTGGACAAACTGATAAAGAAGGCCAGCAGCGTGCTGGGGTGTCCTCTGGATACTGTGGAGGTGGTGGGAGACAGGAGGATGATGGCCAAGCTCTCATCCCTGATGAACCACGCCTCCCACCCCATGCAGGACACCCTGGCAGCTCTGCACAGCTCCTTCAGCCACCGGCTGATTCACCCCCGGTGTGTGAAGGAGAGGTACCGCAAGTCCTTCCTCCCTGCTGCTGTCAGGCTGCACAACAAGCTGACCTCCCAGTAGCCCACAAACATTCTGGACTCTCAATACTTGAACACTTTTTTTTTTTATCACTCTGGTCACTTTAATCCATTCTGGTGCAATATTTTTGTAATATTTTGTAATTTGTATATTCAATATTCTGGTCACTTTAATCCATCCTGGTGCAATATTTTGTAATTTGTATATTCAATATTCTACTGTACATTCAATTTCTTCTTTACTGTTTATTTTTTTATTATGTTTATTACTGTTTATTTATATTACTTGATTTTTATTTTATCTTACGTACTGAGCAATGCTGCTGTAATCCTGTAATTTCCCCACTGCGGGACTAATAAAGGATTATCTTATCTTATCTTAAAACTGAAACATAAAAGTATATGCAGTTTTTGTAATGTCAGCAATAGCCAGTATTTTGAAACGTGGTGTACTTTGATTGACTGGAAGGACCTTGTGAAGTGAAAACAAGAGTTATTCTTTGACAGAATAATTTCATTTTGAGTCAGATTTCCAGTGTTTTGGTAAAGTTAGTGTCTGCAGAGAAAGATGTGTTCTATTTTGAAATGAAGAGTTAGTATATATTTAACAAAATGTGTTTTTGAGAAGAAAATTATCCATTTGGCCAATTGTGGTTTGTAGGTGTGAGTCTGTGTTAAGAGTTTAGAAAAAGTATCTGAAGTATGGGTAAGCGCTTGTTAGCGATTGAAAAAAACTGCAATGTGAGTTGTTATGTCTGCCAGCAGTGGGCAGCAGAGCCCTGTGTCTGCACAGAGGGTTTTGATCGGGTTTCAGTCGTTTTTTAAACTTCAGCTTATAAGACGCACACATGAATCCCTTTTACAGAAACACAGATCTAGAGTAAGTAACGGGCACGCCACATCCTTTCAGCACCACATGCAATGTGTGCACGGGCTCTGGCATGAGAGCCTGTTGAGTGTGAAGGAAGAGAAACATCAGGGCGCCAACTGCCTCTGCCTGAAATGACAGAGACAGGTGCTGTAAAATCACCCCTTTTACCAGAACTGACACACACACACACACACACACACTCTCATGGACACACGACACATGACGCATGCCGACAACCGCTCAGCATGCACAGCATAGTCACTGCCAATGCACGCAATTATTTCCCTGCTCTACTTTCTACCATGATCCTTTCTAGCATCAACAGTATCTCATGCATTCTAAACTCAGAGACTTGTATTCGTGTGGCCGATTCCTTGTTTATAACTGTGATACCTAATGTTTGTCTTCACTATTGGTTTTAAAGACGAATAAGCGTCTGTGCTACGAGTAAAGGAGTGTCTCTGTGGTGAGAGGGACACCAGCGTGGCTCGAAGTTGTTTACTTTCAAAAGATCCGTATCGACCTCTGACCTCTGGGCAGACTTGCTGATAGGGTGCCGAAAGTAGCGATTAGGAGATCTAACCACCTCTTGGTGCCAAACACATCTTTCCTGCAGGTTGCTTTTCTCTCTCTGAGAACATGTAACCTAAACGGACTTTCTGGACAACAACAACCTCTTCTTGCAACGAAGGTGGTCGCCTAAAACACCTGTTTGACATCACCCATGAGAACCATAGATCTTCATCTTCTGCTTTGACATGACTGTTCAAAATGGCAGGAGATCAAAGAGTCCTGGCTGAATGTTCTGAATGCGGGAGGGCACGGCACCGACCGCTCCGGACAGCGAGGGTACGGCATGAAGGTTGATCCGGACGAGACGTATTTAAGAAGAAAACAAGTGCTAAGCTGCTTTAAACGAGACCGTTTGTTGTGGAGTGAGGGCTGTAAACCAAATGTTTCAATTTCTATTTTCCTCTCCGAGTGGCAGCAACAGATGCCAAAAGACTTGTGTGCCGTAAAGGAGCTTGAATTGATTTTTGTGTCAATTTTGTTCTGAGGTTGACATCTTTAGCTGTTTTTCAGCTTGAACAAAAGCTGGAAAGGGTCAGTCGTAATAACTTTTCTATACATTGTGAAAAACTATTGCATATCAATATAAAGTGATAGAGGTTGTGCTCTAGATGTAGATAATCATTTTATGTAAATCTGAATGAGCCAATAGATTGATTGAAAAATATGTTATGTTATCCATTCATTATTTGATAGGTGAGTAGTTTCTTTCCACGAACAAAAATGCCAAACATACTCTGGTTTCAGCTCCTGTTTGACATCATTGTAAACCAAAACCTGTTTCTAATTATATATTTTCTACTTTGTATCTGTCTGTGTTTTACATATTTTTCTTTCTTTTGTCTCTCTGTAAAGCACAATTGTTCTGTATTAAAGTTTACTTATTTACTTTCAAATGGTGTAGACAGTGTTTCTGTCTACACCACCAACAGCTGCCCTGCTTCTCTCTTCATCTCCACCTCTCTCTTTCCCCCTCTCTCTCCCTCCCTCTCTCCCTCTCTCCTGCTCTCTCTCTCTCTCAGTCTCTTTCTTTCTCTCATCGGCCTGTGAGTGACAGCACATGTGCTGGGGTACATGGGAGGGCCGCTGCTGAAATTCTAGCCCCTTACCCCACGACTGTGATACATACCCCAGCTATGGACAGGGAGGAGCTGTGAGAGACAAACACTGGGAGAGGAAAAGAGGGAGAGAGAGAGACAGAGAGAGGATAGAGAGAAGGAAAGAGGGGGGAAGGTTTCAGGGTTGGAGAGTTTGGCCTTTTTTGCCCAGTAGAGTCACTCAGGAGCCCAGTTCTTGGTGGAGGAGCTCTTTCGGTCACCGGAGGTCTGTTCACACTGAGCTTCTGAGTGCAGGTACTGAGGATGGCGGTACGGATGTTGATGGGGTGTGTGCTGGTTACTCTGCTTTGCCAGGTAAGAAAAACCTCTTCATAGCTGCTGTTGACTAAAATGAACAAAATATCTTGATTTACGTTGAGCTTTTTTGAGTACTTTTGTGTTTGTTTTCTGTGTTTTGCTGACAATAGTATCTTCAGTTGTTGATTTAGTTTACCTTCGACTAGAAAAGAACGTAGAGCACAGGTGTCTGAGCAATAAAGTAAGTGGAGTGCACTCTCCGCTTTCTGATTGTTATGAAAATGGCCACAAGTGATGAACCTATGGATAGGCGGCTGTAAAGGTACTCCACTTGCACTTGAGCTGTAGCGTGTAATCCTGCCCCCCTCTGCTGTGTGGAATCAGCCTACCCCTGAAGACGTCCTGCCCTTCAGTGTGTCATCTTGGTGGGATAATAGCCAATAGCTGCCCCCTCTCAAATATACACTTTATGTTCTTACCTGAGTGATGCTTTTAACAAGAAATCAACTGATTTTCAGCAACAGAGGCGCTACACGGGCTCTGCAATCAGAGGTTGCGGCTGATCTAAACATGTCATCCTGGTTGGAAAGAGGATGATGAAGTGTTTTGAGGAGGACAAGACTCCAGATGTGTACAAAGGGCATCATTAGAGGCCCCTGTCAGCAGAGCCCATTATGAGATCTAAAATGGATGACAATGTAAACTGACATATTACCAACAGCACTTCCAACCACCATCCGTCTTTCTCTCTGTTTGGAGAAGTAATGGAGTCCAGGTTGGGAGGGTGAGTGAGTGAGTGAGTGAGTTGGCTCCAGTGATTGGCGAGAGAAGTCTTGCTATGATGTGCTCTATAATTTATTGTAAATATTGCAGATGCCATGTAGCCGTAGAAATGAATAATTCAGATCTTCTCAATCAGGAAAGTGTCTGGCCTTGTCGATTGGCAAAGGTGTGCAGTGTCTGTGTGGGTGAAAGCCTTCATGGTGAATTTGTTCTGCTTTCGTGGTTCATGTTCATATTCCATGGCTAACTCTCACAAGACGTGTTGTCTCTTTTGAACATGGGGAAACCAGTTTGTCACAGTGAGGCATAATCCCCCAATGACGTTACGCAAAAGATATTTCGGACCTCATGAATACTCTTATTTATTGCTTTTCATAGGAACATGAATACATAACAGTGTGAGTGACTTGAAAGACCTGTAAAGCCTGAAGTATGACCTTTGAGGTACATGATCCCAGCAGTCCACAGGCTGGATACAGATATTGGAAAACTACTTAAGCTCTGTGTGCTGAGGCAGATATGGGGTTAAATTGCATCTTTAAATGCCAAAGATGTTACAAGCCCAAGATACCCAAATAACAACAAGTGTCTCTTTCAGTTTGTTTACTGTGTTGTAATTTGTATAAAATACCAAACAATCTGCCCCAATTATCTTTGGAGTTTAAATCGTGGAGGCTTGAAACGTGGCTCTGAAAAGTATCTGGCTCCTTCACATGAATAGGCAGCATTAGTGGACTCGTACGGTGTCCCAACACCACGGCAAAAACAAAAGCATTGAAACATCTAAAATTCCCATTACAACCAGTGCTCACTCTACCAATAAGTCACAAGATACACTTCGTCCAGGGAAGCCATTGGAATCCATCGAAACTGCAGTGAATCCAAAGCCGACCACAGCTGCAAGCCTCCACTAATAAACAAGCTGTAAACATTTCAAAGCTACCTTTCAAGAATGTTGAGCAACGTGTGCCCCTGTGTTCAAAAGGGCCCTCTTGTGCCCCTGTAGAGGATAAAACATGTGAAGTGGCCTCTGGTGTGTCCTTCCAGTGGAGAAAACATGATGCAATGCACGAATTGGCCCCCTAAATAGAGAAAACGGGATGCTTGCAAGCCTTCTCCACACTGGTGCCCCACGGCAAGCAGCTGGTGCCCTTTTTCATTTTTGGTTTTCGGGCCTGCTCCTCAGACAGCGTGAGGCTGCCACTGGTTGGTGGAGAAGTCCTTCAATCAGTGAATCTTCATCGTTAATTGTGGCCTTTTGAGGAATCTATTTTTCTCCGTGTTGAAAGAGGACAGATTGTTCCGTGCTAAGCAAAGGTTGTGAGGAATTCACAAACAAAATAATGTAATTGTTGTCTTATTTCTGGAAACAAATTAACGAGATTCATTGTACTTGTACCTGCTGTGTCACTGCACAAAATGAAATGCACACATTTTCTTTGTAGTTTGCAGGTGGCCAGAGTTTTTTCCCAATTAATTTAACGAACAACAGCTGCCAATCCAATCCAAAGACTTTGATCAGTGTAACCTGATAGCTTTCCGTGGTCCTCTTCTAATTTCCAGTGCGCCGGTGTTGTTTGGAGCCGGCCCGCTGCGTGTGTGTTGAGAGTGAGCAGCAGCCACAGCTGTTCCCAGATGCATACGTGATGCCATTTGTCCCGCTCTGTAATCCCCTCGTGGAACGAGGAGTGGGCCGTTTCTGAACCATGAAATCGGGTACAAATCAAGAGTCTGTAGCGGCGGCCAGCTGCCGGTGAGGTCTCACTCGGCGGAAACAATCAGTCAGAGGATTTAGAGTCTGGATCACAGGTCCTGCTGTGTGGATACCTGTCGGCTGTTCTACACTGACTAGAGTTTCAGAGGGAGCAACGGGTGCAGAGGCGACTTCCAGATCATTAACAATAGTCACAACAAGTCTTTCCCCTTTTTTACCTCATTATTTCTGTCGACTGAGACACGTGGTGACAGTTGACGTTTAAGAGGTCATGCACAAGAAAAAGCATGTTATGACGGGTTTGTCACATTTTGAATGTGGAGATGTTTAAAAGGCAGTCACCACAAAAAAATATTAGATATTAGTTTTGAATTTGTGTTTTTATTTACTTAAACCCACTTTTCCCTTGAAATGTATCTCCAAGTTTCTTTATTTTTGTATGTATGTTATTTTTCCTACATTGAATGAAATATTTAAACCCAAGACATCATAATTTGCACATTTAGCATTTATACAAATTAATTTGGTACCTGTGGAAACTTTGGGATCTCTCAAGGTTGCGTTTTTGATCTGGCATATTCCAATTAACAGAATGCGTCTTAATGTGTATACCCGGTATTGGGTAAGTAGAGGAAAGGGACAGTTCATCACTTTATTAGTAATTTGCCATCAATAGGATTCTTCCCCATGCTCTATTTTATACAGAAATTATATAATTATCTTTATCATTGCTTTCTATTCTATTTTCTTCAGTAACTCCATGTTTGATTCCTTCTTTTAGTCTTAGTTAGTATAACCTTGCTCAGCATTCCTGAAGCTCAGACATCTGCTCTGAGGGGGACTCACACCATAAATAGTGTCTATCATGCCAGGCAGTCATGACTTAGCAAAGATTAGGGGTGTGAAACCAGTACAGTTGGTGACTGACTGGTTGAATGTCCAGTAACAGAAGTGACCAGAGGGACACCTGTGCGACCTCTAGCCCTGTGGCCGAAGGGACCGACAGCTTTTCAGCTGAACAAGAGCTCCTGAGCTGTTTGAACGACTGTTCCACTCAAACATGTCTGGTGAGGAGACACTCAGGCCAATAGAGATCCGGCACAGAGACAAACAATGATATTTACTCCTCTACACAGCTACAGTGGATTTCCTCAGAGGGAGTGCTTTTACCAATAAATACATGCTACGAGATGGCAGATGAATATGAGATGACAAGCCTGGCAAACTGGTATAGTTTGTTAAATATCAGCCTTATCATTACCAATTGTAATAAATAAAGAGTAAAGTACACTGACTATGATACAGAAGGAAATTTAGTGCACATCTCTCGATACAAAGTACTTCAAATAACCAAGAATACTGTTGTGTAATGTGACAATACTCTTTTGTTCTCCAAAGCCGACATCAGAGAGCTGGAATCTAGTCAGTAAACACTCAAACCGAGTGCTTAACGGTTCTTCTGTGAGGGCATAACATCCCATAACGAGCGGTCCATACTTCTGTGGGGCCACGAGGTCAAAGGCCAAGCTGTAAAGGTATCTGGGAAAAGCTTCTAAACAGCTCGTCTGTGTGTGTGGTGTCAGGATCGGCACCCGTTGGTCTAATTGGCAACATGACACTTAGGTGTTGCTGCATCCTGGTCTGGTAAAAACATTACAACAGAGGGCAGATCCTCGGTGGAGCCAGAATCAAAGTGTCTTTTTTTAGCTCAGATTATCAGGTCAGAAGGAGACACTGATGTGTGTGAAAAAGAAGTTTGCAAATTAAGTGTAATTAAATGTTTGTTATCTGGTGAATGAAAACGTAATGTCTCTTAATGTTTTATAATTTGGAAAAGCTCTGACACGGTATTGTTGTTGTGGTTTCCTTCAGGCTTACTGCAACCGTGCAGGTGGTCACGTTAGTCCATCAAACTTAAAAACGTGTAGCAGAACTGTAATGCCCATAATTAATGCTTTATTTACCAAACGTTTAGTTTTTTCTTGCATTCATCAGGATGGTGCCTGGTCTATATGGTCCATTGATCAGCCGTGTGATGCATTGATCCAACAATCAAGTGTTCACAGAATACTAATGATATTTGCTCCTTGTGAATGCAGAAATTAATTTACTGTTTTTCGAAATGGTCGAATCGCTTTTTTTTAACCGTACTTTCAGTCCATCTGTCGGTCCATAACTTTGGTTTAAAATATCTATTAGATGAATTTATATTAAATTTGGAACAAATATTAATAAATCCTACCGACTTTAACGATTCCCTGACTTTTCCCCTAGTTCCACCAACAGGTTGACATTCATGTGTTTTACTGTAGTGACATGCCAAGTAAATTGCCATTCAATTCTTTCCAGACGCTCATGGTCCCCAGATTATCCCCAGATCATTACCCTTATGACTTTGCTGATCCTCTGACCTTTCCTCCACTTTTCCTACAAATGAGGTTAACATTTGTAGTTTTGAGTAAAATGGATGCACTGTAATACAATTTGGTACACACGTTCACAAACTCCTCAAGATTAATTATAATAACTTTGGTGGCCCCTTATTAAATTACATTACGCTGACGCTTTTATCCAAAGCGACTTACATGCTATACAGTAGACACAGCAATGGTGAGCAATTAGGGTTAAGTGTCTTGCTCAAGGACACCTGGACATGGACTAGCGGAGCCGAGGATCGAACCACCGACCCTCTGATTGAAAGTTGGACCTGCTAACCACTGATCCACAGTCACCCACACCTTATCCCCATAGGGTATTCATCAGGTCAACCTTTTTTTAGTCCAATATTTGGTTTATGACCAAATATCTGCAAAACTAGTGTGTCCCATGATCCTCAGCTTTATTCTTGTTTCGTGCTTATTAGCAAATGTTAGCACGCTAACACACTGAACTAAGATGTAATAGAAATTAGTACAGCCTAAAACTATGACTGTGATCTCTTGTTAAATACAAAATAGTACATAGTACATTTTACACAATATACTCAAGTATCTTCCATCCCTTGATTGATTGGTCTAATGTTAAAGTCAATCTGCGGCTAACCTTAACACATTCATCCTGAATGCAGTATTTCGCGTCTAAAACATGGTTCACTGGAGAAACGTTGTGCGATGTGTTTTTAAATTAGATGAACTTGCATTGAAGCTGGTCTGCACCTCTCTGAGTGAGCGTTCTCAAAGACAGAAACAAAGTGGCCACAAGTTAGGCAAACATAGAAAAGTGCTATACTTGGAAATACAACTGTGATGCAGCTGTTATTAATGTTGAGGTTAAGTGACAATGCAGAATGTACGCAATGCCAGCGGACCTGCGAGAGCGCATACATGCAGATGTCTTAAGTACGGAAGTAGATGACTATAAGGATGAATTTGTGCGGGTGACACGCACTGCTGGAATGTGAGCGTAAACATCCCTGTGAGAGCGGAGATGGCGACGAAGAGTTAAATTGCTAGGGGTCGAGAATATAGAGGCCAAGATTAGCCTGCCCTCCAGCCTGACTTGGCCAGCAGATGCCAGCCATGGTTGCCATTCCTCCCTGCACTGTTCAGCAGCATACCAAAGGGTCAGGATATCACATCACCGGCCCCAGAGACAAGACAGAGATCACAGGCCATTCACAAAATACATATTTATCCCCTGTTCATTATTTGGCTTATTTGGCTTCCTGAAAAAGGTCATCTGTTAAGATTTTTTTTCTTTTCTTTTACAGACAAAGCTTTTTGGCAAGTTAGTACATTTACATTTATTTCTGCTTCTTTGGAGTATGTCTTTGAGCTGTAAAACATATGGGAGGTAGTGCTGAATCCGGTGAATTCCCACAGAGAAGGAGGAAGCAACTTACAGAAATGTATATGCGTGAGTGGGTGTTTTGTTGATGCACATGTGTGTACTAAATCAGCCTGTGTGTGTGAGAAAGCGTGTATATGAGTGTGTCTGTGGAATTCCTACAGCGTAGCAGATCCGTAAGGTGATCCCAAACTCCCAGTCAGGTGCAGAGCTGAGCATAAAGGGGAATTTGTGAGTGTGAGTGGGAATGCGGGTGGGAAAGCACAGGATCTAAATCCATAGTCGACAGCTGTTGTGTGTGTGCGCTTGTGTGTGTGTGTGTGTGTGTGTGTGTGTGTGTGTGTGTGTGTGTGAGAGAGAGAGAACATGGTCAAGACAGCAATGTGGTGAATGAGGGCTTGTGAAATGAGTGTGGGTGTTTGTGTTTCCTCGTCCAAAGATGAATTTGTACACGGATCAAAGGAAGCTGACAAAGACGCGTATTAGTGAGTGAAACCTGAAGCCGTGGCCCTGCATCTCTTATGCCCTGCACAATCCCATTAATTCCACATTACAGACAGCCTCAGCGCTACAGCCCCCATACAGCTATTCCAGCAGACCATTGGGAATGTTATAGCGCTGGGGGAGACTCTTGACGTGGTTTTAAACAGCTGCAAATATCTATAATGACCTAATTTGTCTTCCGTGAAGCAGAAAAACTGTCTGAATGCTCCTGTGACTTTCTTCTGTGAGTTTCATGCTGTTCTTGTTTCCTTCAGGTGTGGAGCTCTGCAGAACCTCATCACAAAGGGGTCCTTTACCCCTGGAGGAATCAAGGCAAGGGAGTGGTCAGGGTGAAGAGAGACTGGATCATCCCTCCAATCAGAGTGCTGGAGAATAGCAAGCAGGTTCCTGAAGACCTTGTCCAGGTAAAACATGTTAAAGTAAATTTAATAGCAGAATTTCATAACTACTTTGTCATTTTCTGATATAAATGGTTCTTAACATATAGGTTCATAATTTGTCAAGTCTGTCTAAATTGCTTGCTTCGCTTCCTCCGGGTCGTAAGTGATGAGGAACAAAATCCACAGTCCTCATTCTGTGCAAAAATGTATTCAGATGTTTATCTTAAGCTACAGATATTTCTCCCAATACAATGAATATTTTGTTAGTAGCATCCCTAAAGCCAATAAACACGCTGTTCAATGAATCCTTACAATACATATATATATATATATATAATGCAAGTTATAATGATACAGAGACTACGAGGAAAATTAGACTGCTTTTCCTTCTGAAGAATCAAACTTCATCATATAAATGCAATGAGCTGCTGGCTGCTGACCGTGTCAAGCGAAACAATACTGGATCCAGTTAAACACAGCCATGCACTGCTGATTGTAATTCTTCATCACAGATGATCACATACAGCAGAGTCCAGTGTTTAAAAGACATGTGAAACGTAATGTTGTGTTGAGGCTGTCACAGGCGACCGATAATGTATAAATCCTATCGTACAAGGAGAAATATATTGCCTCTTTTACATGGTGATGAAAATGCAGCGTAGACCATATGTGAAAGAAAGTGAAAACGAAATGCATGAAATAGAGACGCTTTGCTATTATTAGTTCAGAATATCATTTCCTGCCACAAGTCACAGGCCTCTGTGAGTTTAAACACGCATGTCTCAAGGTCCTTAACTGTCAGCAGACTCACATCTGGTGTTACGACACACGGTTTACAATCCTCCCCCCAGCTTCCCACGAGGTTGTGATGATCACCAACTTCATCTCCTCTCTCCGTCCAGATCAAATCGGACAAAATCTTTACAGGTGAGGTGATCTACAAGTTAGAGGGGCCGGGGGTGGACCAGCAGCCCAAGGATCTGTTTGAGATTGATGATAAAACCGGAGTCATCAGGAGCAAGCGGCCGCTGGACAGAGAGAGATACAACAGCTTCACGGTGAGAGAGCCTTTAAGGGAGGAGCATTATTCAATGTGTTTGAGAGAACAATCAAACACAAGACACAGTGCAATTATTAGGACCTTACACAACGTGTTTCAAAGCTTAGTTCCGTGTTTTTGAGCTAAAGCATATATCAGTGTCTAAGACACTAAATAAACAGGCAGAGGTCAGTTTCTAAGGGCCTTTTACGGGCATCTTGGGAGACACTTCAGAGTGTTACAGGCAACCTGTTATGTTGAACCAAACATACTGAACATTTCTTTACGCTATTTCCATCATGTGTGGAGTGCAGGCAGCACAAATACACACATTCACCAGGAGAGTTGGATGTTTTCCTAAATGGAAGACATGAGATCTTTGGTAGTTAATAGTAAGAAACAACAATCTCATGAATGCAGTTTTTATTAGCATTGACTTTGTCTGTTTGTCTGTCATTTGTGTGTGCGTGTGTGTGTGTGTGTGTGTGTGTGTGTGTGTGTGTGTGTGTGTGTGTGTGTGTGTGTGCAGCTGAAAGCCTTTGCGCTGTCCCCCAGTGGAGAGAGACTAGAGAACCCTACCACCATAGAGATAGTGGTGCTGGATCAGAATGACAACAGACCCGCCTTCACCCAGAAACAGTTTGATGGCAGTGTCCCTGAGTTCTCAGTCCCAGGTACATCCATTGATAACACACTGCATTACCAACTTTTAGTTTTCTTATCTTCCTGAACCACAAAGTTTCAAAAGTCATTCAATTCTTGATAATTTTCTTCCTAAAGTAGCTTAAAACGTTTATAAAGTAGCTTTAACTGAAGTATAACACTTTCACCCATACTTTGTTTGTTTCAGTGTGTCATTAAAACTGTAGTTAAAACAGTTTAAAGCTGCTATAATCCATATTTTTGCATTATCAATGAACAGATAATTATCATCTGATTCCTGAACTCCTGAATTTGAGGTTTAAGTGAAATACTCAAATCCTAGGTGATATTTATCAGTGGCTGCACAGTTATCCTGTTCTTGAATGCAGCTTATGATATCACTAATATAACAACAGCAGATCACAACTAACACCAAAGGATTTGCATGTGAACCAAGTTTCACCTAGATGCACATTGTCTTACCATTCTAAGAATAGTACGGTTTAAGACTTTTCACATGTTTTGTAAGGTTTTACATTCTTTCAGTGAAGTCCAGCAGCCTTTGCACATTAGCCGCATATGAATCATAGCCAACTGATCGTTGCAGCTGACCGAAGCTTTAAATTATGTTGGACAGGCACATCGGTGATGTCAGTGTCAGCCACAGATGCAGATGACCCAATGACAGAAAACGCTTATCTGAGCTACTCCATCATTGGCCAGGAGAGCATTCCTGCCAACGCTGTTACCAAGACTATGTTTGGTATCAACAACGAGACGGGAGCCATCTACACAAGAGATGTGGGCCTGGACCGAGAGGTAAAACTCAGCTTATGGCTCATATTTTGTTGCAGATCATTATAGTACGGTTCATTGCACTGATACTCTGTTCTGTCCCAGGTGGTGAAAGGTTTCAGATTAAAACTGCAGATTGCTGATATGGGGGGCATGGGACTAACAAGTGAAGGTGTGGCAATCATACACATTTCTGATATCAACAACCACGCCCCACAGTTCAGCCCTGACGTGGTGAGTCTCAGCCAACAGCCAACTATATATATATATATATATGTATATGTGTGTGTGAGGGATATTTTCAGGTCAGGATGTTGAACCTTTTGTTGTGCGTTTTGTGTGTGGTCTGTGTAGTACAGCATGGCAGCAGTGGAGAACAGGAAGGACTATGAGATTGGCCGGGTGAATGTGACAGACAGAGATGACCGTGGAGCAGGAAACTGGGAGGCCAAGTACGTCATTTCCAACGACCCTGAAGGCAACTTTGCCATTAGTACGGATCCGAGCAGCAACCAGGGCGTCCTGACAGTGGTGAAGGTACAGTCTGCTTCACTGGTGGGGTTTGAGGGAGGGGTTGTGTTCCTCTTTGAGTGTCCGTCACATGTTGCCATGCTTCCAACGGCCCTCTGACAAATGTAGGTGGATGAGAAAACAAATAATTTCACATCAGCATTGATCCTCACCCTGACCTTATGATTCCTTATTTTATCTTTAATCTGTTTTGTAATTTTTCCATATTTTTTACTGCAGATATGCAAAGAAAAGTTTGACAAACTAAGGGGACGCCACACAATATAAGAATTCACACACATGATGTATTGTCAGGTCAAAACGTTGTCCGCAATGCAAACTTTTCATGTGTGTTATAATTTGTTTTGAAGTGGTTGTAGTAATGCTATATGTTTACCTTGCTATGAATTTATCAGGAAATTGTTATACATTTAGAGAACTATAAAATATGGTGTCTCTTTAAATGTATAGTTTTGTTCAACCCACCATGAACAGTATGTGGACATTTGACAAAACACAAATGGGACTATTATCAAAACTGGTGTAACACAGTTTTTTGGGCAAGTTATTAATTTGCACTGGGAAGTGTCCACAATCAATATGAAATCAGATATACTCTGAGTGGCATCTTTTTCTACCGATATATTTGCTATTTGAAATCCTATTGACTGATCTGTTCTGAAGCACAAACATAACTGTAACTGAACAACACTCTCTAGTGGTTGAGTTTAAAACTACAACTTACTCAGACAGAAATGCTAATTTGACTTTTCCTATGTGCAGGTTGGTTAATAACTGACATTCCAGCCTTTGTTACACATACATATGTATCATTTATTATTTATTATCCAACCACAGCGCAGTGCAACGTTGTCCTTCACAAACAGCCTCCTCTGCTCCGTTTTGTTACGCAGCTTCTGGATTATGAAGCACAGAATGAGCACGTCCTGCTTCTCGCGGTGGAAAATGTCAATGGCCTGAGCAACAAGGCTCACAACCACGCAGTAAGCAGCGCTACAGTGACGGTGGCGGTCGTGAACGAGAACGAAGCTCCCCTTTTCAGGGAGGACCCCATCCAGATTGTGGTCCCTGAGTCTGTGGTTCCTGGGACGTTACTGAAAAGCAATATCGCCTTTGACCCTGATGATTCTGACCTGAGGTACAGCCACGAAACAAGAGGAGTATTTTTGTGCTTTTATTAATTTAAGTAAAGTCATTTTCCAGTTAACATGTCTGTAACTGTAACTCTGCTCCCTGTGGCAGGTATGAGATTAGCAGAGATCCCGAGAGGTGGCTGGAGATCAACCGAGACACAGGAGACATCACTGCCAAGAGGACCTTCAACATGCGATCTCCAAATGTTAGAAACAATATCTACAATGCTGTTGTCAAGGTCACGGGTCAGTTTATCCATGCTTTCCACAAATGAAAAATAAAAAGTCTTCATTAAAACAAAATGCACTTGTTTGCACTTTCAGAAAGATAAACGGTCAAAGTCAAGTGTTGTGGCGAGGCTGAATCGTTCTGAACAAGCTGCTGTGTGTTTACGTTCTCCTGCGTAGATGCTGAAGGCGTGTCCTCCACCGCCACAGTGGCCATCACTCTGAAGGAGACCAACGACTTCTCCCCTCAGCTCTTCCCTCTGAGCGGCACAGTATGCCGGGCTGCAAGCCGCAGGAGTTCTGGGCTGGTTTTGACGGCGGTGGATGGAGACCTCCCTCCGCAGGCGGCACCCTTCACCTTCGAGATGCCCGAGGATCTGTCAATCAACTGGACCGTTAATCAAGTCAACGGTACGGAGCGAGCACGGGGCGAGGATGGGGTGAGAGCGGTTTGCACGGGTCTCCTAACCTCACACCACTCTCCTTTCCCTCCTCAGATACTCACGCGGTGCTTCAGCCCCTCGTGGAGCTGCAGGCGGGAGAGTATGCGGTCACAGTGTTTGTGTCCGACTCCGGCAGCCCGGTCATGAGCGCGTACGCTCAGGTCAACGTCACGCTGTGTGTCTGTGACTCCTTTGGAGATTGTAAGTCTGAGGCGGGGGCCGTCCTCGGCTCCAGTGTGGGAATCAGCTTCATCGCTCTCATCATCATCATGGCCAGCATTGCACTCCTACTGTGTAAGTCTAGTCCTGCACCATCCCGTCTTAAAGGTTGTTTATATAGAAAACCTTACCTCAGATATTTTCAGTTGAAATAATTGACTCCTGAAGATGTGCTTTTTTGGAGTTAATTTTGCAAATAATAATAATAAAAAGACAAAACACATAGTAAGGCTTTTTGCAAATATGTTACAGAAGCCATTTTGGAACTTGAATACCTGGTCTAGATCCTATCATGCACTTATAAATAAAAAATACATTTAAATATGGCTTTGGATTGACATTTCTCACTATTTTATGATAATTAGACTAAACTAAAAATCTGCAGATTAATTGATAATGAAAAGAATCGTTAGCTGAAGCCCTATAATCGTATACACAATGGTTAACAACCCTTCATGGTTTCCCTCTGTTGAATCGCAGTGCTGCTCCTGCTGGCTGTGGCGGTTACCACCTGTAGGAGACGCCACCATATCAAGAAAGGAACAGGCCTGCTAGTCGGGGAATCAGAAGACGACATCCGCGACAATGTCTTCAACTATGATGAGCAAGGCGGGGGTGAGGAGGACGAGGTGAGGCTGCACAGGTCATGAGGCAAGAGGTCTGGACGACCCTGTGGTCCAGCGTATGCACGTAATGACTGTATTCTTAGAGTACATGCACAGTCCATCTGTAGCTTCTTCCTCCCACCTTGCAGAACGCCTTTAACATCGACCTGCTGTGGAATCCGCATGATGCTCCTTCGACCCCGGGGTCCTACTACCCTCGAGGCAAGCAGCCCCTCAGGAGGGATGCCCCGCATAACCTGCCCTCACCCATCTACCCACGGAGGCCTCCAGCGGATCCCACTGACATCGAAGACTACATCAATGACGTGAGACGCTTCTACCGAGACCCTGTTTTACCTACATTCGATTAGATTATTCTAACATCTCAGACTATTATCTAAAGTTATATTAAAGGGTATACCGTCCCAAAAATCAAAGGACAAATCAGGAATTTACTATCAAAATCAAAATCACTGAAATAAATCAATAGGCCTGAAGTTCCACCTGCGTTTGTGCATGTGTGACCGTGCCTTAACCCCAGACAATTAAATCCAGGTTTTGAATGCTTTCTGGTGAAGCTAAAGGTTTGTTTTTCGATCTGTGATGATAAAAACATTCCTACATAATTAAATTGTAGAAAGAAACTAAATGCTTATTTTTCCATTTATAGGTAAAACTCTTCTGCCGTATGTAGGCATATACTTAGAGGCGACATCACTAATTTTACACATAAAAGTCTGTTTTCAGGTTTGGGGAGTACGTACTAGTAATATGTGAAGTTGTAATACACCTGTGTTCCTCTAGAGGAGGCTGTGTGATTATACCACCTTATGAATCAGAATCAGCTTTATTGGCCATGTGTGTTTGCACATACATGGAATTTGCCCTCATTGTACATATATACATATTATATACAATAAACAGGATAAATATAAAAAAGACATTAAAGACAACAGGAGTCCGAGTAGTGCAAGTAGTGCAGATGGAGGAGTCTGATTAATTGTTCATCAGAGTGACGGCATTGTTCTTCCTTCAGGGCCTGGAGGCTGCAGACAACGACCCCAATGTGCCTCCATACGACACAGCCCTGATCTATGACTACGAGGGAGAGGGCTCACTGACAGGCAGCCTCAGCTCCGTCGCTTCAGGCAGCTCCGACGGAGACCAGGACTACGACTACCTCAACGACTGGGGGCCACGCTTTCAGAAACTGGCTCACATGTTTGACCCACGTTAAGGCGGACCGCGCCCCACAGAAAGAAGACCTGTGTGCCTCGCCGCCGGTTAGGGCCCCACATCATGCCTCAGGTGTTTTTTTTTCTGCACACATTTGAAAGGATTTTAGTCCAGGACGAGATTTGAAGTGTGCGAAAGAAGAATACATGCTATGTGAAAGCGTGGGCCTTTAGTTGAATGTGCCTTAGGTTAAATTGAGGATCAGTTGGACAGAACTGACAAAATGGCTCATTGAAAGGTTTTGTGGTAAAACTGAAGAAAAGTAAATGAGTCAGTAAAACCGTGAGTGGACATGACCCGCTACGAGGTGCACAGAATGTGCTGAAATGATTGTCCGTGTCTGGTTTTGTTTATCATCACACTCGCTCAGTAATGATGCACAGAACAAGCCTGAAATAGAACAAAAATCTTTGTGTTTCTTTTTTTATATATGTGATTATTTTATAAGGTACATTTGCTTTGATATTGGTTTTGTTTGTTTTTCTTTTCCTCCATTCCAGCATCTGTAAATGATTTTGGGGAAAACATATTTCTCAACAAAACAAATTGTACCACACAGTATTCTGTAATCAAATTGATTGGAGGTGTAGACTTTGAATGTGATTTTTGAGTTTACCGGTGTCTACAGAATAAATGTAAATCTTTTATTTAGTGTGTGTATTGTTGTGACCCTCTTCACAGGCTGCACCAGGTTACACATAATTCATTCCTACACATTTATACAGTTCAATCAGAAGGTCTTCAAAACCTTTCACATGTTATGTTGCAGCTCTCTGCTAAACATGAACTTTAACTAATTTTCCTTCATCAATCTACACCCAATACTCCATAACAACAAAGTGAAAACAGGACAAGCTTTGCAAATAAATAAAAAAAGAAATACTGAAATATCACATTGATGTAGTCAGATCTTTTGCTGTGGCACTTGATATTTAGCTCAGGTGCCTGATCATCTTTGAGATGTTTCTACAGCTTGATTGGAGTGGATTAGGGCTGCAACAACGAATCGATAAAATCGATAAAATTCGATTATTAAAAGCGTTGGCAACGAATTTCATTATCGATTCGTTGTGTCGCGCGATTATTACGCCACTCAATAAGTCACGGAGATGTTTGAGTATGAAAAGAAAAGTTGAGTTGAGCACGGAGCAGAGCGGAGGTCGAGGAGAGACCAGCTGAGACCGTAACGTTGACTGAAACACATCGCGGAGGAAGGCCGTTCAACAGGCAGCTAGTAGAGGCACTTCCGGTTGAGGCTCCGGTGCTGCGGCTAGTCGGCAGGTTGTGTTCCGTTTGAAGTGAAGACGTAACGTCCCTCCAGCAGCTTTCTGCTGTTTACTCGTTATTAGCTTGACAAGTTAGCGTTAGCTCGTAAGAACAATGTGTCTGAACAAAGGGAGTGAGAGAGAGAGTGTGTGTGTGAGAGAGAGAGAGAGAGAGAGAGAGAGAGAGAGAGAGAGAGAGAGAGAGAGAGAGAGAGTGTGTGCGCGCGCGCGTCTGTGAGTGTTTGAGTGAGTGTATGTTTGTGCGCGTCTGTGAGTGTGTGCGTCTGTGCGTGTTTGAGTGTGCGCGTCTGTGAGTGTGTGTGTGTGCGTTTGTATGTGCGTGCGTCTGTGAGAGTTTGAGTGTGTGTATCTGAGTGTAGTGTAGAGAACCAGTTCTGACGTTCAAACAAATCCTGTTAAGTTTTCTGATTAGTATTTTTCTTTATTTTTTATAAGTTATTTATTGTTCTGACAGCTCAGGTTCCTTTAAACAAAATGTTGTGCAAAATGTTTTGTGCACTTTATTTAATAAAAGCCTATATATTTGGCAGATATAAAGCATACATGTGTATGTTTGTGTTAGTCCATTATTTTTATTATTATTACTTTAACAGCTCAGGGATGTTCAAGGAGCAACCTGTTTGTGCACTTTCTGAAGATTTTTGCACCGTCAGTTCTGTTTTTGAATAAAGGGTTGGAAAGTAATGATTTTGTTTTTTATCCGATTCATCGATTAATCGAAAAAATAATCGACAGATTAATCGATTATTAAAATAATCGTTAGTTGCAGCCCTAGAGTGGACCTGTTTATATAAGGTCTCACAGCAGACACTGCATCGGAGCATAAACCAAGTCGAGCGCTACAGCCTGTAGAGCACAGAGACACAGACCTGTGGAGGGCAACGAAACATTTTCTCCTGTATTGAAGCTCCAGAGCCCAGTGGCCTCCAGAATTCCTCCACGGAAGAAGTTTGTATTAATCAGAACTCTTTCTTGAGCTGGCTGCCCATCTAAGCTGGGCAATCAGGGGAGAAGGACCTTAATAAGAGAGGTGCCATTATCCCCTGCACCATGCCCTCAAATGTAAAGCCTGGTGGAGGCAGCATGAAGCTGTTGCAGTGTTTCCAGCAGTGGAGATTCAAGAGATGCAGACAACGACCCCAAACGGAGGAACGTACAGAAGTATCCTCAGTGAAAACATGGCCGACTGGGCTGAATATGTACCTGCCAACAGGACAGTGACCCCAAACACAGGCTTGCAGACGGGAGGCCTCGACCTGAAAATGTCTGTCACCAACGGTCCACATCCAATCAGACGGCGCCTGAGAGGAACTGCAGAGTCCACGTGTGGAAGGCTCGTCTCGTCTTACTCAAGACGACTCGAGGCTCAAAGAAATACTGAACACTATATCAATGTGATATTTCAGTGTTTCTCTAATACATTTGCAAAATAAATCTAAAATCCTGTTTTTACTTTCTTATTATGGGGTATTGAGCGTGGTTTGGGCTACGTTTAAGTGCAACATGACAATATGTGAAAGGCGATGGGGGATGAATGTACTTTGCTGCCACTAAAACTAAATGTGACATTAAGAGAAACACATATTTAAAAACTTTATTTAAATATTTCGCAACATCATCCATTCAGACTTGATAGTCCCTTGAGGCACTAAAACAAATACACTTACAGACTTAAAGAAAGCAATACTTCAAACTGTAAGTCTCACGGTCAGGATGACCACGCTGTGTGGGGTAATATCTGCAGCTTAAAAATCAACATGACAATAATGCAGACCTGAATGTGTTTATGTACCCTGAATGGATGCTAATTTATTTGGTGCAACCTTTCAGTAAAGGATGACATGACTTATACGTTGATCTGCTATGTCATTTACAAATGTGACATACATTCTCAAAGAGTAAAACTTAAATCCAAACCTGTATATGCTGCAGTTATGTTTGCATAAAAATGATCTCATGTCATGTTCAGGTATTACTGCACAGAGCATGTGAATGTTGATTGCACATACAGTAAATAGAGACAGACCTGTTTCTAGTGCTTCCATGGCATGATCACATGGTGGTGCAGCAAACACACTAATGATGGAATTCCTCTCAGAGTAGTCATGTTCAAAGTTGAACTGGGTTATTTAGGCCTGTTCCAGATTATCTAAATAGGTCACTAACTGGAAAAACAAGTGCATTTGCACAAAACGTTGCCGATTTCACTTTCCGGCATATAAAGCTTCAAAGTGAGGAATCAAAGCCAGGCCAGCGCCTGATGAGCTTCACAAAAGGCTGCAGTCAGAGAAGAATTTGGAGATGTTCACGTTAAGCTCAGACCAGCTGTGGATTCGCGTCCTCTTCTCCGTGTTTACGGCTAGGCGGTTGAGGCTCGTCTTCTCCCGTGTCTTGCTTGTCCCTCTGGGCCTCCAACCAGCTCTGTGGGGCGATCAACTTCTTGGGCCCGTGGAGGGGCGGGCCCAGCAAGGCTTCAATGTCATCGTAGTTCACCACCTCTCGTTCCAGCAGCGCGTTGGCCATCTGGAAACACGGACCCCGACAAGTTGAGATTCATTACAAATGAACACAACAGCAAAAAGGTAACACAGGAGTGCTGTGCTCAATGATGAAAAAAGCCACGGTCAAAACACACAAAATGTATGATCAAAGAAGGGCGCAATTGACCAGTGTCAGCTTGTCTCTGTTGTCCAGCAGCAGCTTCTCTGTGTGCCTGTAGGCGCGCGCTATCAACAGCTTGGCCTCCTGAAAGAACAACAAGTGCCGTCAAATCTATATTTAATTATGACGTGAAACCACATTCTGTGTCAGAGGTAAGGTGAACAGACTTCAAGGTGACAACCAAAACTCATTATGTCAACATGCGGGATAACAGAGGACAGAAGCATGATCCAATATGAGAACCCCACGTGGTCCATCTGCTGCTGCAGGCCCTGGCTGAAGGGCCGGCGCCCGATGCCACCTTGCGGCTCCGTGTCTGGGAATGAGACTTGGCCGACGCTGTCACACATGCCGTACTGCTTCACCATGGAGTAGGCCACACGCGTCACCTTACGCAGGTCATCCTGAGCTCCTGGGACACAGAGTGGGGATACTTCAATCATGGGTTTTAACTGTGTGCCAAGTTATCACACAAGATAGGAGAGGATTTGGATGTTTATTTTATTTTTTTTTTTTTTTTTTAGATACTTGGCTGAAATGAATGCACTGAAAAACACATTCTTCCTGAGAGTCTGCCTTTAAGACAACACAAATGTAATAATTTGTTAAGATTAAAGAAGGGCTAGGAATCTTGAAGCAGTTATTTGAAAGAAATCTGCGGACAGGATATACAATAGATTGGGTGTACCTGTTGTGACCTTGTTAAAGGTGATCGCCTCAGCAGCTCTTCCCCCCAGGGCCATACACATGCGCTCAAACAGCTGCTCCTTGGTGAACAGAAACTGGTTACGAGGTAAGATCTGGGTGAATCCCAGGGAAGCATTAGTGCGCGGGGCAATGGACACCTGAAAAACACACAATCAAAGATTTCAACAACTGCTGCGTCTTTACAAATGACCAGAACCACTCGACTCAGCAGTTACCTTCAAGACTGCCTCTGTGTGCTCGAGAAGCCATCCCACTAAGACATGTCCGGACTCATGGAAGGCGACCACCCTCTGCTCCTCCTTGGACAGGATCTTACTCTTCTTTACACTCCCTGAAGACACACACACACACACAGATCTGTCAGATTTGGCCAGAGTGGCATATTTTCCCACAATATAGTATTTGCATCGCTGTACCTGCTATTAGTCTCTCCACTGCATACTCAAAGTTAAAGGTGTCGATGGACTTGTGCCCTTCCCTGGCAGCATGCAGGGCGGCTTCGTTACAAATGTTTGCTATATCCGCACCTGCAGAGACAAAGCGATTTGGAAATAGAGATTTCATGACCAACATATGGAAATGACATATCAGTAGACATCAACGGTGTTGGGTTATGACTTCGTAATATGTTTCATGTTTGTTGATCGAGAGCTTATGTGTGTATTCATAGACGCAGGTTGTTATTTTGTAATGGCCACATATGAATATGTATATATACCACTGAAGCCCGGGGAGAGCTCAGCCAGGCGCTGAGAGTAGAAATTAGCTGGTTGGGTCAGCTTCAGGATCTTCAGATGTTGCTCAAAGATCTCCTTCCTCTCCTGAAAGACAGCGATATAAAATGAAACAAGTAGGTTTAACTGACACAGTCGGCCTCCCACACAGTTAGCATGACTTAGCTGTCTAAATACCATGTTTGTTTTGCTTGATAATGTATGAAACAGCTTAATAGGATACCAATTTGTGGGGAAAATGCTGCTCCAAAAAATTATATATATACACTCAAAACCCCCCCAAAAAAACAGAGGCTTCTTCATTATAAAACTAAAGTTAAGTGAATTCTAATTAAGGTCACTGGCAACTGTTGAATGCTCAAGACTACCTGCAGAGTGGGCAGATCTATGAAGATGTGCCTGTCCAGTCTGCCTGGCCTCATGAGAGCATTGTCTAGGACATCTGCTCTGTTAGTGGAAGCGAGGACAATGACGTGGTCCGTCGTTCCCATTCCTGCAAGAAACGGAGCAAATGTCTCATCATTCAGTCGCCATCGCCTCTGATGAGGGCGCACTGCTCTGAAATCCCACGTGTCACTCACCATCCATCTCCACCAGCAGCTGGTTGAGGGTCTGCTCCTCTTCAGTGTTGGAGAACCCCGACATGTTGGTGGAGCGCTTCTTCCCCACAGCGTCGATCTCGTCGATGTAGACAATGCAGGGCGCTCTGCTTCGAGCCTCCTTGAACAGACTCCTCACCCGAGCGGCACCCAGGCCTACACGCCAACACAATGCAAGGAGTCAAAGACCAGAAGGCTACCATGTACATGACGCCTGGAATCGTTTTTCTTTACCAATAATTTGATCTCTCTAGTCTGGTCTGGTCTTGAAACGATAGTTACACAAACTGAATTTGAGAAAGAATGACTATTAATGTGAAAACGTCGGATAACTTTGATGAATGACAGAAAATGTCTGCACTGTAACTCAGGCACAGACATTCAATCTATATATCGCAATGTCGTCATTAACAACTATATCTACTTTGGTATCGAATATCAGCATAATTCCAACTGTCTTGAAGCCATAATAAATGCTGGTGCTGTCTGTACATACCGCCAATGACCTCCACGAACTCGGAGCCGGCCATTGCCAGAAAGGGCACTTGGGCCTCGGTGGCTACAGCCTTAGCCAGCAGCGTCTTCCCACAGCCTGGAGGCCCAAGCAGCAATGACCCCTTGGGGACCTTGGCTCCCAGCTGGAGGTACCGTTCTGGATTCTGACATTACATAACACCAAAGTGATGGACAATGGGGAGTTTAAGTTTTTACTCATGAGAGATTGGGATGGTGGAAATAAAGATATTGTGAATGTGGTTTCTTACCTTGAGGTAGTCCACAAATTCCTTTATTTCCATCTTAGCCTCATGCATGCCTGCCACATCTTTGAAACTCACGCCTTTGCCGGACTTGCTGTCCACAATGGTGAACTTGGCCATCTTTAGCTGGTTCTGTTAAGTCCATTGTAAGACACAATTAATACACACACAAAAAAACCTACTGGTGCACAAGTCAAATTTGTTATGTGGTTCCACTCACAAAAGCACTGAAGCCGCCTTCTCTACCACCCATGCCTGCTAGTCGGAAGATGTACCAGAGAATAGCCACGCCAATAGCAGCCATCCCCAGAGCATAGACGGCACTGCAAAGAGAACAGATGAAAAACGGTGGTGGACGAAAGCTTTCACCATGTATGGACATCACATTCCTTACAATTGCTCATTGAACCCCATAAAGGGATTCATTTTAAAGTGTGCGCTGAGGAAGGTCACGTTCTTACTTCCCAAAAAATCCAGTGCGTTTGTAGGACACCTGTATCCTGTCCTTAGACTCAATATGCAGCTCCTCTTCAGCAGCTCTCAGCTTCTCCTCGAATTTGTCAATGTTGGCAACCTGCATTCTGTACATGAGCGCCAGCCTCTGCAAAGCAGGAGGCGTGGCAGGAAATGAGAGCGTTAGTGTGCACGTCTGCTGGAACACTTCTGGTGCTCATTTTGCGTTGGCATTAAATCCTGCTCGACATACAGGCCTTCCGAAGATGACCGCTCCAGGATGAAGGTAGATTTCCACAATGTCACTCTCAGGAACGACCTGCACGCGTGACACCTCTCCCTTGGCCAGCATCTCGTTGACAAAGTCATTCCAGGAGATGTTGCCCCCGCTGGTATTGATGGAGTTGAGCAGGCTCATGATAAGCGCTATGATGAAGAGGGTCCGCAGGCGCTCCCGGTACATCTGGTCCTCCTGCTCGCGACGTTTCTTCTCCTCTGAAAGGGGAGGCAGATTGTGGAGGAGGAGAATAAAAAGAATCAGAGACAAATTAAGATCACAGCTATATGTGGGACAGTTAAGCAACGTATCACTTACCTTCATCTTCCTCTGGAGTTTTCCCCTTTGCTCCACTACTTTTATCTTTTTCTTGTTTGGATTGGGATGTACTGAAGAAGTTTATTGACCCTACAAATCAGAAATAGTCATATATAAGCAAAATAAAATAATTTTAGAAAAAGTACTCATGATGATACAACTGTGTGTTTACCTAATAGATTCACCAAACCAACAGGGTTCCTCAGCAGGTTGTTTCTGATTAACTCTTTGCTAATTCCCACCATGCCAGGACCCAAGGGCCTGTGGAGTAGACTCTAAAATGGGAAAATTGGACAATATATCAGAGAGAACTCGTCAGTGGAAATAAAAAAACAGTTGATGTAGTGAAGCTACAACAAGGCGAAGCAGTAAAGCATGATGCAATGTCTAATTAAAAAGACTTCCACAGTTGAATCACACTTATTAAAAACATCCAGGCTAAAGTCAGAGAAATATATCCTCACAACGAATTTGAATGCAGGGTGCTCTTAAACGTTTTGTAATCAGTGGCAATGATTGTCACCGTCAGTTTACCTCTAAAGAAATAAGTCACCTGATGACTGACATTTGAAGTTGATGATCTAATTTGAAGCTCTGGGAGACAGTGACTGACTCTACTTGTAAATAGATATAACTGATATTGGTATTCATATTTCAAATCCAGCTGAAGAAAGTGGGATCTCATTGCTTGTCCCTCAGTGTATACTCCAAGGTGAGGGGTCTCGGTAAACGGATCACGCGGACATGATGGCGTGTTTCCACTTACCTGGATGAGCTTCTGTGGCTGACCTGCGAGTGCCCGCTTTGGTTTCGAGCAGAGCATCTTTCTGACATGATCACCATCGCTGGATATCCTCTCGTGCGTCGTTGAAACGCGAGAGTTTTGCCTCGACAGAGTCCACAATAAACCCGCACTGTATTTTCGACAGAGTCCAGTGCGATGCTGCAGCAACAACGCCGACATGGCGTCTGTTATCGCAAAATGCTGTGACGTCGTATTTACCTGAACAACTTCAATCCCATAGCTGTCGGTTTGTTTACCCCCCAAAGCCGCTGAGAGCTAGCTAGCTAGCTTCATCTGTTATCCAACTGTGCAGCCGCACAAAGATGTCAGCTCGAGATCAACACTGCAACCATCCGATCCCGGACCTCCTGCACGCGGAAAGAAAAGGAAATAAACGACACGCATTTACTGTGAACTAGATTTTATCTGTATTGTCTAATTATCAAAGTCGTGACAGACTATGGTTCATCTGTGCTGAATATTGAACATTGTCGTTTTTACACATCTTGTTGGTTTTGGAAACGTCTTTGCCTCGAACTTTGAACTCCAACCTTTCTCGTTGTTCTTCAAGGACCTACTCGCTGCGCATACATTTGCGCAGGGATTATGCAACCAATGTCAGCGCTGCAATCTCCAGTCTCACATTAGATGTCATGCGGTTAACAGTAAATACATTTTACTGCCGCTAAAGGCTGTCCACTTGTTCAAGCTAATGTTGGCGATGCAGCAAAGTTTACTTTGCTCTACACTATGTGGCGCACATTCACTGCGCAGTCAAGACATACATATTGGTTCAGTTCATAGTTGCGCTTTATACCCAGCCACTCTGGGCCCAGGGGTGGTCTTGTGCTGAGGGCAGTTTTATGGGAGTCTGGTTGTTATTAAGTTGTTTAAAAAAGGCTTAAATAATTTCAGAGTTCCCATATGCAATGCACATATATAAGTAGACATCCATTCATGGTTACACTACATATCTGTAGTTATTCTATTAAAGTAACTCAAATAAAACGTATTTTTGTTGATTACCTGTCAAAACAATACCTCGGGAATATTGAAAACAATAGTATTTCACCTCTGCAAACTGTGTTCAGTCCAGCATAAATTCTATGAAACCTGAGTAAAGTATTAAGTACTGAAGTATTTCCCCCCAAGTATATGTTACCACCCCGGTAATCCAGCAGAGTGCGCTAGTAGTTCATTGAGTAGACCTCGGTCCAGTTAAGTTTAACAAAAAATGAATACTTATGTTGACAGCTCTAAGAGCAAACTTGTACAAACCTATCACATGTTTTGAGAACACGGGACGATGTGCCATACAGGACCACCAGAGCCGTTTTGTGTTGCAAACAATCACCACGATAAGCAATTGTAATGTTGCCTCCCCTTTTACTCCAGTCAGTGAAAGGCTGTACGAGTCTTCCGTCATTGGTGCAGATAACTGCCCCTCAGCTCCTTTATCACTGTTGTAACGTACCAAGGCAGTCGTGGGAAGCGACGTATACGGGTCAGTTTGAGTGACATGTAATTTAAACCAATAAGAGTACAGATATTTTCTTTGAGCCAATGGAGCCTTCGTTTTATCCACTTGCGTTTCATGTCAGCCATGGGTGCGTCAAGTTTGCTCATCAACACACTCCGCTTTAATGCCAACTATGTTTTCTCTCAGCCATAATCTGCGTTTGAGGTCTGACTAAGCCCGTAGATAAGAAGGATCTCACCAAAAACATCGAGAAAAAAAAAACTAGAGTTATCATTATCATAAATATAACAATGTGTAGTGAATAATATCAGTGATTATTCATTGATGAGGAGTGAGTTAACCATTACCTGAAGTTAGCCGCTTTACAAAATGCTTTTCAAATGTCAGTGTGCGTGTCACAGTACACATCGACTGTTGCATTTAAAATGACACGTGACGAATCCAAATAATGAGTTGGGATAAACACATCTCCAGGTTTCTAGAAGTGTGTAAAACGAGTGCACCCAGTGCCTGTACTCCATTTCCTTTTTCTTGGTCTCCAACTATATAATGGAGTGTGGTACCTTGCGTATGAAACTGTGAACTGTGGTCCGCCACGTTGGAGCCTTGCTTGTATGTGTTCTGAAGCGCGAGAAGGGTGCTGAGTGGATCCAAAATGGCGTCTATTTCATCATTTGGGGAAACTGTACCCGCCCACCGCGCCGTAGCCAATCAGAACGCTCGTTTCTTCAGCGAACCGTTTCCGTCCCCAGCGTCCACACATTGAAGTCAAAGGCCGCTTGAATACCGCTCGATTGGGCTAGCGGAGAGGATTAAACCGTGACAAAATATGATCTTTTGATGGTTTACGTTCACCCAAGCAAGCCTATCGTTGCACAAATGGAGTGTTAAAGGTTCGTAGTTTGCGGTGACGATTTAATAGCAACGCTGTAAACGACTTTTCTTGGATATTTTAGTCTTTTTTTCCCTCTGGACTTGTGTTTGTTGGTCTACATCGTTTTAACAAGCTCGCGCTAGCCTCGATTCTGGTGAGCTGCTTTTCGAGCTGCGATGGTCGTCGCTACTTTATGCGGATGTCTCCGGGCCAGTCTGTACTGAACCAACGGCAACAAATGGGATCATCAAGCATCGGCCGAAAGCATCGCGGCGTAGACTAAACATTAAAGATTAAGATATCTACTTTGTGGACATTCAGACGCAGGTAAGTCGCATTTTGATCTGGTGCTGCGCAGCTAAAGCGTTAACAACAACAACACAACCGACTCTGCCCCCGTGGTTAATTAACTCGGGGTGATTTGTGTTGCGACAAAGGTCAACATGCATTATCTTATTTAGGATTGTAAAGCATTTAATGTGTGCTTCATGCTTATATGAAATTCATTTTTTTCTTTACTGGAAATATACAACGTTTTTTGTGTTGCTCTGCTTCTTGAATGTAGCCTTTCTATGGTTATGCATAATGTTAGCTGTGTTAAAATGTTAATGATTTGATCAACAACATGTATTAATATCGTGTATTACACATTGAGCTAACGTATGCTCTTAAGTTGTTTTTGACTACATTTAATTCAGGTGCGGTACGTTCAATAATGGCATATGTGTGATGGGATTGGCACTGACAGTGTGTGGTATTTTAAAATGAAATTGAAATGTTTTGAGTAAGCAGCTAGTGCTGCATACATTGATACCGTACATACACACCTGCCTAAATGCATACTTACAGATGAACAGATCAGACTTTTGCATGTGTTTTTGGAAGCCTTGTCTTGGAGCCAAAAGGGCATTTAATGTTACTAATGATACTTGCACTATACATCCATAGTGCAATTTTAGTATTAAATGTGTTGCATTTTCTAAGGATTACCACAAATGGGCACTTTTACTATCCAAGACACAATGATCATTACATTTCTCAAGGGGGTGCAATAATAACATCCTCAATGTTTACCCATTGTTGCTTGTCACAATGATAGTAGTTATTTGACAGTTGGGCTAGACATCATTGGCTACCAGATTGTGTGCACCCCAGCTTCATAAATTCTAGTCATGAAGCACCATGTCCTGTCCATTTCATAGCCTGGTCCAGCACTGAAGCAAAATGGATGTGTTACAAGTCCATCTATAAGGAAAGCAATTTATTAGGTTGTCAGAACTACAACCCAGAAAATGTGTGTGCTTCATAGGGCTATTCAAAGTGCATTGTTTTGAATTTCCCAAAGGCCATTAGGGTTTATCAGGAAGTGTCTATAGTTAGTGCACTAACAGTGGGTTGTTTGGATGGATAACTGTCACAATTACCTAAGTTGGCTCAGTGGAGTGCCTGTGTTTTCGTGGTTAAATAGCATGCAAAGGAGGGGCACAACGTGTTGGGATTTGAGATGAGCTGTAGAGGAAATGGAATATGGAGGAGAAGCTCTCTACTTTGGTGCAGTACCAATGCTGAGGAAAACACTGCAGTGCCGCTGGTGGTGTTTTCCACCAAGATACTGAGAGTGTTTTAGCTTGTTGGGGCGTTCATGTTGACTACACTGCAGAGGCAGTGATGCATATCTCTGTCTCCCTTGAGCTTGCGTAGGTCCTATTTCTCTGTGCTATAGTTAAAGCCTCAAATGGTTAGACGTGCCTTATTCTGTTACAGTGAATATGAAGACGTGCAGGATTTAAGAAGCATAAGAAAGGTGTTTTTGCAGATTTCTTAACGTGTGATCTCAAATATATTGGCAGATATCACTGATGTTTTTACATTGTAAATGTAAGCGTGACACACAGACGGGCACATCATTGTGATCTCATTAAAACTGTTTCTCTCTAACACTTGAGGTGTAATCGTATCACTGGATCGTCAATCAATTTAATAGTTGTTGTTTTTGTTCTTTGACATTAAATACTGTTCACACATTGTTTTCACGATTTGGGGTTTTCGTCTAAATCTGAAATGATGAAACGTCATGCTGATGTTTATAGTTGATGCGGAATATTTATTCCATCCATCGAATAATAATGAACAGTAGTCTTATTGAGATATTGAAGTAAAAACAGCTTAAAGTGTAGATATTTACCAGGCTACTTGGAGCTCCTGAGCTGTGCGTCCCATCAGGTTCCCATTAGCGATGGCTAGATTTTGACCCTGTTCCTATAAGTACCACCAAAGAATTACCCTATGCCCTCTGCTTGCAACAGGAAATGGAGTTCTGCTGGGGTCAGAAAGATCATGCACTGTGATTGTAGCTCGAGGTGACACGTTTTGTGCAATAGGAAGGCAGGCAGCGTTTCTATGTTTCTGCTCCTCGACTGGCTTACAGTGGCTCTTGCAACTCTTCAGACTCCATTCTGGTCGTTTTAACCAGATGCAGGAGATCTGCTGACCCGTTTGTACCACACCACAGTTTGTCAACCTCGGGGTTAGCACATCAGCCCATTGGGACAGTGCTGTGAACAAAGTGTTGTGCTAAACATGCCTGATTGCTCTGCGTCTGCTCCTCGACCCCTTTTTAAAGTTGCGTGTGTCATTCGTGGTTAGTCTAACACATATGTTTTGTGACTGACAAAAAGCCCAGCTAAGCCCTTGCATCATGGCAAAAACCCAACAATGATGAAAACGGGGGAACAATACGTTCTTGGTTGCTGTGTTTGGGTGGCTCGACAGTAACCGTTGCACAGTAACTGTTGCATAACATTGTGCTCAAGGGTCATTGGTGCCCTTGGACCCAAATTAAGGAACAAATGACATTAAAACCTAAAAAGCATATTAGTCAAACTACAAAATGACTTGTAGGTTCTTGTTCTGCCTTTTGTAATTCACCTAATCCCTCTGCAAATGTATCAAAGTTGTCACTGTCTGTTTTATTTAGTTTAGTGAAACCAAGCCACGTCCATCCTGAAATCCTTCTTGTGTTTAACTAACTTTTGATGTATTCTTGGCAACCAAAAGCTGATTGTTGACATTCAGTCTGGCAATTAGGGTAGGGTATCGGTATTTTATTGAAATGGATACTGAACAGAATATGCTCTGAAGTAGCTCTGCTGAAAACACAAAACTGATGCGGCGTTGCAGAATGAATATAGAGGAAACACGGTCGTCTACAAATAGTTTTTAATTTGTACAGTATTGGCACCATGTCTCCCTCTGTCAATAACATTTGTTCCATTACTTGGCTTATTATTTTACGTATGCTTTTAGTCTTGTTGGAGTTCTAAGTGGGAGCAGAAACGACATTACATTGTCAATAAACTGTGTTTATTCATCAGTGGCCAGTAAGGGGAAACGTTTAGTGGCACTTTTTGTCTGCTCCCGTACCCTGTAATAGGATTTGCTAAATGGCAAAAAGATGCAGAGGTGGCTGGCATAGTTTGCATTACATTTAGCATGTTCTTCCCCTGAATGTTGCTGAGAAACCTTCTGGAGGGCCAATGCAGAAACAGCTGCTTATGCTCGGTGTTTGAGGGCTGCTGTAACTCCAGCACCCGCTCCGCCTGCCCTCAGTCCAGGAAGGCTCTCCCCTCCCCCTTTTGTGCTGAGTGTGGTCCTTTTAGGTAAACAAGCATGGCTACTCCTGATTCTTGCCTCTTTGTCTGTCTCTGCCTTTTTCTCTCTCTGTCTTGTTTTCTCTCTCACTCTCTTCCTCTCTGTTTGAGTTGTGTACATCTTTCATAGCTGCTGTTCTACCAGCACAATCTCTGCAGATACTCAAATGGCATCTGAAGCCCTTTGAAATCAGCCTAGTCCGTTGCCCCCTCCTCTATCCTCGTAGCCAAATGGAACAAAATGGCGGGCCCCAATCCTGCTGTTTCCCTCAGGGACTCCAGAGCCTCATTTTGGGGTTTAGGAGGTCCTGGTGGTTGATGGCGTCTTTAACTCGTGTTAGGTTGTGCTTACTTCCCAGTCTTCCGCTGCACCCTCTCAATGATATTTTCTCTTCTGAGTCTCTTGCACGTCAAAGGGAAAAGATATCTATTCTGGCATGCTGCTGCTGCTTCTCCAGAAATATACTTTTTACAGACTTGGCTTTAATCTCCCTGATCGACGCTTGGAAAAACAATATTTAGTGCTTTTGTTTTTAAGGGAAACTGTGCTCAAGTGCTGAATCGCATTTTTAGGTATGCAGAACATTTCACAGCGTTGCACAGAAGTACCTAGAAGCTCCTAGAGTTTGATTTGTTTTGCTTTTCTGGGATAAATAGGCCTACATTCCAATATGAGCTGACCAGCAGTTAAGCTAGTATTGCCGTAATGATTGAAAGTATTCAAAATCCAATATATGATTAATGTGTCTTTTGCAAGGGGAGTAAACCTGTGTTTATTTATATAAAGAGAAACAGGTAGGGAGTTTTAGTTTGTACAGCTTGGTCTGACTTTGCAGTCTGACTAAAATATCTGTCCATAGGGGACCATTTTATTATGCTTTTAGTTTCTCTCTGAATTACGGCAAAAAGGGCCGGGTGATATATCGATATTGTAATACAAGACTAGATATCATCTTGGGTTGTGGATATATCGTAATGTGACACAAGCGTTTATGTCATTTCCTGCACGCTATTTCAACTCTTCCATTATTTGCCTTTACAGATTCAATCATTATATCCACATTACTGATTATTTATAAGAATATAATTTGTTGGCGCACACTGAACTCAACGGTGAGTGTATCATGCTAATTGCTGACTTTGAGTTGTTCCCTTGTACACACAGCGTTTGTAGTTTTATTAGTTCACACATCGGTCATAGACATGCTGCTATTGACATTCCAGATGGGTGAGTCATGGGTTTATCATCATGATAATAGGTGTAAGTAATAATAAGTGAAAGGTCTTTTCTATTAAACGCACCATTGCATTTGTATATCTTTTCCACACTGAGAGAACCCGAGTAGGTTACACTATTAGGCAAAGATGTCTGCACAGGCATGAATTAGGGGTGTTGCAAATCTGGATACAACAGTTGGTGTTTTGATTGAATGTGCTGAGCAGGAGGCTGCACGGGATGATGTGTTATCCATACGTGGCATTGGAAATGTTCTGAGGTTAGTTGGCCAGGTCTGGGAGCTGATAGCAGAGACAGTGTGTGTGATGTGTCCCTCTGGGCTCGGCTGTCCTGGTCTGTTCAGTCTGCTGCTGAAACACAGGGAAAAAGCTTGCTTGGATTCTTTTCCGTTTTTCCTCCTCAGGCTCTTTTTTTTTTTTTAAGGGCTTTCCATTCCAATCCAAAGCACGTGTTATTTTAAAACCTCATAATAAGCGGTGTTATAAAACAGAACATAGTGCACACAGTGATACGTCGGAGGGTAAATGTGAGAGTTGGATCTTTTCTGATGCTATTTTTCTGTTGATGCTAGCTCATCACTTATTTAACCTGCTTTGTATTGCTAGACCCAGAGTTGTCCCTTTTCTTGTGATGTGGTTTTTACTGGAAATCAGACTACTTAGTTTTGTCAGTGTTCTAGCATTGCATATAGCATTATTGCTAAGCGCTGTTGATCACACAGTATTGCTTTTAGAGAACTGAAACAATATTGTTTTTCTTGAGCAGGCAAATTGCCCGATTTTTCTCCCCCGTTGCAGTTTCAGCTCCCCTTTTTCGAACATATCATCTTGACAGAAGAATTGTGGTAAATGCAATAAATGCAAAAGCTGTTTTGTGTTCCCTATCTCTGTAGAGATGGAACAGCATCCTGTTCCCTGTCCATAACCAACCGTTGTCACTCTGAGAAAAATACAATATGTCTGGGATTTATTGCCACTTTGAGAAATTGCTTCATGCCGGACTACCGTTGTGCTCGGAGGCAAACTACTTCAGCAGTTTTCTTTAAGCCCTGTTTTGCCCAGCCGTCCTCTTCATGTTGGGCGTAAACCATAAACTGAGACGGGGGTTAGGGTGTTAGGACAAAGTGTTGTTGAGTGGGGGAGGGTAGAGGTGGTGTGGCCTGGTTGAATCTCAATCCCCAAGGCCCTTCAGCAGGGCTGGCCTTTTGATGGGCCAGCTGCAGCCATTCACCCATTTACATTGAAATGCAACAACAGGAAGGGGGAGGGGAGGGCTGTGGGGAGATGGGCCTCTGTGCCTGTGCGGGTGGGATGTGAATGAAAAGCAAAGGCATACCTAAATACCAAAGAGATGAGGGCCGTCAGTCGGGGCCCATGCCCCTGCTCACCAATACATGCAGCCATACTTTGTTTCCCCCCAGCATGCTGTGGGGCAGTATACCCAACACAAAGGATCTAAGTACCCTTTTTGACTGGTACATGCATTTCCCCACTCAGCTCTTTTCTGTCTTTAGAGCTCAGCTGGTGGCTATAAAGAGGTTGTGATTCATCCCACTGTCCGTTTTAACGGCACTCTACTGTTAGACCTATTGTTGATGCTGCTTTTCGTACTGAACCGCCTTCATATTCTGTTGGTAATTGCCTTCAGACAGATGATTTACTTGTGCAAATTCTTTATCAAGGGTTATTTATAATGCCTGTATGTGTTGTGGAGTGTCAAGTCCTTGTTCCCGGCTCGCTGTAATGGAGGTCATATATTATTATTGGCTGGTGGAAGAAGCCAGTTTTGTAACTCGTTAGAGGCTTCAGACACAAACTGTAGTTCAGTGTGTCGTTTTCTGAGTTCATACAACTTAGGACTGTTCTAGGATAACGTGGATGTCCTCAGAGGTGTGCATGTGACTGTGATTGAGAGGCCTTTTGGGGGAATGTGTTCTGACCGGCAGTAGCACTGCATCAAAACCCTTATCCGTCATTAATTTCAATGAGACCACAGTGTTAGCACCCCCAACTGCTGCAAAATACAGACCGAAAGCACAGAACACTTGAATCTGGCTGAATCTTTACCACAACCACAATATCATCTAGCAAAGAGACTTTGTTGGCCGGTCACATATTTCCACTCTCACTTCCAGGTAGAGCAGTTTGTAAAATAAACGGCATAGATCAACTGTTATCATATACCTGTAATCATTGCGATTGAGGACTGTGAGAATGTATGCACAGCTTTGCAGTGTTTTGTCTTTTGATACATCTTTAAACTGTTGGGTCTTTCACCTTAACTGCAATTAATGGCACATTTCTCATCTTTTCACTGGTACTTGTAGAAAAATGCCCACGCCAACGAATGTGCTTGCCTACGCTCCAAGCTAATATTAGGCTAGGCACCCATTAGAATTTGTTTCCTTCGAGGACATCTCGTATTCAGCAAACCTTTGGTTTTGATGTGTGCCGGAGTGACCGTTTGTTCCATTAGTCGGACTACAAGAGAGAAAAAATATTGAGCATTAGAATAGATAACAGCTGGGACGACCCAGAGGAAGTCAGGAGCATGAGAGGATCTTTATAACAGTAATGGCACGTTCAGGGTCGACAATGATTCTTCCACCACATGGATTACACACTTAAAACAGGGTCTTCTCGGCCTAAGGGAGGTCTGCGTTTAGGAGTGTTTATCTATATATTCACTTTTGCTGTCCATGCTGAAACACCAATAATAGAAAAATAATTAAATTGCTTCTGACTAGATAATACTGACTAGTATTTTATTGTGACCAATAGCTGACCCTTGTATTAATGGCTTGACTGCAGGGGGGCTGTGGTTTAAGTGTCTACCAAGCAATGATAGCAGCCGCCCTGTTACATGCATTGTCGAGGACACATGAAGACACGTGGCCAGCGAGTCTCTCCTGCAGCCATTAGTTTAGCTGCGAGGTTATCAGCTGTGTTTCTGCCTGCCACAGTCTGTCAGGGTTTATGCCGCTGAGTCTCAAGCCCGGCCAACGTTCTCCTGCCGAGAGAGACGGAGTGCGATTGTGATGATGATGAGTATAAAGTTAGTAATGTCATAGCTGAGAATGTAGCAGTGCAGTGAGTGCAAAGTGTATTTGTCAGTGTTGGGGTGCTGCAGGCACAACATATTTTTGTAGGCCAAGGGAAGTAGTTTGTGCTGGTTCCCTCGACAACAAGCCAATTGGATTTTTCCATTCGATTTGGGTAACTGTAGATAATAAACTGTGCTGAAAACAAGTGTGTGACACTTACTGAAAGATAATCTTCACAACTGAACGCCACTTTTATGACATTATGTGAGTGTACAAGACAAGCCTAAAACGGCAAAGAAATAATGCCCTTAAGTCTCAGTAAACCACTCGTTAGGGACCGCCCTTTTAAAGACGCATAAAAGCTTCAAAGTTTGCTAGGAATATTTACTGAGCTTATTTTAGGCATCTAACCAAAAACCCATTAAAAAAAACCTAGACATTGAGTCGAGGGAACCAGAAGTGAAGAAATGGTAAATAAAGACGGCAGCATTCTATGAATGTTTTTTTTCTTCTTGTTTTCTACACTGCTGTATCTTCTCAAACTCATAGGAAGTCACTTACATTTTGATGCACAGTTTCTGACAAACAATTGATCAGTTAAACTAATAAAATAGTCAACAGAATAAACAATACAAATAATAAGTCTCAGCCCTGAATAATTTCAAATGTAATATTGTCTAGAATGTTCCTCCTAAGTCACAGAGAAGGTGAAGTAAATGCTGCAACTCTTTTCTTGGTGCAGGGATAGGAATTAGCGAGCGTGTTTAACCAGAGCAGTCAGCAGGGAGTGGAAAATCACATCATCTTCAGTCAGCCTGCACAGGGACTTTCCCTCCTGAATATGTGGCAACTCAGAGTCCTTCTTAAAGCTACAGGCCCAATGTGTGTGCGGCCCTTCTAGCGAGGCCTGTGCCTTCACGTTGTATCCGTGTGTCGCACATTGTGAAAACACTTCACTGAGTTATTTGTTTTACCAAGAAAGGAAGCCGCCGAATGAGAAGTGGAAAATAGCAGAACGGGAAACATGGAAGACATAGAGGCCATTAAGTTGGCCTTGAGCTACCAATAATCTTTCCAGCGTTTCACTGTTTGTGTCTGCCAAGGCCTGGAATAGTCACAGGGCTGTGATTGGTTGACTAGTGTTAACCAGACGCTGATCTGTAAAGTTCTTTTGATACCAGAACCTTCTTCCCTATAAATACACTGGTGTGTGTGTGTGTGTGTGTGTGTGTGTGTGTGTGTGTGTGTGTGTGTGTGTGTGTGTGTGTGTGTGTGTGTGTGTGTGTGTGTGTGTGTGTGTGTGTGTGTGTGTGTGTGTGTGTGTGTGTGTGTGTGTGTGTGTGTGTGTGTGTGTGTGTGTGTGTGTGTGTGTGTGTGTGTGTGTGTGCGGCGCGTGTGTGTTGCATGTGTGCCTGTGTCACTCATACTCCCTGCAGTGAATCTTTTTATAGAAACAGAAGCCAGCAGTGTAATCTCTGGCATGGATGTAGGACAGTCTTTTTTCCCTCCTCATTACTTATGCAAAGCTAGTTCTCACCCTCAATCACTGCATGGCCTGTTTGAATGTACAGTTTTCTTAGAAAAGGGAAAGCAGGTAAAGGATCATAGCAATGCTTTTGCATGTTTTAGCGCTTGCTACACATTGTGTCTACCTGTAACTGGTACCGTTTCACCCTGTGCTTGTCGGTCATCACAGAATGTGGTCCTGGAGACACTTGGTGTAGCAGGAACTACCACACAAGCAGTTTGGGGTATTTTGCCAGGTGTTTATGTTTCTGTCTGTCTGTGGACAGATTGTGTGAGCGCGTTAGTGCCACCATGCAAGATGCTTAGAAAGCTAAACGGATATGCAGTTAAGATCGACATGAAGGCGGCGTTGCAACTGGCTGGCCACTGGCTGGAGCAGCTTCATCAAGGTAATGAGGTATTACAACCTTGCTGTTTGCTGTATTGTATCATTTCCAGTAAATATCACACTTGTGCTGGGAGGAAACGTGGACATCTGAGACCTGAGAGTCAGTGGCCAATAAGTATTACATGCCTGGTCTATGGTGTTGGAAAATCACACCTGAAAGGCAGGTAGCAACATTGGTGTCAAGAAAACAGCATCAGGAATTGGATGGCTTCCATCACACACGGCATCCTTTTTGTTGCCAGCTCTCAAGTCTTGGATATTAGAGCCCCACCATTTATTTGTCTGGGAAAAACCACAAAAAAACAATTTTATCCAATACCAGATCGGCCCATTGCCAGCTTTACCCGTCCCAGCTATTTGAGTCAGTATTGGACCAATATCAGTGTCTTTTGCAGGTATTTCTCTACTTTAAATGTCGAAAGCATTTCAATTCACACCTTGTTTATCAGACGCTAAGTGTCCCTCGGTTCAGCTCTGCTAATACCGTCTGTGTTTGTGGGCCATGTGGCAACACATTCGGAGAAAGAAATGTTCCCCTGCAAAAGGGTCCAAAATTGAAATCTATTTAAAGCTTCAGCTCTTCTATTATGAATGTTTTCCCTATTTAATAATTGAATAATAAGGAGCTATACTTGGAGTGGTTGATTGATAGAGCAAAGGGACTTGGGTCCATCAACATAAAAAGGAGTAAGGGCAACTGTTCCTCATACTTTTGCTTTGCCCTGCCAGTCCTGCATACTTTCCTCACATGTCTAAGTTGATTTTACGTTTTGCACACGCACACGCGCACACACACGCTCTCGCTCTCATTTTACCCAATTGCAACATATCTATAAAAAATGCCATGTCACCCTCTGTGATTCTTGGACGGACTAGATGGTCTGCAGAACTCTGCCCTGTGGTGCACCGTTATGTTGCTCTCTCACACACTTGGCTTAACTCTCCACTTGTTCTTTCCCCCCCGCCCCCCCCCCCCTCCCATCACCTCTGTCCTCTTGTGACTTTTGCTTCCACTTTCTCTCTGCCACATTTGCCTTCCCATCTTTCAATCTTAGAGCCCAGCAGTACACTTCCATACTGCATCCTCTCCCCTCTCCCCCTGACAGGCTCCTCCCCCATCTCCAGCTCTGTGCAGTAGCCCTGTTCCTCAGGAAGCACTGCTTGCAGGAAGCTAAGGGCGTTGTACGTAACTAGTTGCCTTGTTTCCTCCTTTGACGAAAATCTAAGTCAACTATGCGCACCAACAGCCTTGGTGTTTTTCTGCTTTTTATTTTTCTGCATCTTGTGTAAAGTTATTGAATATTTTACTTTGCATGCCTTCTCTGTTGTCCCAGATGCAAGGAGTTTTCTCTGCTGCTGGATTCTGATCCTTAATCTTAAGGTGTTGGCCAATGTGGAGTGCAGACGTGATATCTTTTATTTTATGAATTAGTATCAGTTTATGTGATTGAGTGGAACTGATTGAGAAAACCCTTCTGTGTGTATAGTAGCAAGACGTTTTTTTTTTATTATCGCTAACCATAAATATTAATTCTGTAATGTGTGTGTGTCCTGTGCATTTTAGATGTCAGTCAGTTGTGTGTCTCACCAGTAGATATGCCTTTATTTCTACAATTGTGCTGCACATCAGTCCTTGTCCACCTTTTTAATGCTGAGAGCGAGAAGGCTCTTCATTGTCTGAAAAGTATTTCTCTTGCTTGTTTTTGTCTTAATTTACAAACAAAATGATTTCCCATAGATTCAACTAGGACTCTAATGGGTAGATGTTTGTGTCATCTCACATGAGTGCAGAAACTAGTATTGTGTTGAACCAAAACATAAAGGATTTCTCAATGAGTACTCGCATGCCAACCTCACCTTGTGACGATGGTGCTCGTGTAAACTGCTTTTAGAATATATACTTGGAGGCTTTTGTATTGCATGGCCACTCTCTCCGGAGTCCTTTATTGTTCTGCCCTTGTGTGCACACGGTTGCACTCATGTCAAGAAAGAAAGTGGAGAGTTGTCGCTTGATTTTTATTCATTTTTTTTATCTGTGAGGTCAAAGCCCTCTGCAGCAAGCCTTTAGTGGGATTTTCCTTTTTGTTTTAACTCGACACTCGTACTGCGTGTGTGTTTATGTTCATGGTGTACAACCCTCATTGGCAATCGGTGTTAACAGCAATAGCTCATGTACACTCTGCCTAAGATACCGGTCTCATGAAACATCGGTTGTCCGTGACGACTCTTTCGAGGGTTTTATTGTATACGTATGCACAACCACAGACTGCTGCTGCAATGTCCCCACTCTGGCGATTAGACAGCTATCCAATGATGCTGAAGGGAGGAATCTCAGAGAGGAACTCAGGAGCTTTTGTGTGGCTCCAGCCTGTCAAAAGGGAAGCCCAGCAGAATACAAGAGGTCTGAAATGGCTCCTTGTCAAGGCCATGGTGGCATCGTGCAGCAAGCTACCACACTGGCTCCATACGTCCGTTCATCTTAGTGGTCGTGTCGGCTCCATACTGTGACGAGGCATGTTGGTCATTATGTGATATGCAATGAATGTGTTGTAACTCTGTTATGATGATCATTCTGTACACGTGCCATCTATTGCACTTGTAGCCATCTTTTGAGAGGATCCCTCCTCTGTTGCTATCCCTAAGGTTTCTTCCTCTTTTTTGTTCTTATTAAAGGTTGTTTTGGGGGAGGAGTTTCTCCTCTACCGGTGTGAGGCAAATTTGTCTTTAGGGCTACACAAAATATATTGACTCGAATAGAATGTTGTATTTTGAAGAACTCAGAATTTTCTATTGATAAAAATTCTGAGTTTCACATCTGTATGTGTAGCTGGATAGCTGGCTTTGTAGCTGAATACAGGACTCGGTATGTGTGGAAGGGATGTGTGTCAACTCTAGGTATTTATTAAATGGCTACTTTTTAAACTAGCTGAGGATTGTGTGGGTGTGCGGATGGCCGCAGGCATTCAGAAGCAACACAGGCAACGTGTTCAGTGGTGTTGGCGCATGAGCGGGTGTTTATGTCGATAATGTACCACGTGCTGCTTCTCCTCCATTTCCAATATTCAAAGAGCTCTGCCTTTCACTGCAACCATGGCAACAGAAAATGACAAATGGCAGAACTGTGGAAATGCTCAGATTGTGTGTGTGAGGCTGAATGACGAGCTTTCTTGGTAGAAAATCAAATTGCAGTATGAGTGAATAGGCTGGCTGGTCTTCACTTGCTGTATAAATGCTATTGTTGAAAACACAGAATTAGAGATGCACTGATGGCAATTGTTTCGCTCATTTCCATTTTCTTTAAGTCTGACCTGCTGATTGAGATTTTTCTCAATTCCAATTTTCTTTCTCAGAACGATAATTGACAGCAAGGCTTCAACTAACTTTCTTTCACCATCGCACCAAGAAGTCATTTCAGCTGTCCTGAAGTCAGAGTAAACCATGAACAAGTCTAAATGTTATCTTTTTACTTTGTTCATCACATGATTTAGAAAATAATGATGGCACTGGTGGTTTTAATTGTATTATTTACTATAGAGTTATAGAGAAAAATGTCCAAACAACCGTATCTTTTAAAGACACATTTTTACGAGATTACATGATAGCATTATAATCAGCTTTTGCCCAATCCTAATTTTTACGGAGTAGAGCTTAAACGCATAATAATCAAGTCAATGCAACCGTCACTAATGCTAGCTCTGTTAAAACTGTGCAAGATGGAGACCCTGTGCTGCTCACTGCAAGCGCTCATGGGAATGAATTACAATATAATAAGTGTATAATTTAGTTGTGATGAAATTGTAAGCTTTGTCTTTTTCACTCCTGCTAAAGAACTTCCACACAAACAGTGTGTGTGCGGAAGTGAAACTACTGTAATAAAAAAAAAAAAACTAAAATATGAAATTGAGCGGCTGGTCAACTGTCATGGCCTCTCAGCTGAAAACCGGCTGGCTTTCATTGGCAATTGATTTGTTTTTGTTAGTACTATTTTACTCCCATTCCCGGCTGGGGGAAAAAGACGGTTCTTAGATACATCGCGATTCTCTCATGAAAGATTATGACTCAATGCAGAAAACTCAATAATCCAAGATTTCAAACTTAATTCTCAACATTATGATCACTTGTAACAATTCTGTTGCTCCGTACTAACAGTACAGAGCAAAAGTCCTATGCTGCAGAAGTTACTTTCTGAACACGCTCCTGAACACATGTGCGTCATGTTGACGTTCTAAACTCGTTACATCCTAGTGGAGTTTTGGTGATGGCGGCTGAGCTGGAGCAGCCACATATGGATGGGCTCCGACCGGCAGCCCCGGGCCTAAGGGCTAACGTATGGAAGCATTTTGCTTCTTCTTCTTTTGCCCAACTCTGAAAGGGCTTTTATGCCGAGGATTTGCGCCTGTGTTGCACACTTTGGAGCCGAGATGCATCGTCTCAACGTCTTTACGGACACAGTGAACAGCCACAGCTAAAGTCATGGAGTCCCTGAGGAAAGCTATGCGTGATATCCGTTGCCACGGAATCCTGTGTCACCGAAACCGCTCACTTCATCACTGCGTGTAAAGTTTCACCAGAGGTTCTCATCACCTACAACAAGAGGATTTGTTTGAAGAGAAGTCTATAATATGTATTGCTGAATAAGGCCAGCTTGTGTCAAATGATTCAGAACATGCAGAATTCAGTGTTTTTACTACGAGGATGCTGCTACAGGCCCAATTTAATTTATTTCCCTCTTTCTTCTCTTTGCAATACTGGAAAATGTAACCCTCCACATCTCTTCTATTTATTATCAATATTAAAATGAATAAATGATAATGGAAGTAAAGTCATCTGCTATTTTAAAAATGCAGCGTATTTGTAATGATTCATAATTAAAAGAGATACACACACACACAGTGATAAAACATAATTAGAAAAAACAAAATGTAGATTTATCAAGAAGAATCAATAATTGTTTTATAATTGCATTGTAGCCGTCTGAATCGCATCATGAGGTGCCTCGAAATTCCCACCCCCAGTTGTAATTGCTCATAATATATGAGCGCAACATTCATGCTTTTCGGTTTCTACCTTTTTTATTTTTTCATATGAATCCCTTTGAGTTTAACCGGCTGCATTTCCATGAATGTTTCACCTAGTCACAAATTATATGAAGCTGCTTTTGGTTGAGCGGTTGTCTTGTGCAGCCTTGGATTGATTGCATTGACAATTGATTCATGTTTATGAAAACATAAACCACTGTGTTGTTGTTGTTGTTGCAATCCTTCATTTTCTGTTCAGCAACACTCTCGCTGTTATATATACGGAGAAGGTTTGGATGGCACGGGCTGTATATTGAGAACACGTGCAAGTTCCAGGTTGAGGCCAGCATTTGAAAAGACATCTTTTGAATGTGATGAGATTTTTTTTTTTCTCCGGGTCCAGGGAGCTTGTTACCTTGACAACAGCAGAAGATTCATAGCAAGAGGAGCAGAGCGAGTGTGCAGAGCTCGCCACGGCACGGCTGTGCCAAACAAACGAGCGCTGTCGCTAACTGTGTCACGAGTACTGCTGCCTTCTCATTGCAGCCCTCATCCCAGCTCTGCCTCCATTTAATACCAGGCCTTTATTTAGCTGGTTTGTTGTTCAGCTGGTATCCACCCATCCCAGCCGTCTCACCTTGTATCTGTGTTATCGGGCTTTTTCCCCCAACTCCCTGCTCCCTCTGTCACCCCTGCTCATCCTCCTCTCTGCATTTGCTTTTTGTTACGTCTCATTGCCGTCTTCTACGCTGATGCCTAATCTGGCACGCGTGTGTTTTGGTCTTTTAGATCAACAGATTCGCATCGAGCCGCCAATGTGCCGTCTGTTGGTGGCTCACGCTGGAGATGCGGAGGATCGCTGTGCTGTGGTCCCTCCCTACTGAAGCCAGGCTTTATCAATAATGTAGATGTTTTTGAAGAGGAGAGGTGTAGTGTGCGTTTTCGCTCTCCTCCCCCCCTCGTCCCATGCCCCCCTCCCCGGCTGTCTCCCCACACCCTGCAGTGTCAGATATCCCCTCCAGTGTTTGAGCATAGAGGAGCAGATGACTGAATCTAATCAGTGACGATATTACAATAAGCTCTGCTACCTGATGCTTTGACATACTGCAGGCCAGACCCAGGCGGTTGCATTGAGCTGCTGTTGCTTCCTATTGTTTTTTTTGGTTTAGTGCTCAGACTAAATATAAAGGTAGGTTCGGCATTGATATCCTAGCACTAACCATCAGTGGTTACTCCAGTGACAGCCGACCCCCCAGATACTATAGGCACTGCGCCCTCCATCAACCTAATGCGTAGTATAAAGGCATTTTACGGGGGGGATGTATCAGAGTCAGACAACTATGTCTGACAGTGTAAACTTGAATAAACTCATACTATAGTTAGAGATTTGTTTTCCTCCATTTGGCTAGTTGGGTGGTGAGTCTTTGTGTTGGTCTAATTGTTTTAACGTCCGTAATCAAAGTTCCTTTTGAAATATTTCAGTCTCGCAACATTGAATGTTACATTTTAATGCGGGACGGCCCTACGCTTTTCTGTTGGAATCCTGTACCTTGGCACCCCTTCCTACCTTGGCACCCCTTCTATGTCGACAGAGATGCCTCATTTAAATCAATAAGCGGGCTGCTGTTTTCCATTCAGGGCTAAGTTGGTCCAAACCCAACCATAGACTCGTTTTGATTGTTATGACCTCACTTGTTTTTATCACTTTGCTATTGATTGGACAGCAAAGGACACAACTTTAAGCTCGTGTAACATTACAGAAGTCCGTTACCAGGCTGCTTTGGCTATAGCTGCGTTATTCCATCAATCCATACCGCACTGCGTGTTAGTTTTGTCTTGCTGAGATTCTGTGCCAACATGTCTAATCCTGTGCTTACCGTGTCCTGCACATGAACTGCACAACATTCGGCCAGCTTGTGAATTTTGTGTGAGATTCTCTCCTGTGCCGCATAGACTGCAGTGTGAGCGTGAATGTCTGTCCCTGCATGATATGTGCAAGGCCTGTGACATGCGTTATGAAATCAGACAGAGGTCAGCGCTGTTGTTCCAGGTCTCTTTTCAGCTGACTCTGATCTGGTCTCTGATAGGACAGCAGACACAGGACTGACGGGAGAGGTGCTCCATTGCCCTGGGCAGGGCGGGGGGTGGGGGAGGGGGCACACTTGTGTGTTTTGTGTTTATATGGTCCAGATTTCCCATATAGTAGCAGCAGTGATACCAGTTTGTTGAAATGGAAGCTCTTCTTGTAATCAGATGCCAAATGACAGAAAAGGAGGACAAAAGAAGCCTGTGTGTCCTGAAGCCAGCATTAGAGCCCCTGTCTCCTTAATCCCACAGTACCCAGAAAATGTCTCCTTATTTTATACACACACACACACACACACACACACACATATGTGTCATGTGTCACCACTGGCCATGCACAAGAACCAGCGGTCTCTCCGTTCTATTCTTTTAAGCTTAGCTAAGTGCTCTAAAATGCACTGCTGATATTTCAGCTGTTAGATAACAGGAACATGTTCAGTAAACATGCAGAATAATTAAATATGCAGGCATGTTGTCATGGTGATTCAGAACTGGAAATGTGCTGCAATTATGCATGATAATGTTGAATGTTTGGCCTCAGCTCCACGTAGTGTGAAGGCAGCGCTTTTGACTAGGCTTGGTTAAATGAAGCCTTACTTTGGGTAGGAGTTTGATGTTCACCTCTGATCTTTTCCTTTGCTCCCCTACATAGTCTTGAGCGCATGTATTTCATTGTTTGAATAGACTGTACCTATATCACTAACTTATTATCTGTAAAATACTTATTATTATCTGTATATTGGTTTTAACTGCTATTGCACTTCTGGTTGGATGCTAAACTGCATTTCGTTGCTCTGTACTTGTACATGTGTAATGACAAAGTTGAATCTAATCTAAAAAACTATATTTTAAATATAATTTCTGGTTTGTGCACCTGTGCATGCATTTTGTTTGTCTTTCTAGTGACTTGGTCTGCTTGAGGATGTGGGCTAACTGATGATTTTGTGTTTGGCCGGTCGGCAGTAGGGGGTGGGTGATGTTACCCAACAGTCACAGTACTTTGGGGAGATTTTGTGGTGATGGTATTGTATCGCAGTGTTACAAAATCATAAGGAATACTCCACCCAAAAGGTGTAACATATCTTAAGGTACACATTTAGTTTTTCTCATCAAAACAGGACGATGAAAGTCTTCTGTTGTGGGTAGCAGCGCTGCAGCAACAGAAAATGAAAAGCGAAAGGTTCAGAATGGCAGCAGCCTGTTTGGAACCACAGACGGTGTAAACTGTGTGGGAGTAACGCAGGTCCTCAGGGATGGTACAGTATCTCCCTTGTCCACGTGTGTGCTTTAACCAAAACCTGTGTGTTTATCATGGTAAAGCCCGTATTTCTAAATCCATGTTGTGGCAGAATGTGATAAAACACAATACTGCCCACAACAACAACAGTGTTTGTTGGTGCATTCTGATTCTCTTCTGGTGTAGCTCGTCAAAGACAATATGCTAGAAAGCAACCTAATAAAGAGCTAATTGCCTCCAAACATCGCTGCTTGTTCTTCACTTTGAAAGTGTGTTTTTTACGATGCCCTATAGCCCATCGGTGTCTAGACTTGGGCTTAAGACAATTGTGAAATGTATTCATTCAATCGCACACCACAGCAGCGGCCGTTTGAGACGCACCTGACGGGCGTCTGTGCTCTACTGAGTGCCCTTTCTAGTTACAGTACTTATTCACTCTCTCAAACCAGAGTGGGTGATTGTCGGCACAGTGGGAAGACTAACGTTTTGTCTTAAGTGTGTTTTATGAAAACACAGGGCGACTGTGGTTAGCACGTCTGACTTTCAATCAGAGGATCGGGGGTTCAAACCCCGGCTCAGCCACTCTGTGTTGTTGTGTCCTTGAGCAAGACACTTAACCCTAATTGCTCCCCGTTGCTGTGTCTACGGTCTACTGTATATCATGTGAGTCTCTTTGGATAAAAGCATCAGCTAAATGTAATGTAATGAAGTTTAGCTATGTTACATTATTGTTGTCTGACTGGAGTCTGGTAGCTTTGAGGAGATCATATTTATTGTATGTATTGTAGGTCAATCCATTGTAATACTTCTCAAAATCCCTGATTACATAAGTCACATAGCGCCACACTGGAGAGAGGAATGGAAATTAGCTTGGCAATTCAAATATGCGTTCTCCGAGGCAAACGGTGGCATAGCAATTCCATTAATTTAAATTGATATTTTAGGCATGGAAAAAGCATCCTGTAGAAACTTGGTTTTACTACACATTCTTGGGGATATGTAAGCATCAGGTTATGCATGTTGTATTGGTTGTTTCATATAGTTGCAGAAATGGTTGGGCACGGACCCCGATTTCAGATGTCGGCACTTTGGTAAACACTGTATAAAGTTTGACGTATGCCTAGGCTCTCAGTAATGTTGTCTATGGCATCTCAGTTTGTGTGTGCGGAGGACTGTGTCTTGTAGGTTTTTCTTTTTGTTCCCATAAAGACAAGTGCTGTCTGAAGTGTGTTATATAGTTCGCTGTAAGGTTATGTTAAGTAAACAATGTCATGTACTGTCAGTTTTGTTCAACTGAATGCAGTTTTCAACTATTAGCAGCTGTTGAGAGAGTTTGAAATCGTCACTGAAATAAACAACAGATGATCCGTTTTCTTGCCCTAAACGGCTCCTTTTATTTCACTTCTAGACAGTTGTTGTCTATGTTGAAAATTTCATTTTATTGTTTATATGTTTCTTCTTTAAACCCTTATGATTTGCTTGCTGCCATATCTGTATGTTCTGTATTGGCTCTCAGGGTTATGCTTGTTGCTGTTGCCATGCATTTTGTAGTTTACAGTTCTTGTTTAAACGTCTATTACTTGGCAGTTTTTGTCGGTGATCATCAAGGGGGATTGTCTGTATTCTGTATCCAAAACTCTGCTGGGAGGTTAGTGTTCTGCTTCCTGTCTGGATTACTACAATCCGTCAATCCTGTGCTTCCTGCTGGGAAAGCACCACAGTTTCCACTCCAGTGCAAAAACAAATACACATCTAACAGTCATCCTCCTTACCACTTAGGCCATCCCATTGAGGGCTGGCCATAATCCTGTCCCGAATACCCACCTGCCACCCAGTCTGTCCTATCAGCCTTTGTTCCCTATCCTGTAAAACCCTCCATGCAGGTCCCATTTGATATTATCCTGTCGCAGAGATATAAATACTCTAACAAATAATAAATAAGCACTTTTTCAGGAGTAAAATGCATATCCGAAGTGCTTGTAAATACACTCTTTTTCAATGGTGTTAAAGGTGACCTCTAGTTTCTATGATCCCACTAAATTAGTGGGACCTTTGTAGGTTTAAATTTAAATTGTTCTGCCTCCTAAATCCTGATCCTCAATTTTTGTCCTCAGAGTTGGGAGGTAGACAGGAAGGTTAAGAGCTGGGCTTTAGCTGGTTAGGTTGTCGTCTGCATCATTTGGCGACTTATTCTTATTCACACCATATCAGGTGTTGCAGCGAGAACGCCAGTCCTCCCATACGTAAGAATATGGGTACTGCGGTGTGGAACCAAATCAACCATTTTTAGAAACCTAACCCGCCTGTGACTTATTCAGTGGTCCAGAGCTGTACAACCCTGCCATGAGGGAGCAGAGATGGAATCTATGGACTGGAGTGGTAACTTTCTTTCATGAAAACAAATGAAAACTTAATCAAAAGACAGATATTATGAGCTTTTACAGTGTTGAAAGCAGAACAAAGCAACACTACAGGCCAAGCAGTCGGCCAGTTCTGAACAGGCATGTTTTTAACGGGCACGTCCTTAGTTTAAATGACACAAACAGCATTCTAAATCAACGGAAAACACTTGATGCACAGACAGTGTTATTTTCAATCGCCAACATCAGACAATTTTCTATGGATTAGACAGATTGATCAACGGAGATTGGATGCTTTTCAAACAATTGCTATCGGTGGAACAGGGCTCAGATCGTGGTCGATGGTCAAGCTGGGACGTCTATCACCGTTTTACATAGAGCCTCTAAACTCATAGTAAGATCCACTTTCGCTGAATGTCTGTGTGCAAATGATTACTTCCAGATAATACTCAAAGCAACTGTTAAATACCCCATGACGTGGCACTTTTACTTCAAGACTGAGAGAAGGGGGTGAGCGATGGGGGGCTCGCTGCCATAGAGGCAGGACACACTTTGAATTAGTGGTATTGTTGGATTTGTGACCGATTCCCCTTTGGAATTTGAATCGTATTTAGAGTTTTGTATCGATGTAGTCATATTTAAGGCTCTTGTTTGGATATGCCAACATGTGTTGGTTAATCTTTTCCCCCTAGTTTTTAGAATTTCAGCTTTAGAATTTGTGGGAAATAACATATACTCTGCATCAGTAGATGCCCTATGTTTGGGTTATTTATTATTATATAGTACATCCCTACATTTGCATTTTTATTCTGAAACTTTTTGCTGAATGTGTTAATTGGAACTATGGCCATGCTATCACATCCCAAAAATAGCTTTTTATTATTTCTTTGATCTTGAGACTTCAAATAATGGTTACTTGGTTGATGCATTTTATTGAGGTTTTCGACAATGAACTGAGAATTCGTCATTTTACTGGCTATACCTGTAGCTTTGAGCAGCTGTTTCATACCAATTAACGTGTTGCCTTCTCTTAATTATGTTTTTCCATGTCTTTACCACGTACTACAATCTCCAACCTTATTAGTGTGTGAGATCAATATGTGGTTCAGGACAAATACAGGTTTATGATGCATCATAACCACATTCGAGCACAGGGACTGGGGTGCACAGCTGAATTGTTTTTCAAGGTGTGGACATTTCTAGAGAATCGTGACGCAAACGACTGCGTTGAAGCAGTGACACACCGAGCTGAAATCTATCGTGTTTTCTGTCCTCTACTGTCGCGCTTGTTTCTTTTTCCTTCCCCTCTCTCATCTCCTCTGGTGGTCTAAGGCGGAGGTTATAGACACCCGTTATGTTTGGAGTTGAGATGGCTCCACTAGCTTGTCAGAATCAGAGCCATTTATTTGCCAGGTATGTTACACATACGAGGAATTTGTCTTGTCATTGAAATTCAACCACTGTGGTGTCCTGTTGGGAGATGCTGGGACTTAAACCCAGTTAGTGGGGAGTAGAGTAAGGAAATGTAACTAAGGAGCTTTGTATGCTAGCTGTGAAGCCATCTATGCAGTGTCTGTGCCCTCCTTAGGCTGCTATGTGAAAACCATATTTGTTTGCAGACTTGCTGACACTGCAGAAGGATTTGTTTTGTTTTTGTAATGTATATGTATGACATGGTTCACACAAATACTGGAAACAAAGATATGTAGCTTATTGTATTACAGACGGATTTAATCCGATTTTGTAAAGCACTTTCTAAACCAAAAGGAGTTAATATTTCTCTGACTCTTCTTGGAACAAGTAGCCATGTGCGATACATTGAGATGCATCGGGAAACGTTGACCGGTGAATCATAATTTGGGATCTATTATTTGGGATAAAGACCAGTGTTGGAGTGTCCAATGTTGGCTCAAAGAAACAAAACCCAAATTGTCTGTGCCCCTGTATCATGTTATTCCATAGGCCGTTCTCAGCCAGCCAGGGGACTGCATGAACTGATCCTGGGAGGAGAAACATGACCCTCTGCATGGACTCCAATCCCCGTTCATTGTAAGGAATGTGAAACTGCTTGTGCTGTCCTGGTAATTAATGCTTGGTTTGTTTTCATCTTGTTTTCCAGGATTCTGTGGACTCAGACGACAGGTGTTTTTCTCGTTGGATTTTAGCCCACTGCCATTCTTCCACAGCCATGGAATCGGTATGTTGACAAATCATATCTTTTTGAAATGATATGACCATCAGATGGTCAGGCCACTTTCAGTGAAACACTATTAGTAAAGCACTTGTTTCTTTAAAAGACGTTTTGGACTTTGCGGTTTGTGCTGGCATACATATATACTTATGTACTTCTATACTTATAAGTACATTGTGAAGTGTGTTGTGTGGATATTCTTGTGAACGAAGCAACTGGAGAACTTTTATCTTTTGTATCATTTATTTGATTACATTTTCAATCATACATCATTTTACCTTGTTTGCAATACTGGCTCCTCTTAAGTCTTAATGCTTGTGAAATTGAGTTTTTGTTGGTGTCAGCCATGTGACACGTCAAGACATATTTTTTGTTTGTACTTTCTGTAAGTGACGTCATTGCAATAATGGAACATCAGGCAGCTCAAGTATCTGGGTTTACTGGGTTTATTTAAAAATATATATATATTTAAGACTTTCTGCGTTTGAGTGTACTTGTATACATATCTGCTTACATCGGGTTCTACCCTTTATTGTCAGTCATGCAGGAGGTTGTGTGTGCAGGAGCTGCTTGTACCGACAGGCAGGGTGAAAGCACAGCAGCAATGAACTCTATCTACTGGAATGCATGTATTAAGAATGGGTCTTGGTGCATGCATAACCTCAGCTTTCCTGTCCCTTTGTCAGTGTGTGTATGTGTGCGTGTCAGACAGTGAAAAGTAGGTCACAGCTTCTGTAGTGCAGAATAGGGTTTAATCCCGGGAACGGGATTCCGGGAACACACATCCAAACTATTTCCTGTTTCTCTGGAAGAAATATAACATGGGTGAAATAACTAGTTGTGTTCTAGGCATGAACCAAAATAACTTATGTGTTCAATATGTAGGTATCACTTCAGAAATACATAATGCCTTTTGAGTGGCCACAGCTGTGGCAGCAGTGTACACCCTAAACGCAGATGTGGAATTTGCATTCACTGGTGCACAAGAAAATGTTCACACCGAACAAACTTGTAGCATTGTATACAAACCATGCCTTGATGAAGGACATAGTTGGTCAAATCTCTCTCAACAAACACGCTGCCTAGCTTTTACAGGAAGGTTGCAATCATTGATTGCATTCACTGCTGAGGGACTTGAGTCTCGAAGAGATAGAAAAAAGCCTAGTGTCTGAATTTGAGTAGAGATCTTGCAAAAGTACAATACATACAAAAAAAATGAGCTCCCTAGTGGTTAGTGCCTGGACTACCTACGCCCCTGACAGGATATCTGGATATTTATACATCAGGATATGCATCTTGGAAACATCTTAAATATCTGCTTATTATAAAACTGGACCATGGCTTTATTTATTTTTTGCAAAATGACAAAAATATGACTCATCTATATTTCTGTAGTCCTACATCTGCACCAGTTGCATGGGGTCATCATGCATTTATATGGGTATGTTGCATCTATTTAAATGAGCATCCGCACAGACGGAACAAAACCGAAAGTCTGCTTACTAATTCGTTGCCAAATTTTTGTAGTCATCAGCCTGACCTCTGCAGACAGCTGAAGTAGAATCCACTGCTGGGACGTCCACAGTGTGTAGCCAGAGTCAACGGATGCAAACCAAGAGCTCAGATCGCTGCAGAGTCTTTTTTCACTCTAACTCTCCAGTAGATGCGAGCCCTAGATTGGCTAACCCATCCTAAGAGTCCCAACATACCCAGATTAAACTATGGTGGGATCGCAGGCAGTGACTATTAACATCCCTGTCTACAGGACTAGAATGATTCAAGGAGGCTAATATAGCCAGCTATCATCTAAATAACACAAAAAGGTTAGTTAACTTAGAATAATCTTGTTTTTGCACTTTGTAATAACCACTAATTATTTTAATAAATTAGCAATTTTTGCACATCTTGCAGCCCTAACTGGACCACTTACACCTAGTAACTACTGCCAACACATTTAGCACAGATATATATATATATATATATATATACACATACATGTAGTAAATATAAAGATTGGTCTTATTATAATAAGAATCACTACCGTCTCATTCAATACAATTTATAAATAATAGGGAAATCAAATTATTTACGTTGAGCTCTAAACAACAGCTGCAGCGCTGGCTCATCCCCCTCTTCTTCAGCACAAATTCATCTCTCTCCCTCTGTCTCTCTTACCTCCTCCCACCCACCACTCTTGAGTCTGTGAGCCTGTGGCTGTGCACCAGAAAGAGCTGCTACTGTTTACCTCTCCGAGCTGCCTATATCTGCTTACTGTCAGTGGGAACCAAGGAAACTGGTCACAAAGCTTATTATGGTGCCAGGAGGGGCGTACTTGCTGTGTGTGCGTGTTCTTCCACTCTCCTCCACCCTCTCCTCATGTGATGGCAGTCACATGGTTTCCAGACAAGCATTTAAGTAAATCAGACTTTTATTTTTAACCGTTTTAAATCCTCCACCTGGCCTCCATGGTTGGTAATCACTTGTCCTTTTCTTCTCTCCGTTTGTTTGTCTTTCACTATGTGTAATGCCTTTCTTAGCCACTTCCTCTCAGAATCTTTAAGCTCATGCCTCATAACTGTCGCCCTGCTCCTTATCTGGGTTTCATGTGGGTTTGACGATGCTCTGCTTTGGTGCAAACGTGTGAGAGTAGATCTTCTATAATGCACTGATGTCGTAGACGTTAGTGGTGATTAGAGGCCCGCTTGACTCGAGCATTCCTCTATGCTCTACCGCAGAGGCGTTTGAATGACATTGCAGAGCTGGAGCTGTTGCATAATAAGCATTACGTTTTCATAATATGACTGAAAAGAGAGGCCCTACCACACTAGGTAAGAGTGGCTGCACTCAAATGTTCCAACAAATGTTTATTATCCAAATTATTATAAATGCTATTTAGATGTAGTTTAGCAGAACTACAGTTATGCACTCAGGCCTTGTTTGAACTATAATCACTTTCATATATACACTCACCTAAAGGATTATTAGGAACACCTGTTCAATTTCTCATTAATGCAATTATCTAATCAACCAATCACATGGCAGTTGCTTCAATGCATTTAGGGGTGTGGTCCTGGTCAAGACAATCTCCTGAACTCCAAACTGAATGTCAGAATGGGAAAGAAAGGTGATTTAAGCAATTTTGAGCGTGGCATGGTTGTTGGTGCCAGACGGGCCGGTCTGAGTATTTCACAATCTGCTCAGTTACTGGGATTTTCACGCACAACCATTTCTAGGGTTTACAAAGAATGGTGTGAAAAGGGAAAAACATCCAGTATGCGGCAGTCCACCGGGTACCACTCATTTCCACTACAAATAGGAAAAAGTAGGAAAAATGAAATGTAATGTAAAAAAAGAGGCTACAATTTGCAAGAGCTCACCAAAATTGGACAGTTGAAGACTGGAAAAATGTTGCCTGGTCTGATGAGTCTCGATTTCTGTTGAGACATTCAGATGGTAGAGTCAGAATTTGGCGTAAACAGAATGAGAACATGGATCCAGCATGCCTTGTTACCACTGTGCAGGCTGGTGGTGGTGGTGTAATGGTGTGGGGGATGTTTTCTTGGCACACTTTAGGCCCCTTAGTGCCAATTGGGCATCGTTTAAATGCCACGGCCTACCTGAGCATTGTTTCTGACCATGTCCATCCCTTTATGGCCACCATGTACCCATCCTCTGATGGCTACTTCCAGCAGGATAATGCACCATGTCACAAAGCTCCAATCATTTCAAATTGGTTTCTTGAACATGAAAATGAGTTCACAGTCACCAGATCTCAACCCAATAGAGCATCTTTGGGATGTGGTGGAACGGGAGCTTCGTGCCCTGGATGTGCATCCCACAAATCTCCATTAACTGCAAGATGCTATCCTATCAATATGGGCCAACATTTCTAAAGAATGCTTTCAGCACCTTGTTGAATCAATGCCACGTAGAATTAAGGCAGTTCTGAAGGCGAAAGGGGGTCAAACACAGTAGTAGTAGGGTGTTCCTAATAATCCTTTAGGTGAGTGTATATACCTATTACAAATATTCTCTCGATGCTGTAGCTAGCGGCCAGCAGTGCTAATGTCTTTCAGCAGAGGAGCTAGGACAGAGGAGGTGTCCATGTTCGATTTGGTGCAGATGCAAGGCGGAAATTATTGTAATCACATCTTCTCCATTGGTTCCCTCACAGCTCCCCTTCTATCTCCTCCTCTTTCTCCAAAGTGAGGCTTGTTCCTCAGTGGGGATTAGTGTGTGCAGCAGCTCTGAAGAGGGAAGTGAGCCCTGCCAGTCGCATTACATAACTCGCCCCCGCTAGTGCGGCTCGGCCTGGCCCGGCTGGAGAGACGACTATAGAGGCTTTGTTTTCCAAGCCTTCCCTTCTTCCTCCCCTCTAATGCTCCTCCTCCTCCCCCTCAGGCAGGCTGCACACTGATGCCGTATAGAAGGAGTCTGTTTGCAGGGAACAGGCGAGGCACTGTGGCATGGAGTGCAGAGAAATACGCTAATAGCAAGCTGAATGGCAGCGAGCTCACATCTTAGGCAGAGGAATTTGAGGTCTGCCATAGTTCGTACAGTTTCAGGGGGATGGAAAGCCAGGGTATCCAGTACTAAGTAGAACCATGCATTACTGCCTGCCAGGGGCTCCACAGCAGCATGTACACAGTGACACAGAAGGCTTGAGTTTGAGCGTTTCAGCATCAACATTGCAATATGTGCAATGCTAAAATAGTTGCATCGTGCGACAAACACGCCATGCTACAAAAAAAATGTTGCGGCCTAAATCAAAAGGAAATAATTAAAATGTTCTATGACTAATCCATTACTAATAATTACCTACAGACTAGGTAGAGCCGCAGCTGCCACAATATAATATATAATTAATAATGAACCATATGTATTTTTCCACTTCTCAACGGGTTAGGTTTTATACACGACAATGACACAAAAACACGGAATTAGGTAATACACGCAAACCATCTCCTGACCCGTCAACCTTGAGAAATATGACACAGACCTCTAATACTCCTCGAATTAACTCCAACTAGGGCTGCACAACATTGGGGGGAAAAGCAAACAAAAAGTCCTTCAATATACCTTCAATACAAAACAAATACTGGAATAATCATCCTACATTCTGTATATTTTACAACTTAAATTTTACTTTAAGGGTGAAATTATGATGGTAATGGTGAATGAACTTTAGTGACTTTCTAGTCTCGACCTTTCAAAGCGCTGTAACACTGCATGTCATTCACCCAATCGCATCCATTCATACACCGATGAATGGGGCTACCATGCAAGGTGTGGAGTCAAACTACCAATCTTATGGATAAACCATGTAGTGCTTATGTAAATAATGTTGTGTTCTTGTAAACAAATTAATCATAGACACATTGGTTGTATACATGTTGATGACCTGGCCAAGGAAAGTTACACCCACAAAGCATGGTTAAAGAGATGGGCTCCGAGGGTGCGCTGTAGTACGTTGGCTTGGAGGGGCCCGGCCTTTGAGCTCGGCAGTACTCCTCGCCGCTTCGCGGGCTTTGGACTTGACGCTAGCATGTCCTTTGTGTGAGGACTATGCCTCTGTCGACAACCCACCTGACCTGTCTTGAAATGTGGAGCCCATCTCTTTACCCATGCTTTGTGGGAGTGAATTTCTTTGGCCTTGTGAACAACATTCATACAATCAATGTGTCTATGATTAAGTTCTTTGCTACAGCACGACATTGTTTATCTCGCCTTCTTATGGCTAGACTGACTCAGTCGTCAAAAGATTGTCTGTTTGACCCCCTGACCCTGCTAATCCATGTCGGGGCACCTTGCATGGTCCCGTCAGTGTCTTAGTGGGGGGTGAATGGGAGGCAACATTTTGCTCCCAAAGTACAATATACAGAATGCAGAGTTAATTTTAGGAGTATTGGAGGTCTGTATCATATTTCTCAAGGTTGACGGGTTGTGAGCATTGCCTACTGTAATTCAGTGTTTTTGTGCCATCGTCCTGTGCTGTTCGACCACACACACACACACACACACACACACACACACACACACACACACACACACACACACACACACACACACACACACTTCCCAACCTGGCAGTCTGCCACTGTTAGTAGGGTAGAAGTGGGAGCCCAGTGTGCTCTGGGTAATGGAGGTTGAGACCAGTTAGCACTCTGAGTGAGTAGAAGTAACTCGTAGGCGTGAGAGAGAGAAAAAGATAAATAGCAGCTGTATGTACAACATCTTGCAGCATTGAGTCCAAGACTTGTTCTTTATTTCTGCATTTTCCCTCGGAGGAGTTGGGGATTTTTTGCTGCTCCCGGATGACAAAGGACTTGTGTAGTGTAATGATGAGGAAGGACACTAACTAAGCCCAGTGGCAGCATGTAAGCAATAGCAATGTTTACATTTACCACATTCAGTATCAGTATTTATATCTGTGTCCAGAAATGCATATATGTTTATGGGTCATGAAAGACCCTTTTGGCAAAGTTTAGAAGGAGAAAGAATGCCAACAAATCTGTATTGCTTTATTTGGCCTCCTGTTATCTAAATAAAGCTGCACACAGCAATGACCGCCTGGGCTACCGGTGGGACGCCGACCGGTGGGATGTGTCAGGGCAGAGATTCATCCCACAAGTCTTGAGTTTAGAAAGGGGGCGGGGCTACATTGATCACATCAATTAAACAAGTACTTTCTGCTGAATACTAAACAAATACAGATGAATATTTTAATATCTCTGCTCAGGATGTTGGTCTGTTTCCATCAAGATTGTTCTTCCTGCTCGTCTTGGGAGGTCAGGCTTTCTTCCCAGGCACTGTTTTCCTCAAGCTTAAGTACATGTTAATACATGCACGCTCCAGCAGGATCTGTACCTGATGCTTATACTGATTTATACTGGTTGATACTTTATGATGTTGGTGGTCTATGAATTGCCATGTATTCTATAATCTACTTATTCCGTCATCGACTGTAACCCTGTGTTTTCTTTTGCCGGTTTCATGTCACAGTCCTCCCCGTTGAGTCATATCTGTTCCCTTCTTTATATGTAATTCTAATCAATCTTAAACATCACTTCTATATATGTACAGCAGCTCAACTTTGTTCTTCTTTCTGTTTGGCTCAGATTGATTTATCTCAACAATAATCTTGTCACGGCCCTCTAGCTTCTTAGGTGATATTGTTTTGTTTTTTCTTCAAATAAAGAATCATAAACTCACTTGGATATCATATGGATTGTATTCATAGACATGGATTGAATTAATAATAGATGTTCATTATTGTCGCAGTTATTTGGTATACGCCATACCACTAGCCTGCCAATCTGCCCTAATTATTTATTTATTTTTCTCATTTCATATTGATTGAAAACATTTGATATCATTACATTACTATTGCACTGAATTGTATGACATTTCCAACAGCATGAAGTTTATTCTACTGTTGTAGTGAGCGACTTGAATGTAACTTCATCCAAATACGTCCAATGTAAAAATGGAGGCAGTCGAGGACTATGTGTCTCTAGTTTGCTTTTGTATACTATCTTGGCTTCATCTCTGTATTTTGAGACGGGCTCGAGTGTGCTTTCAGTGCGTCAGCCATGAGCCAAGTTCCCATCAAAGAGTAGCTGCTACACCAAAGACTGTGTTTAGATGTGACAGCTAATTTTAGAGCTGCTAGGCCTTGTCCAAGGTGGGGGAGGATAAGATAACACTGAAGAAGCCCTCCCTTCTTACACAGTTATGTTTTGTTTGTTCATCCAGTAACCCTCATCCAGCTGCACCCAACAGCCCTCCTACAGCCCCTTTGGATGTTTTGCACTTGGCTTATTCAAATGTCGGGTGTATTTGTTAGTCTGTGCAAATACGAAGCTCTCAATGGGTGAGACACAAACGAGCACACGGTCACAGATCTGTGAACATAGTTTACTAGAATAGATATTTGTACCATTGCTATTTATGTCACGCAAAGTATATCATCAACATAGCGACTATGTAGAAGTATAGTAGCATGTTTAGTTTAAGTTCAAAATTTCTTGTGTCTTTTGGCATCTCATGGCTCCTTTGTCTTGCTAATGCCCCTATCCACCCATGATCAAAACTAAAGGAAGTGAATAAATATAACAAGGGGACACAAACTGCCCTTTATAGTTGTATATGTCTACACAGGAGTGTGTAAGAGCTCAGCCTGGATTAGCAGCTAGTCTGAATTGCTAAACCTAACCATATGTTTCACCGTGTCCAGCATCTACAGGAACTGCTCTAATCTTAAACTGTACGAGAGTGCGATGCTAGTCAATAGACCTCCTTTTTCCAGGAAAGCAGTCAAAACCGTGCGACGGGCTCTTAAAGACTGAATGACACAGCTAGTGATTGCTGCACTACAGTTTCTAGCCATAATGGCAGCGATAATGGACTGATTTGTTTATGTCAGAAAGGCATCTGGTTTCAAGAAATTTCAGAATGGGCGTGGATATGTCCTTCATTCATTCAGTTGTTTATTTTCTGCCAGGGATCTGAATCGCATCAATTTGAAGGCACGCACACAGAGACACAGTTACGCACTCATCCAGCTTGCACAACACATCAAACTTATCCATAGGCCACGTGGCAACGCTGTCCCTGTCTGGCCTGACTCCTGTCCCTCTCATTGCCACAGAGCGATGACCTTGGTTTCAAGTAGCTGTACTCAGTTAGAAAGCTAACACCTCTCCCGGGATGGGCTGACCTTGTTGTCTGACATACTGTAAGTCTGTACGCCCCTCTCTCTCTGTCTCTTATTCACTCAAACACACACCTCACCATCGGCAGCCTAAACAAATCCCGCTGTGTTGTCTTCACCATTGGAAATCCCGTACAGTATACGGGTATCTTTTGTTGTGTTTCCATACAACAGGCAGAATAACTTTGAGGGTTCGGCAGGTTTGGGCCTCTCCCTGCCCAGGTGCTCCTTCATCAGACAACCTCTCAGTGACTACATAGTCTTTTTAATCATGGCATGTACGTATATCCATTTCATTGACGGCCCATAACTGAAATAGCGCTATTGGACTCATAGTGTAGCTTCTGCACTCTGTTGTTTTTGGTTGGTTTTAGTATCACAGGTGTAGTGGGGACAAGTATTGAGTTAACAATGCGGTAGATGTTTTTTTTCTTCTAGCTTACACTATATTGTAGTTGCATAAAGTAGTAGGGAAAGTGTTTACATGCACCCTCAATGGGATTGTAATCATAAGCAACGTAATAAGAGACAACCAATTCTACAGTTATTGCAAATGTTATGTCAACACTGCAAACAGGTTGTGGTAGTTTAAGTAAGGTCATGATCAGTGTGAGCATATCTGAATTAAGTGGGATGGGATGCTTAATCTTTAATTTGCAGTTTTACACTTGTATGCCAAACGAGCCCTGTCAGGTAGCTAACGTCATGTTAATCACGTTGTCCTGTAGCTCATGCTAATGCAATACAAGCTTGATTTAGTGCTGTGACGCAGTCCACACAAGTTGCTGATGTCGGATATTTTTGTATGCCACAACATGCCATGCTGCTGGTTCAGCCGGTTTGCATAAAATCAAACCGGTGTAAGCTTGTACATCGGTGTAGGCATCATGTAAACTCTATTCTGAGGCTACTCTTTCAACGGTAAGCGTTGTTTTGTAAAACAATATTTCTGTTCATGTAGATATTGAACAATTATTATGTTGTGACCCCTTTCCTTTTTGAAATTGTCCAGTTTCCATGAAGGAAAATTGTCGCTGTTGCTCATGGTTTGATTGTAGTGAAATACTAAAGACGTTCTCAAATGTTCACTTCAATGTATTAGCCAGGGCTTTGGCCTAGGGCATGAGTATCTTGTCGAGGGCCATCTGGAAATCCTTTCCCTCTCCATATTTGAAAAAAAAGCTTTGCAAAAATACTCCGACCTGTCAGCATGGTGGTTTTTGATGTGTGCAGTTGTGTGTATGCGTTTATGCTTTGCGTCAGGCTGCAGGCTGTGTAAAAGCTGGACTGGGGCCAGCAGCCAGGAGGACAGACGAGGAAGCAGATGGATCAGTTTGGACTTAACCCTTCCCACGCCATTTCGTCCTCCTGGCCCTCCTCTTCCAACCTGCACGTCTCTCTGCAGAGTAGAGGGAAGGGAGCGCAGTGGGAGTTTGTGTTTTGGGGGATGGGCGTTAAATGTGATGCTACCGGTACCAAACAGAGAAAGCGGGAAGACGGACAGAAACCAGAGAGCGAGAGAGACTTTGCCTTTGCAGACTTTCCGTCACAGACCTCGCGTGTTGAGCTGTGCTGGCATATGGTTCCCGTCTCCATGTTGAAACCCACGGCCTGCTCTGGTTCTCCTCAGCTAGTTTCCCTCTCAGGTTCACTCTGCTGTCTGCTCTCTTGGCCAAACCAGCACTTTGCTTGTTTGTCTCGGGAAATGTCTTTTGCCTTTTCTGGGATGTAGAGTCACCACACCCTGTGAGATCCACTGGCTGTCTGCCGACCGTTGTAGCCACTCATCCTCCTACGTTCTTGCTCTGGCTGTCTTTCAGTGGGAGAGATATTACCTGCAAACGCATAATTGCTATTTGTTCCATTGTGTTTGTGTTCAGAGTACACTTAAATTCCTTTTAAAAAACAAACAAAAAAACATTATTATAGGGTAGTACTCCATGCAGCTCTGCCAATTGCATGTCCTGGTCAATCATCTACAAGGATGCTCAATAGTGGGCTTGCAGGTGGTATTACCATATGCAGAATTTGCTAAAGTAACTCTCCCCTGAGATGCATACAACATTAAGCTCTGCTTCTGAAAAAGATTACAGGAAAACAGTTTCTATTGAAATGCACAAACACAGCAATACTTTGTAAGTGCTGTCTAATGATAACTAAACAAGCACTAAACATTTTGAAGCTCTCAGTCGGGTAATCTTCACTAGGCTGAACATCTCTCTTTGGACTAGACATTTATATGCTTTTTTCAGTGTTGCATGACATTGTGGCTGTTCATATACACCTGTGTGTCCGTCAGTGGTCTGTGGACACTAACTGTTGCCATATGTGAGTACGAAGAATGATGCATACAACGAGCTAGAGAGAAAACCAAGACCTTTTCCTTTTGGTGTCGCAGCTCTCCCTAACTAGCAGCCATCATTTGGTTTGACTTTGCCTCTCTGTGGTTATTAGGATATAAAATCACATGAAAATGTAATGTGTATGGGTGTCCACTGTTTGAGGCATTTGCGAGTCAGAGTTGTTGGGGGAATGCAGGGTCTCGGTTTAATTGCAAATCAATGGTTGCTGAATGAAGTTTCTGGAAGACAACCTCCCTGCTCTCTGTGTTAACCAGCAGACGGTGAATAGAAAACCCAGAGGGAAGATCAATACCAACTCTGCCTGTTGATGAGGAGGGGAGCTTGCTGTGTGAATGAATGTAGTAGCAAAGCACAGCATGTTCCATCGTATAGAGGTCCTCAAACGGTACCCCAAAACATCGTCATCTTTCTTCCCATATTGGAGTGGCTGGGCCGGTTGTTCATCTCTTGTCTTTTTGTCTACAACGTTATCCTTCAGGGTCTTGAGACTGAATATACTGACTCCGTAACATACTGGCTGCTCTCTTCCTCTTCAGAAAAAAAGAGCAGCTGGGGGTCATGGAAATGATGTCATCTATTTATTTCTGGTAACAATAGCTTTAGTTCCCCTCTCTATCCCGTCCTGCCACCCTTCCATTACCACAACCAATACCCACCCCACTCTGCCTCCCCTTTGCTGTCTCCCAACAGGAGTCAGAGCTGAATGTAGCAAGGGGGTGGGTGGGGTGACGGACATCTGTGGCCCTCTCTGGGCTCCACTGCCTCCACTGCCTCCACCTTATTGTTCCCAGAGATGTAGATAACCATAACAGAAGGAAAGCAGGAGAGCCATAGTCAACTAGAGAAAGGGGAGGAGCGTTGAGTGGGAACTTTTGTGTGTGTGTGTGTGAAAAAGTTTTGTGGAGCTGACCTCTGATCTGAGAGCCATATTCATATTTTTTTAAGTCCTCAAGTTAAGTTTACCCTCTTCTGGCGCCCCAGTGTTGTGCGGTTCTTCCATCGTGATCATCAGAACGGTGTCCTGCTCATGCTTTCTTTTGTGCCCCTCTTGGTTCTCAGGACAGCTTTGGCCTATTTAGTGACCTTTGGTCAGAACTGAATGGCAACACCCTCACATTCTTTCATCCTCTTGATTGGGCTACATATTGAACCTCAGTCCCATTGAAGTACTGACCAAATTGGACATTGTATGGCTGTTTATTTGAGTTGGGACAGCTGGTAGGTACGACACTTTTAAAAGGGAAAATGTAGTTCAACTTGTTTCCAAATACAGCGTTGTATACAAACAAAAAGTGTTGTTATGCCTATAACATGTATGTACCTAAACTTCACATTGAAAATCTATCAAAAGGTTTCGTTCCCTAACCGGCCCTTATTTTCCCTTGTAAGAGAAAGGACAAATAATTCATAAATGTACCTCTGGGTTTGAGGCGAAATGGCTATGGTGACAGTAAAACCACTGCAGTTATATGGGTGTGGTGAACATGTCACAGAAATGTGTAACGCTGTACATTGCGAAGAGCATTAGGGAATTTAAGACGTAAAAGAGGATTTGTCACACTCGAACTCTCAGGCGGTTTGGCTGTAGTCTGTGCATGGTGGCTGAGAAACACTGGCTTCCCCCATATGGCACATCAGAGGCCAGTCCACGATCTTCCAGTCGCCTGAATGAAGAATCAAGTGTGTGTGGTAGTGTTGCAGGATTTTGAGATTAAGTTTGTTTTGTTTTTTTGCTGCACTGAAGCCTGCCGGGCTCCCACAGCGTCTGTGTTGTACAGCATTTGCCAGCTCTGACACACCTCTCCTGTGTGACTCGGCCTCAGAGAAGACTAATATGCAAAAAAATGATTTAAGAAACCCTCTGACGCCTCGGTTTGTGTTACACAAGCAGTGTATGTTGATGTACTAGTACTCCTAGAGACTCAGAGGACCTGGTGATGCTGATATTGTTCATGCAACAAACTATTTATTTCTGACATGCAGCTGGTGCATTCATATTTTTTGTAATTTAGAATTGCTTCATATTTTACTACATTGTGGGTGTTAAAAACCTGTTTTCTACCTGTCTACCTACCATCCTATTTGGTCCCGTGTGTTTGGCTGTGAGCTTTGCAGAAGGAAATGTGAATTATTTTGTTTAAGTCGGTTGGCTAAATTTTCTCCAGAACCTCCCGCGCTTCATTATTCAACATTTGCTCCAGTTGTGGAGGGTTATATTTAGAAGTGTTGTTGGGGAAACCAACATGCAATGTGTACCAGTGGCCTTCAGTAGCTTATTCCCTTGGTTTGATCATTGCAGTTCAAAAGGTATTGACAATACGCCTTGGTCTTAATCGCTCCCGTCCCGTCACTGTGTATGTCACTTCCTCTGTTTCATCCTCATCCAGTGTCCGTAAATATTCCCTTGCTGTCTGTTTTTCGACTCCTTTACTCTCTTAGTCTGACAGCCACCTCTACCTACACATTCAATATTCATTTAACAACCAATTTATTTGCCCATTCAAATAGGATACCATTAATATTCATTCCCTTGAAATGTCAACCATCAGTGCAGCTTCAGTATCCTGCATGTCAAAATGTTTCACCTACTACCGCGCTCACTCATGACCTAACTCCCATGTATTGTCATGTTCCCATCCGGGCCTGTCTGGGACAATGTGGTCCGCTGCCAGTCCAACATGGAAGCAGCATGACGCCCCTCGTCTTTGTATGTTTGGAGCACATCAGCCAGTGCAACAGTGGCTGTAGGCATCGGCTGCATCATGCTGGGTTAAGACGACACTCGGTAACGGGATATATCATCGTTCCTTTGGGTCTCTTCAGTTTTCTTTTTACGAATGTAAAAAGTAATTCCTGTGCTGCTGCACTATTTCATGCTTTTAAAGTTGGCTCCATATTGTCTGATTGGCTTTGTCAGCATGCACAAGGGGAGATCAGAAAGAGCTGAAGGCAACAGAAAGTTTGTTTCTTCATATTACTGTTACTGTGGTGCGGATGAGAGCCATCCACTCTGGACATTATTTAAAGCCCTGTGATGGGGGTGAAATCTTTGTCTTAGTGCAGATGGAAGGCCAGGACTTGTAGAAAAGTATTTAAATGGAGCAGGCTTTCCTTTGACATGGCATCATCATCTGGTCATTGTGTATGCCCTGTGGCCTTAGTGGTTGTGTTGGGTCTGATGTGTAAGCATTGGCTTTGTGTCCAGCAGAACGTCTTTGATAGCCGTAATCGCCTGGATGGATACTCGCTACTATTGAACTGCTGTTACCGTAAGCTTGAAATGTGTTTGTGGTTCACCGACTTTTTTTTACCCTCATAACCAAACTAAGATGTATATTAATACATTAGCATACAGTCCTGATCAACCAATGGGTGCACAATCACTTAAAAAACATGCAAGTACTATGTATTTAAATCTAAATTGTCAAGGCCCAGTCTCCCTGCCACAGATTGCAGTTTTTTTTTCATGGCCAGAAGGGAGAGTGACTCACTCTCATCCGCCTTCACATTGAGAGAGAGAGAGAGAGAGAGAGTGTGTGTGTGTGTGTGTGTGTGTGTGTGTGTGTGTGCGCGTGTGCGCATGTAAGAAGCGAGTGGCTTGTTTGTGTGACAGTGATGTGTTCAGATCAGACATCAGAGGTGTGGTGACTGTCTATTTTCTGTCCTGCATCTTTATTGGCTGCTTCTCCGAGACACACCACAAAGCTTGTAACTCACCCACTGAATACATTAGACTGTGTTGTTCCGTCTCCTCCGTCAGCCAGCAAGAACCCACTGTATACTATTTGAAAACACCAACGTTATTTAAGCCACTGGACAGACCGAGCTAGCATCCGACCTCAGACCAGCAATGTTATGAAGGTTGTTTGTGGAAGAGTTTTCACTTTGCAACTGTCTCACGCACAGTGCCTTAAAACGTACAGCTCCAACAGGCAAAGAGCTGCACATGCATCGCTTCTCTTACTTTCTTAATCTTTGAGTGTTTTTAATCTCTGTTGTGCTTGAGGATGGTTGCGATGCACACTGGACCTCGTGACGGTGACTTCCAGTCCTCTATTGAGTGAGAGCTGTGTTTGGGAATCTATTCTTGCATGCATGTTATCGTCAGGGATGGAAGCCATGGATGTTGCACTCGTTCACCAGTTTGTGTACATCGCTGTTGAAAACTACTAAAACTGGCAGTTTGCCCGCAGTGCCAGCGCGACAAAGCTCACGATCTTTTTGTTTAAACTGTCTCAGAGGCCTTGATTCAGATCTCTGGTGAATTTGAAGGATTTGGTGGTGTTGAATTACTTTTCAAATGTTAGAATTGTTGTGAAAAAAATAAACAAGTATTCAAATCATTGTAAGACCACATATAAAGCTGACGAACAAAACTAGTTTGTCATTTTTCGATTGACTCAATTAGTCTCTCTGAACCGCCCTTTTGTACATGCTTTCAAATCAGAATTTCTTTGTATTTATTTTTCCCACATCTTGTGAATATTTTCACATTGGCAAGTCATTTTCATAAGTCAGTTAATTTGACTAGCAACAGGGTAGCACGTTGTTGTGATACTTGCTGGGACTAGTGATGGACTGATCCGATACACTGGATATCTGCACTGACTGAAGTAACCAGATGCAACAGCCTGACCAATCCCCAGTAAATTGGATCTTTTTGCGTTATGAAAAAGCAGCATCCCTATTTTCTTCTTTTGTAGACATTTTCACAATCTGAAGTATAACGTTTGTGAACGGACATAAACAGTTACATATATAATGTTGAAATGATTAATTGATCAATAAACCAATGTGCAATGATTATTTAAAGTTCGATTTTACAAAGTCAAATCTGATTCGTCATATCTTGCCAATCGTCCCCCCTCTGTTTAAGCTTTGTGTCTATAGGATAATAGTAAAAGCAACACGCTCTCCATTGTTTCATAACAATGGAGAGCGTGTGTGTGGAGATCGATATAGAGACATAGTTTTATTAGCCTGCTTGCTTTTTGTGTAAATGGATTGTGATTCCACTTTTCCCCTCATTGTAACAATCGACAGACCGAAAGAAAATGACAGGGAAGCAAAGGGACAGTGAACGGGAGAAAAGGAGGGAGAGAGAGAGAGATGGAAGCCAGCCGTAAACAGCTGTTATGTGCGCTGCAAACAGCTGTTCCTCCCCCAGCTGATTTCAGAGAATCACACTTAAATTCAAAATATACTTTGTGCTCCGTTCTGATTAATACATGTCGTATTTGATTTTGAAATGATATGATGTTGTTGTTGTTGTTTCTTAGCCCTCCTGAGGCTATCGCCAAGATGCTGCTCCGATGGTCCCACAAATTTGGATAGTACAACTCGGTCTACATACTGATTTATTCACCCACACTAAGGGGAAACACTGAAAGTGTTTTTAAAAAAAAATTATTAACAGTATTACTAATATGCCAATATGTATACCAAAATAGGCTGTGTATCATGATTCACTGCGAGAAACCGCGCATATTCGTGTCAACTCGGACATCCAGCACCCCAAAGTAGCCCGAATGAAATCCTCCTTTGTTACATAAGCACATGCTGCCTGTGAGATGAGCTGTCCATCAGGCTCCTGGGGTCAAATGGTTGACTATTTGGGGTCACCCAAGCAAACTGGCTGCTTCCATGGCCTTACATTGTACATACAGGCCTTACGCACAGAATTGTCTGTTTGTCTATTTTATATCATTGAGTGTCTTCAGGCTTTCTGGTTTCCAACTGCTCCTCGGAGAAAACCAGCAAGCTCACTGCCTAAAATACAATGTGGGTATGCCTACATTTCTGTATGTTGTGAAAAGCTTTGTTTTTAAATGTTTGGTGCAAAAAGGAGACGAGTCGATGGTGATTTCCTCTGCTCATTCAGTCGACTCATCACAGTTGTTCTCTATCCATTGCAATTTCCCTTTTTTAATATTTATTGTAATGTGACCTACAATGCCAAGTTATAATTCTATGCAATTTTTCTGCTTTGATATGGAGATTGCATTTTGAAGCATGGATTGCATGAAACTGCTCTTTGAAAACAGAATCCAGTAGATGCTGCTGTGGATGCTGCAAAGCTGTCACTCTGATGTGGTTGAATGCCAGAATTAGACCGGTAAATAATCCTGTTTATGCCTGCCTCGGGGGGACAAAACAGGGGAAGGAATTGATGCTCTCGCATAAATAAACAAGTGACAAACATGAAAATGGATGGATACGTGCACCATCCACGATTTGAGAAATTTTCTTTGACTCTTTAAATTTGCACCTTGTTCTTATAATGTAAAATATTGGCTCATATTGGCTCTCTGCTGACACTTGTAGCGTTGTTCCCCCTGTGCTTTGCTGTTGTTTAGCTCGTGAGCTTCTTTTTGCTGTTCCTCTAGTATTGGTGTGATGTCGAATAAGATAATATAAGAAATAAGAAGTCACATCTCTTTTCTCTCTCCCCCTGAGTTTCATAGTCACATTTTTAGCCCAAAGTGAAATGCTACATTTATATCGGCAAATGGTTGCCACCCCATGATGAATTAAAACGTCAACGCGGCGAGTCAGTTTCTTAAATCCTGTGCATGTATTCCTCAAACACAAACAAAAGGTTATTGAGTTCAGCCAAAGTGCTGCTATCAGACATTTAAACCAGGTTATTGTTTTTCTTTTTAAGACCAATTAAGCTCCAGTTTCATCGTTGAGCCTCACATATCCCTCCCCCCTTTTAGAAATGTTTATGGTGGCCTCATGCTCCCTTCACCTGTGCCCCAGTTGGCATTGTGTTCTCCAACTTTCCAGTGCTGTGCCTCACGTAGACAACTGGGATGAGCTGCAGAGAAATGCGGCCCTGCATGGCAGTGGAAAAAGCACAGCACCTGTCACAGAGGCCTGAGGGGGTCAGAGCTATATCAGCAATGCTCTCCCTCTGTTTCTCTCTCTAGTGTTGGGTTATATATAACCCTTTCACATGGCCAGTAGGACTGCACGATGTGAGGTTTTCATCATTACGTTGATATGCACTATAATCCACATCTATAATCCAATCCAAATAGGTGAGATTCATAAAGCCAGAAGCTCCTGCTCCGTTGTTCGCCGTGCTCTGTTGGAGCTGAACTCTCAGCGTTTCATACTTATCTGACACCAAAAAAGCAAGAGAACTGAAATATTTTAGTTTTTACTTCTGTTTAAAGTAATGAAAATACATGTCTGAAAGTTTTGTTGCTGCTTTCATACCATCAAAATAAAATAGATGCAGATAATACCATGCAGGAGCTACAGCTAACAGCAGTAGTGCTTCAGCTCTGGGCCTTTAATCACTTTTTATGACCGACAGTGGTGCCAGAGTGTATAGCTACGCATAGTGCTCTTTGGAAATGATCATGGCATACTCCTCTTAATTGCTTTCACTGTAAAGTTTAAAGAATGAGTGTGTGTCTACCTGCTGTAGGTTTAGAAGAAGACAGCAAGCCGTTGTCTCCAAATGGAGCATCATGTGTTTACAGCCGTGATTCAATACAAATGTAGTTGCTTCAAAGATGCAACACCTCAGATTTAAGGGATGATTTGAAAGTGCACAGCATACATTTAAAAGCAGTGAGTGTCTTTGTTTTGGCTGCAAGAAGACGAGCACAGATAGCATACAAATACCAATGGCAGCATTGACCTCCTGGAGCTTTACCTAATTTGGTTCTTCCTAATCAGCAGCCACTACCGATAGTACTCTACTAGTACTCCTTAGCCATCTCTACTGTCATAGGTTTCTGTACGGTCTCGTTTTGTGTTATAGATAGCTGCTCCTTCTATAATGATTGTACATTGTTTTATGTGTAACATATAGGAACAATACCTGTATTTGAATTCAACCGTTTGGTACGGGGTGGTCTGTTTGGTAAGCGGCATCCTTTCGGTACAGATGTAACACAAACAGATGTTCCTGGCCAATATTCGCACTCGCAGAACAGACATTCTGGAGCGTGAGTGTTATCCTGGAAGTGTGCAGAGCTCAAGCTGGCACCCAAAGCCCAAGTATCCCTTTCAGTATCGGGACTGAAGAAGTTGGATTGGTGCATCCCTAAATAATGTCGAACAATACAACATACAGTAAAAAGAATGTAAGACCATTGAAAAGAAATGCAGGTAAAAGGTGGTTACGGTCAGGTTTCAATTTAAGTTAGCGTTATGTTTCCACTTTCCTGGGGCATACAGGATTAGATTCTCAGGTTCATTGTGTAGTTTGGGTTTCTACGAGAACATGTTTACATGCGTTAATGTTTCTGAATACAGGCTGTGTGCGGTCCTCCGTGGATTCTGCATTTTGATACTTTCACAGTATTTACTAAGCACTTAGACCTCCTTCTTATATTATACATATGTGTGTGCACGTGCAGAGATTGGGGAGCTGGGGGTGGCATGTCTGGCAGGCAAATCTGCTCCTCACCTGTCCTGTAGAGAGGGGTAGCACACACACACACACACACACACACACACACACACACACACACACAGTATCAAGGCAAGCCTGCCCTTAGTGCTGGCGGGATAATCTGATGAATCTCTCTCGCAGCATGTGTGCCCACCTGTTAGTACAGCCCCTAGTTCCCACTTCAATCACTAGCACATTACTGAGGGGGTAATGGTGTGTCTGGGTGTGCAAGTGTGTCTCTAGGAATGTAAAGCCAGTTAACTGTTGAAACTGTTGACTGTTTAGGGTGGGGTGGGTAAACGGGGTAAAGTGACGTGTGTGGATTGCTGATTACACCTCGTAGATTTGTTGATATGAGGTTGTGCTCTCAAGCATATGCCATACATATGTTGCTTTTTCCAGAAGCGCATATCCAGTTTGAGGCACATGTGTTTCAGTTATGAACATGGAGGTTTAAGAAGAACCTTCCAGGGCTTTGTTATTCCCACAGGGTTTTGTGATACTCTGGTGGGTGGACCTTAGACCCCCTAAGGGGGTCCAAGGGCATGCGTTCCCAAAATAATTATTTGTACAATTTAAAGTTAAACAAATCATTTTGTTATTTTGAGAGCAAAATGAATCGTCTAGATCCATGAATAACTTTGTGTTCTCGTAAACCTTCGTTGTGCTGTTCTTAGTAAATAGTTTTACACTATGCAACAGTCAATGATTTGATAATAACACATTGATGGTATGAATATGTGACGTGATGTGAAAATGGTGATGACATGGCAAAATAAAGTCACACTCATAGCAGGGAAGACGAGACAAATGCGTGTTTCAAGACCGGTCTGGTGGGTTGCCGACATCGCTGCAGACGCGCACTACGGGCAGTGTGCCAAGTTAACGGTTGCGGCAAGCTCACACTTCTGAAGCCCTTTTCCCTTTCCAAGGCCAACTAGAGTCGGTCGTTGTGCACTGATGTGAAGGAACAGCACCCAAAGAGGGCCTGCCAGCCCACCCTTTAAGAGGTGTAACGATATTGTGGCACGACAAAATAGACTTTGGCGGGCCGCCGCGGTCTAGGTAATTAATGGGAAACACTCTCTGGAATGCTAGTTAACTAGCCACCACCCTGAAACGTATATCGCCGATCACTTACAAGCAGGTCTTACTCCTGGTGGTGTGGTTGTAAACACCAGCAGCTGAGTTGTATGAATGAATCATCGCGGTAGCTGGTGAGGAGGCCGGACAGCTGTTGACTGTAGAATATGGTGGCTGACCAGCTGCTTCCCTTCCACGTGCTTTCTGCTCAGGATAGCTCGAATCTGCCTGGGCTGGTTGTTACAACCCAGCTCAAGAAAGAACATACTGCACATGAGGTGTATTTTAAAATGTAGTCCAAGCGAAGCTGACCAACACCAGAACGATGTGGAGTTATTTGCTGTTCTAAATCAGTGCTGTCTGTGATGCATTGAAGCTGTATTGTGAAACTGAATCCACGACTGGCTAACCCCGGCTTATATAGCTTAGCAGTTAGTCCGATCCGATGAGCAGGGTTGATGGTAACCCTGCTGACTCGCCTCCTGCTCATTCGTTGTACTTGTACACAACACCATAAACCCTCTTCTTCTGCATCACACTGTAGCTCATTTTACGAGGATGCCTTGAGTCTTACTCAGCAGCCCCGACAGCAGCAAGGGGGATGGGTAGGTTCAGGAGAATGCAGTGATGTGGATAACAAAAACACATTAGGTAGGGAAATTAAGAAGCGCTAGCTATTGGTGTTGAATCTTGCAAATGAAAGGAAGCGGTGTGTCCTTTCCTTTCTGTGTGGCTGCTGAAGCAGTTAGCTGGGTGTCTCTAGGCAGAAGTAACTAGCACACACTATTTGGTCTCCTGCACTTCCCCTCTACCGCTCAGTGGCTTTCACACTCTGCAGAAACGTGAGCCTGAATAAATTGTCACACGCTCACAGATTATCTTCCCAGGATGTTATTTTGTGCAGGGAGGATGTTTGAAATGCCAGTCACAGACACACTGCACCCTCCCCCATCCTCTCTCCCACACAGTCTTTTATTATGTACCGTTCAGCAGCAGTGGAAGAGTGCAGTGTAGTATTGCAGAGCTCTGCGGGGCTTATTTTTCGTGTTTTTTTTTATTTATTTTTTTAAGTGTGTGTGAGCATGCCAGCACACATTGTGACAGTGTGGCGTAACGAGGCAACGCGCGAGCTCTTCTCACAGGGAGGCTATATGGAGGCTGATTTACAGCGCAGCCATTCACACCATCCTGCTTGTTCCCTTGAGCCCTCCCCTCTGTCTTTCTCAATACGCATCTTCCCTGTTATCTCCTTTCAGTCCCTTTTCTAGTCCATTCTCTCTAGTTCTGTCCCTTTCCCCTCATTCCCTTTTTAAGAAAAGCCTCCAACCTTCCTCGCTAACTGGGAGAGATGAACCATCTAAGGCGGGCAGGGAGGGAGGGAGGGAGATCGAGCTCGGCCGAGGCATTGACAGAGTAGTGAGACCCAGCAGGGGTGTGAGCAGCTAAATATAGAGCGCCTCTTTGGAGCGCTGATGATGTCACAGGCCAGAGGAGAGCCAAACAGTGGAAAAATAAAAACTGCAAGGCTCGGAGGCAGCAGTTACTTTTACAGGTCGATACACGGTTTCGGCCCAACTCCATCTCCGTTTCACGGAGCCCTACACAAAAATCTGTGTTTGAGATATTACTGAAACAATATAGCAGCCTTTTGACCGGCGACGCACCAATATGGGATACAAGCCCGATACTGAATCACTGGATGGTTACAATAGGCCAATCTAGTTCTGGATATTTAATAAATAGCAATTCAGCAATTATATATCTACGTATTTACATTTTGTTGTACCAAGTTAGGAGCCTGATCTTGCCCCCCACACACACACACACACACACACACACACACACACACACACACACACACACACACACACACACCCTGCATATTGGGAAGGCTATCATTGTTGTGCACGGCCCCAATATGTAATCCTCTCAGGTGTCTAGTAAGAGATGACTCTGGATATGTGAATGTATCTTTGATGGATCCCAACAATGGGAGATGTGGAGGAGAGCTTGGTGAGCTGCAGTAAGATCTTCGTATATGCACACACATACAAGCGTCTACTCGTTTCTTTCCCATGCTAGTACTGTAGCACAGAGTACAGATGTTGGCTGCTACAGAGAAGGGCATAATGTAGTGAGTAGCATGTCACTGTAAGTCACTTATAAAGTGTGCGTTACAGGGGAAGGAGTAGAGGGCAGAGTTTGCTGGTAATCCAGCACAGCCTCTTTTTCCAGCTTTTGCCAGGTCAGGCCCAGCAGGGCTTTTATTGCAATGCGGCAGCTGCAGCACAAAGCCAGGGCCTATTCCTATTGATCGCTAAGCCTGATGGATTCTTAAGTACAGGGGGATGGCTCGTCTGGTTGGAGCTGTCTTACATCATCTGCATTGACTCAACCTGCTTACACTGATAAGCTGACTGCCTTTAGAGAATCCCAAAGTCTACCCGCAGCATGTGACCAAGAAATATCCGGGTTGCTAAAAGGTTAATATTTAAACAAGCTCTATGTTTGAGGTTGAAAGGAACTCAAAGCAAAGGACATCTGTTTGAGAGGAGCGGCGTTAAAGCCGGACTTTGCACTGAACCTTTTGTGTTGGTAAACATGTCGGCTGTAAAAGTGTAAAGCTGGCCCTCTTTATGGCCATCTTCAGACTGAGGAGTGTCGGCCTCACGATGCCTTTCTTTCCATCGTCTCCACCCTCTGTCGTTACAGAAGCTGTTGCTCTTCACCAGGCTACATGCTTTAACGTTTCCTAAGACTTGGAACGGCTTCGACTTGAAAGCTGCAGTTGTCACTCGTGATAGCAAGACTGCAGTTTGGGAATAAAGTAAATAGTGACTTGTTCAGAATCAATATGTTGTTCTTGCCCCTGACCTCTGTATCATGAATAATATTGTATCACTTTCAGTCCGTTATGAATGAAGCGTTTCTGTTCTTCAGTCATTCTGGATTTGGCTTCGGGGAAGCATAAGCCCCATATTATTGTGTGTGGGTGTGGGTGCGCATGCACATGCACATGCCCATGCACATGTCCCTCATGTGATCAGATGAAGTGTGGCTTTCTTGTGTCGGTTGCTAGGCAACATGCTGTAGAATTCTCAGTCATAATCTTTGATTTTTAGCTCAGGAGTGAGAGGAAGAGGAGGAGGAGGAGGAGGAGGAGGAAGCAAGAATGAGCGAGTATTTCAGAGTGCATGCCTAAGCCTTTTGAAAAACACATTCAGTACCTTTACATGCTTTGTTGATTTCACTGTGGTTACCATTTTCCTGATTTCATTTATATCTGTGCTATGTTGCAGCCTGTCATCTTGGAACTATGGCTAACTTTTTCCAGATTGGGTGTGTCAAGCTGTGTACAAAAACCCCATCATTTATTGTGGTACACTCAAGAGGAGGATTATTTATTAGAAGGACTTAGAATGCCTTCAGGTCTGTTGAGCTCTGCTTCAGAAATAAAGGGGGAAAAGAAGAATATAATAAACTCATGCTGTACCGTTTGATATATTTGGGCCTGTAGTTGAAGGGGATGTGCACTATAGATGGTTATTCTGTAATTGGAAGGGAAGTTATTGTTGTGTAGCTCAGCAGATTTTTCTTCAGAATGTCCTGTGAGGTGGTCTGCTATTATATTGAAAGGAAGACATTTCTCATTGATACTCTCATTGAGATGGTGTACTGTCATTTTGAAATCATATTAGGTCAAAAATATTGTGATATTTGATTTCCTCCATATACAGTCCCAAATTGTTTCTATTCGATACAATAGGCTAATATGTAATGTGTGTGTGTGTGTGTGTGTGTGTGTGTGTGTGTGTATATATATATATATATATATATATATATATATAAATAAAATCTTGACATGGTTACCGTGTTGCTGCTATAACTATCACAATCTCTAATGTTTACAGTTGGATGGTGTTCTCACAGGTTTATCAAAAAGGAAGAAAACAAACTAGGAAAGCAGGCAGAGAGATATGCAGGGCTGTTGAGAAGCAGGCCGGGCAGAGCGTAGAGGGATAGAGGTGGAGACGGGCTCCGTGTTGCTCTGAATATTTTTGAGTAAAGAGCAAGCTGCTGAGCTATAGAAGAGGCAGGCTGGAGAGAATAAGTATGGAGGACAGCAGCCGAGTGACAGCACAGAGGTAGTGTGTGCAGGCTGATGAGCTAGCTAGCACCCTAGCTGTAATGAAAAGCCTTTGTGTGCTTAATAAGAGTGCTGGCAGCGGTCCAGCAGTTCTGGCTACTGTGGGATTAGGCTTGGACAATCAGGACTGCAGGATCAAAACAAGGGGCAGGAACACCAGGGTCATTCTGCTTGCTAGGATACCATCTGCCCTGCTTGCCTGCCTGCCGCAGTCAGGGGGAGGGGAAATAAAGAGAGAGAGAGAGGAATGGGGGAAGGGCAGACCAGAGCTCTACGGGCAACAACAACTGAGACAGAGCAAGGCAGCTCTGAATGCAGGTCAGCTTTGCTCTGCTCAGTTCAGCATGCAGTGCTCTGCCTGAATACGCTCAAACGGAAACCCAAAATATGTGCCTGTGCACCAGCATCATCTGCAAATGTGGACAAAAAGTAATGTCTTTCCTAGACCCTCGCCGGAAAACCGACATTTAAATTCTAGTGGCTTATCCTGACAGTCAAATGCATCCATCGATGTACACTATGACTTCCTTTTATTAATATCTACATTGTCTTGTATAAATGTGTTTACATCCTGTTTACAAGCTGCCTTTGGGTGTTTGGATATCTAGAAATACGAGTGAGAATCGCCAAAAAGAGTTTTATAGATGTCTGTTGTTTTTTACCACAGCGTGCTCTTGTTTTTGTCTTTCCTGCTTCCTCTCTGACTCTTGTTCTGACTTGGCAAGAGATGCTGTATTAGAAAAAAAGGATTCATGTCTAGGTAAAGGCAGTATATGATGAAATTGCATGCATAAATAAATAAATAATAAATGTTTGTCTCATTTCTCACTAGCCGGGGTGGAGAGGTCTGTTGGACCTCTGAGCACATTGCTAAGGCTCTTATGGGATCTAGTTTAGTATTCAACAACATCATGTTTCAAAAAAATAAGCTGCGGCCTTCATTATACGCTGAATACACTAAAAGCAGAGTAGACCAAACACTACTTTCCGGTTATCTTTCTCCCTTCTTATTCTGCCTCATAATGTCTTTACCTCGTCAGCTGGCTTCAGCTGCGCTTTCTCTTGCTCAGACACAACATTTCCTGCAGGCCCCATGACACCGTCTCCCTCTCTCACTCTGTTCTCACACACAAACACAGAGCATAGAGTATAGAGGAGGGGATGGCAGGCAGATTGGTTCAGTCCCCCCTTTGTGTTTTTGTGGAATCGATGTGTCCGCCACCATGTACAGTGCTTGGCCTGCACACAGCGTTGTCTGTCTTCACACCCTCTGCATGAACTCCGATGTTGTGGTTAGCATGCTCTAAATTGTGTACCTAACTCTCAATACTTTTCTCTTTTTTTTATTGTTACATGCTTTTTTGCTTGCTGTGGTTAGGAGATCCAGGACAGATGTGAGACAGAGATAATAGAAGTGTATCTTCCAGCAGGATTTAGCAGCAGAGTGTCTGCACGGGAGGGTGAAGGATGCAATGGGGATGGCGTGACATGGGACAGGAGACCGGTTGAGTTAAAGAGACAAAAGGACAGACGGGCTAAATCAAGGCTGAGGTTGTGGGTGGTGGCTGGGGAGGAGGCACAGATGATGTAATGTGTAACAATATCCACGCTCTGTGTAAATGCCTGTGTGCACCTTTAGTGTGTATGTGTGTCCATGCATTAGTACTGAGGCCCAGCTTGCTGGCTCTCATCAATAATTCACCATTCCTTTTAGTGCGTCTCCCTTCCTCCTTACATCCCCTCCCCCAGATGCCCACTCTGTCTTGACTCTTTCCCCCTAACCTCATCCCCCTTTTGCCCATTTTCAAAATACCTCCAGAAAACACACACACACACACACACACACACACACACACACACACACCATACTCAAGTTAACCCATTGTCCACCACAGTCGTTACAGGACAATGTAACTCCATGCCCCCCCCCTCCCTCCTCTCCTTGCAGTTGGTGGCTTTTGACTTTGGAGTAGATGCCTAGCATAACTTCCTAATTTGTGTAGTTTAAATTATCAGGTTTATTGTGTGTGTGTGTGTGTGTGTGTGTGTGTGTGTGTGTGTGTGTGTGTGTGTGTGCGTGTGAAAACAAGCTTGTGGATGGTATTCAGAGAGAGGATGTTGTTTTTTTTGGATGGCAGGTACCAGCTCTTCCATGGCCGCATATAAAGATGATGCAGCACAAAACGGAAGAGAGAGAAAGGAGACAGCGGGGATTAGGAGTCATTTCTTTTCTTTTTTTACTTTAATTTTAGTTTTATAAATCACTTGCAATGTTGTTTCTTAAAAGATAGTTACTGTAGTAGCCCAAACAATATACTGTAACACATTCTACAACACAACATATGCAATAGTTTGCGATGTACATTCACTTCCTTTCCCATTTATTAAGCGTTTATATATGTTATAGACCTACTGTATAGTGTGATACTTGGTCAAGATTTTGTAACATTGTTTTATACCTGCAAATGTACTCTGGCCTTGGTTTAGTGTCAGCCCATTTGGTGCTAACTGAAGATTTCTCAAAAGATAATTTATCTTCACACGGCACGGCGTTCATTCCAATGCAAAGTGGAAAAGCCTTGCCACGGTTACAATCCCATACCCTTTGATCTGAAAACTAATTCAACTGCAAATGATGTAGCACAGAGTGAGAATACGAGGCTGTTACGTTGTCCCATTTCCAGAAATGATAGCGTTCCCCTCTGTGTTACCACTTTTCCTTGTTCTCCTTTGCCTTCTCTCTGTGCCTCTTTCTCTCTCCCTCTCTCTCTGAAGCTACTACTCCCCTTCTCTTCTCCCGAACAGGCCAACCCAGCTCAGGCCCACATGTAGTGTGAAAACTGCTCCATTGTATTGGAAAATCTGTGGGAGGGACAAAAAGGAGGAGGAACAGGGTGCAGTGGTGGAGGTGATTAGGAAACCAGATCCACGGCTCGGCTTCAAAGGGAACTGTATCTCTCTGCAGTGCTTATTGATCAGCCAGGAATGCTGCTGGTCTCCCCGGTGTTGGGCTGAATTCTAGCTGATGTGTCACGGAGACACTGCACTGCCTCCGCACATTTGCATCACAATAGATAGACAGTAGATGGATGCTGGTTAATTCCAGGTGTTTACAGTGGGCATGTTGGGACCATAAAGATGATGTTGTTGTCAAACCTAGTTTGTCCGTGCATGTTGCGTTCAGGGTGTTGCTGGCTGTGCTCTCAGTAGGTCATGAAGTGCAGAGATCAAGGAGGCAACAGTGACAGCCATTGTATTATTTAACTCCCTCTTTCCTGTCCTCTCATTTTCTTTTCCACGCTAACGTTATCTACCCCTCTCTTGCTTTCTTTTCCCCCTTCCCTCCCTCCCGGAGAGAAGGCGCATGCAGAGCCAAGTAAACACTTTGATATGCTGAAGGAATCTCTCCCACCCCCCACCCCCTTCTCTTTCTCTCTCACTCTCTCCTCACAGCCTATGTAGGTCACCATGACTCACTCCTTTATGCTTCAAAAGCCGGATCCCTGCTCGGTTGCTCTATCTTGAGCCCTCTCACGTTCAGCGTTGTGTAAGAGAAGTGTGTTTGAGTGTGCAGGCAAGGGAGGAAACAGACAACCATTTCATGTTTAAAATTGCTTTTCTGCTTAATTTGTACTCCAGAATGCTCAGAATGTTAATTATTCTGTTTTGATCTTTTTTTCTGTTCTGGTAGTGGAGATAAAGCTTTCCTGTGCAGTGCATCGCTTTTGGAGAACAAACTCTATACATTTGTATTACAACAATCAGTGCTGCTCTCCGTCCCCGTTCACTGCGCTCCCTCTGACCTAGATGCTGAATCCATCAGCTGCGGCAAGCAAATGTATTATTGCGTCAGAAGTGAAACGCTTAGGCCTGCTTCCAGATTCTTCTTGAGCTTTAAGTTTGCTATCAGAGGGACTGTTTGACATTGTGTTGTCTTGACTTTCTTTTTCTGCTTAATGTTAGGCAGGTTTTCATCTTTATAATTGTATTTAGATTCTTAATTATACATCAAGGCTTACCATTTGAGATTAATAATACATATGCTCCCTTTTCTTTTAAACCCAGACCCATTGCGTGATCATGTTAACAATCCACCAGGGTCAAATCCAGGCCAGTGCACACTGCACATCTGTTGGTGGTGCTGGCTTCTACTGGTCCTCCAGCTTGCTACCTGTTGACTGGTTAGCTCACGGTGTGGGTGAGATTATGCTTCTCCCCCTTGTGAGGGATTGTTTCGGCATGTTCCAGTGTGGAGGGAAGCCCTTTCTTCTGGGCTCCTTCCACACATGGCAGAGTATCTGCATATGAATACTGCCTTCTGCTTCTCCCACCCCCTCTGAAAACCGGGGCCTCTTCACATGTGCATTTATACGTGTCCACAAATTCCAAACCATTTTTTGAGACATTTTTTATTTGAAGGTGGCCGTCGAGACAATAAGAGTTCCCTGTATCGAGATCATCTTCATGCGAGTGTGTGAGTTTAAAGGTTACGGTGAGTCTGTCAGATGCGTTTACGAGTGAAAGCCAGGATTTGAGGACCAGCTAAACATCCTGACCCAGATCCCAAATGGCCTTAGCGTGTCACATGTGAGTCCTTTTGTCCTCTCCTCTCCAGGGCTGCTTTCATATTGGCCGGACCTTGGAAGGGAAGGGGAGAGGAGAGGGGGGGGAGTGCACATGGGCTTTTTTTTTTTTTGATGAGTCACTCAACTGAACAAAAACAGAAGGAGGGCTGAAGGAAAAGTACAAAGCCCTGCAACCCTGTCCCACCCCTCCAGGGCTTCCTGAAAACACTGCGCTGTTACATCACACACGCACGGGGACGACCGTTGAGTGTTTCCAGTAGTCCCGCTGGTGGTCAACCGTTACTTGTGAAATGATGCCAGAACATAAAAGGACATGCTGGGAGCACATTTAAGGCACGCGCAGCACGAGGAGACGCTAAGGAGGGATGTGCATCTGTGTACAAGATGAGGAGGGGGTTGGGTGTGCCCGCGTAAAAGGGAAGCTTTGTGGAGGTAACCTGAGTAGGCCCGGTTTAGGGGCTGTACATTCACACGCCTGTATCATCTGTCCCTTTTCCCTTGCCTCAATGCGCCCCTTGTCCTCACAGCTGCCTCGCCACATTGCGCCCTCTTGCAGCCACTCTTCTACCAGTTGGACCAGAAACCTCTGTCCATGAAACGGTCCGTGACTGAGACGGAGTTCTGTGTAATCCTGTCCAGTGCCGTGAAGTTCGGCCACATTTTCCTTACCGACCAACATTCTGTCTTACCGATCAACTTCTTTTTTTATAGCCTCGTCAACAACTTTGATTCCCTTCAGTTGCATTTGTGTGTTTTCTTCTGGTGTGTGTGTGTCATTTTAGTGGTAGTCTGTCTCTCTGGCAATGGTAAATGGAAAAGTGTGCCAGCAGTATAAACTTTCCGGATTTTGCCAGAAGGCACCATCATGACATGTATTTCTGTTCAGTGGTTTTCTCCTTCTGTCTCTCATGCTCATCTTCAAAGTAAGTTTTCCGTAAGAGAGTGGGCGTCTGCAGTGGGCCATCAACAGGAAATTCCAGCCTTGGCATGTGGGGGTAGGGGATGCTGAGAGAAGTGAGGAGGATCAGGAGTTCGTTTGGCAGCTATTCAAGAGCACCCAAAGGTCTCTCTGGTTCGGTCTGAATGAGTCTCTGAACAGATTGAATGGGAAACAAAAGTAATGTCTTCAGTACTGTTTTTGCATCACTTTACATTACATTACATTTCATTTAGCTGACGCTTTTATCCAAAGCGACTTACATGATATACATTAGACCGTAGACACAGCAACGGTGAGCAATGAGGGTTAAGTGTCTTGCTCAAGGACACAACGACATGGACTGGCTGAGCCGGGGTTTGAACCACCGACCCTCTGATTGAAAGACTGACTTGCTAACCACTGAGCCACAGTCGCCCCTCACTTCTCTCCTTAACCTTATTTTGAATGTTGTTTCATTTTAACCTCAGCTCTCTTCTTAACCTTTTGTCTGTGTTGTTTTTTTGCTTTCATTATCCGTCCATCATATTTGATTTGTGTTCCCCTCTTTATTTTCCTATGAACGTGCCACTGCTATTTGTGCTCAAATCCATTGTACAGCTCCATCATGTTGTGAATGACTAAGCTGCTCTCCACTGTTTCTAATACTTAGAAACTCCAGATATTATGTTCACTGACAAAATGTTATTCTTATAACAGATGCACATTTTTCGCCGTTCACAGAATTTATAGCAGTCCATGTTCATTTTTTAATCATTTATTTTATACAAGATAACTGTTTTTCCTCAATGAAACATTTTAAAGATTCACATGAACGCTTTTTGTAGCATGACCCACAACAATCATAAATTAAGCTTAATTTATGAAATAATAAACACAAAATAACGCCATCATTCAACATTTCTGCTCCTCAAAAAATTGCCATCCAATATTTCAAAGATCAAACCTAGCCAACCATGTTGTGGTTTTAGCAGGCTTGGCTGGTGGACATGCAATAGAGGAGATTAACCATGCAGGGCAGACGTAGCGCTTAAAGCCCAACGCATTCTGGTTGTATCAATGAAAAGAGCTGTGTGCTAACAAGAGCAAGTGCCTGCTATCAAAAGGAAACATAAAATAGGCTCAACTGATCTCTTGACAACACACTTCAGTCTTCCTGGATTTATTTTACTCCAGTTGGTAAAAGCAGCTGCTCAAGAGGAACCAATGTCCCTGGGATGTGCAGATACTGTGGTGATTCTGCCAGCGAAAGGAAATCTGACATTTCCATTCCACCAGAAGATGGGATGGTCTTTAACTTCTTTTCCCTCTGTGTCTGAAGCTTGTGTGAACCATTGCTTGTCCCCAAAGACTAGCGTGGGTATCATAGCTGTAGCAGGATGTGTTGTGATGTCTGTTGCACTTTCTGGTCGGCTCTGGGAGTTGCTGTGACACACTGTAGCTTGTGTACGGCGTTAGCATGAGCCTTAGGACAGCGAGCTAACCGAGAGAGCCAGCAGAATGCGACTCCGCTGGGTCCTCCAGATTACAGTTACAGGGCCTCAAGTGCACTGCATAATATATTCACACGAGAATAGTAAAATAAAGATACCGTGTAGAGCGAGTACACACCTAGCGCTCCAGCTCTTCCCACTACTTGCGTTGTCTAGTACTCCAACAAAACCCACCCGTGTTTTCTGATTGATGCCCTGCACGTTTCATATAATTGTTTTGAAAAATAAATAACTGATCAATCACAGACCTCACTAAGCTGTATAGGTCAATGTAAGGTGTCACACAATTTCCAAGGTTAGAATCTATGCATGTTCTGTATTTTATTTACAATGGAATAATGTGTTTTGTTAAAGGGCTCGGCAGGGCTCGCTACAAAGCAAACCGTTGATGCTGACTGTTTATGACATAATCATTAAAGGACTGACTTGGTGCTTACATTACTATCAACGTTCTTTATCAGGGGAGACCTAGTGGAATTGGAAATTGAAAAGGGAAATGGCCAAAGCACTGAAAAACAGCAGTTCTTTTATTAATATATAATTTGCCCTTTTCCTTCTTTCTTATTATGTGAAAACGGTTTGTGTTACCTCTGCGGTAGGGCTGCACTGAGTTATGGTTAAAGCTTTAATTGGCTAAATTGCATCCACATGTTTGCTGTTGTCTAGAAGTGTATTTGTGTGTTTGTGTACAAGCTCAGAAGTGATGCCTTGTGAACAGTGAACAACGGAAGAACTATTCCCTCAGGGCAGCGCCTCTTTCAATTATTGCAGTTTCCATTTCGGGCGAAGATGGAGAGCCAGAACACACGCAACATACGCACACTACCTCCAAACTGCATGCAGACTGCGTTATGCTGCTCGGCTCGAGCCTTGGGCCCAGTTGCCTAGAGGAGCTGTAGTTGACTCTTTGTAGTCTGTTGATTAAGTTGCTGCTTTGGTCTTTTTATTGTCCAGGTCGAATTATATGACCAAACTTACAGGCGAGGGTGTCGCGGGTTTTAGATTTGAGCCTTTTTCTCCATTTGACCTGAGGACCCTGTGACGTGTGCTCACAGCATGCAACGTGTCCGTCCATTTTCTGTGTTAGTCGAATTTACAATGTATTGTTTGAGATTTCAGAGGTTTCTTTTGTCTCTAGTTGCTACTAATTGGAGCCTTTCTGTCCAATGTGATGAGTGCATTGATTGCTCCATTATGAGTGACTGTGGTCTGGGATCTTGCCGTGTGTTAGTTTGGTAGTTTGTCTATCTTTATTCTTTACCACTGATGTTAGGGTTTGTTTGGCTTAGGCTAGCCAAAAATACTGAAGAACCATGTAGTCAGATATGTGTAGGATGCATCGTTAAGGATTAAGTCCATTTATGTTTTTAGGTATACTTGCATTATTATGCTATTATAGTATCATTATATCAGGGCATTAATTAAATGGTCTTACTATCTATGCTGCAACGTTTGTACTGGGGAAGCCAGCCAGTGTTATCCACAGGCTGTACAGGCGCAGGTCATTTGAGCTGAAACAGACTGTGGATCGAGTTATTTAATTCACCCAACTAGAGTTTGCACTTACTTTAGCTAGTCTCTGGGCGATTGGGTACAAAGTAGTCACAAAATACTTCACATTAGTCTTACAACGCTAATGATAAAGTTATTAAATCCAAAATGCCCCCAAATGCTTGTCTTTGTTCAAGATAAACAGCAGCATGTACTCTGTACTCTGTCCGGGTGCTGCACTCAACTCTTAGGGTTGAGTTGCACTTTTTTTGTTTTGTCACCATAACTTTGTTGACAATGTTTAGTTTTTGCACTTGTGAAACAATTCAGAATCATTGAGGGTAAGAATCGATGTCCTCTCCTTCCCCTAATGTCTGACTGGTCTATCGTCGGTTACGGTGTGTTATTGCTGGATATAAGAGGTTAAAATATTGGGCAATATTGCACCAAAGGATTACTGCCACCTCTGAATAAATGTAGTGGAAGCGGTGCATGTCGACTAATTTTGAGCTCATTTGGATGCTGACACTGTCGTGTGCAAGAAAGATTCAGAATCACTTTAAATTTAACCTTTGTGTTTTTTCTGCCCGGCATTTGAGACTCGACTGCAGCTCCTGTTGAAATAGATATTCCTGTGCTCGGCTTGAGGGAGACATGGTATTTAGGCAAATCCTTACTGAGGTTGCTCAATACTTTGTTTAAATGGCATCCACACACACACAGTTTCTGTACTAGCAAGCAGAATCAGGATCCGCTTCAAGGCAAAGAAAGTGTCAACACATACAAGGAATTTGACTATTTATGTCTATTGAGTGCAGCAAAATACCATACGGCTAAGACGGGGACAACACAGCTCAATAAGGCCAGCATAAACATTTGACTGCTATGCACAGATATATGTAATATTCTCTCTTTCTTTATATATATGAAAAATCAGCATGTTCTCATAACGAATATGCACATGCCCTCGACACTGCCTCAGTCTGGCATGATTTCCCTGCCCCCTCTTTAAGCAGGCACCGCCCCAGCCCTCAGCTGGTTGTGCTCTGCAGTAGCAGGTCTTTCATCCTTCCATCCCTCCATCCGGCCCTGCCCAGTGATTTATAATTCATCTGGGATCCTGCCTCCCTCTGCACCAGGACAGCATTAACATTCTGTTTGGTCCCCGGCTACGCTGCACCCACGTGTGTGTGTGTGTGTGTGTGTGTGTGTGTGTGTGTGTGTGTGTGTGTGTGTGTGTGTGTGTGTGTGTGTGTGTGTGTGTGTGTGTGTGTGTGTGTGTGTGTGTGTGTGTGTGTGTGTGTGTGTGTGTGTGTGTGTGTGTGTGTGTGTGTGTGTGTGTGTGTGTGTGTGTGTGTGTGTGTGTGTGTGTGTGTGTGTGTGTGTGTGTGTGTGTGTGTGTGTGTGTGTGTCTGAGGAATGATTCCTAGCCAGCGAGGCTCCATTTGGAAAGGCTGTTATTGTAGCTGTATGTGTTGATTCTGTTCTGGCTCTGCCTGTATTCCTCTGTTATGGAAGGGATCGGGTTGCTTGTCTGGCTGTCTGGCTGCTGTTGGTCGTCCTTCTCTGTCTCCATATGTGCCAAGTCAGCTGCCTGTCCCACCTTTTGGTCCCTGTGTAATAACAGAAAGCAGTGCGGCAGAATGTTGGCTTGTATTGGCCGGCCTCAGAGGGGCCTTCACTTGTACTTCGAGTTCCCCAATAACGTGTGACTCCTATTCCCACTGGGTTATAGTAGACCCAGTTAATACCAAGTTCAAACACAGGCTTTACTACACTCAGCAGGGCTCCAGATCAACGTATTCCACCAGGAGCCCTGGAGCAGCAGTCTAAATCTACAGACTCCAAATTACATCCACATTCAGCACAACAATGTAGTGGGTTTTCATCTTACTTGTGTTTCTCATCTACCCAAAGCAACGCATTATGTGCTCCTTTTAATTTTCCCAGAAGTCAAGAATTCCGTTAAGATTTGTTTTGGAATACACTTTTGAAGTTGTGGGTCACATTTCATGTCGACTAATGCTCTGAAATTGAAAGATATTTGTATACACTCAGATACAGCATACCATACATACTGTAATGGCGCATGTGTCCATTGCTCGTCATTGTTCAAGAGCGAGGCCGCTAGGTTATGGTGGTAGCTGTCCTGCATTCTTCCTGTTCCTCGGTCCTTTCACTCCTCTACCAGTGTGAACAAGTTAATGTCTGCTGGTCTTGTTCCCACACGACGGCAGACGAGGGGCTGAGGCTGAAAAGGATAATAGCTAATGTTCTCAGTTGAGCTAGCACATTGGGTCGGTGCCGTGGAACCAGCTAGCGTGTTAGTCTGTCTGAATAATGTTGCTTTTGCTGTTACGTGAAACAATATAATTTTAAGTAGCAGTGCACACGCCCATATTTAAATCACCATCCGTCACAATTTGGAGTAACTGCAGATTCTAATCTTGTGCTTGATGGTAGGACTCTGGCTTTGTTTTCATTTGGATCATCGACTAGGCCTACTAAAATGAGGCAATGTAATCAAAGTAAGTGATACATATGAAGAATACGGCATCCTGTCTATCGGGGATTTTATTATACGGTTATTGTAAAGTTGTCATTATAAAGAGTAAAAAAAAAGAAAGTCTGCTTTTCACTGTCACCTGCTGAGAGCCTGATCATTATCTTTAAACAGAACTTCTTTAACTATAATGTACACGGACATGTACGGTCTGGAGATCAAATAGCGGACAAAACCTTTGTCCATGTCTGAGATATCTGGCCCTTTGTATGAGACTGGTGCGTTTGACTGCATACACGGCTTCAAACACGGGACGCTCTTTAGATGACGGCAATTTTACGGCGGTGTGTGTTTGTGAGACATTATGATGCTCATCTGTGGAAAGGTCATACCCACCCTCTGTGCATCCCTCGCTCTCGCTCTGTTCATTATCCATCCAGGCTCTCTCCCTCTGCTCTGCATTTATTTTTACCTCCTCACGTAATCCTTAATTAATGTAGAGCCTGTCACCGTGCCTCACATTCTACTATCATACACACTCACTTGAACACATGCATACACACACACACACTCACTCACTCATGTTCTCTCAAGCAGGCACACACACATTTCATCATTTATCTTCTCTCTTGCTTTCTTGCCGGAGCATAATGATGGAGATCACACGCACATCGTAACACGTTGCACACTTTATAATAATGGCAGATGGGGCGGCCTCATTGCTCAGCGAGCTAAAGCACATACCACATACCATCATGTCCTGGCTTCAAATCTGAACTGGACCCTGATGCATGTCATGCCCAGCATTGCTCTTTGTGTTGTATTTTAAGGGAAAGGAGAATAAATATGACTTAAGTTATCGGTTCTGATTGTATATGTATTTCAGAATCTGTGCATGTACTGTAAATGGTTGTTATAACTAGTAAGACCTTCTGAAGAAATATTATATTCTGATTCAGGATTGCCCTTTTATATATTTACTGTTTGTTTGTTTTTTATTTTTACTAAAGCTTCACATGGAGGAGTTTGTTCCTCGCAGTCCAGATTGTATGATTTTGGCACCTCAAGTTATTCAGTAATGCGCCAACTTTGAGTCACAGGAATAATGAACCTTTTTTCTCCACTGATCAACACTTTCACCATGGATCACCCATGTCAAATGATTTTTTTTGTAAAGGTTGTCAGGTCTCATTAGACTGATGAAACCAGTGCTGACACTTTTGCGCACCAGTAGTTGCCCCTCGCATGTCTGTTTGTTGGCCAAACTCTACGGTGCACGCCAACCACTGCACGGCACAACAACAAAAACAGCTTCCCCAACACAAAGCTACTTATCCTTGTTGATTAGCAGTTCAGCAAAAGAAACACATTGCTGTGGCTCAAGACATGGAGCTGTTCATTCACTATTTGGAAGATATCTGGTTCGATCCCCGGCTTCTCCAGTCCGCAAGATACTGTCCATAAATATATATATATTTATATTTAGATCCTACGAAGCAGGTGGCACCTTGTGTGGCAGCGTCTGGCCTCAGTGTATGAATGTAAGTGCACAGACAAAACGGATAACCGTACTATAAATGAGGAGTCTGAAGACTAGAAAGGAGCTATATAAATGTCCATGTACCAAATGTGTCGATGGTACATTTTTGAACAGAGGCGGGCGTATTCATGTATGTGAGCAGTACGTAACCCAACGTTTCATGTTCAGGAGGATGAATCGACTTTTATTCAAGGCATTAGTAGTATCTCAACACAGTTTTATGTTCCCAGAATAACTATCTATTTCTGCAATCTCACAATTTGTCATAGATACAGAAACGTTTCAAACATCCTTTATTGAAGAATAGGTTTCCGCTGTCTTGGAAGGTGATTTATTCACCCGTTAGTTGATTTAGTTTTTAATGTAAGAAGGGTCAAAACGTATTACTCTTGGCCAGAGATGTATTCTTTATTCACTCCCATCCTTAATCTTTTCTTTCCTTTAAGCGCTGAGTTTGTTTTATGTACCGTGAGACGCGCTACACTGCTTATTTGTTTAATGTGGGATGAGTCACAAATCTTCTGCCCCTGCATTATCATTATTTAGTGCATTTCATTAACCAGGAATGCGAATGTTGTCTCTTTCTGTTCTTATGAAGCATGTCCACTGGTCACTAATAGCTCTTTCACTCAGAGATTCCTCAAACAAGATCCGCCGTAAGGCCAATTTAGCTTTTTCACACTGAACCCAACAACGGCAGCATTATGCCGCCGAGTGTGTTTCAGAGCGCTGGTATCACGAGCAGCAGAGGCGTGACGTCAAACACGTCGGGCAGCAACTTGTACCGTCCCCGTTATGTTGCTGGCTGCTCTCGTCCTCTGCTCGGAGGGTATGGAGCTCCCGGATCTTGATGTCTCTGCAATTCGCTGGCATTCTAGGTTGCTGCTAACTGCTGCAAGAGTTTGTTTTAATCTTTGTCGTTAAAACCAATCTTTTCTTCAAAACGTCACACGCTGTTCCAACTGTCCATTTTCACGACATCGGGCTCGCCTCTGTGACGACAATGCTGCCGGCGACATGGCAGAACGATGTCTCCCCGTTCCGCCTCTGTACTTTTCATACTAAACAGCAAGGCAGTGAAAAGAGCTACTCCAGATGTATGCAACACAATACATGCTTTATTGTTTTACATTCTTGCAATGCTGGAGCCAAAATGTTTTATAGCTCTTCCGATGGCCAGTGAACGCCCCCGAGCAGGGGCATCCTGACTTAATGTATTCAGAGCTGATGAACAACACAGCGAATACACTCAACTGATCGACTTGGTTCTGTATTTATTGAAGGTAAAGACATGGCAAGAATTGCTGCAAAATATAGCTTTTCAAAGTTTGTGTCGCTACATAACTGTTTCCGTCTTGAGATCTAAATTGGGTGAGCGGCTCCGTGTGGGTGTAGCTGAAGGCTGGAAGAGGCGAGCTGGGTAGCTGCTTCATGCTTCTGCCACACAGCCTGTGCCAACAGCGTCTAACTGGAATACTTACAGTAATAGGCCAGAAGAAACCGTGATGTTGAATACATAATAATGAACTATCCCTTTAAGTCACTCCTTTTAGCACATAGGTTGGTAGCTTCAACCTTCAACATACGTTCTTGTTATTTTGGTGCATTTTGTGCTCAGCGCTGTGTAATTATGGGCTGTGTACATTCACTGCATGGGAACACGGGTCTACCAAACACTGTTGTTCTTTCCATCAGTCCTGCTTAACAACTCAGTCAGGCGGGGGTTGAGCATGTGAAAATAAGGCCAAGCAAACCAGAGAATTGGAGCAGATAATGTGGCTTCAGCTGATTTCTTTTTTTAAGTGCCGACGTTGTTGTTTGCCGTAGCGGTTCTGCAAACGTATGGGATGATGTCGCTTGTATGGCTGACACCATCTGGTCAGTTGGTCAAAAGGCTGCTCGGTGTGCTCTCGTCGGACCAAATTCTCAATGGTTGTTGCTGGTTGTGTTACTTGCATACGTTATTTTCGGGGGGGAGAGCTCATGTTTAATGAAAGGTTACTCGTGAAGCTTTTATTCAGCAATGAAGTACGTAATTTAACTATTTAGCCTAGATCTTCCCAATGTAGCTGTTCCCCTTGAGAGGAGCTCTGAAGAGTGTTAGCGCTCCATGTCCTTGTCTCTGTCCTGACAATTGGGCTGCTATAATGCATAAAGTTGTCAGTTTGCATATCAGGATTGGTTGATTAATGCATGTCTTTGCGGAATAATTGGACCAAATCTTCTCCCTAAAATGCAAAGTCATACTGAATAATGGATTTGCAGAATGGTGACACCCCTAGTTTGAAGAGTAGGTAGAATTCCAGTCGACACAAGATTTATTTTTGGTTGACTGCAGTCCCAATGGCTTGATAGTGTGGTTTAAGGGTTTCAGGAATAGTACAGTTTTACTGCGCAACCTATTTTTGTCCCGACTATGTTGTGGTGTTCACACATGCAACGTGACTAGACCGTGTGCTGGCTGTGTTGGACGTGTCGTTTGTCAGCACATACAGTGTCTGTGAATATGAGTGGGACCGCTTTGTTTGGTCAGACACTGATCCAAAGGTCAGAAAGTGATTGAATCCTCATTGCTTAAGGTTGATATGCAGAAGCACTCTTCTATCAATAGGTTCTCTCTCTCTCTGTCTCTCTCTCTGTCTCTGTCTCTGTCTCTCTCTCTCTCTCCCCGTTCACAGCTCTTTCTCTAGCTTCTCTGATAGGCCTGCATCTGTCTCATCCCTGAGTTGCTAGGCAACAGGCTTTCCGTGTGTGTGTGTGTGTGTGTGTGTGTGTGTGTGTGTGTGTGTGTGTGTGTGTGTGTGTGTGTGTGTGTGTGTGTGTGTGTGTGTGTGTGTGTGTGTGTGTGTGTGTGTGTGTGTGTGTGTGTGTGTGTGTGTGTGTGTGTGTGTGTGTGTGTGTGTGTGTGTGTGTGTGTGTGTGTGTGTGTGTGTGTGTGTGTGTGTGTGTGTGTGTGTGTGTGTGTGTGTGTGTGTGTGTTGTTGAGAATAGAGGGAAAGGCAGATGAGAGAGAAGTACTCAGAGAGGAGAGGGGGAAGAAATGAGAATGAGTCAGAGCACTGATGAAGCTGAGGGATGGAAAAGAGAGCCAAAAAGCACTAAATTGTCTCTGGCCTTTTCCTGTGTGTGTGTATGTATGTGTATGTATGTATGTATGTATGTATATATATATATATATATATATATATATATGTATATATATATATATATATATATATATATATATGTGTATGTATGTATATATATATATATATATATATATATATACATATATATATACACACACACACATATATATACAGGCCTGCCACTATCTTTGCGAGGTCACTGGCAAAGACAGCATGATTTACCAGACTGGCTGGCGGGCGACAGCGAGCACTGAGCTGTTATTGGAGGAACAGAGAGGTGTAAGGCAGAGGGAACGTGCTCAGAATAGAAAATCAGACCAAGTGATTGGATTCCTCCCCACATCTCGCTCTTCTCTCTTGCTTTCTGGCTCTCTGCTCTTAGAGCCTTTTGGATAACACAACCACTCCCACTCACTCACATTTCAAATATATGTTTGTCATTTCCAGATGCCCTTGTGTGTCACCTGCTGCTCATGTTGACATTTAACCACGATAACTTTTATGAAGTAGGAACCGAAACGATAGATTGAGGTGTTTACCGTTTTCTTTAACCCACTTGTTTGATGAAAATACAAACTTTGAACAATAGTGTATCTTGCATGTAGGCTGTCACACTAAATGCATATTGTTTATCTTTATTAAAAGCTAATCTAGAAGCTCGACCTCCTCAAGAAGGACAGATAATCACTGTTCTTTGATTCTACGTTCTAAGCGCACGGTTCTGTTCATAATGCGTCTTTCCTCTCAGCGCCTGTGTCAGCCTCTTCTTTCTCTACACGAGTTGATGATGACGTGAATGGGCCCGGGTCAGGGACTTAGCAGCCAGGCTGGCTCTGGTTGCCAGGATACAGCAGTCGAGCCCGGCCGGCTTTATTTGCACACTAAACAGGCTAGCTAGCCGCCGCTGTCTTTCTACAGCCGTGTTCCTGCCGCTGCAACAGGCGCTGCAACACACGCACAAACTGGATGAGATGTTAGTGTCGCAATAACCAGACGACTTTCTTTGTGTACGTGTGTGTGTGTGTATACACTTCCACATCATTGTCACAATCAATGAAAAGATGGCACCCTTCAGTACAATTTCAAAGGAGTTCATCATGATTTATGAATGACACACATTGTATCACCAACATGCAGGTTTGGCAAGTTGTGGGTAACTCTGTTGTTAGTGTGACGGTGAGAAATCAGTTTGGAGGGAGAAAGGTTGGTTAAAGTCATTTTTACATTTGTTGTGTAATTGAGGGAAGAAACCGTTGTCCAGTCACCATAAATAAGTTCACATGGGTAATTAGGGATGCACCGATACCGGTATCGGTGCATCCCTATGGGTAATCCATTTAGGGGCTGGTCACACTCACATCTACAATAAATTGACTTCAGAGTTGACCTTGATTTGTAAATATTGACGGTGGAAATGTGACGTCTCTGCCGAAGCAAGGTTGTGATGTTTGTAGTCTTCCCTAAAACCTCTAATAATATACAACTGTGGGTGATGCCCAATCAAAACAACAACAAGCTGTCTATTGGTGGCTTCCACAGGATAGATACTGTTTGTAGCTTTTGCTTTAAGAGACTTGAAAGAGTATAAACAAAACACTATTTTGTGCATAATGTGGAAAAAATGGCAACCAGCATTTTGCTTTTGAATGCCCCATAAAGCACATTTATTTAGCCATGTCTGTGTTTTTAGCTGTTAACTTCCGATGTGTTGGATGGTTTGATTTTTTTCCATTCGAAGTATCTTTGCAGCAATGCAGATTACTGTTAATTTTTTCTCTGACAGGCCCGTCGTTGTGTAGTTGAGATGTGCACCTGCAGTATTCGATGTTTCTTAGTCACACAACCTCCCAGAACAAATCGCACCCTTAACAAGAAGGGGGTGGTGTTCTAAGCATATCTCTGCTCAGTTGCAGGCTCCTAAATAATGTTGTGATGATGTTCAAAGGGAGTAAAATCGCCTCAGAAAGAGCACTTTGACCCCTTTAACATTGGCTCACCATTTATATTACTGTGTGTCGGCCATAACTGTTAACCAACACCGAGATCAGGGAGTGTGCTGGGGATTTGTATCTGATGCAAGGCGGTGGGGTTTGTGCACACACTGCACAACACGAGCACAGACAGACGGAGAGCAACGTGCCCATCCCTGTGTGCAGCTGCTGTGTTGTTCAGCTGTCAGTATGGAACATTTGAGGTGTGTTTCTGTGTAGACAATGAGACTCATGAGATGGGAGTGGCACGGAGTTGGAGTAAACAACTACTTTTCATCCATTTGTTGCGTTCCCATTGCTGAATTGTGTTTCCCCGTATATACTCAACAGTTCATGTTCGACCAGAATTGCTTGCCTTGCAAAACAATGTGTAGGGTAAAAATGGTCCATGAGCTTAGTTGTGAACATTTGTACCACAGCAAACGTCTGGAGCTAATTAGGGTCCGAGCGACTGTCGAAGACAGTCCTGCAAGGACCCTATTGTAATTGCTCGGATTCTTTTTCTTATTCTTCTGATTTTTATTTTTCTACTTTGGCCGCACTTTTGGTGTACTTGTCATACTCGAAAACTCCCCAAACCTCGAGTGTATGTCAGGCTCGGCGAAAATAGTGATCCGACATAGGCGTCGATTATGTCGTAAAAGAAATGGCTCTCTAGATTAGCATTTGTATTTCATTGTTCTTGAAGCTGGTGCTTTGTACTTAGACTAACTCTGGTAAAAATAGCATGTGTGTATTCATCCCAGGAGGCTACACCATACAGTAACAGCATTTTTTGTTATATAATATTAATGTTAAAAGCTCTGTGCAGTGCACAATAATATACTTTCCCAGGGTTTAAAATGAATAAATGCACTATTATTAAATATGGCTGCATTAACACTTCCTCTCGTTGTACACAGACTATAATTGCATCATTGAAACCCTCTGGAGGCCCCTGCTAGTTGGCTGAATAGCTGCTTGTACCACAAATTGTTTGAACTGAATAATTCACCTTTTGTTGTCAACGGCCAGTGCTCATTTCACACAACAGTTTCACTAGTTGGGATATTGTTACACACAGCCAAGGAGTGATTTAAATTTTAGTACTTGGGTTTTTAAATTGCTATGATTTTGAAGTCGGCCCTAAACGTCACATTTCCTAAATGAAGTAAGCTACTACTATAACATCCTGATGCAAGTGTGCTTGTGGTGTGTCAGTGCAGCTGTGAGTGTGCTGCAATATGCTGAAGTGTTGGCCTCTATCTGACCGCAGAGGGAGTGGCTCCGAGTATCGAGAGGATGCTACAGGATGAGGAGAGAAAGGAACGGCTACGTGGAAAGAAAGATGTGTATACATGCGAGGGAGGGCGACCAGATGGATAATAGTAATGGCAGGTCCTGTCCTTCATTTGGAAGAGATCTCTTCTCTGGCTCACCTCTCTCCACTTCTTTCTGCAGTCATCATCTCCATGGCCAGGCCCGCCTGGGCTGACGTCATGTATTAAACATTAAAACCTTCAGTTTTTTCCTGGGGTCAAGTCACGAGTGTTATTAGGTGTTTTGGCTTTGGTAGCAGACCATAGTCAATAGGTTGCTTATATCTTAAACCAAACTACTCCTGTTTGAATATTTAACTGAAGCTGATCCAAGTTCTCCCTGATATTTATATTTGTATTGATATTTGATATTGACCTCAACTATTGAAGTTGATATTGTTATGTTTATCAGTTCCTTTCTAGCACTTAAACGTCAAAATGTTCACATGATGGCTCCTAAGCCTGAAAGCTCTTTGAACTTTGACTCGCCACTATGTATAACCTCATAATATATCACTTAATTGACTAAATCTGTTTCTCGTGGGGCGGCATGGCCGCCCGCTGAGCCCCGTTAATCAACACGATTGACCTGAATTATAAAGCAGTTTGCCGTCTCTTTCCATGAATCCAGTGACTCCCTGCATCTCTGTTCTCCATATGCCTGCTCACCATAACTTTTATAATTGCTCCAGAAGAGACGTTAACGTTATCAAATGTTTTACTTTCAAAGTTATTGATGATAAGAATTTAAAATGTCAATGTTGTGAATAAAATGTCAATGCTTTGAGCGATTTGGAACAGCCCTATTTATGGATATGATTGGATTGTGATATTGAAGATATGATTTGACGATAGCCGAACGTTAAACGGAACACGAAGCTTTATAATATTATAAATTATATATACTAGATACTGTCACACTTTAAAAAGGAGATGTTGTTTGAGGAGACGGTAGATAGATTATTAAGTGTTTAGACATTTTAGATGCAATGTTCTTTTAAATGCTTAGTGGCCTAACTTTAACTGTGCTGCTTGCTAATCGTCTCTCTGATTGGACCCAACCTTTATTTCATGACACATAACCTTGTAATGGCACAAAGTATAATTAATAGAATAATGTCAAACAATATGATAGTATTTTCTAATGTAGATTAGAAAATACTTAGTTTTTTAAGTAAACTTAGTTTTTATAGACTGCGTGTTACTTTTGTGTATATACACACTCGCATACAAATGCACATATGGAGATAATCAACTGTTTAGTGGCAACAACACTTTAATCCCACAGACTTACAATGTTAACAGATGTTATGTATATTTGGATTGGGATGAAATTACAAAGGAAATGGGGCCTGTGGTTTTGGACAGGGTTTCCTTTAGTGCGTCTTGTGCGACTGCTTGCTTGCAAACATCATTTTCTTGCATTTGAGCTTTGTCAGCTGAATGTTCTGTAAGTGCCCATCGTCCCAAAATAGTGCCGAGATTGTTGATCAAGACGTCAGATGACCCAGTTTGGTGTGTGTGTGTGTTTCTGCTAGGTTTGTTTATTTCTGAGAGTAGTCAACCTTCCTGTCGCTTTGTTTGGTGTGCTGAGAGGAGGAGTCTGAGGGAGGATGAAGCGAGGGCCTAGCAGGAGCAAAGAGGCAGTAACAATGAGCCAGAGGAGGGAGGAAGGGGCTGTTGTTTGCTCGTGTCTCTTTCCATACCAGTAAAAGAGGGAGCACTATATCCTCTGTAGCTCTGTGCCTCTCTGGTTGGCTGGCTGGCTTGACTTGACTGGAGGGATATAAATAGCAGTCTTTGAATAGGATAACTGCAGAAGTAGGGTGGGGGAGGGGAGTGGAGATGGAAGTGGCGCCAGGAAAGATAGGATTGCCAGTGTCTCAAAGTAGAGGAAAAATAAAAAGGATGCAGCCATGGTCTCATCTGGTCACTCACTCACGAGGATGATCATACTTGGACGCACTTAGAAAAAAAAGTGCATTATGGAGGAGAGAATTGAGGGATGGAATGTATAATTAATTCATGACCCTGTGAGCAGAAGGCCTCTCTTCACAAAGGCAAGGGGTTGTTATTGTGTACTTGCACAGAGCTCTCTATTCAATAAGTTCATGATAAAAACCAATCTCTTATAACAGATAGGTTTCTGGTTGTAAGCAGACGATGATCCCTCTTCTTAACTGTCTGTGGCTGGGATGCCATGAATAAGAACAGGGTAACGCCCACAATTACAAGGGGTGGCGGTAAAAAGCTGTTTGGGTTTTTGTTGAGACGTGCCAGTCGCATTCCTGAAGAAATTCCTCAGCTGTTCCTTGCTCTCATTATCCCACAACACTGGGGTTATGCAATATCTCACATGGCCCGTCCTTGTGTCATATCTAAACTCTGGACTGCTTTAGTTGCAGCATGTTGAATGGTGGGCCTCTGCTGTTTTGAAGGGATTGCCGTTTCTCGTGCTTTAAAATATGCAGATACTACCAAACATGTTTTTTGGTATTTGGGCAGTCCTTGCTCGCTCCCTGGGTTCAGCCTGGAGAACAGATACGCTTCTTGCCTCCCACAGCTGCAACTCAGCCTGCTGTCCTCCCTCAACTGCTCTCTCAGATCGGGTTGTAATGGTTGAGAATAGAGTGCTTGATGTGCCGCTAATGGCTGCATCGTCTGGCAGTGTGTAAATGTGTTTTCAAAGAAATGTAGTGGCCAGTTGCTAACCTCCCCCACTGGCACTGTTTTTTTCCTTTCCCTTTGTTCCAGACGGTTGATGACGATGCAATGGCAGCGTGAATGAAGCTTGGCGTGGGGAGAGCTGAACGATGCCCAAAGGTGGGGGATCTAAAACCCCCCAGCTGGACCACTTCCCACTCAACACCGACATGGTGGAAAAGCAGGGTGGGAAGAAGGTAAGACTGCAAGACCTACAGACACACACTATGCATAATAGCCAAATGTTTGTATTCAACATGTAATCCCACGTTCAAATGCTGTTTGTCCTTGGAAGTTGACACTAAACCACCACATCTGATCAACAATTTCAAAACCTTGGAAGGCCTCACAGACTGTGGGAACGTAGGCTAAAATCTGTAAGAAAATAGCTTTTTCAACCAGAAGGCCCGGGAACAAGACGTACCACAGAAAGTATCTGTCCCTCCTAAGTTTATTTTGCATAGCCCAAAATCACAAATACAAATTTGCCTCAGAGGGCTTCACAATCTGTACACATACGACATCCCTGTCCCGGGACCTCATATCGGTTCAGGAAAAACTCCCCCCAAAAAATAGTAAAATCCCTTTCAAATGGAAAAAAGGGAAGAAACCTTCTAGAGAGCAACAGAGGATGATCCCTCTCCCTGATGGACAGTGTGATGCGTGAATGTGTACCAGTTTCAAGGATGATCCCACTCTCTTGACCTGTCTTTGGTGGAGTCGAGCTTTATGAGAGTCTCCCAGTGTCTGTGATGGTTATGTCAATGAGGTGAAGTTGTGTGGTTGAGCTTGCTGGGTTTGCCACTTGGTGCAATGTTTTTCAGTTACCAGAACTAGAAAGTCGAGCCATCAAAAAACATGGCTCCACATGGAAACGTTTATATTTAAAATCCCTTGTAAATAAAGTGTAGTTACTGTATGCTATGCTCAAAAAACAATTGACTCGCATATTATATCTTTGGAGACTGCCATAAGAACGCAGTGTTTGTGTCTGACATTCAGGCCGTATCGGATGAATTCTGAATTTCTTAGCCAGATTCAGAGGCACCGTTGGAATCGGACAGCCTTGTTGGCCTGTAAAAAATATCTTGAAATGCAGGCTGTGAAGGCAGCGTCCTCTGAGTTGGACACGGGTACTGTCATGTTGTTTGCAGTGGAATTAAGTGTCGGACGCAGCTTGATGATGTCATGGTGTGTGCCAACTGTTCAGCGACAAGAGGCGAAACGAAGAGAGATACAGCTTATGCAGGCATGGATTTACAACCCTCTGCAAAGGATTGCATCAGACTCTGGCATGGAGGGAGGAGAGGAGGTGGGGGGAGGGAATAAAGCGCACAGGGGTGGGTGGAAATCGGAGGGAGGCAAAAAGAGCAGGCATTGCTAGGAGACCATCAAACAGGGTGTCTTGTGAAGCAGATGTGAGGAAAGTCTCACGCCAAAGCTTTCTTTGAATTTAACACCAAAAAAAAATAACCCACTCTGACTGGAAATCGACTTATTTATTTGCTGTTGTATTTTGGAAGAGGAAGGGAGAGATCAGCTAACTGTAGCTGACACTGTTTGCCTCTACTGTACCATGACATCATAGTCTTATGACTGGGGCAGGGCAGGGGGAGGAGTTCAAAGAGGCAACACATAATGGAAAAACCTGCCCTGAGGATAGAGAGACATGTAGGGGACAGAAGGACAGAGACAGTGAAATTAGTGAGTGCACATTACATTTGACCTAATCCCCACTATGATGCCTTAAACCCTCTCTACATGAAGCGTGCTGAACATCCTGATCTTATATCACAATACATGTTTGGACTGAGTGAACCCATGGCTGCTGTAAATTCACTTTTCACTGAGTGCTTAATCCTGTTTATTTCCAAAGATGGTGTCAACTATATTCTACAAGCACAGTCTTTACTTGAAATACTCCAGGATTGACTGCTGAATACAAGAGGGATGCATTTACTCTGCATGACGAATAGATCATTAGAAAATACAAATAGAAAGTTTGATTGGTAATTGATTTGGATAAAGATTTACATTAAATGAGTGACTCCTGTTAAATTAGTTTCCTGTGTCATCTTTGATTTAAGATAGTATGGCCTGTATTACAGCTAATGTTGTGTATTGTCAGACAGTGGTCTATATAAGGGTATATGTTTTTGTGTATTGAACTCTGCGTGATTCGTCCGTTCACTGAACCTTCTGGCTTTTACTCACTTCTTCCGACTCAACCACACAATTATTTATGGTCAATGAATTGATTAAAGACATGAGGATATTTATAATAAAATATGTAATTGTAACCCTACAAGATTTCATGATAAACAATTCCAGACTTTTGCCGCATCTGCCCAGCTATGATCTGCTGTGAAGCCTCTAGTCGGGGTAAGCACGTTACTATCAGACCCCAATACAATACAGAAACCAGTTGAACAAACACAAGTACTCACATCTGTTGATAGCAGATACACTTGGGTTTGTGATTGTTTCCAGCAGCTGTAGACCACAGAGCCGAGTCGGCGTCAGCTTTGCCTCCTCTCCCTGGGCCAGACTCTTTGCTCTGGAATCTAGGAAGAATCTAAATGGAAAAGTTTTGCTCTGCGAAGCCCGTATTGGCTAAAAGAGTCAGGGCAGTGAACGGCACCAACTACAGCAGCAGGGTCCACAGCCAGCTCATATATGACTGTTATATATGTGTTACCCTATGTCTCTTTTAACTTCTTTCACTCTGTTCATACAAACATGTAAATGTTTAAATGACACACCTTTTGTTCCTCATTCTGATTAAGACTGTCGAATCTGAACCATGTCACTTAAAGTTTCCTTTGTGTTCTGGTTTGTCTCTTTCACAGGATAAAGTGTTGTCAAATAAGACTCCCAAATTGGATCGCAGTGATGGGGTCAAAGAGATGAAAGAAAAGGCCCCTAAAAGGAAGCTGCCATTTACTGCTGGAGCTAATGGGGACCAGAAATATTCTGACTCGGGTAAGAGCATACTGGGATGCGTCCACTTGCTTCTACTACATGTGACTTTGAAGGGGTAATCAAATGGGAGGTATTACATCACATCCACTCACTGGGCTCCTAGCCCCAGCTTCAAGTCAGCTGTGAGTCTGTGGAGGACCAAGGAAATTGTTCCTGCTATTGCATCCTAAAAGAAGAGGAAGACCACACAAAATCATGATCCGTTTAAGTGGGAATTTGTGTAAAGCACTGGACTGACCAGGTCTGGCTTTTGGAAAGGCTCCGGCTTTGTGTTTTCTTTAATTAGGGAGAGAAGGGCTACCGCTCATGCTTGTTTGACTTTGGACTTTAAGGGTTCAGGATTTGGGTTGCTGATAATGGTCCATCACAGAGGCTTTGGAAGCAGCCTTCATCATCCACGCTGGCTGCGTCTCTATATTGGTTTACGTCCCATGATTACACTTGAAAAAGGAGTGGCGAGCTAAAAGCATGCCTGTTGCAACAGAAGACAATTATGGTTTGGGTTCTAGAAAGATTGGACGTGTATTATGAAGACTCATGGGGTTGTGTGTAATTGCCGCGTTGCTCAAGGGAATGTTTGATTGAGAAGCTGTAATTTGTTTACTTATTACTACTTTTTGACTGTCACTCTTGAATATCTGTAGTGTTTGTGTTCCTGTCTTTACCTTTTTGAGAAATCATTTTATTGTAGTAAGATTATTTAGTGTACCGTTTCTTGGGGAATTATACACGCTTGTTGTGTATTTTTATTATTATTCTCATTAGCTGGTTTTATAATATTCACGTTTGCTATTTTAGGCTGTTTTTTGTAGCTTCAAAAAGATCCAGGTTTACCGCAGCCCCCTCATGAAGGGGATGTGTGAGCTCTCACCTGAGCAACAATAGCTAGACAGTCTATTCGTATGCTGATAGCTTGAGCTCTTATTGGCCATACGGTCTTTCAGCTCTTAACGCTCTGAGTTTGCAACATATTACGAATAGAGCCGTCTCTTAATAGTTTATTATGTTTACAAACAGAAGCCAGGATGTTTCCAGAGCTCAAGCCACAACACAATTCTCACACAACTTTGTGCTTCAAGGGTGTATTTCATCACATTGGCATAATTCAGGGTTTAGAGAAGTGTATTCTCTCAGTTTCTAGTTCTGCTTGGGGTTGTGTGTCAGAACTTTCTCCTTGTTTCTGCATATTCAGGTTGTATAGTCTGACTTTGTTGCATAGCCATTAAAGCTCTGACCCTGCTGGGTCAGTGTCTGGCCCCTTTGCAAAATGTAACACCTAACACTTCACAGCTCTTCTCCCCACATTCAACCATGCTCCATTATCAACTCTCATTCCTCTGTGGCTAGAGCTGATGGAGGTGACCATGGGGAATGGTATCATATAGCAAAATATTTAGCAATCAAGTTCTTGGCTCAAACCAAGGCTTCATCCACGCGACTAAGTTTTTCTTTTAAAACAGCGTTTGAAAACAAAACAAAAACAATCTCTTTCAGAAATGAAAGTGTGGATGCTGGGCATAAATAATACAAAAGTAATGAGATTTAAAACCAAAATGTAGTAGTATATGTAGCCTAGGTAAACTCTTAGAAAACATTGGTATTTATTTTAGCCCTTGTTTTAGTAGCTATTAGGGGACATCATTGAAAGTTAAGATTCAGAGAAGAAGAATGTAAAATGCTTATGTCTGCTAAAAAAGGATGTCAATTTAGAGGAAAGTGTTTTATGAAATGTGCGGGTATTGTGTTTTATATGCTAATATGTTAGACTGCAGATTGCTTGGCAATAAAAAAACTAAATATGAACTCAAGTGACTGTCCCAGTTTAAAAGCTGACGTACGTTATTTAAGACTCCACAGACTGCAGTGTAGCTCTTAAAAGCTATCCAATCGGTTTCCTCCATATTTGGCTCTCTTTGGTTCCCTTATGAAAATGCGTCGTCTCTAAGCTATTTGGAGGTATGTTAAAATATAGTGTTGGACATGGTCTTCAGAGGAATACCAAATATATCTGAAAGATCAACTCTAGCTTGAGCTTGGGCTATAATGGCAGGCAAAGCCTTAGCAGTAATACATCGCTATCAACTCGGCCTCCAATTGACCCTTCGCTAAGCCCCCCCCCCGCTGTTACGCTGTTAAGCTGTTAAAGCTACCATGGAGTCATCAACGCTACTTTTGGAAAAACAAAGAAGTACTTTCAGAGAAGCAGACAGAAGGATCTCAGATATACAGTTAAAGGATATATCCAGGAAGTCGAACTGATTCAGCAGCAAAAACGGGTTTAAAAGATAAACATAGAAGCTAAAGTTACAGTTCACCGTGTAAACGTGAACCCACATCACCAAGCGATCGAGACAGAATGCAGTGACATTAAGGAACAACACTGTTCCTGTAAAGTCAGGTATCTTTATTAACTGTGACGATCAATAAAAAGCAAACATAGTGTGCGTAGACAATCAGTATACCCTCACTAGCTAGCATAGCATAGAAGTGCTAACGCTGGTTAATGAGGCACTAATGTCAGCTCCACAGGATTTTCACATAGAAAAAAAGCTGTCCTTCCAACCTCTCCTGGTAACAAATATCATCATTGCACAGCGTTTAGCCGTAACTCGTGTGAAATCAACAATACCAGCCAGAAAATGAGGAAGAATCCGAAACGATAGCACGAGTCTACAAATCTGAGTCGATGCTACACTCGGTTGTCTGCGGTCAAGGGGTCGAACTAAGCAAATGCTCAACCATCATGCGCATGCACGTTGCCTGCTTAGCGTTTACAGACATCACAGGGGCCCGTAAGTGAGTTAGAGGAGGGACAGGAATGTGTTCTGGTTCTGTCCGTCCACGGCACACTGCGGATCCTTCAAGTTGGAGTTAATAGAAGCTCTCAAAGCTGCGATGCTCCTTTACAGAATTGGCAAGCCTCCCATGACCTCCTCATGAAGAGGCTAGACATTAGCATTCCTCCTCCTTGAGGTCATCCTCCTCCCCAACTATCCACAGTGTTCAGCCATCAACGATACAGTCTTGTCAGATTAAGACTGTGCCATCGCTGATGAGTCTGAAGATGCCGTTAACTTGTGAAAACAACTCTTTTTTTTTTTTGCGCTATCCTCAATGAAGTACCGAAACAATAGGAAAACAACTGAATCTTTCCTTCCTGTTTTATTTCTGTCCTTTTTAGTTGTAGTTAGTAGAAAACTATAAAATAATGAAGGGCTGCTATCCTCTAATAAGGAGTGAGACAAACACAGCCACTTCATTCACTTTAACGTTTGATTACGGCCCAACGTTTGTTATTGTTGTTTTAGACACATTTTATAGTGAAATGAGTAGATGAATCTACTGACACAAAATGAATTGCACTGGACAAGCAGTTTGATGAGGTTATTTTGGGATTCATTCTAATGACTATTTTTTTATGTCTCTGTGTCAGACAGTAATTGTGGCTAATGAGTTTGATTAGTTATTTTATGCATGCAAAGTGCAAACATGAAAAACAGTTTGATGTTCTCAGCTATACTGGCCTTAAAAAGGAGCTGTCACAGAAGAGCTTTCCTGTCAGCATTACTGCTGCACATCACTTCACCGTGTCTGAGCACACCTACGTCAGACTTTCCACCTGTTTTCCACAATGTGTGAAAATCTAGAATGTACAGAAGGCCAAAATGTGGTCAGCATGCTGATGTTTTTGTCTAAGTCAGTAGCTCTTTTTTAATTCTTTAAATCTGTAGCTTGTGCTCACACTGAATACATTTGTAATTTCTTTGCATCATTTTAGAACATGCATTGTAATTGCAGCATGGCCTTTGCCACTGGGTCAGTCAGTGATGATCAAGTTTGTGAACGTTGCAGGAAGGTGCAAGCTGAGCCACTAGAGTGGGTTGCAAAAATCCAACAGTGGTTTGTACAGATCTTTTGCCCCCTCATGTTTTCCCCCTGGCAGGTTTTATTTGTCTTTGTCTCGCAGACTCACACAGGCTGTGAACTATACTGAAAAACTGATTAAAGTAATATAATCATAGATGGAGAGGTCAGACGGAGCATCATTCACCCCCTGTGATCAGACTGTGTTTTTATGAGTCTCTCTTGCGCATTACAAAGCATTGACAAACATCCTGTTGGCCGCTTCCTGCCTCTTCTCCCTCGACTTCCTGTTTGTGCAGTTTTTATTAGTCCCTCAACAGAACAGTGTTTCACTCTAACGTGCTACGGTCAAACATACCTGGTCTGGCTGGTTAGAGTGGTTCTTCTGGTTGTGGAGTTGTATTGGCTAAGTGAGCCTGGCAGTCTCTTGGGTTTGTCTTTAGCTAACATTGTGGTATTGTCTGCCTGCCATATCACAATCTACCTCTCTTATTTCCAGACATGTTTACTGTGGCCGCCTCCCCTGACTCAGGTAGGCTGTCTATTCATGGGGTGACGAGGCATACAACATCAGGCCTGCTTTTCCTTTTGTATTTTTCTTTTCTTATCTTGTTTGTCAAGTTTCAAGCAGTAAGGAGAGTCTGCTTACAATGTCTGTAATCTGAGTAATATCCATCTATTGAGACATAAAGGCTCTAGCAGTGTTCCCTAAATAGACATCCAACAGAAATGCACACTATAGGAGCAGACACAGTATGTTGTCTAATTTTTTGTCATTTGTGTAATACAGCAATCCACATTTGTCTTGTGTTTCTGAATCACTTGATGATGAACTATAGTAGGCATACGTTGGACACAGTTGTGTTTAATCAACCAGTCTTTGCCATTTTTATCTGCATCTTTCCCTCTACTCTCAGGGTGATAAACCAAACGCAAATCATTTGAAAAACAAATAATACCCTTCCTTTGTAAACATGTGGAACAAATCTTGTTTGTAGCTATGTCCCATTTTCCACAGCAGTTAAAAGCGCACACATTTGTGCAGGCATTTCTAGAGCTGACAAGTTGTGAATTTGAAACATTGATTATATCTGCTCCAAGTCAGAGATGAGCAGACCAGTGAAGATCAATCTCGTTTTAGGGACTTTGGTCTTGTGTGTCGTTAAGTAGCAGTCCTCTACATGAGTGCATCATGGGTAATAATTGCCTTCCTGGTTCCCAGTCTTGTAAACATAGCCTGGAATCGCTAGCCTAGCACTTTCTCTGTTCTATTGCTCAAAAAAACATGTTTGGACTGCTTCTGTGGTTCCATCTGTTAAAGTTCTAGCTGAAGGAATGCGTCTTAATGGCAAATGCTTTGAAAACGTGAGACTGTATCAAAGAGGGGTGGGGGCACATTAGCTGTAAGTATTCACAGATGTTAGCGAAAGTTCATCGGCTCTGTACTTGTGACTGGAAAAATCTTTTCCTGGAAAGCCTCTAGCCAGCGGAAGCGTCCGCCGCCATGCTTCCTCCTTGCCTTGTTTACTTGTGTGTTTGTGGCCTTGAGCAATGCAGCCAGTCTTGGAATGAGAAAGGTCTCCAAGGATTTAGACTTGGACACATTCACCAGTCTACGGTCGTGTCTGTGCATGCACATTTGACATTTGCTATTTGCTGTTCCCGTTCCTCTTTTTGGGTAGGAGTCTTTAATGTTACAACCGTTTTCTTGCTCGTCTCTCAGTGATGAAGCGTTACAGTCATGTGTAGCTTTACCCTCCGTAAGGGTCATCACATGGTATGTTGCCACTGAAAGTAATTGCTGGGTGTGTCTTTGTGGAGCAGCTGCTTTTGTCCAGTAGCACAGTGTCTCCAGTAAGCCGAGCAGGCACGCAGTTAGGCATGTGGCGACCTTGGCAAGGCCACGTTGAATTGAAATGTAAACCAACTATTTCGTAATAACCGTGGGTCGGCCAAGTCCCGCCCTCTTTCCTCTCTTCTGGATTTGGACTGATTGGCTATGAGACAGACAGACATAAACACGCTGCTTGTTGGCCCCTCCCTTCTTCAGGAGCAGCCGGGCTACCACCAATTCCTACATACTATGCTACATATACATGTATATACAAGTATTCTTTACAGAGGTTTATTTGGACGTTAGGCATGGAAACTAGCTCCCTTTTTTTCCCCTTTTAAGAAGGGACTTAAAGGAGATCACTGACTCCACCGACCTGATTTCCTCGGGCAGATCGTTCCAGAGCCACAGGGCCCTAACTGCAGAATGCTCTGTCCCCTTTAGTTTTAGACACTAGACCACTACTCCAGGATATAAATGAAGGTGACGCTAAGTGCATGAATACATGTGTGTTTACGCAGCCCAATAAAATTAACGTTGCTTCTCTCCTCTCACTGTTGTTGCAGAGAAACCAGGTCCAGAGCGGAAGCGCGTTAAAAAAGAGCCAACCAACACCCGGAAGGCGGGTTTGCCGTTTGGAATGGGGATGCCAGGGATCCGGGCCGGGTACCCCCTCTCTGAACGGCAGCAGGTGGCCTTGCTCATGCAAATGACAGCTGAGGAGTCCGTCAACAGTCCAGGTGCGTGCTTATCATGGAGGCCACGTTTTCTGTGGACGGCTGGTGGACAAGGAAAGAGGGATGGGAGGCAGTAGACTGTGTGTGTGTGTGTGGGAGAGATAAATGATGGTGGGCTTCACGAGAAAGAGGCAGAGGGGGGAGATGGGGCATGGGATTGATTATCTTTCTTTATTTTTTGGGACGTTGCGCACATTGCCTGCTATTTTGTTGTCACATCTCGGCCGTACTCTGCCTCTGGAAAGGACCACTAATCCACATACATTTGTATTACAGCTATGCTGTCAGACAGAAAGTGGTTGTTCTGTTTTGGCAGCCATAGCAGTCACATATTTGTTCATCTACTGTAGTGAAATTATTGTTATAAAATCCAACACGTGGCTGTCGAGGAAATGAAACCAACTCTCCTGTTGGTATTGCGCTAATCTGGAACTAAATGTGCAATCTCAGCATCTGAGCCAAATCATAACAGACTTCCAAATGTAAAATGCCTGCAAGTGTTCTGGTTTTGTTAATGTGTTATCTGTTATCATTTATTCTGTTAGATGAGTATTTATAATGTTGACCTCCTCCTAATGTTCTGTCACTTGGTATATTTATTATTGGTAGACAAAGTAATTTGCACACCAATGTATTAGATACTTTATATAGCGTTACTGTTGAGATAATTTAGAAAAGACAATTGAGATTGGTGAGGACCAATGCTAAGCCACTTGTATTTGTGTATTCCTTTGTTGCATGCCTGAAGGCATGGGCATAGATTAAGTAAGTGTGTTTTAAATATAATTTGGGACAATAGCTGTGCAAACGCAATAATGCAAATGTGATTAAGGCTTGGATTTAATCTTGTAAATGTGATGAATTGAGCTCAAGTGAAGTAGGTCCAAGTACTCTGCTGCTGATTCTTAGAGTAAGATTGCCCCCTTCTGGCTGTAAGCAGCCGGTATTCATAGTATTAGTGGCAATATGGGTAGACAAAATAGAAACGGTGATAAAATGTTGAAATGTGTGTCCGTCTCACGTGTACTTACAGACACAACACCAAAGCATCAGTCACAGTCCAGTATGGGTCAGAAGGGAACGCCAAACTCTGCATCTAAAACCAAAGACAAAGTGAATAAACGGAATGAGAGAGGAGAGACTCGGCTGCACAGAGCAGCAATCCGTGGAGAGGTACGCCGCATCAAGGAGCTCATCAGCGAGGGAGCTGATGTGAATGTAAAAGACTTTGCAGGTGAGAGGCTTTTTGTATAGACTGCCCTGTACTTTGTACACGTAGCTATGTATATTCATTTGTATGTTCAATACACTTCTCACACAATAATTTCCTCCCCTGTTTAGGCTGGACTGCATTGCATGAGGCGTGCAACAGAGGGTATTATGATGTGGCCAAGCAGCTGCTGGCAGCCGGAGCAGAGGTCAACACAAAGGGTCTGGATGATGACACCCCTCTACACGATGCATCCAACAATGGACATTTCAAGGTAAAAAAAAATAAGTTTGTGTCTAAATACACACAACATTATAGGCAAAGAACAAAATCGCATTTCTAAATTTAGAATGCAAAACAATAGATGCTGTAATTATGAGACTGCATAAGAGATTATTACCCTGACTGTCTGTCGAGCTTATTCCTGAAGCTAGTGGTACATTAACTTTGTAACCTTTGACCTCTTTAAAGTCTGAACCACAAGAGAACTTGGTCGTACCACCTCTTAAATTATGATTTGTATTTATTAAATATGTAATCTTATTTGTTTCAGGTGGTTAAGCTACTTCTACGGTATGGAGGGGACCCACGTCAAAGCAACAGGAGAGGTGAAACAGCATTGAAGGTTGCCAACTCTCCAACTATGCTGAATCTATTGCTAGGGAAAGGCACGTACACCTCAAGTGAAGAAAGTTCATCAGGTATTTGTGATGAAATCTTAGTCACTTAATAACATGACTTTAATAAGTTATGTAAATTCTTAGTATAAATCGTGAGGTTGTGGCTGTCAAATTATATTGTGTTTTGATCCTGCCTCTTTTTCTTTCTCCACAGAATCTTCAGAGGAGGAAGATGCTCCCTCATTTGCCCCGTCCAGCTCTGTCGATGGCAATAACACGGACTCAGAGTTTGAGAAGTTGAAGTTGAAAGGGAAAACCATAGACCCTCCTAAATCTGCTGTTACACCCGTGAAAGACGAATATGAATTTGATGAGGATGATGAGGAGGAACGTGTTCCTCCTGTGGACGATAAACACCTCTTGAAAAAAGACTTCCGTAAGGAGCCGGTCCCCAAGGCCACCAGCCTCATCGCCGTGCCCAAGACGGAGGTCAAAACCTATTCCAAAAGCAACTTGCTCACACCAAAGAAAACTGTCAGGCGGATCATCTCTGACAGTAACAGTTCAGACGAGGATGATAGGACGTGTTTCACGCCAGCGCCTACGCCGCGGCAACAGGCCCAGCAAACAAATACTAAGACTAGAGACTCTGGCAGCATGAGCTCTAAACAACAAAAGGACAAGAATAAAGTCAAAAAGAAACGGAAGAAAGAGAGTAAAAACAATGTCAGTAAAGAAGTGAGGTTTGGTAAAGTCAATGACAAGTTCTGTACATCGGACTCTGATTGTGGAGATATGGAGAGTGAGGATGATAAGTGCTCAAACAGTATAAAGGACTCTTCTACAACAAGTCTGAAAGACTCCCCTGGCTTTAACGCATCCTCCTCATCTTCCCATGGGAACTTGAACTCTCAGAAACAAGTACCATCATTAGCAGAACAGCATCCAAAGCAGTGGAGGACAGATGGCTGGAAGACAGTGTCATCTCCGACGTGGTCCGACGTCAGTTCTCTCTCAGATTCAGTCAGAACAAGGCTGTCCAGTGAGTCTGACTACTCCTCCGCTGATTCCAGTGTTGAGTCCATAAAACAAGTGAAGAGGAAAGCGCAGGACAACAAAAAGAAGACTAACAATGTGCACAGTAGCACAGTAGACAAGAAGAATTCTGAGGTCTACAAGAACTCCAACGCAGACAGTGCGGTCTCCAAAACCGATGTTGATGGCAAAGTGTTGAAAAAGCATAAAGTGAAGCACAAGCACAAAAATAAAGAAAAGGACAAAGCTCCTAGTCTAGTTCTCAATCAAGATATGAATGAGAAATTTGTCAAGAGCTATTCTTTTGATTTTGATGATTCAAGGCAGAAATCCCTAATTGTTGAGGCAGAGTCGCCAGCTGAGACCAAGGTCAAGTTATCCAAACACGAAAAGGACCATTCAAAAAAAGAGGATAGGCTTTCGAAAAGCAAATCTGAGGATAAGGATTGGTCATCTGGAAAAGACGTGCACAGAACAGCAAAAGAGGAGAAAAATAAGAAAGCAAAGGACTCCACTAAGGATAAGACAAATAAGGAGGAGAGGGAGAAGCCTTTAAAATCTGACAAGGAAAGAAATGTCAAGGAGAAGGAGAAGCCTAAGGAGGATAAACAAAAGGCTCACAAAGAGGAGAAAAAGAAAAAGTCCAAGGACAAGTCCTCCTCAAAGGCAGACAGGAAAGGTGAGCCAAAAGAGGAAAAACATCTCAAGGTGGACAAGGAGAAAAACACCAAGGAGGAGAAAGACAAATGTAAAAAAGACAAAGCACAGAAGGAAGAGTCTGAGTACGAAGGTTATGACGTTAACAACCGCTTCCTCAACTTAGAGGACACAAAGCTCAGTGCCTCGGATGACCATCATGACAGATGGGGCTCAGAGATGTCCTCTGACTCCTCCCTTTACGGAGATGACAGTTGGGATGCTCCTGTCAAGGAGTACAAGGAATACAAAGCCAACAACGCTGTTAAACTAATTGTTGAGACCGTTAAGGAAGAGACCAGGAGAAAAGAAAATAAAGTCAAGGACAAGAAATCTGATCACAATGAAAAAAGATCAGAGAAAGAAGCCCCTTTAAAGAAGAAAGACAAAGACTCCTCAGAAAAGACGAATGAAAAGAAAAAGGACTGGTCAGAAAAACAGAAAGTAAACTCCAGTCACTCGGTTGAAAAAGAAAAGAAGCGGAAGGAGTCCACAGACGCAGTCAAAGACAAAAAAGAGAAGGACTCTTTAGACACCAGTCGAGACCGTAAAGACTCGTATGACTTCATGAAGGAACGAAAAGATGTAAAAATCAAGCAGGAAACTTTAAGAGATGAATATGGCAATGATACTTTCTTCAAAGATATCGACGCTGTCGGTAAATCGTGTGATATCAGAGAAAGAAATCACTCTGGAAAGGAGAAAGAAAAGAAGGTCGAGGGAATGGAAAAGCGAGAAAAGACGAAAGCTGACAAGCACAAAGAGAAAACAAAAGACAGAGGAGCTGATCAGGAGAAAGATAAGAGCGAGAAAAGCTCTGCAGAAAAAACTGTCAAGGAAAAGGATCCAGACAGGGGCACCAAAGACAAGAAGGAGGGAGTCAAAGACAAACACAAAGAGTGTCACGGCAAAGACAAAGATCGAAAGATGTCTTTAGAACAGACCAAGGACAAGAAAGAAAAGGCCTCTCAAGACAAACATGCTGAGAGGGAGAAGGATTTCTTGGAGGTAAAGAAAGAGGAAAGAAAACCTGAGAAAATCCGTGAGAAAACGTGGTACAAGATAGCTGACATCTTCACTGATGAAAGTGATGATGACGAGGACAGCTACAATGGGGGTGTTGGACTTGTGTCCGACTCCATCAGAAAAGACTTAACACCTGATCAGGATGAGCTGGATCATTTCCCATCAGAAAAAATAAGAAAATCTTCTGCAGAGGCTAAACATAACACAGAAAAGGCAAAGGACAAAGAACACAAAGAAAAGAAGAAAGAAAAGGCCACATTTGACACAGGTAAAGAGAGAAAAGGCTCTCTAGAGAAACACAACAAAGACAAGAAAGATTCTGTTGAAGCGAAACACAAGGAACGAAAAGACAGAATATCAGTGGACTCAAATCAGGAGAAGAAAAATAAACAGAAGCTGTTGGACAAAAGGGACACCAGTGAGGAAAAGACAAAGAGCAAATATAAAGACAAGCTCGACCATTCTAAGGAAAGGAAGCTCTCAAAAAGCAGTGGTGAGAACGAAAAGTCCCTCTTAGAAAAATTGGAGGAAGAAGCCATGAATGACTACAAGGATGACTCCAATGACAAAAACAGTGACATCTCTTCAGACAGTTTCACTGACCGAGGTCATGAGTCAGTCCTCACTACTTACTATGACACCATCAGCCTGACTGATGTGACTGAGGATAGGAGAGACTCCCTGTCCATATCTACACCTCAAGACAAGTTCAGAGAGAAAGAGAGGCATCGGCATTCCTCTTCATCCTCGTCCAAGAAAAGCCACGATAAGGAGAAAGAAAAGGTCAAGAAGGACAAAGGAGACAAACGTGAGGAGATCAGAGAGTCCTACAGCCGCAGAGAGAGTCTCCCTTTTGAGAAAGAGCCCATGCCTCTGGAGGCAGACCCTTACACATTCCCATATGGGAGTAAGGGAGACGGCGAAGACGACTTTGATAAAACATTGGAATTTGAAAAAGAGATGTCCAAAAAGGACAAGGACAAAGCAGCTGGTGTCATCAGTGACAGGACGAAGGACAAGAAGAAAAAGGAGAAACATAAGGAAAAAGTAAAGGAGGAGAAGAACAAGTACATTGATTCATTTAAACACTCCAAAGAGGATGTGAAGTCAGGGTTGAAAGATAGCCCACAGGTCACTGTTCTGAAAGACAGGTCAAAAGAAGAAAGTCCGAAATTTGATATGAAAAAAGACAGAAGTCGGGAAACATTGGACAAAGACAGCCGAATGGAGCACAGTAAATCTAAGGCTAAGGATGAAAATGAAAAGCTCACTCAGTCCAAGGACACGGTAAGAAAAGATAATCGTCCACGTGAAAAACTGCTGGTGGATGGTGATTATCAAATGACAAGTTTTGGTCAGATGTTGAGTCTGAAAGACCAGGAGATTGAAGAGCGCCACAAGAGACATAAAGAAAGGATGAAGCAAATGGAGAAGCTGAGACCCAAGTCAGGGGACCCTAAACTCAAGGACAAGACCAAGTCCACAGAGGAAGTACGGAAAAACCGCAGTGAGCTGTCATCAAAGAAGTCCAACAGTCTGGAGTCTGGTCTGAAGGAGAAGAAGTTGAAGGATGTGGGTCTCCCAGCCCAAATGATGTCACCGAGCAGGAAGTTCCAGCCTCCAGAAAGTCAAAACTCAAAGGACTGGCTGGCTGGCCAACAGATGAAGGAGAACCTTCCTGCTTCTCCCAGGCCAGATCAAAACAGGCCAACTGGTGTTCCCACGCCAACATCTGTCATCTCATGCCCCAGCTTTGAGGAAGTAATGCAGACTCCACGTACCCCGTCCTGTAGTGCAGAGGATTACCCTGACATTATGTTGGATGGGCTGGACTGCCAGAACTCATCGGCTATGACTATGTCAATGAACGCCTGCTCGCCATCCTTCTTTGAAAGGTACTTAAACGTGCAAATATACTGCCTGGTTCATGTTTTGATCATTTTACCTTTTGTACTCTGTGACATATTGTGTAATGTGTTCTCGTTCTGTTGTCCACCCAGCAGGTACTCTAACTCCCAGAGTTTCCAGGAGGGCACATGTCCCACTCCTGCAAAGAACCTCCAGCTACCACTTGTCAGCCGCTCTGCATCTTCTGATGTCCGCAGGCCCCTGGAGGATGAGTTCAAGGCTGAGGCAGACAAGTTCCTTCGGCAGCAGAGTGATCCAGCAGCTGAATTTGAGCAGTCATCGCCCTCCCAAACTCTTGAGGACAAATCAGCAATTGTGGATAGACTGGAGTGTCTTCCATCTCCTTATTTCTCCCCACTCAGAATGTTGTCCCCTCGGCAGGAGCAAGCCCTTCCAACACCAGACGTGGCAGCACCAACCCTGGCTGTTGCAGAGGAAAATGAACATTTTCCTGACAATGTGTACAGCAATTTCTTGCCCAAACCCTCTACTCCAGTTCACAGACCAGACCCCCAGGAGCCCTGCTTTGACATTGCAGCACCACCAACCCCAGCTCCTGCTGCTTTGCCACCCCTGGACATCGATGACATCTCTGAGCCTCACCACAGTGAACCGAACCTGGTCCTGTCAGATCTTCCCTCTGTCACCGAAGAGCAGGAAGAGGAGGAGGAAGAGGAGGAGGAGGAAGAAGAGGAGGAGGACGAGGAAGAAGAAGAAGAGGAGGAGGATGACGAGGATGAAGAAGAAGAGGAGGACTTTGAGGATGAAGGTGATCTGGATGTGAGAGCTGATGGAGACCACTGTGCAGTGGAGGTGCCAGAACAAACAAGGGACCCATGTTCCATCTCTCCTCCAGTTGAGGACCCTCTTAGGAAAAGCTGGCCTGTAGAGTCTCCAGACCGACAGGAACCAGATGTCCAAGAGATCTCCCCGGCACACTCTCCACCCAACCATGGAGAGAACTGTTTTGATCACAGCATGGGTTGGGACCCTGATATGAATCTCAAGTCTCCCCATCGGACATATGGAGAAATAGAGGCTGCGGTCTCCAAAATAACTAGTCCATACCATTCAGACGGTGAGATGCAGCACTTGTCTGGTCCCCCCTCTGTGACACCCCCCTATGCTACCTGGAATAGGTGGCATAAAGAGGACCCAGAGGACTTTGACGAACAGAAGGAGGCTGTGGCTGACATCCCCTCTCCGGAGAGGCCGGACACAGCTATTGATGAGGAACCCAACTATTTAAACACCTCATCATCCTCCAATAGACTGGAGTCTTTCTTCCAGGACTGCAACAAGCCTAGCATAGAGGAAGGTCATCAGATAAACACTGAGTCAACATGTGGAGAACCAGACAGCAGGCAGACCACTCACAGCTTCAGTGCTACCACTGAAAGCCACATTGTTCCAGCTGTGGCCCCTGAGCCTGTGGTGCCCTGGGCAGACCCATTCTCAGCTGATGCGGATGAACTGGATGACCTGGGACCGTTCTCTTTGCCTGAACTACCACTACCAGACAAGTCCGAAGAAGCTGAGTCTCGAGACCTAGAACTAGTTGATCGCAACAAGACTGTGCCGACCCACATTAGACCTACCATTATAGAGAGGGATGACCCGGTCATAATGGAGGTGGATTTACCAGGCCTGGATAAGACTTCATGCCCTGCTGGTGAGCAATGTTTAGGAGAACCTACTGGACAAGACTTAGTTGCACCATCACCACATGCCAACTTCCAGCAAGAGATGGACCCCGAGCCAATTAGCGGCTCTCGCTCTCTAATTCAACAACAGGGCGGCATGTTGGAAAGAAAAGGACCTTATGGAGAACCTGATGAGTCGGATCCCAGCATGTTGTTTTCATCTGTGAAATTAAATCCCAGTAAGCAACATCACACTCAGATCCACTCCCTTACTGAGTCTTTGCAGTTACCAATGGAGTCAGAGTCCGCTATCAAATCAGAGGTGAGACAGAAGGAGATGTCTGAGCCTGTAGTAGAATCTGTTGCATGCAGTCCTCTTCCTCAGCTCCCAGTGGTGGTCACCCTCTCCAGCACAGTGGAACTACCAGACACTCAGGAGACCACATCCAAGCCAACGCCGGTGACCCTGACCTCTGTCCCCACCACCGTAGTAGATATCCCCAAGAAGGTGGACGAAATCCCTCAAAGGATTACTCGCAATCGCGCCAAGAACAATCCCTCTGTTGCTGCTGTCCCTCCTACCTCCAGCATAATAACCTTGACTGCCACGGCCAGCCCTGTAATGACCAGTCCGACAGTGACCCTTAACCCAATTCCTATTCGAACTCCGACACCCACCTCAACTGTTTCCTTCCCAGCTCTTAAGAATGAATCTGTGATTACTGTGACCTCGGCTGCATCTAATACAACCACAACAGTGTCTGTACCTACTTCTGTGACGACCTCTGCCCCACTGGTTATCAGTAAGACGACAAAAGGCCGCCCTATCCCCTTGGACGAAGAGGAATCTCAGACCCAGCACCCACGGAAGAGGAAATTCCCACGTTCTGCTGGGCAGCAGGTCCAAGTCCAGCTGGTCAACACAGCCATGCAGCAGACCAGGGAAATGATCCAACAGACTTTGGCTGTAGTAGTCAATGCCATCAAGCTGGACGATATTGAGCCCTACCACAGTGACCGCTCCAACCCATACTTTGAGTACCTGCAGATCAGGAAGAAGATTGAAGAAAAGAGGAAGATTCTGTGCTTCATCACCCCACAGGCCCCACAGTGTTACGCTGAATACGTGACCTACACCGGTTCTTACCTGCTGGACGGCAAGCCCCTCAGCAAGCTTCACATCCCTGTGGTAAGTTATGGCGTCTTTACCCCTTTCTTTCTCACCTTATATCGCTAAAGCAATGAGTAGGTTCAAAACCGTATTTATGTCTAGAAAAAGTCCTCCTACCTCCTAAAATATTAACGCAACTTGTTTTGATAACATCTAATGTAATATGAACACCGTATATAATGCTTAATGTTGTGTTGGCTCATCAGATTGCCCCGCCTCCATCGCTGTCAGAACCTCTGAAGGAGCTGTTCAGACAGCAGGAGGCAGTAAGAGGGAAGCTCAGGTTGCAGCACAGCATAGAACGGGTAAGGAATACATCTGTACATTCACTCGATACTGAATTCACTCTTTGCTCCTGTCATACATACAGCGACATGAGTACTGTGCACTATGAACTTTTTCAGATGAAAGATCAAAGCCTGTTTTAATAGAATTGCAAGTGAAATCTGCATACCTCTTACTATAGTGAGTTGCAGACAGAAATAAATTAAATCTCTTGTTAGTTAGGTGACGACAATTTCGGTGAAATCTTGCTGATCCAAGACCCATTTCTATTACCCTCCCTCCCTAACTAGCCCATTGGTTAGCCTAATGCCCTACTTTAAATGGAATGCTAATTTTCTCCTTTGCTTATGTTCACAGGAAAAGCTGATTGTGTCATGTGAGCAGGAAGTTTTAAGGGTCCACTGCAGAGCAGCCAGAACAATAGCCAATCAGGCTGTGCCATTCAGTGCCTGCACCATGCTGTTGGACTCTGAAGTATACAATATGCCATCAGAGACCCAGGTAGGAAATATTTCAGGATACACTACAAGTGTCGGGTCAATTATAATATTTATAAATAATCTAATATTTATCACAATCCACTCCTTAATCTACTTTGAAACTTGGTGTATGTTCCTAGGGAGATGAGAACAAATCTGTGAGAGATCGCTTCAACGCTCGTCAGTTCATATCCTGGATCCAGGACGTGGACGATAAATATGACCGTATGAAGGTAAGTACCGGCACTCTGCGGGGATTTAGGATGTCTTCAGTCAAAGGCGTTGATACCGAGATCTTGTGTGTATACACCAAGAGGATTTATGCTTTGCTTCTCCTCCCTCAGACATGTTTGTTGATGCGGCAACAGCACGAAGCAGCAGCCCTCAACGCAGTGCAAAGGATGGAGTGGCAGTTGAAGGTCCAGGAGCTGGACCCAGCAGGGCACAAGTCCCTCTGTGTCAACGAAGTGCCGTCCTTCTACGTGCCAATGGTCGATGTCAACGACGATTTTGTCCTGCTGCCTGCATGACACGTGTGCTCACAAATTGAGAGCAAACTTTGTCTGAATCACTTCTTCTCAAAGAGACTTCGTTGAACTGAACGAATGGAAAGGGCTAGCAAGTTTGAAAGAGGACTTTACACAGGAAAAAAATATATTCTATAGAAAAAGAGTAAAGATGAAAAACTTGCTCTGGATTCCCTTCCGTGAAGAAGGAAACCTGTTTTTACTGGGGAAAAGGAAAACACACAACTTGCACTTTCATCCTCCTTTTTATGCTTATGTTTGATCAGAGTGTGAGAAGCAGAAATAGTTTTTGCTTTGGGGCTCTGTCATTGGGACACAACTCCTCGGTGCTCAGTTTTGGTGAGACAGGGGACAGAGATATATTTTCTGCATTCGTTTTTGGTCCCTGCTTCAATAGACCCACCGCCACCACTTGGAGGAGGTATCAGAGAAGAGCTCTCCCAACTGTCCTAAGGGAGGACTGAGGAGAAGCCTCCCCTGTTGACCCAGGGCTCCTGGTGGGCCGGGAGAACTAGACCGAGTCCAGCGCCGACCTGGAGGAGGTCAACGGAGCAGTAGTGCATTATGTGGATCTTCACTATTGAACAGCTGGGATGGACAGACCAGGAAGCTAAAACCAGTCGCTGAGGGTTTGGGGCTATAAGACCATATACCCAGAGGACACCCTGTCTGTTCACACTGCACCAGGCAGGCCTAGCTTAACAGTCGTGCAACAGAGCCTGCAGAAGGCTGGAATACAGCAGAGGGCTAGCTGTGTGTGTGTGTGTGTGTGTGTGTGTGTGTGTGTGTGTGTGTGTGTGTGTGTGTGTGTGTGTGTGTGTGTGTGTGTGTGTGTGTGTGTGTGTGTGTGTGTGTGTGTGTGTGTGTGTGTGTGTGTGTGTGTGTGTGTGTGTGTGTGTGTGTGTGTGTGTGTGTGTGTGTGTGTGTGTGTGTGTGTGTGTGTGTGTGTGTGTGTGTGTGTGTGTGTGTGTGTGTGTACGTTTGGGGCCAGTTTCTGAAAGGAAGAGACTGACCCTGCAGCCTCTCGGCCTGGCTAAACAGAAGAGGACAGGCATGGCTCTCTGAGGACAGACCGGAGTGTTCCCCAGCCACCCTGCTTGCTCCAAACACAAACACATCAGACCGCCATGGACTGCAAAAACACCACAGGACAACCTGAAGAAACAAACATAACGAATGTTGAGATTCAAAGAGACTATTGAGAAATCGTTTTTTTGGCAGGAGGAGAGAGATATTGTTTTTGTCTATTTCTTTACTTGGGCATTTCATTGTTTCTGAGGAAGTGACTTGAAACACTACAGAGCCAATATTAGTTTAATGGGAAAAAAACAAAAGAAAAATGAAAAAAAGTTGTATTCCGTAAATTATGTACAGTTTTTATATTCGTTAACCGATGTATTCTTGCTGCCTTCTAGATAATTTATTTTGCCACACATTACTGCACAGTTGTAAATAACCTATGTACTGTAATATCACTCAGTTAAGTGTAAAGAAAAAACATAAAAGAAATAAAAATTATCTTTTTATGTACAGTTCACTTTTGGGCAGCACTTTCCCCCCCTCCTCATATCCATGGGCCAAAATGTGTACACGATTCTGTCAGTATTTGAAAGACTCCAGTGCACAGTTGTATGATCCCATCTCTAGATTCAGTCCAGGCTTTGGTAACTCACCTGGGCGTGGATCACCACGCCACTCAACAACAGCCGACAGAGAACACCTCTGGATTTAAACCGGCCTCCCACTGGCTAACCACCACATAGTCCCTCAGATGTAGCAGAATAGTTGTTGAGGATTTATTTAAAGAATAGAGAGAGGATTATTATTCATTGCTTTACTACACAATTATATCTGAAAAAATTCGAACCAAGAAAATGCCTTGTTCAGTGAAAAAGAAATGTACTCATTGTTGGGCAAAGTCACATAGATATATATGGGTGGGATGAACGTGAGAGATGTCATTCACGAGCAAAGCCATCATGTTAATGTAGAATGGTTTCAAATTCATTTTCCATGTTTTTAATATACAACAATTGGACTGAAATCATTTCTAATCATCACAAAACATCATTGTCTCCTAAAAAAAACAACACAGGATGCGGGTCTTTCAGCACTTGTTATTTCATGGTCTGTTCTCCCAGCTTGTCTGAAGAGTTGTAAAAGCCACTGAACGCTTTCATTCTTTACTGATTTATTTTTTAATTGCTGTTCCAATGTTACCCACTGGATGGCACTAGTGTCAGAAAGCTCAAGAACCTAATTGGCTTTGCATTAGACTTGTGGCCTTTCACTTGTGCTTTTAATTATCCCCTTACAGGATTCTTATTCAACACCTGCATCAGTTTGGTAGTCAATTCGTTCATAATGGGCCCAAGCGTTCAGCTGCAGTCACGTTGGACTTCTCATTTTCTTATAAATGTTTAATTCAGTTGGTAACTGTCAGGGAGTAATTGTTAGGTTGCTTCATCATATTACTCCAATGGGTGGTGGCATTTGCCATCTTGTGTCGGTCCCAAAAAGACAGTTGCAAAATTTAAATCTTCTAAGAATCAGATCAGTGGAGGGGAAAAAATAGTTCACTGCTGAATAGATTTTTTTTTTTTCTTTGTCCTCAATTAAAAAATCCCATCTGAAATGTTGATTTGTGATGACTTGTATTGATTCTCTATTTTTAGTGGGTCTTGGCTTTGAAAGGCTTTCCTAACACAACACACAGGCTTCCAGTCTGTGTGTGAGAGCTGCTCCTGTATCCTGATGGCAATATTATCTAAAACGGTTAAGTAATTTACACACTGTCAGTCAGCATAGCTTTGTATGGTATGTCTAGTCCAGTGCAATGGTTGTGGAGGCTGTGCAGACAAGGTGGCTAGATGTATAGTCCTGGATACTTTTGAGAGATACACACACATCCTGGTTGGTATAGACTTACATATTTGGATACAAATAGCCAGAAATTTGGTTTTTGAACCCCTATTTGTCATGTTGTTTTGTTTTTAATTTTTTGTTGGGTTTCCTACACAGTTTTGGGGAAGAGGTTTAAGGGTGTCTTTTGTTCACAGAATCCTTGTGTGTTTTTTTATCTCAGTGTATGTAGTTTTGAATGTTGTTGTGTTAATCTTAGGGGTTTTTGTTCCTGTATAAAGCATAAACACCAGTGGCATGTCAATCACGTTGCTTATCGAGCAGAATGTATACCGTTACTATGCCCTGACCGACCACGCCCTCTCACTATTGTTTACAAGACATCAAGTGTTTTCCATTTCATGCGTCACCTTTTTTAACGGTTTAAGCCCTGCCTTTGATTTTACTTCTGTAATCAGTCATTTATTTGAACCACAAAGGCTTGAAATGGTGATGGTTGACACAACTGACCGGCAAGTTCTCCCTCAGTATGGGTACACAGAGAAATGGACTAAACGCATCCACCCACTTTGATTCTCCAGTGTGAATATTCAACTAACTAAAGAATGATTTCTGGCTAAATTGGATACAGACAAACGAGCATCAGTCCTCGGACGCCTGTAGAGCACTTGGCCGCGGCGATAGGGATCTGACACCACCTCCGTCAGCAACATATTACCTCTACTCTCCTCACATTCACTCAGTGTTCATAATTTCGCTTTGTTAGTTGTTGTTTTTTTCTTACTGGACATGAATATACATAATTGCTATTTTTTCATTCTATAGAATCACGATTTCAAGCCTTTTTTTGGTTTTTTGTTTGTTTTATTTTTTAATCCAAACCCAGACTGTAGCTATTTCTTTGTTCCTTTTTTAGAGTGGAAAATGACTAATACAAAGCATGGAGAACTACTCTTTAAATGGTGAGGAAACAACCTATTTATTATTTTTTTGTTTTCTTTTTTCTGACACCTGTGGTATGTTTTGAGTTGAAGTCTCCGCTGTGTAAATTTTCCTCCTTGTAATGCGTGAAAGAGACATACTGTACATAGCTCTGTAAATAAAACCTCCCAGGACGTTTTGCACCCTCCTCTTTGTACTAGTCTGAAAAATTACGTAGAATGTGGGGTTCTAACAGCAACGAGCTGCGTGCGCTTGCTGCAGGTGATTATGATGTAACAATGTAACATTTTTTATTTGTACAATGTAGTTTATTTGTGTACATATTGTTGGAGCAGCTAGGAGGGGGAAGGGGAGGGAGGGGGGTTGTTGATGCTATTGTCAGTGCTGTAACAAAAATCCAGTACTTTCACCTCTAGCTGTTGTTGATTTCCTGCAAAAAAATAAAGAAAAAAAGACATAAAAAAAATAAAAACGCGAGAAACCGAAAATGAGGATGGATGGGAAAAAAAAGACAAACTGAAAAGTAAAAATTCTAAATTGTTATTTTCTACAGTTGCATGTACAGAGAGCGCGAGAACTGCTGTTGTTCCTCAGAGATTATGTTCGTTAATAAAACTTTGAAATATTACCAGCTGTCCTCTGGTCATTGATTTTGTGTTGACATGTGTGTCATGATGTAAAAGCTGCGTTTTATGCTACCACATAGTTTTGTTTTTTAATTAGGAATGTGCGATACATATAAAATAATAGCATTTCCCTCTAAATAATGACCAACCAAATGATGGTGATCCAAGAGACAAGTTTTTATTGATCGCAGGATAAGCTAATCATGTCTGCAGTGTTTCACAATGTGAATATTTTAAATATCTTCTCTGACATGGCTGGCAGATCTCTTACATATGTTGTTTTAATGTTTCCTGTTGAGGTCAGAGGAGACTAAACAAGTCACCTGCTGAACTATAAAGCAAACGTATTACTACAAAGTGTACAACTATGTTAAATCCTTCTTATCAAAGACTAGATTTTCAATCAAAATATTTTCAGTCATCTTTTCCATATGAAGCTCAGTTTACTCACAAGGAGCATGACTGTGAATACAGTTGTATGATATTTCCAATATCTTCTGTGATTCTAAAAGTGGAGGTGTTGTGTTTGAAACTAGTGCCACATAGCATTGCACTATGGACATTTAAGGATCCATCTTTTTGGGGCTCGACCCACACCCCAAATGTCAGGAGACTTCAGCCTCTGCTGCTTTGATTTTTAACACTGTTTGGAAAAAACAGTTATTGTTACAACGTTTTACAAAATGTTAACCCAACTTTGGTGCTTCATTTTAACCTCTTTACTTACGATTTCATTAAACATATATTTTTATTGGTCACAATATTAACCCCGTCTATAAATACTCTGCTGGCTCACATAGATCCAAACAAATGTGCTGAATAGCAACAGATGTCCGGTCGCTTTAGTGTGTTATACCCGGCACTGCGTGCTGACTTTCCAGAAGTTATCCACTGAGGCGGCCGAGCAGGTATCTCATAGGTCGACCCCGCTAGTCCCCGCCCCCTCCTCACCCGTGCGCACCTGCTGCGTCGCGTGGCTTTCCAGCGCGCGCACTCTCCGCGCCGCAGCCACAGAACCGTCTGTTACCGCCATCACTCGTCTCCAGATGGATTACGAGTCGAAGATTGCCCCTCGCACCGGCGGCTATGGACGCTACAACCGAGTGGTGGTCGTTTTCAGCTGGTTCCCCAACTTCGCAGCCATGCTGAATCTCTTCAGCGACGTTTTTTACACCGTCCTCCCGGACTCCTACCACTGCAGACCCGACCCGAAGCTTCTGCCCTCCGCTTTTCGCCTCAGCAACTTCTCCAGGCAGGGCTACCTTAACCTCACCATCCCCTGGGTGAACGGCTCCGGTCTCAGCCACTGTGAATTATTCAAGTACCCACCAAATGCCTCTGACTTATCCGAAAAGGTCTCCAGGGAGAGGGTGTCCTGCACCCTGGGGTGGGAGTACGCCAATGCAGCAGGGCTCCACAGCAACTTTGTCACCGAGGTAAGAGACTGTCCAGCCTGCAGGTGGCTGGGGGTTCGAGTCCGGGGTGAGATGGAGGACGAAGTCAATTTAAGTGCATTTATCCACATTGTTAAGCTGCAGTGATGCTGCTGACCCACAGCATAGCATTACAAAACACTTGGAGTTGTGGTTTACTACTTACACGTGTCACGATATTTATATATAACTAGAGAAACAGTGTCCTTGGTTGTGTGCAATTTCACAACTAATCCATGTTTGTATAGCCTTGCAGAAGATGCTGCTGAAAATATTTTTTCCAGTTTCCGCTCAGTAAAAGCAGCTTTATCGCCACAGGAAACATGTGAGGTCTTGAAGAGGCTGTTGAGTCAATATTTGCCCCGGTTGAACAGTTGTTGCCCAGAGTCATTTTCTCTCATGTATCTGCTGTCTGGCACTCTGTTTCCCAGGGTCATACTATTAGTGATCCACGTGACTATTTCTTAGACTATATAAATATATATATCTGGGATTTTGGATTATACACTGAAGTGTTGACTCTGAGGAAGAGTGTGCAAAAAGAAAAATAGGAAATTGTATTGGGGTTTGCGTTCCTCCCTTTTTTAAATTACATTGCATTTCATTTAGCTGACTCTTTTATCCAAAGCGACTGTGAGCGACGAAGTGCATTCCACCATGAGTACAAACAAGAATCAGAACAACAAGAATCAAGAAGGTACAATTTCATCACTAAAGTTCAACTACAAAGTGCTATCAGTAAGAGCCATTCCAGTGCTACTAAAGTGCTACTTCCTTTATCCAAGCTGAATATAGATCATCTCTGATCGTCTCGCACATACTTTAGATATAACCGGTGTCTGAACACAGATATTGGGTTTCTATGTGAGTGTGTCCTGTTGTGTAACTACATGTGTAAATAAGCAGCAGAAACATGTTTATCTCCTCCTCACGCTGTTCTCCTGGACTTCAGCTATTCAAGGATCCATCCCGGTCAGCAAATATTGATAACACGTTGTTACAAAAATATTTGTCAATGTGACCCCGTACATGCGCCTCACCTCTGTCTGCAGTATTTTGTAACGCATTAAGACGACATCAGAGTATTTGGCTGAGTTTTTGAACCGCAGTAGTTAGAGTGGGGGCTGACAAGCAGAGCAGAGCCATGATGGGTAATTTCCCCTTTTTTCTCTTCAGTATTGTCATGGTCTCAAGGAAATAGTTCCTGGCACTGAGGACACTTTTCCTCGCTTTCCCCCGTGACTTACTCTGGCGCTCGGAAGTCTGAGGCCTCCATGTTCCTTCCTGAGACCCTTCACCAACAGCAGCTTCCTCTGCGCATGACGTCATTTGCTGTGACCATGGACAACTTTATTAAAGGAAAACATTGCAGTACAATAGGGCTCATCAACTTCAAATACAGGGGCTGGAAGGAACAACAGAAGCACCAACAATCTGGCACGATCAACTGAAGGTGAAAATTAGCCTTCATGTTGGTGAGCGTCTGCTCGTGGCCACTCTTCATCTTTGCTAGAGCCCTTTTCATGAGCTCGGCTTGTTTTCCGATTCCTTATTCCTGGCTGCATTAAAGAAGCCTGCAGGAGCAAACTGTGCCCGTTTGAGTCCAAGGCATGTTTAACAGGAGCTGATCAACCACTCCTCAATTGCCCTGAACACTCGGGTACTGAATGGGAAACCAGCGGACTGTCCCACATGAGGTGCAGAATAACACATCTTTCTTTTTTTGTATATTTATGATTTACTGCACAGAGGTCACTGCTTTAACTTTTGGCCTTAGCAAAGTTGGAGAAGATTAACAAACGATCGATCCATTCGAGGCTCAACAGACAGGTGGTCATAGAGTTTGAATTTGTCTCTCTGACAGTAGACAGTGCTTCTGGTGTTGCACACGCTGTAAAATAACTGTATTACATGACCAGGAGAGATCATGACGTTCCTAATATGGGGAAATGGCACTAGCAAAGTTTAGCAGCGCTCACAAGACCCTCATCACCTGGAAAAAATACTTATTATAGTATCTGAATGAGCTTACGTCAATGATTGAAATTAGATCTCATTATGTGAGCCTACCTTTTCTATAATATTATTGTATTCTTCGAGCACATATCCTACTTGGAGATGGGTAGTGTTTCACATTATTATTGATATATCGATTTTACCAAACCTTTTTTAAATCAAAGTCGTCTTATGATAAATATGATATAAACATCTTCTGTACAATTCTACAAGTATACCTTTGAAATTGGAAAGATTTAAATCACAACCCATCAGTCCATAGAATATGTAAAACAAATAAAAGTATGATCCGAGAAATCATTTAAGCATTTAACACCTTCAAAGTGTTTGTACCTTGAGGTTTGGATTAATGGCTTGATGCTAAACCCTACCTGAATAAAAGGAAGGAAAAAAAGGATCAAGTTGTTTATCATTTGAGTGAAATCCAGTAAAAGCTGTGGTAAATGGTGCAATCCCTAAGCCTCAAAGTTGAAAGGATGGTCCAAGGATCAGCATTTCACGTATTGTCACAAGTATTATTTGGCTTTTTTTAAATTTTTTTATTTAAATTTTCATTGATCACAAACATTGTGTTCTCTGTGTCTGTACTAGTACAAAGAGTGCAGTACGTAGTGGAGGAGCCGAGGGAGAAGAGACACGGGTGGAGGAGAGTTCGTCTGGTACCAAGCGAGCGTGGAGCTGCTGTCAGGCTCTACTTTGAGCACTACTTTGTTCTAATGTAATAACGGTCAGCAGACATCTTGACTCAATTAGGGACGACATGATCTACATTCCTGCTTCCTCACATAAATATGTGTTTCGGTGAAATTACATGTAATGCAGCACATTAGCGGAATCTTTTTTCATGTGCCTTTGATTATACTAATCATATTTTGGAGATTAATTGAGTTAACCACATATTAATCATTGATACACGTCACTAAACGTTTATTTGGGAAATGCTATATATACTGGTAATCACATGTACCCTGCTGTAAATGTTTTAAGCATGCTACAAGTTTCCCTTGATTCCAGGAAGGCAATGGTTGAAGTCTAAAATGTTACTCGGGCTTCGTAAAATTATTTTATTGTGAAGTGTGTAATAATAGTTAATGGATGACTATATACCATATTTTTCTTAACAAATACTGCAAAAAGAATAAAAAAAACAATGAAGTCATGTTCTAACAACTTTTGCCTTGATATAGATTATATTATTATTAGATTAGATTATATATAGATTATATTATTATTATTATTACAAAAATCTATTTTAAACACCTGATTGAGTTACACAAAGTGGCATTTTCCTTCATTGCGATGAACCTAAGCACTGTGGTTTGCTTTAGATCTCACATACACCATCTTGCTGCTGCTTTTATTTACCAGAGCGTCAGCATATTAATCCATAGCTGAAAATATTACCCAACAAATGTACTATTCACTGTTGGAGTAACGTTTGCTAATTACTTAGACCTTTATAAGAATTAAATTATAAATATTGTGACCTGTTTTTAGAGAGTTAAGTCATCAGTGGGAACCAATGGGCTTGGGACTGCCACAGACAGGGTCGGGAAGTCAGCTCTATCGATTAATGAAATGTAAACAGTATAATCCTTTAACCTTTTAATAGGAGGGAAAAAAGCACACACCTTTTCACCAGTTGGTACAATATGCTATATTTTATTTCTGATTCCTGCTAACTGCATGCAACATTTTTACCCAAAGCTAATGTTTTTCTTTGTGGTATTTTGGTCTGAGAACGTGTCAATGTACTTCTTTGTCTTTTTTTGCAGTGGAACCTGGTTTGCAGTGACTACTGGAAAATCCCTTTGCACCATATCTGCTTCATGACTGGATGGATTTTGGGATACATCTTTCTTGGTACATTGTGCGACTGGTAAGTAATAATCACATTTTATATGGAACCTAAAGGTGTTCAATATTACTACTTTTATGCCACATACTATACTCATACCTTTTTCATGGCTTTTTCACTGAATTGTTGGACATACACAACTAAGAATTTCCTGTCATTTCATTTGACATCCTATAAGGACATGCTGTTCTATGACTTTTAAACAATTTATTTCAACATGCTATGACTATTTTCAGCATACTTTAATATGACTTTTAGGACATTTTAGAAATGCTATGACTTAATACTTACTATGCTTTAACTTTTCACGCATTTCTTTCTACATATAAGTATTTTACAATATTATAAGAGGACTTCTTTCAACATACTATACAAGTTCTTTTGTAAAGATGTTTTGACCATTTCTACTACAGATTTGTTTAATTACTTTTTAATACATACCATAATTTGACCTTTTTCTACTTTTTTTTTAGACATGCTACATTTACTTTTAACTCTTTTAAAATACTATACTATTCCTATTAATTATTTATTTATTTTAAAGTTATAAAAAATAAAAAGCATATATATATATATATATATATATATATAAATAAAATAAAAATATAAATAAAATAAAAATAAAAAGCATATATATATATATATATATATATATATATATATATATATATATATATATATATATATATATATATATATATATGCTTTTTATTTTTTATAACTTTAAAAAAAAAAGTACTATAGTATCATTTATGTATGATGTATGTAAGGCAGGGCGAGCTGTGCCAGGGGCTGGAAAGCAGGCTGACAGGAAGTGGGCAAGGCAGGCAGCGAACAATCCTGAGGCACAAGTAGAAAACAAGCAGAGTTCACTTTTACTGGAGTCTAGTTCGGCTGAGGTCTTCTCACGACATTAATTACATTTTAATTTCATAAATGAAGTGAAGAGCTGGTGTAGATTGACTGTGGGAGCTTGATTACAGGATGGGTCTCAGGTGTGCGGATTGATTGCTTTAGGAGAGAGATGACAAGCAGAGTGAGGACAAACAGGTGTCCAAACGAGAGACGCAAGGAAAGGGACGGACAGGAAAACACTAGAAATGCGAGAAGTTTTGGCATTATGTATTTTTGTTTTTACATAATATAATACAGTACTATGGTCTTTTTATTAAATGTTTGACATACTAGTCTGTGACTTTAATAAGACTTTTGTTCAATATACTATAACTTGTTATACAACTTTCTATACTATTACTTTTTTTGACTTACTATACTATGACTTTTAATGTAATACATTACTGTGACTTTTACGACATAAACTTACTATGTCTGACTTTTCTGATGCTGAGAAATATAGTAACCCAAACACACAACTCTGCCTAAGTAGTTACCCAGTTTGTGGCTATATGTGCAGTAAGTTACATAAATAAAAGAAGATGTTAGACGTTAGGACTGTCTGTGTCTTTTACTATTATTGTTGCTCCGGCAGTAGCTCACCAGCTGATTGGCTACCATTTCGATGTAATTTTGAAATAAAATTAATGTTCTCAATTTATGCTTAAAACTTGTATTTTTTATCACTATTTGCATATTCATTTATTTGGAATTAAACACTTTGTAGCTCCCTAATTCCACCTGTATGTGTTTTGTGCATGATAAATAAGAGTAATGTGACACTGATGTGTATTTTCAGGCTGGGTCGTCGGAGATGTTTCCTCCTCTCCATCAGTCTGTCCAGTCTGTTCGGGGTGGCCGTGTGTCTATCTAACAGTGTGGTGGTGTTTCTGCTGCTGCGTCTCTCTCAGGGCGCCATGCTTGCCGGGGTGTTCATATCCTCGTATATAGTCAGTGAGTATCCTGCACCCGCATTTAAATGTCGTCCAACTTATCCTGCAGTTAAGCTTCCTTTAACCTTATTTGGTTAACGACTTATCCAGAGGTGTGAGGAAAACAGCCACTCACTCCTTTGTTTATTTTAAAGAGCACTTTGGGATTCTAGGGCGTCGTTCTGAGTCATTTGCTGACAGTGTTTATCTAAAACATGTCATGTTTTTGCTCAATCACATTTCACTGTTATTTGTTAATGTTACATTTTGCTTTACTTAATGAAAACATCTTAAACACATTAAGATTAGACTGAATTAAAATGGCCAATGCAAACAGGGGAACTCTTATTCGACAAAAAAAATTACACAAATTAAGAAAGGTATAAAATGCCCAGACAAGCGAATTAGAAAACTTCCTATCTTTGAATTCCCATCGTATCTTTATTTCAGGAAACACAAACAACTGAGATAAGACTTGTATTGCCGATGTTTGAAAGTCAAGAACAAGAACTGAAAGACAATATGACAATTCATGTAAATGTAATGTTGACTTGCGCTTTTAAAATGAAAGATGTTGGCTTACCTTATTGCTCCAGGTGGGCATTTTTATGACTATCAGAGCTGTGGGGGAACCTGTGTTATGCTTGTTGACTGACAGGAAGCAGCTGGTTGTTTTTTTCTTCATTGTTCTCCTTCAGGGGGTGTACAACCTCACTGTGGCAAAGCTTTAGGGCCCCTTTTTCAGCATGACATTTTCTATGATGAGATATCTCTGCATGGTAGGGATACATAGTGTCTCAAATACAACGTGTTTCCTTTCTGGAATTGTCTAAAACGAGAGTGAAGCGGCATGTACATTTGTAGAAACTGCACATTCCTGCGTGGGAGCTGGTCGTACTAGGTAGGGGCCTCATCTGCAACGCACATGCACATTCTTCTGTGAATTCCTGCAAGGTCAGGGCTGGATTGAGTCCGGATTTTGTTTTTAGAGATAATTTTGATGTTGGGATGGGCGGGGTGAGGGCCTAAGAAAAAATGTTTTTAGCGATGTCCTCCTGCCAGTGCTGCTCCTCCACTGAGAGAAAACAATGGCTGGACCAAAGGCAAGGAAGTGAGCAGGAAGTGAAATGCTCATTTTCCTTCTCTCTCCCCTTTCACAGGGAGGAAATATGGAAAAAGAATCAGAGGTCTGGGGGGAATGAGGTTAAAGTTCAACAGAGAATCACAGCTTGACACCTTTCCAAACAAGTTTACATCATTACTCAAGGTTCAAGACTACTTTATCGCTTAGTAGCTTTATCTGGCTTGTTGTTCAAGCATTTTCTTACTATTCAGAATTTTGCTTTGCTAAGAACTAGCAAACAGAAGGGTAGATTCCATGTTCAGTCTTATCTTATCTTTATTTTATTAAGATCCCCATTAGCTACACTTCCTTGGGTCCACGTTATGTATGTAGAATACTTAAATGAAAGTATTGTAGTATCTAGTACAACAGATAGTTCTACATCATTTCAGATAATTGTATCACCTGTTTTAGTTCTAAAGAAAGCAATAAAGAAAACACCTCTAATTACAAATAAATAAAGTTAGATAGCTTTGTAGGATCTTCAGGAGAGAACAAAAAACAGGAACTTGTTTAGCAACTCCAAAAAGAGAATAAATACAATCAAACATTTTCCATGGTCAAAAATGAAGGAATTCCATGGCACGACAATGTGCTGTTCTCTGTGTTGGACCAGTTTTACAAGAGGGGCAACAAAGTAGCTTCAAGTGGCTTTATGCCCTGACAGGAAATTAATTGGTTTTGGTCCGATGTATTTGTTTTGCTTCAGCTGTGTTTTGACATCTGTCTTTCCTCTCTCTGTTCTAATCGCTCACTTAGGGCTGGAGCTTTGTGATCCTCCCCATCGGCTCATGGTTGCCATGATCAGCGGCTTCTTTGCCATTTTTGCGGAGCTGATATTGCCGGGTATCGCTGTTCTGTGCCGTGACTGGCCCGTTGTCCAGGCTGTGGCCACTTTGCCTCTGCTGCTGCTGCTTTCCTACTGGTGGTGAGTCACGTTTCACTATTTGGGATGCGTAGGTGGCCACACCATGTCTGTATTTGGTGAAGTAAGGGAAGTTTATTGTTCTTATTGTCTGCAGTTTGTTCCTGTGCCAGACCCACACATTTTAAAAATCATACTTGAATTCACAATTAACCACGTCTTTAAATGAATACAATCCTACTTGGGAAAAATGTTTTGACCACCACTCAGAGTTAGTTTAGTTATATATTCAGAAAGTCACATTGAGACCAATGTTTTGTTTCCAGAAGAGACCTGAGAACAAACATCCTAACAAGACAGTTAAGTCATACAAAGCAGCGTCTGGTGTCTGACCTCCACCAAGGATGTTAAATATCTCAGCACCTTGGATAGTGTTGTATGCTAATGCCTTGTAGCTGTCAGGGATACAAACACCGTTGCAAGGACAACTTTTTTTCTTTGTTGCCAAAACCAATATATCCCCTGTTTGTGTCAATGTTACAGAAGGTCTGAGCTTTGTATGATTACAGAGTGGTTTTCCTCAGCTGTGCGTCCGTGTTTCCTGAGTCTCCTCGCTGGCTGCTGGCCACAGCTCAGATCCTCCAGGCGAAGAGAAGCCTCCAGGAATTCTCCACCAGGAACGGTGTTTGGCTACGCAATGAGATCCACCCTGGTGAAACCCTGCTGTCAGGTACACGCACACGCACACGCACACGCACACACACACACGCACACACACCTGTGAATGAGCACAGACAAAAACTGGTCTAAAAGTTTTCTCTTTCATGAGAAAAGTCTTAAACAACTATTAAAAAAATAAACCATTAAAATATTGGGGAAACAGAACTAGGGCTGCAACTAACGATTATTTTAATAATCGATTAATCTGTCGATTATTTTTTCGATTAATCGATGAATCGGATAAAAAACAAAAAAGCATTACTTTCCAATCCTTTATTCAAAAACAGAACTGACGGTGCAAAAATCTTCAGAAAGTGCACAAACAGGTTGCTCCTTGAACATCCCTGAGCTGTTAAAGTAATAATAATAAAAAAATAATGGACTAACACAAACATACACATGTATGCTTTATATCTGCCAAATATATAGGCTTTTATTAAATAAAGTGCACAACATTTTGTTTAAAGGAACCTGAGCTGTCAGAACAATAAATAACTTATAAAAAATAAAGAAAAATACTAATCAGAAAACTTAACAGGATTTGTTTTAACGTCAGAACTGGTTCTCTACACTACACACAGATACACACACTCAAACTCTCACAGACGCACACGCATACAAACGCGCACACACACACTCACAGACGCGCGCGCGCGCACACACACACACTCACACTAACAGACGCGCACACTCAAACACGCACAGACGCACACACTCACAGACGCGCACAAACATACACTGACTCAAACACTCACAGACTCTCTCTCTCTCTCACTCTCACTCTCTCTCTCACTCTCTCTCTCACTCTCACTCTCACTCTCACTCTCACTCTCTCTCTCTCACTCTCTCTCTCACTCCCTTTGTTCAGACACATTGTTCTTACGAGCTAACGCTAACTTGTCAAGCTAATAACGAGTAAACAGCAGAAAGCTGCTGGAGGGACGTTACGTCTTCACTTCAAACGGAACACAACCTGCCGACTAGCCGCAGCACCGGAGCCTCAACCGGAAGTGCCTCTACTAGCTGCCTGTTGAACGGCCTTCCTCCGCGATGTGTTTCAGTCAACGTTACGGTCTCAGCTGGTCTCTCCTCGACCTCCGCTCTGCTCTGCGCTCAACTCAACTTTTCTTTTCATACTCAAACATCTCCGTGACTTATTGAGTGGCGTAATAATCGCGCGACACAACGAATCGATAATGAAATTCGTTGCCAACGCTTTTAATAATAGAATTTTATCGATTTTATCGATTCGTTGTTGCAGCCCTAAACGGAACACAAACTCACATTACCCAGAGCATGAATGAGATGCCTCTTTTCATTCATGTTTCTGCACAGGAAGAAGACTCAACATTTCCTGTACTACCCGATCTGTTTTAGTCACTAAAGACTCATAACTTACAAAATCACCTGCATTAAGCCAAAATTTAATTAATCTTGTACGTCACAAATTCTTTCAGCAGAATAAATCTTGTCAACCTAAATATTGTTAATATGCTTGATTTCATCAGAGTTCATTTTAGTAGGTATTCTCACATGATTCACATAACTCACATGATTCCAATTATGTTTTACTAACAACTACCGCTACACTTGACTGATCATGATTTACCACACGTCATGTTTAGTACTTTATCAAATCCATCTGTTGTGGAGATTATATGTTTCTGATTGACTTGGATGCAGAAATAATATAACCAGCTTGAAGTTACATAATTGCATAAATGGTCTGCTGAATGCGAGGAATCAGATATGCTACAACTTTTTTATGGCAATGATCTTTTTGACAATGAAAACAAATGCATTACATAAATCAGATATTGCTGTTTGAACAGTTGTGTATTTTATCCCACAAATGTATCACAGTGTTTAATTTTAAAGTGTTTAATTTTAAAACTGAAATATATACTGAAATATATAGTATATAGATGTCATACAAATATTATAGTATAGTATGCCTTACATTTCTTTTAATGACAAATACTATAATGTAACATTTTAACAACTTTTTAAGATATATTTTATTATAATTTATGGGGATGTTTTTCATGACACATGGTCAAATAGGACTTGTTTTATGGCATATCAAGTGATTTTTTTTAAACTTAATTTATGAAGCTACATTTTTCAAGCTACACTTTACTGTGCTGATTTTATGGCATGATGTTTCATGACACTTTATGGCATACTATTCTATGAATTTGCATAATGGTGTGAGAGGAATTACGGCACGGAGAACAAAGGACCCTTCTACTTTCTGACTGTCTGAGACTGTTTTCCCTGGTTTAACCAACGTAGCACTACACACCTTGACCATGTACTTACAGCTGTGAGTCTGTTTCTCCTGAATGAACAGCATGGTCTGCACACCAGTGAGCACCTCAAATGTGCATGATGAGAGCCAGCCAGCTGGAGAGATCCAATGAAGGGGATTTCCCCTGAACAAGCATAAACATCCACTTGTACTCAAGGATGAACTGATTAGATTTTAGTGGTCAAAGGTCACTCTGACCTCACAAAAGAAATTGTTGCCCATGAGTCAATTAATTAAGCTAATTATCACAATTTCACACAAATGTCTAATAGGATAAAAGATGATAAGTGGTGACTGTTTGGACTGACAACAATTTAAACTGCAACCTGACTGGTCGGCAGAGCCATACATGTATAACTGCAAGGCAGTAGTTCTAGTGTAATCCATGTTGACTCAATGTCATTTAGCAAATGGCAATTGCAGCCACTACTAAAATGTATAAAAATTGTTTTTTACCCCTGAATTCCCCTCTGTGGATATTGTTTTTTTTCCTCTCCTTTTTTCCGGCTCATAGAGATAGATTCAGCATACGGAGAAGACTGTCGGCCAGCATACTTTTCAGTTCTGGAGCTGCGTCGGTCTCGTGTTATCTGGAAGAACTGCCTCATCCTGAGCTTCACGCTGTGAGTTTTTATGCTCAGTGTGAAAAAGTAAAGTCCACCTGACTTGTCCAAGGGATGCAGGCCTTCCCTTTCATGATAAAAGTGACATGTTGGGCTTCACAGTGAATGTTTAATTTCTCTTATCTCCCCTTCAGGTTCATTGGAACAGGGATCCAGTACTGTTTCACCAGGAACCTGCACAGTTATTCCTCCAACTTCTACTTTATCTACTTCCTCCGAGTGATAACCGGAGCTCTGGCCTGCATCTTCATCTGCTTGTCGGTCAATCACTTCGGTCGGCGGGGTATGCTTCTGCTCTCTGCCATCATCACTGGACTGTCATCGCTGCTGCTGCTGGCCCTCACTCAGTGTAAATTACATCCTCACCTCTTGTTTAAATTAACTTTGTTTTACTTTAAATAGCATCTCCCCTTTGATAAATAGATGGATTTAACTAGACACATGAATGTATTTCATGATAGACAGCTGACTACTTTAAAGAAATGAGGCATCACTGGAATCACTGGCATTATTTTGTTGCTTGAAGTTAAACCAGTAGCTCAATCAACTCAACACATTTCTTGACTCCCGCTTGCTTTTGAAACAAACTTGAAGCCGTGTTATTCACACGACAAGTTTGAAGGTTGGGGTGATGTCAGATCTGGGTAGCAGGCCATAAGATCTCAGCTGTAAATTGTGCAGTTATCATTTTTACACATTAGTCTGTTGTCCTTTTTATGTGTCAGATCTGCATGGAGGCCTGGTGCTGGTGCTCTCTGTCGTGGGTCTGCTGTTCTCTCAAGCTCTCGCCATGCTCAGTGCGTTCTTTGCCTGTGAGGTGATGCCGACCGTGGTTCGGTAAGTGTCTGTCTGACAAAAGTGATGATGCTGTTGATATAATTATCTGATAGTCAACAATCCCAATGAAAAGACCAAAATAAACAATCCATTGATTCTACCAAGAAGTATTGTCTGTGTTGCTGAAGTCTGATGGAGCTTATTTGTTATGTGTATTAGTCCACTTCTAAAATAGTCCCGTTCAAATGCTCAATCACTCCTGTTTGAGTGTCATTTGCTAAAAACTACAGTGCCCAGCTGTTTCAGGAACAGTTGTAGTAACCCACAGGCTTTGGCTTAAGTCCAACGGACAGAGTAGGAAAGTTGGCAAGTATAGAGATACAGAAACAGGTCAACACAATGTACACACAAAGTATTGTCTGATTATACCCTTGTTGATTTTTGTTCTCCCTTTCCTGTTCCTCTTCCCTCTCTTTCATCTCTCTGCCAGAGGTGGTTGCCTTGGCCTGGTGCTGGCAGCTGGTTGTGTTGGCATGGCCGCCTCCTCCGTGATGGAGCTCCAGAATAACGGTGGCTACTTTCTCCACCATGTTGTCTTCGCCTCCTTCGCGGTCCTCTCTGTTCTCTGCATAATGCTCCTGCCTGAAAGCAAGCGCAAGCCGCTCCCGGACTCTCTGAAGGAGGGAGAGAGCCAACGCCGGCCGGCTCTCTTCCTGTCCCGGCCCGACAGGGACCACCTGCCGTTACTCTGTGCACGGCCACCTTTATCAGAGTACAACCCTGATAACTATTCCCGTTTGGCCTCTGCTACCAGGAGGATGCTGACTAAAGATAACTTGCCTTATAGGATCGCTGTACCAACTCTGCTGTCAGACAGTGAAACACATGGACAACAGAATGAGACACTGAGAGAGCTCTTGTCTTAACTGTTGACGGAGCCGCCTCCTCTTTACAGACTTGGATTGTCCTCCTTCTTCTAGACATACCTTGACAGACAGTTTACCATCGTCCTTCATCTCATTATTTTCTAAGTAATTGGTGGATCATAATCAGCCTGAAGAACTGACCTGGGCGTGGATGAAGCGATGGATCCAAGTCTATCAATTCTTTCCTCCTGTTGTGTTTTACACTTGAAGCCATGACTGTGCTGTGTCACTTTCTCACCTTCTTTATCTACGGTGAGGGTTTGAACTGTAACATGTGTTCTTATGTGGTAAATTCCCCTGAACATGCTTAAGCCAATGCAGTTGAGGTCACACTGCTTGTCTGTGTAGAGGCATTCAAACTGAATAGTCGGACACTAGTTTCTAGAGAAGCTTGCTCAGTCGTGCGGATGCTGTAGATCATGTGAGCTGCTGTCCTTTGTCCATTTATTAGCTAATCATGCACTTTCCATTCCTTTGGCATTTTCAATGTGTCCTTGTGCCACTACCAAACCTTGTCAAACTATTTCACTTTGAAGAATTTGGATGGTCTATGTGGGAAAAGAACACCAGATATCAGCCTGTCGATTCTGTCTGTGTTTAGTCTGTAAACCACTTTGTTACAAACTACGATTTAAAGGTGCTATTGTTGCATTACGTTGAAGTAGCCAATAGAAATGTGCTGAACACAAAAAGTGAACCCCTTCTTTGTCTAGTAATGATTGTCATCAACTGCATTGGCAAAAGAGTTTTTATATTATATAAAAAAGTAATGAGAACAGTGTGGTTTAAACGCCTCAGAATTCAGCAGGACCAACCTTAACTGAAGGGCATTAGATATTTTCACAATAACTGCCTCATACAACCTGAATTCTTTTTAAAAACATGTTTATTTCTGTATTTATTATATCGTGTTTGATGCCATTCTGCCTGTTTATGCCATAACATCTTGTAAAGAGAAACTAGTTCTTTGTAGACTAGTTACTGAGAGGGTGATGGCTTTTATATATAATAATAATAAGAGAAAAACACACCACTCGTTTGGTCTATAGAAGATTGAATTGTGTAATAGTTAACTGAATGTGCTAAATATGCTTTTGTATTGAATGGAGGTCCTCCAGTTGATCAGAGAAAAACATGTACACGTTATGTAGAAACTCTGCATAGACTCTGAGCCCTTCGTTGTCCTACCAAGTGAAAACCTTAGTGACGAACAAATATTGCCTTGTTTCTATCTTAACCTTCAAGTCACAAACTAAGTCAAGTCAAATGTTTTCCGACCAACCTAATGTGTAAATTAAATTCAAAACATGCAAATCACCAAAACTTAATGTTGAAGCCACAGAGATGTTGTATGTCTCTTCAGTTGTTACCCTCTCTGACCACTAGATGGAGCTATGCACTGTACTACCTCCTGTGAAAATGTCAGTATACAGATGTAGAGGAATATTTGTGTGTGTATTCAGATTACGTGTGACTTAGTCCGTATGGCATTGTCATCACACACTTCTGCCCAGAGCAGTCTCTCTCTGACGGTGTCATGGATAAAACAGCCAGATGAGACCAATAAACCTAACGTGGTCCGACATTATAATCACTGTGCTGCTGTCTTTATTTGTAACTGTTGGTCTGTGTTTTGTTCATTGTAGTAAAGCTAACCTGCAGAAAACCTTTAAAATCAGATTAAAAACAAGCTGATTATAAAAACATTTTAACAGCGCAGAGAGAATACATGGAAAACATCCCATCATTTTAATCAGACTTTATTAGTGTTCACAGACAAATTCTTGACGTACATACCATCAGTTGAAGTGATAAGCAGCTTATGAAACGCATCATGTGATCAGAGCCTGGAGAGCCAACGTGAGCACGAGGGCCAGTGTGCTGAGTGCGTGCACGGCTCCAGCGCCGCGGTAACCATAGCTCGTCCTGCACGAGGTCTTCACCTCATTAAGCGGGATAGGGACATCATCTGGACTCTTGCCTTTGAGATCGTCACGGACCTGACGCACACAGAGATAAGACCGTCAGGCAGTGTGACAGCTGTGTGCGGTGACTCACAGGTCCACCTGCGACAAAGCAGCTCGTCCTTCAAGATTCAGAGAGACACTTCTATTTACTTTTCTGACTTCCAATCTGTGTTTACGCTGCAAGTTTCTGAACAGAAATCCAAACCTTTGATTTGAATGCACCTATACGGATGCGTATAATCGTATTACTGCTTTTGAATGATAAGCTTTTCATTGTTGTGGCCACCAGGTACGGAAAGTACAAGATGAATATAATGGATTGTTAAGTGAGATTTGTGCTATATCTTGTTTTCTACAGGATACGTTGGGCCTGACTGTGGTATCATACATGTTCAGTTTTTATGAGGAAACAAAGCTTTGCACAATTAGAAAATAACCAGTACTCATAATGCATGGAAATGGCCTATCACAGTGTATTATATCATTATTGATGCATTAATGTGTACGTGGCATTTTACAGTTGTAGTTGGTCAAGGTGGAGCTAATTCTATTACATTTGTATGTGGTGTAGTTTATTCTACAGTAGCCCCTCATATACTGTACAATCATAGGCTTTATAGGTAAAATCCTAATATGTCAAGTAACTGTTGCTGTCAAGTGAATTTAGTGCAGTAAATATTTTCAATATTTCTCTCTGAAATGTGATGGGGTAAAAGTAGAAAGAAGCAACTTAAAGAATTTAACCGACAACTATGACTGGATTACTTTTGACATGGAAGAAGATTCCTGAATATCATGATTACTCAGATCTTGAAGAGTAAAAGTGTACTCCGCACAGTTTGTTACTGCCCATTCATAAAGTGTAGGCTCCAGGCCCGAATCCAGATAACCCCATGTGTGTTTTTGTGTGTCTCACCTTCTCGGCCCCGCTGAGGACTCTGAGCAGGTTGTTTCCAAGAGCAGCTCTGGTCTCCTCATCAGTCCAGCCTCTCCTCAGCAGCTCAGCCACCACTTTGGGCACCTTGGACACATCCTCCAGACCCTCTGGTAGTCTGAGAGGAGGACATGCAGAGAAATACACATCAGGGATTGTTGTCATTTACTTATTCAACTCATCTTCCCCAGTGTTGCGACCAGAATCTGATTATGTTAAAGTTTGAATGTTTTGAACTCACCTTGTAACCCCGTCGTAATCTCCACCAAAACCAATGATGCCCGCCCCGGCCACTTTCTTTATGTGGTCAAAGTGATCTATGATGAGAGCAGTAAACATGGAGATACATGGGATGGTTGTTTGGTTTTTTATAGAATGAATGATAAATGTTAATATTTAACCCGGTTTACAGCAGCTGTCATGATCATAACAGCTTACCAGCAACATTAGAGATGTTCGCAGTCTTGCTGCAGGTCACATAGTCATTGTAGAAGTTCACCATGACAATTCCTCCTTTGTCTTTCTGGAGAGACAGACGGGATGTTGCATTACAGTAAAACTGCTCTTATCTGTTTTTGATATATTACAGTGCTGCACAATAACCCTCTGCTTGTTTCCTGGTTTATTGCCTTTAACCAGGAAACTTGCATTATGGACGCCTCAATTGAACTCGACACAAGATGCCAATTTTCAATATCAGTGGTGGAAAGTAACATTTAGTCACAAGCGTTATGTTATATATTTTCTGCTATTTTATACATCTCAGAAGGAAATATTGTATTTTTATACTCCAATACATTTATTTGACAACTTTAAATTACATTACATTTCATTTAGCTGACGCTTTTATCCAAAGCGACTTACATGATATACATTAGACCATAGACACAGCAACGCTGAGCAATTAGGGTTAAGTGTCTTGCTCAAGGACACATTGACACAGACTAGCGGAGCCGGGGATCGAACCACCGACCCTCTGAATGAAAGCAGTTAGGTTTGAGATTAAAGTTGTTCATAAACATATGATAACGATATCCCAACTGTTTTGGCTTGTGGCCCATTACAAAATAATGTAATATATACCACTCACCACTCTCATGAGAACATCATCTGGGACGTTCCTCTTGTTTGGACAGATGCTGTAGGCGGAGGAGTGGCTGAAGATGACCGGAGCCAGGGACATGTCCAGCACCTGGTTCA